>CM026078.1:11313637-12513637 GCA_014839685.1 Anableps anableps | reverse complement strand
TATGACTCATAGAATTAACCAATCTCTTTTTGAGATTCATGGTTCATAGCAGTATAAGATCTGAAAAAGATTTAAGGTCTGTTTCTCAAGAACTTAACATCAGATTAGTGGTGTGATAACTTACAGGTCAGCAGCAGTGTGGTTGTGCTGCAGCGGTTGGCCGAAACTGGCTGTTGTTTCTACTGGCTCTGCTGCTGCACTGGCATGCTCCTGTCTCAGGAGCTCAAACAGCGGGGAGCCCTGCAAAGACACAAGCATCTGCATTGACTTTCAACTTGGTGCTTGTGCATTGTATTCAGGCAAAGAATTGCTGTTCTAAACACTGATTAATGTAACTTACACCAACTGCTCTAAAATTTTGCCTACATGTGAAAACATGTTAAATTGCTGGATAATAAAACTATTTTCCCCAAAGGCATTGTCCTTGAGAGCAGCAACAAGTTTTTGTTTAATCTAAAAGAGGTTAATTTTGGAGAATCAGCGTACTTCTTGATCCTTCTCGGTTTAAAAGGAATATAAAAGCGGCTTCACTGTGGACAGAAACATTGGTGTTCCCACAGCTTCCGATTCAGGGCAGGGATGAGCCTTGGCCATTCCCAGACTGTTCCTGAGCATAGTCACCAGTTTCCAGAACTATGTCCCCAAATGCACATAACCCCCCCCCCCCAAAAAAAAAAAAAAAAAACATCTGTAGGCTATGATTAAGCTTTTGGAAAAGCAATGTCATCAACATTATTAAAACAATGTGAGAAATGGATTACATATATTTGAGTCTGTATGATTAATTTTGACCCTTTACGGATTAGAGAAAATTATTGAAGTTGTTTGTTGGATATGGTTCTACATAGAAAATCCATCATAACAAGGCCAAAGTATATGGTCTTGTTAAATACTCACTGATGTGTGAAAAGACTTGTTTAAATATTCAGTTGATTAACTTTTTAACTCACAGATAGGTTGATTTTTTTTATCATGGAGAAAAAAGTAAACCCAACTTTTAAAATTTTTAAAAAGTTTTAAGATTTTTAAGATTTCAAATTTATGTAGCATTTATTTTTATTTGCAGCTCTGCTCAACCCTCGGATATATCTATGAACAGATAACATCTGTTTCTCCTATCATGTTGATACAAAACATTCCCCAGTGTATTCGTCATCAAGAAAATCCATGTCTACCTACAGCCAAACTTTTAATACTTGGTATTAAAAGTTTTCATCAAGACAAAAAGTTTCAGTTAGAGACCAATGTTATAATCATGCACCCCCACAGTACCAGACCATCACAAAAAGGAAGTCAAGATTTGGTGTGTGTAATGGAAATAGTTCAAGCTCGTACAGACATGCCATTTCTACATCCTTTATGTCATGCCTGCTACACCCTGCTGACGTCAGTGAGACTTCAAAAGTATAGAGTGATTCATTTCTATACCAGTACAGACACATTTTAATCTGATTTAATAAATAATTTGGTTAAAAGGTGTTCAGAAAACACACCTATGTATTTATAACCTTAACTGCTTGAAATCAGCAGTGTGTGCTATTTCTTATGATTAAAAAAAAATAATAATAACCTAAAGCATGACCCTTATCTCTATGATAATAGACACAACTGATTGTGAGTCATGCAAAAGCCAGGTTTCCAAATGTGTCAGTGCTTATTTTCATTGCCATACAACATACAAAACCCACCCAGTATCAGAGGGAGGACTTTGGCTCCAGGTGAAGACTCCTCCCTGTCCTAACCGTCCAACCAGTTCTGTGTGAGCTTCATATGTGCAGACAGCTGTGTGGTTTTTTTGATTTACAGTAAACCAAGAGTAGAGTTAACAATCACTATGTGCCCCTGGGGCGGCTACAGGAACAGGCGGAAGAACACAAGAGGGGAAGAGCCACTCGACTGTTCACAGAGCTGACAAGAAACACATAACTCTTCTTTCTGAGGGACTAAACCTCTCTACTGAGAGAGAAGACTGAGAGGACACCAAACATTTTTTTCAAGTGGAGAATAGAAAAATTTCACAAACGGAAAATACAAAAGACTTTGGAAGACAAGAGAAGGTAATCTGCATATCTGCTGGTGGTAGATCTTTTAACTTTTTCCTGCCTGTTGAACATGACTAAGAGAAAAAGTTAAGCGCATAGAGATGATTACTTTTTAAATATAAACTGACCTGCAGGATCTAAACATGAACAACAGCTGTGACAAGAATGACAGCTTTAAGTACCCTCTGTACAGCGTTGTCTTCAGCATGGTGTTTGCAGTGGGACTTTTATTGAACATAATAGCAGGGTACATCTTCTTTTGTACACTGAAATTACGGAATGAGACCACCACGTACATGATGAACCTTGTGGTCTCGGACACACTCTTCGTCCTAAGCCTGCCTTTTCGGATTGTGTACTTCATCAAACAAGACTGGATGTTTGGCAGCGTCCTCTGCAAGATCTCCGTAGCCTTGTTCTATACCAATATGTACGGCAGCATCCTCTTCCTCACATGCATCAGCGTGGACCGCTTTCTGGCCATTGTCCACCCGTTCCGGTCGCAGGCGATCCGCACAAAGAAGAACGCCAGGCTGGCCTGCCTCATGGTGTGGGTGATGGTTCTCTCTGGCAGTGTACCCACTGGGTTCCTTCTAGACACCACCTCACCAAACACCACCAACTCTTCCACAAAATACTGCTTCGAGAACTACTCGAAAAAACAGTGGAAGGCTGAGCTGTCAAAGGTGGTGGTTTTTATTGAGACTGTGGGCTTCATCCTTCCACTGATGCTCAACGTATTTTGCTCAGTGATGGTGTTACGGACACTAAGGAAGCCTCAAAACATCAGCCGTGGAGGGAGCCTCAATAAGGCGAAGGTCTTGAGGATGATTGTCGTGCATCTGCTGATCTTCTGCTTCTGTTTCATTCCATACAACGTTAATCTTATCTTTTACGCTATGGTGCGCTCCAACATCCTAAAAGGGTGCAATGCAGAGTATGTGGTCAGAACTATCTACCCCATAGCTCTCTGCATAGCGGTGACAAACTGTTGCTTTGATCCAGTTGTTTACTACTTCACTTCAGAGACAATTCAAAGCTCTATCAAGCGAAAGTCGACAGCTTGGTACAATGGGACAAGACTATTTGACAAACTGCAAACAGACAGCTCGCAAAGCAGTCCAAACACGACACCCAGGAGCCTCGCACTGAGGGGCATGAGATCCAGATTAAATGATAATGAGTCGACTGTCTGATGACAGTTCTACTGTTGATGTGAAAAATAACTCAATAAGTATGGTTGGTAAAACTTGAATAAAGCACAGTGACTGAAGTTCAAACAACATATTCATAAGGAGTTACTCCCTTCAACAGGACACACCAGACTTTGGTCTCAGATTAAGGATAATCATGTCTGTGCAGCAATAAAAACAAAAGAAAGGTGTGTTGCAAGTATTTATATAACAATTTATAATTGGGAATTACATGCTCTAAATAACTGTTGAACATATGATAATGTGTCTGTGGTCTTATTTATAAGAGCTGAACCAGTATTATTGCTCTTTTAAGGTGCTATATTCTGCAGTTTGTAGTAATTAACGTATTCTGTAGTCACATTTAGCTCAATGTGCACTTTATAGAGCAGCATACTTTGTAATAACTTACATACTGAGTAAATAAAACTAATTTCTTTTTTTAAAAGTTTCAGTTGAAATTGACTATATTAGCTGAATAAGGTGGTGTAAAGTGAACAGCTGCTTCTATATCTCTATTACTGGGTATTATCATATAACGTCTCCAAGGTCCAAACACAATATTTCAAATGAAAATCCCATACTTTTCCAGACTGAAATTTCCAGAATTCTCAGTCCCTTTAAGCCTAATTTTAAATCCTAATTACAGAAGAGTACCATGAATTTATGGCAGACATTTCTATCATAGCCAGGCTTTAAAATGGAATCTGCAAAACTAGAGACTAAATGGATGCATGGATATGTTCAGACAATGGAAACAGAATAAAATCTGGAAATACAATTTTTTTCATATCCTCTCTTTTTTTCTCATACCTGAAGATTGTTTAAATCAAATTCTACACATTCCCAGTGTATTCAGAGAGTTTAGCCACAATAGTGCAAATGAGTCTGAAGAAACATTTCAGGTGTGGTCTTTGACTGATGGCTTGAACAAACAATAGATATCTTATAAGTACATTCTGCAAAAGCATACAAGCATGTGATGAAATTGTCTCTGCCCTACTTTATCTTGAGGTGGCCATCTACAAAGGAACATACAGAAACTAAATCCTAAAGATGTCACATGAAAATGTTCTTAGTTTGAAAGTAAAATTTCATACACAAATGCGCAAAGTCAGAAAGAGACAGCATGTGTAATCAGGCCACCTCCCTATAAAGCCATGGATCTTCACGTTGCGCTTCAATGCTTGTGAAATATTAGCTCCCCTTGTAAAAGCTATGCACGGCAAGACAGAGCATAACTGCATATTTTGTTGAACGGCTTGGCCTAAGGGTCTGTGCTTACAAGAATAGACTCATCGTCTCCAGTGACAGAGAAACCAAAGCATGCGAGCAAAAACATGCCTCTTGAACTGAAAACTTTCACAAAATACGGAGAGGAAGGATGCAGCGGTGCCACAAGTATTTAGTGTGAAAAATTGGTTTACCTATGAAATCCAGGGGTGAAAAAAGAAAACAGGGCTGGATTAGAGTTTACAGATAGAAGGACCCTGATTACATCCAATGGTGTACAAAAAATTACTTACTCCTTTGCAGATTTATTTTTTGCTTTTTTCCCCCCAAATCAAGCAATTTAAAAAAAAAAAAAAAAAACCAAAAAAAAAAAAACCCTGCGAAAATACAAAATGTGACTCTTAAAAAGAAATTAAACCTAATAACTGGTTGTGTCACAACTACCATCAAGCGTTTGTGATAACTGACAATGAGAGCTATGTCACTGTGGGAAAATTTTGCCCACTCAGTTACAGAGTTTCTGGAATTTAGATGCAAATGAAGGTTTTTGAATATGAACAGTCTGTTTACGGTGTCTTAATCAGAATTAAGTCCAGACTTTGACTAGGACTCTCTAAAACATTGATTATTACTTGCTACTGTGCTTTGAATCATTACCCTGTGGTATAACCTAAGTGTGGACTAAATGGTGACATAGTTGGTAGTGCTACTGCTTTGCAGCAAAAAGATCTCAGGTTCCCATACAATTGGTGCCACTGGGCCACCACCAGCAGGCAAGGTGGGTGAAGTGCTTTGCCCAGGGATACAATGACTGAAATGGAAGGAGAAGGGGTAAGATTGGGTTGTATAAAAAGTCTGCCTTTGTGATATGATACAACACACACCAGCTGCTGCAGCTACAGGGGGCTACTGTGTGCACAGAGTGGATACACCACATAATTATCCTGTCTGACTGATCTGAGTAGTATGTTTATCACCAAACGTCAAGAAGATAAGATGTTGCACAACAACTTTGATTGTATTTGAAGTGAATTAAATGCATTAGAACAGCCTGTATTAGGACTATAATACAGAGTCTGCCCTTGTGCCTTAGATACTGTTCAATAAATGCTGGAAGATGGAAGCCACAGCCCTTTGGTTCCATGATCCCATGCTTTAACGACACACACACCCTCTGATCTCAGCAGACAGATTTGCATAATGTGAAAGTACAATGTTAATTCATAACAAGGAGTTTGTGTTTTAATTTCTTGTGAAACTATGATTTGAAAGGGGTGCTTTGTTTCTCCTCCTTTCTTAATTTTTTTGGGATCCAGACATGTACATCATGTTGCCAGAGAGGTTCTGCTTCAATGACTTCTGGATTCTACAGGAAGTAATCTGACCTGGATGTGGCTCGTGAAACTAAATTCAAGTTTTGTTTTTTGTTTATATTTTTAAAATATGGTTAATCAAATGTAAGTCATGATTTAACAAGGTAGAGGAGCAATTACTTTTTTTCTGTATAGCCTTTTCCTTTTCCCTTTAAATACAAAAAAGATCATTACAAAAAATGCATTTTGTATTTAACTCTTTGTCAGTATTAAAATTTGTTTGAAGATCTACAACATTCAAGGTTGATAAAAAGGCATAAACAAAATTAATATGACAGAGGGAAAATACTTTTGCAGAATGTTTTGTAAGAGTACGCCATTTGGAATCATGCAAATCCTTAACTTTGCCAAACAAATTTTTATAGGAACAAAAATAGTCACGTGAAGTCCTTTTGGCAAACCGAAAAAACAATATATTTTTGATTGAAAGATGCATGCTTTGGATCATCTGGTATAATTTGTCTTTGTGCTTGAAGGAAAAAAAAACAATTGACTGAGAGAGCACCTACACCATCACTGGTTTATAAGGATGTTACAAGGATGCATACTCGCAGCAACTTCCTGTTGCTATTCATCTGTCAGCTGGAGAGTAATATAGTTAATAAAGATCTTCAATGACTTCTAAAGGCTCTTTTTTGAAGGAGCTGTAAATATAACTGCATCCATGAGTTAATGAGGCACTTTAACTTTAATAAAAGGCTAATGACTTTGCAGTTTAATAAGTAAACTAGTTTGTCAGACAAGATAACCTGGTGATCAGGATATTTAAAGCTTTCTAAATTACACCAATATTTAAACTACACAGTGAAAATGTTCAAGTGTGCAGAGATGGCGGCTGGAGGGTGGGAGTAAAGCAGCACCAAGAGGAGAGAGAAAGGGAGAGCTCCTGGTCTGTAGTGCAGATCAGTAACATGCAGGCAATGCAGAATGGAGTAACAGGTGCCCAATACCAGTTCACTGTTCACCACACTGCCGGCCAAGATATCGGTGAGTTATACTGTTTAACCTATTCTAATGCAGCTAAGGCAGCACTACTTTTGCAAAAAATAGGGAAAGTAGAAACTGTACAATACATTTTTTTATATGTCAACACCAATTAATAAGATGGTGGTAGAAAGTTGATCAGATATTTCTGCATCTTAATACCGATTTTATCAAGTACTTGAAAATTGATACAGTTTAAAATTCTTATTTAATTTCAGCTTGACTGTAAGATTCCTTTATTGTCCATTGGCATTTTAAAAGAATAAAAACGTTTTAAAAAGATTATTGGTAAGATGCAATATAAAAATGCTTGAATTCAATTAGAGGTTTTGTAAGTAATTAATGACATTTTTATAAAACCGTAATGTTTGAAAGAATAAGCAAAGTTTTTCCAAGTCAGTGGCTTTGAGTTACGGATATGTATAGCAATTTCTACTTTGATTTAGTGGAAACTGGAATGTTGTGGCTTTGCTTTCAGGCTGTGTTTCATCCAGCCACAGAGATTTAGATGCAGTTACATTTAAAGTGTTTTAAAAATGCCAAACTTAAACCATAACTTTGGCATTTCATACTCTTTAATACTCTGTTATCCAGCGCTCTTTAGTCATATAACCACTTCATTAAACAGTGTTGCTTCAATCACTTAACAGTTCTTTGCACTGGCACACATACGAGGGAAAGAGTTTGTTATGCAACTCATAGATCATTCTGCACTGCATTCACTTGCACTTAGACATCTGATTTTTCTTCATTTAAAGACCAATTCACATGGCTTATGCATTGTTGCGTCAATCCACAGGGGAATTAAATCCTGATTTTTGTTGTAATGCAATGTGTTTTAGTAATTAATTAATTGAAATAAGTGCTTTAAAGTCCCTGCCTGGAAAAAGATGTACTAAAACATTGTTACATTTATTTATACAGCATATTTAAAAAGGCGGAAGTGCTGTTACAGTCGAGATCTTATGTTAATACAATAAAAAGCATTGCAATCAAATAACTTACCAAAACTAATAATGATGATAAATTATTTTCAATAAAGTAATGTTGGTAAAATAATATCTTTAAATTTACAATGTTAGAGCAAATTTGACTCAGATTGGTGCTATACAGTTCAGACAACCAGTGAATTTATACTCATAAGTAATTTTAATATAACTAATAATAAATAAATATATATATTATAATAACAATAGCTTGAGTTAGGACTGGCATATATTGGCAACACACGTGATATGAGATAATGTTGGTGAGAGTTACAGTAGCAATATGACTTCTGAACATGGCTGTGGGTCTATAGAAAGCAAAAACCGCAGAAGACGAGTAGCTTATGCAGCTATTAGGAAAAAAAATAAAATTTGTTAGTTATATCTGAACAACAAGGTTTTATTGAAGGAGTTGCTTCTGGCCAATGTCTGCTGGTTTGGCAATAAATCAGTTCAGTTGTTTCTTTATAATCTTACCACTTCTATACCATCTAAACTTTTTGCACTGCATAAAATGTCAACCAAATACATTACAAGCTTAGAGAACCTAAATGCAAGGTAAGTTCAAGCAGTTCTTTAACAAGTTGTGTACAGCAATATTATAATAATGATAAACTTACAATATATTGTGCATACTTAGCGTGAGCTGTCACTGGCAGTGGTTTAAGTGGTTTTGACATAAAATAGTGAAGCCAATAACTGTGTAAATACCAAAAATGTCTCATAACACAGAGTAAACATTAATAAGAAGTGTTTAGAGTCAAAGCCTACCACAACGCTGTCAGAAAGATGCTTAACGACATGTTTGCTTATGTGCCAACATCCAAAATTAAAACATCTGACCATCCCAATCAAGAAAAAAATTTACGAGTTATTTAATGTGTAAATAGTGAAACATAGAGAGGTGCTGCTTTTGTTCACTTTCAACATAATGAAATCAAATGTTTACCTATTTTATTAGAGAAAGCTGGCATTAAAATTTCATTGGCTGGATACATCTGACCATGTCAGTTATGAGTATTTATAGGAGTCACTTTAGCAAAATGACCTTCATAAAAATCTCATGTTTTAATTTGTCTCAACTTGTGACAGGTATAATATCTCCAGCAGAAGCTACAGAGAGGGCCTCCCTCCGGACATGAGAGCAACACAGTGATATGGGTATTTAGAAAACTTTTGAGATATGGAGCTGTGGAATATAACAGATCTGGAAGGCAAACAAAACTTACCTTTGTCTAACTGTACTGTGGATACAAGCTATCGCTTCACCTTCTATCAGGTGTCCTACAGCGTCATCTTCCTGCTGGGATTGGCTACCAACGGCCTGGCTCTGCGCAGACTGTGCATGTCCTCTTGCACTATGAACAGCACAGCCGTTTACATGGCCAGCCTGTCCTTCGCTGACATGTTTTTTGTGGTCTCTCTACCTATGAGAATCTACTACTACCACCAAAAAGCTCGAGCTTGGTCTAAGAATGGGGACCTGACCAGCTGGACTCCTGGAGCAGCTTTTTGCCAGATTACCTTCATCCTCAAATACATCAGCTTGTACGGAGGGATTTTCTTTCTTGTGTGCATTGCTGTGGACCGATACTTTGCGGTCGTACATCCTCTGGCGCCAAACTTCCGCAGGCAGCGTGTTGCGCAAGTTGTGAGTGGAGGGATATGGTGTGTGGTGCTGGGACTCAGTGTGAGTCTGCCTCTGCTACGTTTAGCAGCTTCTCGTCAAAACCAGCCCTGCCTCCTTGACCCGTCCTCCTTGCGCCACAGAACTTTCATTCTGGTCTCTCTGAGTTTAGTTTTGGGGTCATTTCTGTTGCCCACTGTTCTACTTCTCTACAGCTACTGCAGAGTGCTGAGCGTGCTCCGCAAATCAAGGCATCGCTGTCGCAGCCAGCGTCGCAATCGTCAGCAGACCCTTAAAATTATTTACTGGGTTCTGGGCGTCTACTTGCTGTGCTTTCTGCCCTATCATGTCAATCTGCTGGGATATACCCTGACACACATGAACCTGCTGCCCCACTGTGGTCTAGCCAAGCTAACAAACACAGTGCACCCAATGGTGCTCTCACTGGCCAGCTTTAACTGCTGCCTCAATCCACTTATCTATTATTTCTCCAGCAGCCTGATCCACAGGGATGCTTCAGGAGGTGGAGGCAGCAGCATCCAATGACAAGGACAGTCTCAAGGATTACACCCTATTTAAAACATTTTAACGCTAAAGAGAACTGGCTTTTGGTGTAAACACTGTTACTGAGTAAAGACGACTCAAAGTTGGCTATTTTTAGTATTAGTGATGTATTTAAAATGAAGTCAGAGGAACTATAAAAGCTGTAAGAAACTACTTAAAAATTTTGGTAAGGTGACATTTCTGTTAATTCAGCCTTCTCCGTGGAAGCACAGAGGTATATAATACAAGAAAGAAGGCTTAAAATGTTACCTCTGTAATGATTTTGTTTTTGTTTTAAACCAACAGTAAAACCTTGCGTTACAGTGAGTGCTCTCTCACATAGCAGCTCCTAATATTAATATTAATATCTACTGACTACTCCCGGTCATTAAATATTTCAAAGGTCATTTTCATATCAGAATTGGCTAAAATCAGTTTCTTAAGGTCATACTGTGAAAGAAGAAGTTTTCTTTTAAACTCACGGGCTGTCTTTTAGTACAAATGAGAACAGCTTAAACAGGGCAGTATTCATTTTAAATCTGATGTATGTTTTAACATTACATGGTTACTGAGGCTGTAGTGTGGCTTACTTAAGTGAATTGAATCCTTGGCAGAACTTTCATTTGCGTAACAGTGTGCTTATATTTATTGGTAATCAGACCACAAAACCTCACTGTCTGTACTTTGTTACAAAATAGATAAATGGGTGATGTAACTAATGCAAATGTATGGGAGATCTGAGCTGGATTTACAAATGCTGAATTACTAATCCTAAAATGACCAAACCTGGAGGAAAAAGAAAACCCAAAAAACAATAAAAAAAAATATAATAAATAATAAAATAAAGGAACTATCCTCCAATTATTGAAAGATTGCATTTGAGAAAAGCGATATATATATATATATATATATATATATATATATATATATATATATATATATATATATATATATATATATATATATATATATATAAAACGTAAACACACTGCAGAGCTCAAACACATTACATTTCTCAGGTCTACAGCAAAGGACCAGGTCTTAGCTGTTTGCTTATTTCAGAACATTGGCAGCTGTCTGGACTCATGATGCCCAGATAGTTTGTCTCAAAAGCATTTAATGGCCACAGTATTTATGTGAAATAATGCATTAAATAAAATACTCTATGTATAAAACGTTGACTATAAACTCTGTACCCTTATACTGTGTTAAGGCTACCGTTTTTCTCCTTCTTACTAATAAATACCATCTAAGCATATTTACAGAGCTCATGTGTTCTGTTGTGTGGAAGTGGATGATGACACTGACCGTCCTCCATGCAATCCTCTCCATGATGAGGTTCTCACAGGTCTCCAAATGTTTGATGATGTCTTTGCTCAGTGTCGGTTCAGCCTTGATGAAACTCTCAATCACTTTGTAGAAGTCAAAGGCAGAGAGGTTGAGGACGTTCAAAATCCAGGGGAAGCACAAGTTTGTTCCAGTTTGGTCACTACTTCCGTTCTTGAAACTACTCTCTGATCACAGAAATAAACAGAAATTAAAGACAAGCAATAGTTTATCTCTTACAATGAAAAGTATAAAATAAAATATAACACTGAACTAAAAGAAGCTAGTAACAGAACAATTTAGGGGATTATAGGGAGCACCTTCATATGTTGCCATGACCACCTCCAAAGAACAGGCCAGGAGTGATGTGTGAAACGTGGACTCATTGAGGAGTTTACTAGAAAGTAGATGAAAGGATTTGGTTCAAGTAAAAGGCAGATAATGAAATACAAAAACATACCAGTTGTGGGGAAAAAGAAAGCACACAAACATCCATATGTAGGATTAAACAAATCAGGACTTAATATCATTTGGAATAAAATAATTTAGATCTAACCTCAATGCTATGGAAATTTACAACAGATTCCACATGGTCATCCTTTTGATAATGAAAGTCAAAGCCAGAATTAAAAAAGCTTTAATAAACAGCAAAGGTACACTCCAGCTGCTTCCAAATGATTTGCAAAACAGTTACCATAGGCAGAGCTAAGGGTCCCTTTTTCATCCCAAAATTCTATACTTTTCCAGATTCAAATATCCTGTCTTTTAACCTGCTTGTATAAATACAATATATAAATAAGCACAGAGGAAGGTCAGAAAAGTGAATAGATAGATATACAGCAGGACGGATGGATGGACTGCTTGATGGATGATGGCGAGTCAGATGGACGGATATAATAGATGGATGGAAAACTTTAAGTCGCTGGAATAGGGAATAAAGTCTTAAGACACACATCAAATCCCACAGGAACCCTGTTTTCATCTGCAGGTGTGATCATCTCTATAAATTTAAGAGTTTTGGCAGTTTGCTAGTCTGGAGCATACAGATTAGTATTAAGCCAATATTAAGAAGAAAAGACAACACCAGTGATGTTAGAGAAGAAACTGTTGAGAATATCAGTCTGGGAAGGGCTGGAGGTCCATTTTTAGACTAGCCCAAATCCATCTATCTACAGGCAGAAAGGTTATTCATGAGGGGAAAGTATTTAAGGCAGTGAACAGTCTCGCCAGCTAAGAACATTCTGACAATTTCACCCCACAGTCCGATAATGCAGTACTCAGAGAGAAAAACAAAACAAAAAAAAAAAAAAACCCTGATACACTACTGGTCAAAAGTTCTAGAACAACCCAATTTTTCTTTTTTATTTCAATTCAAGTCGTTCAAGTCCAATAAATAGCTTGAAATGTACAAAAGTAAGTGGTGAGTTACCAGAGTTTAAAAATAAGGTAAGGTTACCCTAAACAGAAACATACAGCACTTTTCAGCATTATACAAAAAGGCCTTTTTCAAGGAACACAAAATGGGCCAACAATTTAAAGCTGTTCTGCAGCAACGGAGATTGATTAAATATGTTGAAAGCTCATGCTACTTATTCTTAAAAGGTGTTCCAAATTTTCTAAATTACTTACAACCCCTTGTGTCTGCATAAAAGCAGTATTAGAACACACTGTGGTACCATACACTCATGAGCATCTGTTGAACAGTGTTGTACTGCGGAAAGTAGTGTGTTGCTATAAAAATGGTGAGAGAAAGGCAGTTAATGATGGAAGAGAGACCATCATAACACCTAAAACTGTAGGACTTTCCCACAGAGAAATTGCAAAGAAAGTCAAGATATCAGTGAGACCAGTTTCCTTTACCGTCAAAAGGTGCTCACAAACTGACAGGAAGAGATCTGGTAGACCAAAAGCCACTACTGAATCAGTGGACAAGTTTCTGAGAATTTACAGCTTCTGATTGGCAGCTCACAGGACAACAGCTTCCAGCACAGCTTAATAGTGGTCGTAGCAAGCAAATTTCTGTTTCAACTGTGAAGAGAAGACTTCAAGCTGCAGGTTTGATGGGACGAGTTGCAGCAAGAAAGCCATTGCTAAAACGTCATAATAAGACAAAGAGGCATGTCTGGGCTATGAAGCACCACAATTAAGATTGAAAGAAGGTATTATGGAATGATGAATCAAAATTTGAAATCTTTGGTTCATCACACAGGATCTCTGTACACTGTTGAGAAGGTAAAAGGATGGTCCCACAGTGTTTGACATCAACTGTCAGGAGGAAGTGTGATGGTCTGGGGTGGTTTTGCTGGATCCAGGGTCAGTGATTTATACAGAGTGAGAGGCTCCCTGAACCAAAACAGCAACCACAGCATTCTGCAGCACCATACAACACATTCTGGCAAACACCTAGTTAGTTAGGGGTTCATCTTTCAGCAAGATAATGAGCCAAAACATAAGTCCAAGCTGTGCCAGAACTATGTCAGGAAAATTGAACAAGATGGTAAGCTTAACATGAACTGGCCAGCACAGACTCCAGACTTAAACCCCATCAAGTTGGTTTAAGATGAACTGGACAGAGGAGTGAAAGCAAAGCAACCGACAAGTGCCACAGATTTAAGGGAACTTCTGCAACAGGTATGAGAAGAACTTTATTTGATTTCTATTGTAGAAAGAGTGTCACAACTGTGTTCAGCTGTTTTATCTGCTAAAGGTGACTACTTTGATGAGTCAAAAGTTTAGAATAAATTTTAGTCTACAAATTGATTCCATGATTTATTATTTTTTTTTAACTCCAATTGCTTATTTGTACTTTGCTTTCATCACAGAGTGCAATGAGACATTAAACTGCATAATTTTCAATAAAAAAAATCTTGAAAAAATGGGATGCTCTAAAAGTTTTGACCGGTAGTGTACATCTCAGACTTTAAATGCTTCAATTTGTATGTTAAGAATTAAAGAGCATAAAGTTACTGTTATTAAAATGTCTTGTTTGCTGTGGTTGCCAGGAGAAAGTCCCTTCTCTACACAAAGAAAAAAAGAATAAGATACACTGTATGTTTGCAAAGCTGCAGCTAAATGCAGTACAAGACTTTTGGAACAATATCCTTTGAACAGATAAGACCAAACTAGAGATGTTTAGCTATATTGCAGAGCAATATACCTAAACATGTTTGGCAAACAGCACATTAGCTGAACCGCCTCATAACTGTCAAACAAGGTGATGATTTGGGCTTGTTTTAAGTAAAACTACTGTGGGCTAAAGGATAAGGTCGTCAACAGGGCAAGTGTCCAAAACACAGCAGCAAATCTATAACCACAGAATAGGTCTAAAATAAAAAGCAAGCTGTCGAAATAACCCAGTCAAAGACTGGAATTCAAGACAAATAAAATTCTGACAAGACCTAGAATGCTCACAATCCTCCAGAAGCTGAACACATTTGTAAAGAAGAGGGGGGGTTAAGATTACACCACACTGACGTAAGACACCACAAAGTTTCATAAAAACAACTTCTTTAGTTCACCACTTCAAAAGCTGGTTCCACAAGCCGTCGAGAATCATCCAGCGTACTTAGTTTCCCCCCCTCACACATACTGCTTTTTCATTTTAACTTCATCTTCATTTAATATATAAAGACAATGAGGAATTTGTTTTGTACTTCAGATGTTAGATTGAAATTATTTTCTAATCTGATAAAGACCAGGGGTCTCATTTATAAACGTGGTGCACGCACGAAACGGGGCCTGAAACCGGCGTACGTCACTTTCCACCCAAAGGTTGTGATCTATAAAAAACAAATTTGACAGCGAATATGCGGTTCCTCATGCCAACTCTGACCCATACATACACTCATTTTGGAGACAGGGGAACCTGGCGACACAGACGGTGAGGTGGGGAATTGAAGCATCATGATTCCTCTCGGACATTTAATTTCACTCCACATCCAACTTTAGTCATAGATCGACATAGATCGCAGTGTGCTCCTTTTACTTGTTACGCCACTGCTGAGGCTACCAAAAATGATATGTTTTCGACTCTCCACCTCATTCACCAACACACTGCTTTTTGCCTTGGTAAAATTGTGTTTCTTTACTCTTTTCTCCATGGTTGCCATTGTTGACCATGATATAACACTGATCAGCTGGCTCATTTAAACACACCTCAACACTCATGAGGTACTTTGCATTGACCATTTATGGTTGAATGTGGGCGTATAGCCGGCAAACGTTGAGGTGCAGCTGTGATTTATATAAGGGAAATTGCTTTCTGGTGTTCATGCGCATGGTTTTATACATCTGGATTTTTTTTTTCTTTTTGGTGTATGGCATTTTCAGCTTTTGGGTGTACGTACACTTTTAGTACAGATCCTATGCAATGTTTTACAAATGAGACCCCAGACCATTTCAATGTTCTGATGTATAAAACCCGAGACTTGAATGTGGGTGTACTTTCTTTTTACAACTGTACAGGTCTTGCATGTATTACCAAGAAATACAAGTTAAAGACAACAGGTATATGTTTTTTTATGCTTCACTGCAAAAAGAACCTGATAAATACCTGAAATTTTGCACAGATAGGCGCTTCTCTTCCTATAAAATAAATAGTGTTTACATTGAGTCCAGCCATTTGAACACACTTGAAAACTGAAAATTTCCAAGCAGAATGAAACAAGTTACTATACCGATTTTAGCATAGCCTCCATTACTTTGTAGTATAATCTGACACCAAGGACAAATCTCTGAAAGAGAAAGAGAATTTTGATTAAGAAATAAAATCAGTCCAGGACCAGATGTGGTGCTTTTAAGCTGCTGTCATCCAGAGAACAGAGGATGGTTCATACCTCCCTGCCATACACAACACAGTGAGGCCCCACTGCCTCACCAAACTTCTGGCTGAACACCTGACCAAGTGTCTCTAAACGTTTCTGCACATCTTGCGTCGGGTCCACAGTGCAATTCTGATCATAGAAACCAAGGACATAGAGGAATATCTTACATTAATCAAACTCCAAGGTCACAAGTTTATTGATAGGTTAAAAAAAAAAGTATAAGAGACTCACTTTAAAATATGTGGCCAGCGTAGTAGAAGGTTGATCCCCGTTGGAGGGGAGATCTCCCCTGAGCATCTGAATAGAGGTCATGGCAGCTCTGAGGAGAAAATCATGACAAGTTTTTTTTTCCTTCACGATAACATTTATAAAAATGTTAAAACTTATGAGAAATTACCAAAGCTGTCATTCTTTGTTTTATGTCTTTTAAAATAAACTGAACATTTACTTCACGATTTTGATACATCATTGTTTTTCCTTATAATGATGCAACAGTAGTCACTCCTAAATACACCAACCAGATGAAAGACATCTAACTACTCACCTGATTGGAGTCTGAGGAGGGATCATCAGCCCATCTTCATCTGGGTGGTTCTTCTTTGGAGTTCTCTCCACCTGTGATCTGAACAAAGAATATTAAAGCTATTTTTCCTATTTTCTTGTCGCTGAAGCCAACAATAACCACTAATGAGAGAATTTTAAAATTTACATCTCCACTTTAGGAGGAAGAATGCTCTCATCGGCATCAAAAAACAGACGTCCATCAATGTCTCTGCTCTTGAGGTAGTGCTCTTCATATTGTTGGTTGATATCATTCACCTAGGGAAAAGATTACACCACATGTTGTTTGTTAAAGGAATTTATTTGGGGAAAGCCAAAATTTGCTAAACAACATGGCCTACACTGCAAATCCCAATGGCCTGTACCATCATTTCTAATCCCAAAGCAGACTTGCGCACTCATATTCATTAAACCTCATAAAATACTGTAGGTAATTTGAAAGTGTGACCCTTATCCTGCACAGTGGCACTGTTGCCTTGCAGCAAGGAGGTCCGGGGTTCGAATTCAGCCTGGGGTCTTTCTGCAAGGAGTTTGCATGTTCTCTCCGGGTACTCCGGCCTCCTCCCACAGTTCAAAAACATATTAGGTTAATTGGTCTCTCAACTGGTTGTTTGTTCTGTCTGTCTCTCTGTTGCCCTGTGATGGACTGGCGACCGTCCAGGGTGTACCCCCGCCCCACACTACGTTGGAGATCACCAGCCCCCCTCGCAACCTGTTTTATAAAGGTCTCAGAAGTTTGTCACAGAACCTTTTTAAACAAACATCAAGACCAGGGAACATACAAGATAGGTCAGGGACAAAGTTGTGAAACAACTTCAAACAGTTTTAGGGTTAGGTTATAATGCAATATTTTAACAAGTATTGTTTGTGGAATCTATTGATTTGGCCTTAATGGAAGAATGGCAAAAAAGGCAGCAATATTTCAAAAGGAGCTATAAGATGCAGCCCATGTGGAAGAAAGTGCTCTGGTAAAATTAAGCACTTTGGCATACATGCAAAATACTATGTGTGGCAAGAAACTAGCACTTCAACATCACTCTGAACACAGCATTCCCATCCATGGTGAAACAAAGTGGTGGCTGCATCATGCTGTGATTAAGTTTTTATGAAGCTGTTTAGTATATGGGAAGATAGATTGAGCCAATGACTTAGAAATCATCAAGAAAATGCCTGTTAAGACAGTGGGACCTGCTTTCCTCCACCTTACTTTGTGTTGGTCTGTAACACAACTCCCTAATAAAACAGAGGTTTGTGGTTTTACAAATGTGATGTTCATGGGTAATGACTACTTTTGCAAGCCACTGTAGTTTGTTTCTGTTCAGATCTCAGATATAAAACATAATTCTGTAAAAACCAGAAAATACTGCAAAATCTCATTTGCTGCACTGGAAAGAAAGCAAAGTATGTGTTTATACACCCTCGAATCCTACTAAGAGCTTTATGTTTTCTAACTGTTTATTCAGGCCAATACACAGTAGCATAAATAAGGTTGGACAAACATTCACACATATATCACTAAAGTCTATAATGTTGACCATCTGTCCGTTACTGGGGCAATATTACAGAAAAATCAATATCTCCCGTATCATTCTTCACAGAAGTGTGTCAATGTCAGCAAACAGAAGCATCCTGCTTCAACGCTTTCATATCTGCAATAAAAGACCCTGACGTCCTACATAGGATCCCCTGTGTGATTACACATTTTCCTGCCTCTATGTGCGAACAAATACTTCAAGATGAGAATGAACAGATGACATCTGTCAGACAATCAAACAGCCTTCAATTGCAACAGCAATCTCAGAGAGATAATGGAAACGGTGAGTGCTGTGGAAGAGAGTAAAACAAAATAGTACAACAGGTGTTCTGAGAACAGCCACTTACCTGAGGAAAATCAGTGGATCTTGAAAGATCCATTGATTCTAGAAAAGCTAAGAAGCTGGTCTGGTACACGTTCTTCACCTGCAAATGTGGATAGCAAGCGGAACAACTGAGTAAAAGTAAAATATATTCGTATGGTGATATGTTTAAACAAATTTTTTTAAAAATTGTGAAACCTCTTCGACATTGCATTCATTGTCTTTGCACAAGGTTTCAAGAAGCTGCGCATCAACCTCTGGTTCTGAAGGTCGGGTTTTGGCTTTGCTCTGGTTGCGGCGAGATGTTCGTATTGGTGGGCTTGGAACCTTACTAATGGCTGATTCTGCCAGACATCCGACAAACGAGAACAAGAAATATCCGACTCTTAAAGACTCATTAAATTATTATTCAAGACATCTGCTTAGAGTGGTTCTCATTGCTGACCAGCATGACTCAAACATACGACCTTAAATAGTACTTTTAAATCATATCTAATTGTTTTACTTTGTTAAAAAGTGACTAAAATGTATAAATCAAAGAAAGTTTGAATGAAATGTTGTTGGGGCTTACGATACAGTGGCTGTAACTGGTCTGGAGAGCTTCGCTTGATGAATAACTCCAGCGTGCAAAGCAGCAACTGGAAGGATATGACCAGGTCATCCTCCATCTGCAAGGCCCTTCCTGCAAACAGCCGAGAAGAGACACATGAGAAGCTCCATCACAAAAACACCCGAGCTGACTAAAAACAAGAAAGCTGTTGCCGTGAGGATCGTGATGTTTGAATTAAACTGATAGCTACAGTAAAGTACAGAGCGGGAAGTCATGAAACAAAACACTGGATGACTCAACATGAAAATGATTCTGCTGATCTTGTTTTATTATTTAACTTCTGAAAAAAAAATAAATAAATAAACTACCTTTTGCCAGAAGAAACATTGTCCAGCAGGTCCGCATGGTCTCCCTCTCCCTTGAAAGACAGACAAGAAACGATTAACCGTCATTTTTAAAATTTCTTTAACACAAGACTACAGGAAGTTAAAGAATGCAGAATTACAGTGCTTTGGAATAATATTCATACTCCTCAACTTCTTTGTGCTTTCTCTAGTTACAACCACAACTTTCCAATGATTTTATTGGGAATGTATTTGATGGATCACCATAGAATCCTTTACAAATAAACCCTTTGTTGTGTGGCATGCACATTTACGCAGATACCCCTAAAGACAATCCAGTGTAGCCATTCGGTAAAATGTGTTGGAGGATGCATTAGGCTGTGCAGATTCAGCTGGTCAGGGACGATACGAAGATCGAAAAAAACTAAACACAAAGCTTGACTGAGCTCGAGCTGTTTTAGAAAGAAAGTTAGTCAAAAATGTCAAAATGTCATACCCAAAAGATATTTGGAGGAGGGGTTAGGGGCTTATTAAAAATGCACACCACACTTTTCAGATTATATATTTTTAAAATACACTTTACATTTATGCAATACTTTTTGTTGGTCTATTACATAAAACTCAATTGAAGTTTTTGGTTGTTCGGCAACAAAGTGAAAACCCTTTAGAGTTGTGAATACTTTTTCAAGGAGCTGCACAAACAGTGATGGTTGACAACTGTTAAACCCAACTTACTTGCCATCAGGGGTAAGTACGAAGATATTCTTGCAGGTTCTGAAACAAAAACAGACTTACATTCAGCTACATTTGTGCCACATTTAACTTGAATCTGTACTCCGTTGTCGTGCTCACTCACTTCTCAAATCTTTGGTAAAGAGCCAGCATTACATCATACTTCTTCTCCAGTCGTGTCAGTGCCGAGTTGACTTTCAGACTTATTGTATCAAGGTTCACATCCAGCTGTCTCACAACAACCAAAAACTGCTTTAAGCTAAAACAAAACAGAAACGTGAGAGGGAATCTCCTACTAAAGACTATAAAGCATTTCGTGGTGAAACCAATTAATCTAACAGTGTATAAAAACATCTGTGCAGTACAATCAATGGTGGATGTCTGCATTATTTCAAAGTCTTAAAAATACTTACTATCTCATCGTGTATTTTTTCACTGACAAAAGTACACTTACAATGACAACACAGCTAGGGAGAAAAACATGGTTTTCTATTGAAAGAGTTCACTTTTATTTTTCAAAAGTATGCAGAAAAAAAAAACCTTCAAGTTCTACTTTGTGTGTATTTGGGTCAATGACATCACAAGAGGCACAAGAATCAAGCTGATCAGCAGGTGTTCGTAAACCCTACTTCGAACAAGTGACTTTGGACAGATTCCAACAAAGAATATGAAGCATTATAGGTGCTTTTTAGTTGCAAGGGGTAAACTTTAAAGGGGGGTTATTATGTATTTTCCAGGTGCATAGTGCCATTTTATAGCATAATCAAATAACTATGTTATCTTCAGTTGTTATAAAAATGCCATAAATTTAAGACATAACTTAAAAGAAATCTGACTTTGCTATTTAACGCCTTGAAATTGGCCTCTGTCTCTATAAGAAGCTCCCGCTCTTTCCGACACTGCCTTCAGCACGTCATCACAACAATGCTCATCCATTATGCCACTTGCAACCGTTCTTAGGAGCATTTGACCAAGAAGTAGTTCGTATAATAAGCTCAGCAGACGCACAATTCCACCAGGTGTTTGCTAATTGCTGCTGCCACTTGTCTGGTGGATCTGAGTGGGGGAGGGAGGGGTGTTCTGTGACATGAAAGCTCAGCTAGAAACTGCAGCTGTGAAGAGGAGCTTTGTGGAAATAGGCGACGCTTTGTGAGAGCAAGCATTTAGGTACCCACGAATGGTTGCCACAGGAGATTCAAGGATTCCTCAAACATGCATGAAAGACTCAAAGCAACACTCCTGGTATGTTTTTGATGAGGGAATGACATTATAACATGATTTAAAGCTCAAAAAAGTCAATTATACATAATACATAACCCCCCTCCCCCCAAGCATTTGAACTAGAGTTGGAAATCAGAACTTTAACTACTACAAACCTAGTTATTATTCCTGTTTTAAGTTTTCCATCCGATTGGTTTTAACAAAATGTGAAAAAGTTTACAACACCTTAAATTTAAATACTTAAGATTTGCCAGTACAGCTTGCCACCACAACTTTGCACTTTCAGACTGCTGAAATATGTGCTTTTTTTTCCTTTACTCCTTATGTTGTATGGTAATGACAGGAATAAAGGTGACAGGTTAAGCTATACTGGAGGTGCATTCATGATGGGCCTAAATTAATTGAACTGATTATAGGTCTGCCTGTTGGGTGATCATATTCAGCAAAAGTAGATGATGCAGCAGTTTTCCAAGAAACATCTTTGAGACTTTAAAAGTTCTCTTAATAGAACAATTCAACTACACCATAAGGGTTTTATAACAAACTTCCTCAAAATGATTGTTGATTATCTTTGTTAATGAAACCTTGCCATTCCAGTTTGCTCCTCTCCATGAACATTTTATTATCAAATCATTCTAAAATCCATGTACGACTCAAATGACTGGTTGCAGCCACACAGTCTATAAATAAGTACTTTATATGAAGGAATCAGATTTCACACAAAATATAAATGAATACAAATGGAATTTCTTCAAAAGAACTATGATTAGTCACCTCATGTGATGTCACTAGATGCTTGCTTTTTTAGGGTACAATTTTTCTTGAATAATTAATTATCCACAAAGAGTAGGAAAAGATACAACAAAACTGAACATGGCATGCTGGTATATAGGTGACAATCCATCTCAAAAGTGAGTATGAATGAATTTACAGAAAAATCTGACTGATGGTTTTAAATTTTTTTGAAAATGAAGTTTGACAAATATAATGTTTACATATTAATGGCATCCATTATACGCTGTAACCATGCTACTGATCAAAACAATGATGTAGGGCTTGTGCACGTTTCGCATGCTTCCAACAGGCAATTGTTCCAGCAACATTAATTGAATTTCTCTACACTTTACCATTATCAGCATCATCATACTAAACCACCAACATTATGGCACATGTTCTTTTGAGGTATTGTGGGTAACATGTGACATCAGTGTATTTTGATTAATAGAAATCAGTCTTAATGGATACAAACAAACAGCAGTACGATGAATTTAATCTCCTAATAATGAATAGAGATGACTTACTTCAGACTGACAGCTTTCAAAACTTGCGTGACAGTGAAGCTGCCAATATCCATGTCTGTTATGATGACAAACAGACAAGCCCCCCAAAGTCTTTGCTGACTACCCTTAAAAACAACAACAAAAAACAGAACAGTGAAAGAAAATGCAAAGTTTCCCCAGTCACGCTATAAAGGATCAAATGAAATGCCTTTAATATCATCAACAGGGTTTATAGAGCTCCTTCAGGCTTTGTGGTACTTTTTAGGCTAGACGTGAAGAAGCACAACTGTATATAATAAATACATACTGGGACTTTATCCATGGATTCTTGAACAGTTTTCCACAGGTCCCACGCTCGGTCACACACCAGGTCTGAAACACGAAGGCTCTTACACAGACTCACAAACTCGGCATGCTTTTCTCTGTGTCTAAATATGCAGAATAATAAGAAGAAAACATTCAGAGCATCTGACAGCAGCAGCATCCGAATGCGGCACTTCTATTTGTAGATCATACCAGGTTCATTTTCCTGCTTTATGACAGCATTATACCTCATGCTACTTCCAAGTTAATATCCTGTGGAAGTGTTTACTTTATGTTAAAGGCTGTAAACTCACTGGTGTTATCCTAAAAGCAGGCCTCACTGTTGAAATTAGCTAAACAGCTGGCCTAACGGCTCGTTAGTCAAGCTAACAGGAATTGGTAAAATACTTTGACACACTAGCTTATAAGTTAAACACAAGGTCACATGTTTATAAAGAAACCAAACTGGTTGGTGATGAAACGCTGCCTTCTCTTTGTTTCCCAAAAAACTTGTCTTACTTTTTCTCAGATAACTCTGGGCTATCCAGCTTGTCTGGAGAAGAAGCGCTGTCAGCGCTGGGCTTCGGCTCCCTGCTTTGTGTCATCCCGGAGTGGCGCTTTTTAGGCGGCATTCTTACAGCCTCTACTTTTCTAACGAGAAAATTAAATAAACAAAACACAGACAGGTGGTTTGTAGGCTGCTAACGTCTGGTAAATTTAAAACCCAGCGAGAAAGTTCCGTGACAACAATGCACCACATTCAGCCCTACTTCCTGCAACAGCTATAACACGTGTTTGTTTTGATAACTGGTGTACACGGCGCAAGGGCGGTGATACCATGTTGTGCTCCCGATTCCAAGAAAAAGCCTAAAAAGTATAGTGTTTTATTTTTTTACCTCTTCTTTAACCAAATAAAAAAAATTTAATAATTAGATATTTTATTAACAGCTTTTAATTTATCTGCAGCTCTTCAGATGACAAACAGGGACCTCATTAGGATCACCAGAGAAACAGAAAATCAAACGCACCCAAACTCACGAGACAAAAACGCGGGAAAATAATTTACGCAACATCCGCTTATTTGCATTTGTCCCGCCAACTATAGAGAAAACGTCAGAGGGTGTTTGAGTTAAACCCTAGTCCCTTGTGACCTTTGGTACGCCGTTGCTAATTTTATTTCTCGGACCATTAGTTTTTTGCTTGGTATGTTAAAGTCCATGGTTAAAATCACACAAAACAAGAAAGATATACCATATTTTCTCATTAATTTGATTGTTTTCTTTGCCAAAGAGCTCCGTAAACGCAAACATTTAATAGGAAACCCCGTTCAGTGGGTTTGTTAAGATCTGCAACTCTGTCTTGATACCACGGCACTTTGCATTGTGAGAAAGATTTCGAAATCAAGTATTTGCAAAGCTTTTTATTTGCACTTCTAATAGGACATTCGTATCTGATTTGCTTTAAATTCTCTTTTTCTTTTTTTTGTCTTTTTCAGCAGCGTACGTGTTCGCTGTCCTGCACAGCAATGGTGTAAATAGTAATATGTCACGCATTATTACTGATTAAGGATTTAATTTTATACATGCAGTATAACCTGTTTCCGTCTTATCTCTGAGAGCATTTAAGTGTTAGTGCAGAATATAACTGAATCCCTTCTCGATGTAAAATCTATGTAATACTCAACTGACATTTCCTACTTTTTTCTTTTGCATTAGTACTGCCCTCTTGTGGCATATGTACAATTGTACAATTTACATCTTGATTGTCTTATAAGTCTATGACGTTCTGACGTCTAATGTACTGACAGACGATTATCGGAGCCTTATTACAACCAATATGATTGTCTTCAAAATTCTATGTAAATGTAACTTAATCGTTCATGTAGGTTGTATTTCTGCAATCATGCATGCAACTATAATTGACTGAAATAATATGGTAATCATCTTGCAATGTTATAATACATTGAGATCATCTAATACATGGAGATAAAGATGTTTTAGAAACTAAATGTTGTGTCTTACTATCATCAAGGAGCCATTATAGATGCTTATAGATGTGAGCAGTCAGTATCCTATTGCAGCAGATCTGAAGAAGCCTTTATTATTTCATTACTGTGGTGTGAAGAAGATGCTTTGGGTTGTCCTTAATATTTTTCATTTCATGTAGCATCCTTTTTGAAAATAAACTCTAAACACTCCAGAATAGAACCAGCCTTCTTTATCAGTTTATTCAGCTTCTTTAAGTCGCTGGTTCTGGTTCTACCCCAACAGATGATGGCAGAAGATTACATTCTCCAGAACAGACTTATAGAAGATACACAGCATCTTGTTGCAAACCCTGAAGGACCAAAGCTTCATCAAGAAGCACAGTCTGCTCTGTCGCTTTATGTATACAGTTTTGCTGTGGTTTCTCTTGTCCGGTCTGTGTCCAGGTGAACATTGAGGTGCTTACTCTCCTCCACTACCTTCACTTCTTCTCCAGTGATGGAAATAGTGTTTGACAAATTCCAGTTGCTCATGAAATCCACAACCGTCTCCGGTGTTTTGTTCAAATTCAAAATAAGATGATTGTTTCCACACCATGACACAAAGCTGTCCACCAGCTCTCTGTATTCAGCCTCTTGTCCATCTCTGATACAACCAATGATTGCAGTCATGAGCATTTCTGCAGATGACAGGACTCTGACTTGTACTGAAAGTCTGAGGAGTGCAGAATCAAAGGGAGTAGTGAGAGTATAGACCCCTGTGGTGCTCCTGTGCTGCTGACCATCTGGTATGCCATACAACTCTTAAGTCTCTGGTCTGTTTCCAGACAATTGTTGAGGCCTCCATCTGTCTTGCTGTTATAGTAAAATCAGGTTAAATTGTGTTAAATGTATAGGAGAAATCAAAGAACACAATTCTGTCAGTGCTGTTTGCTTTTCCAGCAGTAGGTTTGTTTAAGCAGGTGTATGATGCATATATTTAGTAAAGTCATACAATGCAGTTTATAGCTGCATAATAAAACAGAATATGGATTTTTGTTTCATTCATTGTTAATTTTCCAGATCTTTCAGCTTTATTCAAGGTCTTGTGGGCACTGGAGTCTATCCGAACTGTCATTGGGCAAGTGGGAAACACTGTCAATACATTACAGACCAGCAATATTTAAGGAAAGTGGAGATCTAACCCCAAAGTTAACATGAAACAATAAAATTAAAAGAAATCTGAAACAGTTTGAAAAGCAACAGTATAATGGTTTTAGACCATTGAACACAGGCAGCATATAGAACACAACATCCAGGGTGCTCTCTTAAATCAAACTGTATCCTCAGGCACACAGGGTCAAAAGGGCAACTAATGTGGTAAACAAATATACAATGTTCATGTTCACTTTGTCACGAAAGATGACCACAAACAAAAAAAATTTATTTCTGATACTTAAAGGCATGGTAACAATACCACTATAGTTTTACAAGAAGGACATGATTATGTTCACATATAGGCTAGCAATGCAAATAAAAGTCGATGCATTGGGTTTTTCCAAGCCTATAGATTTTCTTCAGGAATGCCCTGCATATAACTACATCCATCTTCCCATCAACTTTGACCAGCCTGCCAGCCCCTGCTGAAGTAAAAACATCCCCAAAACATAATGCTGCTACTATCATGCTTTACAGTGGGAACGGTGTGTTCCAGGTGATGGGAAGTGGTAATTTCCCTCCACACGTATAGCAATGTTTCAAATAAAATTCCATAAAATAATTTGTGGCATATGAGAAACTGTTCATTTGAAAATAAATTATTCAATAAAGGCATTTAAATGTGAACTTTCATAATACTTCATTTCGCAAATCCTTTTAAAACCATTTATTCTCTAGATATTTTCCATTCAGTTTAAATAAGACACATGTTTAAAATACCTTTATGACTAACAGCATTTAGTCGAGCAGGACAATGACAAGCAGTCACTTCACCAGGTCCATCAGTATGAAGAGGCTTCCTTCTTGGTTTTACAATTAAAATGTGGCTTCAGGCTCAACATCATCACATATAAGTCAAACTAATTTTGAACTTTGCCTCTGTATACCATCATCAGTCCAAGATACATTGTTTAAAAATACCATTCATACATACAAACATACACAGTATTATAAATAAATCTTTCATTCCACACTGGCCTGCAGGACAGTCTGATCCACCACCAGAGCCTTGCTGGGGCAAGTAGCAAAATAATAATAATAATTTTAAAAAGTTCTCTTAAAAACATAGTTTACTCATCGTTGTAGGTTCATCCCTGCTGTCCCCCTATGCAGTGCTTCCCATTTCCCATGTCATTGCTGTAAAATCCTGGTCTGTGAGCGTGACGGTGAAAGGAGCTTCCACTCGCTCTGGCTCCATGTGCTCCTGACTTCTCACTGCACTGTTCAAGTTATTTACCCTCCAGGAGTTTAGAGGTTGGATTGACTTCTTGAAGCGCTGCAAAGAAGAAGTCAGAGTCACATCAGATATCTCCAGCGAGATTTGAACTGTTTGTATGACCGTGACAGAGGTGTACAATGTACACATTTTGTTATGTTACAATCTCAGTCCTTGAGATCTCACAACATAAAGTGTTGTATAATGAAGAGGTTGTGAAGAGAAAGGCTAGTAATGCATGATTTTTACTTTTTTTTATAATCCAAAGAATATGGCATACATTAGGATTCAGCCCCCTCAGGGTCAATACTTTGTAGAATCACATTTCACCACAATTACAGCTACGACTCTTTTGTGGTATGTCTCTAGCAGCTTAGCAAATCTAGAGACCAGCATTTTTGATTTTTCTTGTTTGCAAAATAGTTCAGCCTCAGTCTGATTGGATAAAGAACAACTGTGGACTTAATTTTCCTGTCACAGATTCTAAAGCTTAGCTCATCTTCCCATCAACTCTGACAGTTTTTCCTGTCTCTGCTCAAGAAAATAATCCCCACAGCATGATATTGCCATTGGCATGTTTCACCATGTGGTAGTGTGTTCAGTATGATCTGCAGTGCTAGTTTCCCCCAACAAATAGTGTTACATATCGGCCAAAAAAAAAAAAAAAAAAAAAAAAAAAAAAAAAAAAATTAATTTTGGTCTCATCAAAAGATTCTCCCACCAGAGCAGCTGATCCCTGTAGCTCTTCCAGAGTTACTATGGGCCTCTTGGCTGCTTCTCTGATTAATGCTTGACGCTTAATTGATTTTCTTTCTACTCTTCAATTACCAATTGCTTTGTTGGTCTATAACATAAAATCCTAATAAAATACACATCTGTGGTTGTAATGTGACAAAATGTGAAAATTTCAAAGGATATGAGGCCTTCTAGCTGGACCTCACAGTGACGAGCCAACATACTCACTTCTTTTAGAGTGCCAGTTTCCCTGCTGATGGCCACAATGGCCCAAATGAGGATCTGCAAACAGCATGTTGCACCCATGCACACGCCTAAACCTTTACCCCACCGTGGATACACATAAGAGCCATACTGGAGGGATGTGTTGTACATCTCCAAAAAAATGTAGATCAGGATGAACTGTGGTGGGAGAGACACAGGAGAAATGGTTCTTGTAAACAAAAAGAATCAAGGGCAGCTGAGAGAAAAACAACAACACAAATGCTGCAAGAGGGGAGATCAGACAGAATGAGTC
The DNA here is from genome assembly GCA_014839685.1 of Anableps anableps. Taxonomy (NCBI): domain Eukaryota; kingdom Metazoa; phylum Chordata; class Actinopteri; order Cyprinodontiformes; family Anablepidae; genus Anableps; species Anableps anableps. Next base: position 12,485,011 of record CM026078.1, on the reverse strand, counting down.
TCTACCCTAAATATTAACCCTGGATCAAGATTCCAGGACAAATAGCAGCTATAATTACTTTTGTTTGTTTAGTAGCTTGGGGTGCTTTAATCACTTCCTATATTTTAAGCTCTTCACTTCATACAGTATGCCAGCTCTGATCACATTACTGTTTCATTTGAAGTGCATAACTGCTTCAGGTAACACACAATAAAGAGCTGTAATAATAATGAGAATGATGTCATACAGATTAACGATACAATGTGAGTGTTGTTGTTTGACATAAAGTATAATTCAGTTTAGGATTAACACAAGATGTTGGTTATTTTTGAGCATAACTAAAAAAAACAAAACAAAACATTATTTTAAACTAAAGATAGTTTATATTGAAATATATATGGTAAATTTGATGTTTTTCTGTAAGGTTTTTGCCAAACCTATTGTGGGAAATAAGAACTGATTTAACACACATTTGTTTGCACTCACCAACAGGAGAAAAGGTGTACAGAAAACCCAGCATGCTTTGAAGTAAATCAGCACTTTGCTGCACCACGGAGGGCAGTGGCAGATCATGTCAATAATGTCCTGACAAAACTGGTTGACCCCTGTTGAAAACAAGTTGGTGAAGAGATGCATGTTAGAAACAGGATATCAACAGGACAACAGAAACCAACTGCACTGAAAGTCGTACAGTGGAATGATGGGATTAGTTAGGGATGACAAGTGATGGTAAGGAATGTGAGATGGGATACCATAGAAGAAGGAGATGCCAATGCACATGAATAGGGTGATGATGATGAGGCCAAAGCTGGTGCTGAAGGAGTCAATGAGAGTGAACCAGTAAATCCCTCCCTATGGAGACACACAAAGCAGTGAGGGAATATGAAGGGTAAAAATATCGGTGCCTTGAAGAAGTATTCATAATTCTCAAACTTTTATCACGATTTTTTTATTTTTCCAATTTAGAATCTAGACATTGTGGCAAATATTTGCATTCAACTCCTTCTCAGTAAATACTTTGTAGAACCACTATTTTGCTACAATTACAGCTTCAAGTCATTTAGGTACGCATCAACCAGCTTTACACATCTGGATTTTTATTTCTGGCCATTCATCTTTGTAAAATATTTCATATATACTAAGATTCAATAAATTAGAATATGTGATCCAGTGAGGCTCTAAGTCATCTAAAAAGTACCTTTTGAAAATAACCTGTTAAAACATACTTTTTATTAAACCTACATTTCTGTATTAATTTTTTTTGTTGGTCTGATGTAATATCCTCATCTTTTACAAAATTACTTGTTTTCATTATGTTTGAAAGGAAAATCATCATAATTAAAAGAAATAAAGGCTTTAAAACATCAGTCTGTGTGTAATTAATCTATATAATGTGTTATATAATTGAGTAACTGAAATAAATTAACCTTCCAATAATATTCCGATTTATTGAATGGGTCTGTACATCTGCAAACCTCAGTTTTCTGATTTTCAGTTGGATTTTTGGTCTAGAATTTGACTGGGCCATTCTAACACAGATATGCTTTGATTCAAACCCTTCCATTGTACCTCTGACTGTTTGTTAAGGGCCGTTGTGCTGGAATGTGAAACTTTTCCCCAATCTTAACTCTTTTGTAGCCTCTAACAGCTTTTCTTATATTTTTGCCATGTATTAATCCATCATCCTAAAAACTCAGCTTCCATGTTATTGTATTATCGGTAAAGAAAAGCATGCCCACAACATGACGCTGTCTCCACCTTGTTTTATGTCGGGGATGGTGTGTTTAGGTTAATATGACACTGACTACAAATGCATGCCACACTTTTCAGATTATAAGTGTGTAAAATATTTTAAAAACCATGTATCATTTTCCACTTTAAAAATCTGTGCTACTTTTAGCTCCTCTATCACATAAAATTCCTGTAAAATTAATTACCGTTTGTGACTCTAAAGTGAAAAAATGTGAAAAAGTTCAAGTTGCCTGCTTACTTTAGCAAGGCACTGTACAGATGAAAACAAATTCACTTTATTCATAAACTGACTTACATCTGTCACTAACAGGAGGCCCATCAAGTAGAAGACAAAACACAGTGCCCCCAAGAACAAGGACTTATGGACGCTGTTCCTTCTAAGGTTTGGGAATTCATCCAGTACGGCTGTGGTGATGCCCTCCATGTTACCAAACTGTGAGGAGAAAAAGCACAGGATATCATGTCAACCATTGATGAATATATTCATGTTCTTCCTGACGTCTTTGTCTAATCCGTCTCACCAGAGTATCAACCCCAAGCATGAACAGCATGAGGAAGAACATAATGGACCAAAACACCGAGCCTGGCAGCAGAGCAAGCGCTTCTGGATAAGCAACAAAAGCTAATCCAGGACCTGAAGACATAAAATGATTATGATTATAATTTCTGTTATAGGTTGTCAATGACTGCAACACAAAACATGTGGACAGAAAGAAGCATGCTAGCTACCTCTGTCTGCCACCTTTCCAACAGGCACTCCCTTCCTCCATGCCATGTGACCCAGGATGGAGAATATAGCAAATCCCGCAAAGAAACTCGTGCTGCAGTTTCCGATTGTGATAACAATAGTGTCCCTGAAATCAGGAACAAATGTTATCAACAGAATGAAGAGATCAGACAAGACTGTATTGACAGAGTATACAACCTACTTACCTGATGACATTGTTGTCAAATTTATTGTAAGATGCCATAGAAAGCAGCCCTCCAACCCCTATGCCTAAAGAGTAGAAGATCTGAGAGGCTGCGTCATTCCAGACCTGGAATGTTTCAGAAAAAAATTTAGTGTGGATTATGGAATGAAGCCTCTCAGCCTACTTGGGTCACGTAGAAAGAATTTGTAATGTAGTTTGCAACACCTGATTATTTTTCAAGGGTTTGTATGTCTGACCACCATGTTTAATGTAAGGAGGGTATGCATTATGCGCATTCTGTATGGTTATTTAATTAGGTTATGGATTTTAATTCACATCTAATAAGTTGTTTATAAGTCCATGTTTTAGTTTTGACAATATCTGGTCAGTTTGACATTACAGTGCTTTGCGAAAGTGTTCATATTTCTTCAACTACTTCATTTCCACATTTTGTTACTTTATAACTAAACTTCAAAGTATTTTCTGTGATTTTATGTGATAGACCACCACAAAGGACTGCATAATTGTTAATTGTAATGAAAATGATGCAGGCTTTTCAAAATTTTATATAGAAATCAAACAAGTGTGGCATGTATTTATATTTACTCCCCTTTACTTTGATGCTCCTAAAGAGAATTCAGTGTAACCAAAATACAAACATCTCACAAAAGCACTGTTCAACCCGTCATAAATCCAATTGAGAACCTGTGGTAAGACTTGAGCATGAATGTTCGTCAATGCTCCGTGTTCAATCTGACTGAGTTTAAACTTCAGCATTTCGCAAAGAAGAATTTATTTACAGAAAAATGTACAGATTTCTAGATGCACAAAGCTGCTAGAGAAGCACGGCAACACAGTTGTAGATGTAACTGCAATTAAATCTTGTTCTAAAACTATTGCTGAATCCAAATTCATGCCACAGTTTTAAGACTCTTACTTGTAAATACACTTGAAAATCCAATAACATATTCCTTCTTGTCCACAATTATGCACAGTGTGTTGGTCTATCAAATAAAATCCTGATAGAATACAGTGGTCTGTGGTTGTAAAGTCACAAAATACGAAAACGTTGAAGGGGTATGGATAGCATTACAAAGCAACGTGCATTGTGCTCCGACATACCTGTGCTTCAGCTAAACGGCTCCAGTCTGGTGTTAGGTAGAAAGCGACGCCCTGAAGAGAACCCTCCAGAGTCGCACCTCTGATTATCAAAACAATGAGGACAAAGTAGGGGAAGGTGGCTGTTACATAAACCACCTAAAGAAAACAGATATCACAGACAAACATTAGACTGAGAAAATATAGCAGTTTTGGGAACAAATTGTGTTGAGAGTGTCGAAATTTTTTTTTTTTCTGGTGGAAAACACTGTGGTAGTTCACCTTGCCAGAGCTGCGGATGCCTTTGAGCATACAGAGGAAGATGATAATCCAGGCAGCCAAGAGGCACAGAGCCAGGGGCCACCGCACAGGGCCCGGGTCATGAAGACCCTTACTGTTCACTACACCCAGTACTTTCTCGCTGCAAGATGAGCAGACATGAATTATGAAAGCAGTTTCAGTCATATATGTTAAGCATCAACTGAGAAAAAAAATATACAATTTTTAGCTGTTAAAAGCTAAAATTTTTAGATGAAACTAATGCCACTTATGTTTGGCCTTTAGACACATTTTTAAAAAATATTTTATGTCCTAAAAGTGTTTTTCTCCATGTGCAATATTCTGGTAATGGTATAAACATTTCCTTAAAAGTTTATATAACCTCTATTAATATGAACTCATAGAACTTGTTATACCAACTTTGAAATCCATTACAAGTGTAGAAATAAACGTTGATAATAAATAATATTGATAGAAATGTATGCAGTATACAATGTATTGTAGAATATATTGTCTTGTTCTAACACATGTCAGCTAAAAAATCAAATTTATGTTTTTAGTCCTAGTTAAACAGGTTTATATCCTTTTTGTTAATATTCCTAAAATCTAATCTATTTATACAGCACCCTTTAAATTTACTGAAGCCCCTGTGTAAAATAGCTTAGTATAAATTAACCTAATGAAGTAGCATGGAGTGTGGTGGAGGCTGTTTATTAAAATTTTAGTTTAGTCACATTAGAGAGAAACACAATTTCCATTTTGAGTATGAACTGTGGTGTAAACAATGCACTTACTTCCAGAAAATTTCTGTAGGGGTATGTTGTCTTTCCAAGGAGCTATTGCCAACGGTGCCATTACCACAGATAGCAGCATTGGCCACAGCATCACATGACCAGGGCAAGGGGCTCTGGAAAGAGCTGCCCAGGTAGTAAAATGTCCATGCTATGATCACGTTATAGTAGAGACACACCAACGTGGACACACACAGCATCCCAATTCCAATGCCTACATAAAAAGACACAACTATGAGTGTAAGCATCTCAGAAAAACAGAAACTATTCTGTACAAACTCTGATGTATAAACTGTACAAAAAAACAAAATGCACAATTTCTTGTTCTTCAAGTACACTTAATTCAGCTTCAGCATGAGCATTTTCTGGCATTTTAGCTTTAACAAATTGCATACCTTTGTGATAAAACCAACTTATGTTCAATTTATTTTGGTTTCTTAAACAATTCACACCTTTTCATTTAAAAAAAAAAATGCATATATTTAACTTTTAACCTGTAGACCTATCAGGAATTTAGCATTAGCGTTAGCCACACGGCATATTTGGTGAGGTGGCAAGCTAATATGCGTAAACAACTGGAACTTTTCCTAGATTGTACACTTGCCTTGATGACAAAATACAGTTAAACCAGATGTCTTTCGTTTCATATAGCCATTTTTTAAGCTAGCACTTGCAACAGTTTCTCTTGAGTTGTTAACACTAATGCTAAAGTATACACCTTTGTCAAAATGTCACATTTTTGTAAAAACAAACAAACAACAAAAAGAGATCAAGTTTTCAAACTTTTTCCTCATAAATGATGGGACGTTTATCCTGAACAATTCAACTGAAAACAAGCAATAACTCAACTACATAGGAGTGGACACAACTTTAAGCTAAAACTTTGTTAAAGCAATTTTTGACTCAATTTCAACACACACTCTTCTTTTGTAAATCTATCAGATTTTGAGAATATCACTTTTTCACAGCCCTCTTTAGGTGACCACACAGATTTTCTGTCAGATTTAGTACTGAACTCTGGCTTGGCCCTTAGAAGTTTGGATTTTCCTTTCATGAAATCATTCTTTGTTGATTTGGGTGTTTGCTTAGACTCAGTAATTTAAAAAAAAAAAAAAAAAAAAGATCTTCAGGTGCAAATACCTGAACATTTCAGGCCAAAGCTGACTGCTATTTATTCATAACTTCATCCACTTAGTTCCAGCCAAAGGAGAAAAAAAATCCCTGGAGCATGATCCTGCTATTATCATCTTTCACTGTGGGTATGGTGGTCTTTTGGTGATGCTTGGTGTTCAGGTCTGGATGTTTTCCTTGTAATAAAGGAATTCTGTGTTGCAACACTACTTCTTATTCCAGATTCATGGAGAGTATAGAAAGTTTTTAATCACATGCTGTACACAACCAGGGCGAGCTGGAAATTCCTGCAGCTCTTTCAGTGTTGCTGTCTGCCTCTTGGCACCCTCTCTGACCAGTTTCAGTCTCGATTTTTCATCTTTTGCAAAAGGATGAAAAAGAGGAAACATCAGGAAAATCCTGCTAGACCAGCTGATCTTTCTTTCTAGTTAATCAGATTCACTATAATCGATTGGTGGTGTGAACACAAGAAGACTCAATGTTGAAACTGTATAAAAAGGTGCTTTAATAAAGTATTAGTGTCAGGATGTGTATAGTCATGCATCCAGATTATTGAAGATTTTTATTTTTTTAGACATTTACCTCTGATGAATGTTTGTTTTTCAGTTGAATTGTACATCACAAAAAACCAGGTGTTTAACAATGGTCTTAACACTTTTAAGAGTCACTGTATAAGCAGTGAGGTTTGTCAACTAAGTGACTCAGCAACTTGTATTTTTCCTGGATTCTGAACTTTAACACAACCTACGTAATAAAACACAGCCGAACTATATTTGTTTCATTTAGTCAGTTCCTGCATTTGTTTTAAATCAAACATGTTTCGCTTTTGGCAAAGCAATATGTTTAGCTTGAGCTGCAAGACATAAGCAATGAGGTGGCAGGCTAAAACGAGTCAGCAACCTGTAATTTTACTGGATTGTGCTGTTGGGTTGGAGCAACTTGAGACATAAAACAAAACAGACCACATGGAGCTTTCTGAAGAATTAATTTCGAGGAGCTGTGTGGTGCTTTTCATACTGCGGCCCATGGTGCAACTGATTAGAACTGAGAGTGGGGACATTAAGTTTCAATTATCACTGGAAGTATGTGTATAATAACCAACCTGAAAAACGTCATTACCTTTAAGCAGAGGACAGCATTTCCACACCATGATTGGGCCAGCTGAGCCATACTGGCCTAAACTCAGCTCCATGAGGAAGAGAGGAACTCCCGTCACAAAGAGCATAATGAAGTACGGGACGAGAAACACACCTGTAAAGATGGGAAACAGGTTGAAGGAAACCAAAGTTGGGAATAAAAAAAATAAAAATAGAAAAATCATAGTAATATTTTGGGATTATATACTGCTTGTGAAGGCAGGTTTGACTATAACAGCATGAATTTTCGGAGGCAGCTTCATAGAATGATCTTAATCTGCTGTACAGTCAGTCAGGCTTCAACATGTTTGATCTCAGATGATTGTATGGCTTAAATAGAAAACAGACTTCATGTCTGGTGTGTAATTAAGGGAAAATACTGTTTCTGCTTAGATGGTTTGTAAATGCTTTGAAATTGACCACTCGATTCTACAGAGATGTCTGGACTAAATCTTCCAAATAACCCACACCCTGACGTTAGGCAAAGACAGCCTCTAATCCAAACTAGTGCCAGGAATCATTAAACACACACACCTAGGTATTAAAATCAGGATATGCAACATGCTTTACGGTAGCTCACCTCCTCCATTGCGGTAACACAGGTACGGGAACCTCCACACGTTCCCCAGACCCACGCAATAACCGATACAGGAGAGCAGGAACTCGTACTTCCCGCCCCACTGATCCCTTTGGATGACCTCAGCTGGAGCAGGCACAGGACTAGGGACTCGCGAATCAGACTGCTGCTGTGGGATCGGTGTAATTGCTGGGTTGTAGCCATTTGGAGGAATGGTATGCCCATTCAAATGTAGTGAATTCTAAAAGAAATAAAATCATATTGCACAGATGGTAACATTAGTAGAAATACATTGTAATGTGAGAAATGATTCATTGTTAATAAGAGCTAATCAACATAAAGCTGAATCACTATGAGGATTATTTTACATTATTCCCCAGTGTTAAAGAATTCATATTTTGTCACTTTTGAACCATAAATTTCAGAGTATTTGTTTGGGGGTTTATGATAGACTAACACAAAATAATTCAATTAATTTGCTTCATGTCAGACCAATTCACAAGAAATGTTATCTCATGGCACTATACCAGAGAAATAGATCCAATTTATACACATAAGTATTAAATTAAATCAGTCCAGTCATATAAATAGATTTAAATCCAGTTCCATTCATTCGATTGATAATCAAATTGTTCTTCTATCCTCCTATCTAAGGAAGCCTGGGCAACTGTATTGAGTCATTAGGTTTGCAGCAATTCCCTCACTCTGAGCAAGCAATTTGCGACAGTGTAAAGGAAAAATTCCCTTTTACCAGGAAGAAAACTACACAGTTAATGGCACCAGTAGCTCTTCTAATGACTTCGTTCGGAAGAGGCACACAACTAAATAGCAATATAATCTATGGGATGAAAAACTGAGCATGTTGTTAGTTGCAACATCAGCTCCTTTAATGTGTATATGCAGGAGACAGACAATAGGTCAAACACAACTTTGCACATCTAGTGACAGAAATGTTCACCCTTTCTTCATGTATTCAACTAGATATAAGTTTAAACTTTGACTGGACCATTTTAACACACAAATATATCATTTAAACCATTTCATTGTAGCTCCGGCTGCATGTTTAGGGTGCTTTGGCCTGCTGGAAGGTGAACCTCTGCCCCACTGTCAAGTCTTTGGCAGTTCTAACATGTTTTCTCTCGAGATTGCCCTGAATTTAACTTCCCATCAACACTGACAAGCTTCCCCATCCCTGCTAAATAGAAGCATCCCCATAGCAGGTATCCTGCCACTACTGTTTCACAGTGTGGATGGTGTTATGTATGCTTTTATATTGAGTGTAAATAACAAAAAGGGTTGCTTTATTCACTAAGCGTTATGTTAAAAAGTTCAAAGGGTATGAATACTTTTGCAGGGCACTGCGTAGTTTACAGGCCCTATAGATCTATGCATAGTTTGTATAACATGTATTATTGCGATCAATCTCAACAACTTTCAAAACTATACAATTACAATGTACTATTTAGTTCTTCCTACAAAAGCAATCAACCTCTGAACTACAGAGGAACTTGTGCCAGGCCACAAGGAAGAACTTTAATGGAGATAAGAGCAGAGCTTCTGCTTTGTGTGCTGTCACACTATTTGTTTGGAGTTTAAAGATGATTTTTTTATATGAGTTCCGTTTTATTGTGACTATATTTTATATTTGAGTCTGAAAGATCTCATCAATGACCCACTTTAAAAGTCTTACATATTTTATCAACCTGGAATAGGATAGGAAGTATGAAGGCATGCAATTGTCTTGCAGACAAAATATGTTTATATAACTCTAAAGACTTGTTGCAAAAACAATGAGGAAGAACTGTGGCAGAACCAACTGTAGTCGTTACATTTAAAAAAAAAAAAAAAAATCAAGTGATCACCAACACTGTACAGAGATGAGAAATATTTATCATTGTCATCTTAATCTGACAGAGCAAAAACATACTACAAATACTTGTCTTTTTCTTTAGCTAATAGGAGATTTTAAATGACAGAAACTGAATCCAAGAAAAAGCAGACACGTAAAACGAGTTGACATAAAGCTACACCTGAGAAGAAACTACTTCAGACCCACTTTATAACAGAAACTGAACAAAAGACAATTACCAAGGCGGATCACCTGCATCAGCGTTGTAACAGCTTTAGAATAGTTTGTGTGCACAAATGTGTTAAGTGACAACGTCTAGAGGCATAGTTTTTATCTCTGGCGCGTCCAGTATATCTGTACTTGATCTTACCACCCAAAGAAATGTCGATGGACAGGTTAGACTACTTCATCTGATGACGGTGAAGAGTGCCCGACGGTATCAGCCCGAAATTTAAAGCGGAAAAACTTGTAAATAAGAGTTTGAATAAGAGAACAACTAGTTTTAAACGCTTGCAGTGATGTCCTTAGAGTTAAAACAAACAAACAAACAAACAAAAAGCTCCTCTCCTACCTGCTCTGCGGCTACTCTGTCTCCTCCGGCGGGACTGCCGTCGGTTGCTCCTTTGCCGCTTTTGTCCTGCATTTCCACCCGGCAGAGGCGGCGCCTCACTGTTTAAAATCAAGGTCGCTGCACCTCATTTTATGCGTCAGACTGTAAGAACACCGAGATGCTTAAGTATTGAGGCGGCACTCGATGAAGTGGGTCAGTTGAAGAGTCAGACTCGGTAGGTAGACATCAGCGGTGACGATGAGGAAACTGACCCGGCGGAGGGTGAGGTGAGGGGCGGGGAGAGGAGAGGAGACGCAGGTGCTGCATCATGCAGGAGAAAACCTCCACCTACCACTTTAAATGAGGCGGTGACTATTTAAAGGATGTGTACACAGTAACTAAGGGCGTAAAAACAAATGCAGAACGATGCTTTGAAGTTTTTATTCCGGAAAAAGTTAGTTACACCACCAACCAGTAGCGAACAGCATGTGGTTAATTTGCGGTGCTGTGACTAACCCTTGTAAGCTGTTCGTTTGATTGCGTTTTCTCTTATTATTATACCTTCTCTTTACGTTATTGTTAACGTGAAGTAATTATTTTTTTTCAGACACAGCGTGGCTTTGGGTCATTTTCTGTGAAGAACATAATTCAGAAGAAAAAAATACCCCTCGAGTCTTCGCTTTCATTCATTTGAACTGAGATCTACTAAATTGGGTTTAGAGGTATAGTGTGAATTAAGTTTTGGGTTTTAGATTAGGAATATACTTGTAATGGTTAGAGGTAGGGAAAATGTCTGGATTAGCCATAATTGCAGTAACTAAAATAAATGGAAGTCTATACAAAGTCGCCGGACCGATAGAAATACAAGGAAGATTTTTTTTTTGTGTGTGTGTGTGTGTGTGTGAATCTTGTCTTACTGCACCTGGCTTTCTGGTTAAAGTTGGATAAATCTGACACTTGCACATTGGTGTCAGATGCTTCACAGCTGACACCTGCACATTTCTACGCTAACATGGTTAGCATTTGCGTTTAACTTGTGTTTTTTATGGGTGAAAATTTCTACTAAAAGTAAAATAAAAAGATAAAAAATAAGTTTTATAAAGCATTACAGGTACATTTAAAGAAAACATAAATGTCTACTTATATATTGAACAGAGATTTTGTTCATTTTAAATTTTACGTTTTTGTCATATAGCAAACTTGAATGGTATTTTTTTCTTAAAATGTTTTCTTTTAAAGCTAAAAGGCAAAAATCGACCACATATACTGTTTGCATTGATGTAATTGAAGTGAACTGAATATCTTTTTTGTCATTTGATGTAAAACGTTGACAAATGTTGTAAAATGTTGAATTTCAAACAATAAAATGCACGGGGTCCACCACACCCACGAACAGTGGCTGAGTAACCAAAATATGAATAATAATTAATATAATTAATATGATTATTAAATTATTTGGAACGTATGTGACAGACCAACACAAAGTAGCTCATAATTTAGAATTGAAAGCAAATGAATACATGGTTTTCAAATTTATTTATTTATTATTATTATTTTTTATGTATAAAAATCTGAAAATTGTGGCATGCTTTTCTATTTCTATTCAGGAACCCTGAGTCAAAATTTGAAGAATGACTTTTTTGCGTTGTTGGTCTGGGTGTGCAGTATGTTTAGGCTTTCCTGTCTCTGCTGACATGAAGCACCACCACAGCATGATGTGGCAACACCTGCTTTTTTTTATGCCAGCATGCAATGGAGGTTTGCTGCCACAGAGTTTTGCATGAAGGCTAAAAAGTCCATGTTTGTTGAGTTCCTTAGATGGCTTCTGGTAAACTTTAAAAATTATTTCTTTCAAAAATGTCTTGTTGTGTTGTCCTATCTACAGATTCTCCCACCTGAACTGTGGATCACTGTACTTCCACCAGAGTTACCATGGGCCTGTGGGGCAGCTTCTCTAATTAATGCTCTTCTGGTTTATAAATTTGTATGTTTGATATGTGTCATACTATTCCCATTTCAGGAGACTGAATTGAACATAGCTGAGTGATAGGTTCAAAACTTGGGATATTGTTTTAAAACTTCTGCAACTTTCTCCTTGACATGTTTGTTGTTATCGTGGTGCTTATGCTCTTTGTTAGCTAATGTTGTTTAACATTTCTCTGAGGCATTCACAGAATTGGTGGATTTATATTGACAAAATTACACACAGACTCTATTTACTTTACTGTAATTACTGGCACTGGATTTTATTTAGGGCTGCAAGAGTGAAGTAAGCTGACTACAAATGTTCACCACTCTAAATTTTTATTTAGAGTGGTGAGACCTCAAAGTAAAAGTAAAAATAGACTGCTACCTTCATGTTTCTGTCTGTATAGAGCAAATATGTGTCAATGTGCATGGAATAGACCTCACAAATGAATAGATAGATAGATAGATAGATAGATAGATAGATAGATAGATAGATAGATAGATAGATAGATAGATAGATAGATAGATAGATAGATAGATAGATAGATAGATAGATATTTGAGAGTTTTTTTAATGAAACTGACATTATTAACATGCCATTAAAAAAGAGCTGGAACGTTTTGGCCTGGCTCAGCCCAAAACTCTGAAGCTGTCGCCAAATCCTGAAAGCCTAACAAGTGTTTTTCTAACTTATATCCAGACAAAAAGAGAGATGTGAATAACACAACAGACGTAGGTGTTAAGCTTTGGAGCCATTTTAAACAGACAGTTGTGTTCTGTGCCATCACTAAATATTCGTTCTTTTACACGCTGAACCACACCCAGCTCCAGTCAAAGGTTCGACAAGCCTTCACCTTTTGACACCTCCAGCAACACATTTTTCCTCCTATAATCTGACAAAGAGTGGATATATGAGGGGAAATGTATATGTACTTGTCATGGTATGTAGCGGAAGTTGTGGACCCAAATGCAGAGAGGCAGCAAGTAGTTTTTGAAGATTTAATAAAAATGATTAACAAAAAACTTACAAAACCACAGGGAATTCAGGGAGCCAGGGCAGAACAAAAAAACAGGAATCAAGAGAGCCTAAACAGTGGGGCGCAACGGGGACAAAAACGGGTAAGTAACAGGAGGAACCAGCGAGGAGTGGGAGCAAGAAAGGAGCTTAAATACTGGGAGTGTGAATGCTGGAACAATGGACTGGGGCTGATTGGCTAACAGTTTGCAGGTGTGAGGAAAGAGCTAAAGGGAGACTGAGGAGAGAGAGAGAGACAATGGCAACAGGGGGTGAGGGAGCATAGACAGCGGAGCAAGGAAAAATAATCTTACGGTAACAGAGGGTAACAACTAGACACAAGGAATAATAATAAACTAGAATAAGAAAAGACTGAACTGAAGTAAAACAAAAACAAGGGTGATCTAATCAAAATAAGACACAGGATACCAACCATTAACCATAATCTAAAAAAAACTGAACTAACAGAGAGAAAATAAGAAATCAATACAAAGAAATGACTGAAGCAAAAGTCCAAAAGAAGGGATCATGAGTAAGTTAAGGACCTTGTGTCACTCATGTTTTTGTGCCACTTTCTTCCCCACTTCATCTGTTTTTTAAGTGGACAGAATTATCCTTTTCATGTCATTACATTTATCGGAACTCTTTTCTTAGACAGAGCTTCAACACTAAGCTAATAAGATTCTAATTAGACATGCACACACTCCTGGACATTGTTGTGATGTAAAAGAAAATGGGATTAATCAGATCAGGCTACCTTATTTCATTGCTCCATGCTCCAGTCCTGATGTTCATGGACCCATTGTTGGTGCTTTCAGTGGTAGACAAAGGTCAGCATGGGAATCATGACTGGTATGCAGCATCATATGTAACTAAACTGCAATGCACTGTGTATTGACACCTTCCTATCACAACCAGCATTAATTTCTTCACAGGCCAACCTTGGACACCCATTACTCTTTTATTGACTGTGACCTCTGCCAACCAGGATCACTCCACACATCCTACAGTTGTGGAGATACTTGACCCTTTCATATAGTCGTCACAATTTGACCCTCGTCAGATATCCGAAACCTGACCTCTTTTAACAGCTTTTACCACATCAAATTGAACAACAAAATATTCACTTTCTTATGTGCCCATCTCATATACTAACAGTTACTGATGAGATAATCATTTATGTCATCTGTCAGTGGTCATAATGTAGTGCATCATCTTATGTTCTCACCTTGACCGGTACGGTTGCAAAATGCTCTGCCATCAATGATATGGCTCAAATAAGATAGCTTAAAAAAACAAAGCTGCTCTTGATCATTTGACTTTGGGTGTGAAGAAAAACAGTCTTGGGTTTATTAATGTTTTTGACCTTTTCAGCTCCCCTCACTGTTCACTGTAGGGTTCTGTTGTTTTCCGGATTACAAAGCAGGGAGTCTTTGCTGGTCCCATTTCACGATCCCACTCATGTTCTTTGAGCAGCTGAAGTCATCAGAGATCAGAATGCAACAGGATTCGACTCAAGAACCACAAAAAATCAGCAGCAACATCTAATACCTAATAGAGAGAAGATGGAACATGGTGATGTATGTGACTAGCTATTTCTGTAGCCTAAATATAGTGTCAATATGATGGTGTGATGCCGACTGGCTCTTTCTTTCTTAGTAGCTACCTGTGACCTCTTTAATCCACCTAAGCTCATGATGCTTCTCTAAATCCATCCAATCTGTTGAGTCTCTCATTTAACAACCTCACTCAATAAATCTGGGTCAATAGAAGTTGCTGCTGTGTGCGATGAACAAAACCAGCAGAATTTTCCAACTTTAAACAGCTATTTTATCAAGAGCCATTCAAGATTTTATCAACATTCCCAGATGGGAGCTTGGAGCCACAAGGAGGTGTGAGGATTTCACACGGAAAATGGAACATCAAGACCACATGAAAAGCAGCTGGAGAGAATGTTTGTGCAGTCAAACCCAGGCAGAGTTTGGTGCGAGTGTGAACTGGTATGCAATCGATAATGACGTTAAAAGCAGCAGTGCACAGCTGGAGCAACAGTCGGATCTATACTACAACTTCTGGACTGATTCTGAGCCAGCAAGAGTCAAGAACTGGACCAGCAGATCATTTGCCATGGATGCTAGAATAAGACTTAATAGTTTGAAGTCTGGGTGTAATTCACCGCAACCATGGTGTAGCTCGGACAACGCTTTATACTACTATGACAGTGAAAAAGATCTCTGGAATGGTGGAGACTTAGAGGAAGAGCAGTCTGCTTTGGATGTGGTGGAGATCCTTAATATGGAGGAAAGCACAGAAGATGAGGAGAGCTGGTAAGTTCTATTTAAGATCTGCATGGAAATAGTCTCCTTTAGCACATCTTGTGGTGATTTATTTTGTCCAAATCATAAACTTTAGAAGGTATGCTAAAGGGTTTTGAATACAACTTCAGGGAATTGGCCACATACAGTCTTACAAAAGTTTTTTCATATCTTGTCAGGTTAAGACCACAAAATTTTATGTATCTGTTTAAGACTCTTTTGGTCTTTGTGCTAGAATAGGTGTGGCAGAAAACTAACACTCCACATCACCCTGAACACCCTGAGTAGAAAATGTTCAAGGTGTATAAATAGCTTACATTGTTTTTCTCACAGGTTATATGAGCCTCCAAATAAGCAGTCGTTTGAAGAGAGGGAGTCTGCTCTCAGGTGGTGCCGACATGTTCTGGATAACCCCAGCCCTGAGATGGAGGCTGCCCGTCGTGGACTCATGAATAAGCTGAATCAAAGTTAGAAATCAGCTGCAGATATTCAGTATCCTACAAATGTTAACCTGTTTAAAAAGTTATAGTGTCCAAAAAGACACATGGTCATTGGTTTGCTTTATTTCTAATATTGCCAGGATCAAGATATTACTTCTACAAACATGCAGCAGTTTCCACACATTCTCCCAGTGTCTCCTTGGGCTTCACTCTGGACAAAACATCAGTCAAGACATCACTCAGTGACTTTGATAGTTCAGGTAAAGCCTTCATTTGTGCACCTACACATTCTCTTTCGACAATTTACTCTGGAATTTAAAGAAACACAAAACTCTTTTACTCAGGTACTAGACGATATGTCAAAGGGTGAAGTTCAGGATACAATGTGGGTGGGCCTGTGACGTTTTTCTTCACAGCCCCACCCAGCTATGGTGGTTTTTACAGAAAATAGTTTAAAAGTGGTCTAGTTGTGTAAAAGAGTTGATCTGTGATAATAATGAGATTGAGAACATCCATCACATTGATGACAGGTTGCTGATCTGTAGAAGCACACAGTTGGGTACAATCTAAAAAACACTGAGTTAATCAGAAAGCTAGGAAATGCCAAACAAGCTGTTATATCATTCATTAGCACAATGATGAAAACAATTTAAGAGAATACATCAGGACTATTTACCAGTTCCGATTAAACTCTACATAAATGTGCAAAAACACCCCCCCGCAGGGTGACGAAACAAACAAAAGAGACATGTCCTGTCCTGACAGAGGAGAGGCAAAAAGGAAGTTGACTAAAAAAAAAAAAAAAAAAAAAAAAAAAAAGGAAGTTGACCCATGCAATCTTCCAATATGTCAAACATTTACTATGATATTGTGGAAATGACACAATAAACTTTAATAAAGACTCCACAACATGGTGTCTTAGCAGGATATGGACCGTAACAAGCCAGAGATACCGTGCATGTTAAAGGTCAGATGTACCACAGAGAGACCACACAATGCATGAGTCAGTAGCTTTGGAGCTTTTAATGAAAATATAATGCAAAAACTGTAGAACTCTAAATAGCGAGACTATTTAGAGTCTAAATAAAAGCCCTACTATCTCAGGGCTTAGATTTGACACTGTCACACAGTTATCAAAAAAAAAAAAAAAAAAAAAGGTTTCCATTTCTTACTTTGCACAGATCATGTGAAGGTGACCTCTCCTGACGACTTCATAACGACAAGCTACAGACTAAAAGATATAACAGACGTCCACATTATGGCCAGAATACAGGAAGACAGTGAGTATAATGGACATGAGGGGCCTGGTGGCGAAGTAGTTTGTATTGCCTTATGGCAAGAAGGTCCTCTTTATGAGTACACATGCTTCTTCCCAGATTCAAGTTTAATTTTATTATTTATTCACCGAGGGGGGAAAAAAAATCTCATTATAGGAAATCATTGGGTTTTAAAAAAAAAAAAAAAAAACACTAGAAAATTCCTGTAAAATTCTTTTTAAAAAGTGTTTTTTAAGTTGATCAGAGTGTCAGTGATCTTTTCGCTGGCAATCCATGATTTTATGTTCCCCTAAGGTAGAAATGGCCCATTTGTCTTAGCCACTTCGTCACTTTTCAAAATGGGAAAGACAAAAGAAAATGTCATACAAGTAGGGCAGATGTGTTTTCATCTTAAGAAGTCAGGGAACTGCAACAAGAAAAAAGCTACACAATAAAGCTTGTTATTTAGTCAGAAGATGAAGAAAGTAAGACAAAAGCTATTGTCAGAACAATAATTAAAACGTGATAATGGGCTGGATGAGGTCACAGCAAAGTCAGGTATTTTTATCAGAGGTGCTTTTAACTGTAAAGGGCCTTGTATGTATGTGTTCACAAGATTATTTTACCCCATGCACTTAAAAAAGGTCAGACTATAACACTTTTTGTCCATGCTTTTCAGGTTTAAGACAGGAATATATTTCCATGCCTGCTGCAACTCACTTGAGCAGAAACCCAGGCATGTTTTCCTCATATTCAAATACCGAGGTTGACCATTCTGATGACTTCAGTTCCAGAAATAAAAACAGTGTTCCAGTTTCTCTCTGCAAGCCAACAGCTGTGGGGTCTTCCAACTGCAAGTTACCGATGCCAGCAGCAAGGCAGGGCTGCCAAAGTCCAAAACTGACCAAACTTCACCAACAAGTAACCCAGTTCAAGCTGCTGAGGCTTGCCCAGAATAAAGGTACACATACCAACACACTCATAACTGTACTGTACCATCATATGCAAGTTACACATTAGGTTATGAAGAGATTAAATACAGGTTTTAAATGATATTTTCATACTGATCTGCAGAACTTTCTATTTTTCAACTAACACCAGCACCAGTAAAATCACTTGATTTATTTATTATTTAAACTTCTCCATATAAATTTTCAGTTATGGTTAGGATGTTCTGATTATTTCAGAGGAAAAAAGTGCTGGTAAATCTGATCCTTTCCTGCATGCAGCATCCCCAGACAGGACAAGGTCACCTCTGCAGACAAGCCTGCGGTCCCTCCAGGCTGTCAGGAACAGCCGAAGTTTAGAGATCGATGTCAACAAACCTGCTGGCAAAGCCAACCACCATCCACCAGGTTTCTATCAATCTGTGCCATCAACAGACTGCAGAATTAAGTTTGATCTTTTTCGTGTCTTTTATTGCATTTAACCACTTAACCCTGCGTCGTAGTTGTTCCATCTTCCAGAACGGCGTCAAGCAATGCAGCTGTTTCCCATTTGACTGCATATCTGAACTCCAGCAATGTCACCTGCTTGATGGGAGACTCCCCAGAGGGGATAACGGCGATGAAAAGACTACAGAGATCCCAGTCTCTCAGTCCCAGCAGGATTCCTAATCCTTCCAAGGGATACCTGTCTGTTCGTGGGCAAGTTTTTGCCTCACCAGAGAGAATGACCACTGCGGCTTGGGGCAGACATGCCTCATCCATTCAAAGGTGAAAGATTTCATCGGGAAATCCCTTTTAGGTGAACTAATGTGGAAGAACACTGAAAGTGGCTTACAAGTGTTTTCATAGTGTTTAAACTTTATCACATTTGCCACATTACAACTACAAACCTCAGTATATTTTATGACAAACACAAAGTAGTATATAACTGTGAAGTGAAAGGCAAATGATTGTTTTTAAAATAAAAATATGAGAAGTGTGGCCTGCATTTTTATTCATCCCTTTACTCTGATACTCCTTATTAATGTTTAATGAATCCAATCCAATTCAAACAACCCTCAATAAATAGACTACACCCTTCTGTGAAATGTAATCTCACTATAAATCTAGATCTCAGAGGTTTGTCACTAAGCATTTATGAACACACAGCATCAAAAAGACCAAGAAGCACAACAGGCAGATCAGAGAGAAAGATGTAGAAAAGTTTGAAGCAGGGTTAGGTTATAAACCAACATCCCAAGCTTTCATCACCTCACAGAGTGCTGTTTAATGCCAAGACATGGCTGTCAGCCTAAACTGAAAGAAGAGCATTAATCACAGAAGCAGCCAAGAAGCTCATGGTAACCCTGCAGCGGCTGCAGAGAACCACCAGATAAGCAGGTGGAATAATCTGTTAACAGGACAACTATTGGGTGTGCAATCTACAAATCAGGCCATAACAAAAGAGTGGCATTGCTGAAAGAAAGTCATTAGCCACAATGATACTTTGATATAATGATCTAATGCTCCAAGCGAAGACGTTTTATGTGGTTTGTTTGGATGTTTCTGATTGGGTAAACTCTGAATGTAGTTAAAGAATGCAAAACATTTATAACATACATAGCAGGTCTTTGTTGATATGCTCAACCTGATAGCCATAAAAGCTATGACCAGCGATATTTTTTTTAACATACTGCAACACAAGTGATCACATTCTCAACACAAATTAGATACATTGTAGACAAATCTATTTGTTTAGCTTGAACGGCTGGCATGAAAGTGGACGTGCAGTTAAATTTCACCTCAGGGCGGGTGACAACAGAAAGGTCTGCTGTAAGCAGAATTATTGCAACAGGAAGTGTGCAGTTCACAATCATATGAAAGAAACCATACAAGTAAATGCAGCGTGAAAGGAAGTTTCAGCAGCCAGAAACAGAAGTGTGGAATTAGTGTTGCATCTTCTTAAAAGTAGTTTAGCAATTAAAGAGGAGGTCCTTCAGTTTTATAGTCTACATATAGTAGATCAGAGGGAGAAAGCATTTTTCTCATTTAAATCTTAACTTTGTTTGACTTAAAATGTTTATTCATAAATAATATACCAGCCAAAGTCAGTTCCTTTGATCTCTTCTGTTATTCTTGAGTTGGAGAGGCACATAAGGAAGAGGTTTAGCTCGCTCTTGAAGCGCCATCTGCTGTTCAAAGCCTGAATTGAACAATCTATTGTTTTCTATACAAGTAGTGTCAGATTACAGTGAGGTCCAAACACCTACTGTGGATCAGCTGAGTAAAACATCCCTGAAGTAATTTTAACAAGACTTAATTGGTACTTTTAGCTTTCTTTCACAAGGATCCAACTTTTTTCCTTTTATTAAAATGATTTTTTACCTGGGACTCATCTGATGAAGTGGCCGTAGGTGAAAACTTTTCTGCAAAAAATTTCTTCAACCAAACTTTCAATTAATGGGGAACTGAAGTTTTATTTTTGACAGCAATGTCTGTATTTTTAAGGACATTGTTTTTAGTTCTTCAGTATTGTAATTACACTTCACATTGATGGTAGCTTAGAAACAATCAACAATTGCTGCATTCACAACTGAAGAACAGTAAAAAAAAATAAGCAAACCCACACCTCCATGTTAGGATCCACCATGATGGATATTATTCAGTTTACATAAAAAGGAACAAGCTATAATTTACAACGCTCTGTTGTCTAAAGGTTCCACAATAACAACAATCATCATTTACAAAATGTTTGTACATACAGTATTTACCTGAGAAATTTGATTTCTCTGTTTTCAAATTGGAACTCCAACAAAGTTGAAGGATACTGTCCAGTCAGGAAAATAAAGGAGACATCAGATTAATTATCAGAGTCCATGTCACTGTCTCCTCCGATGGATCTGAACTCTTCACTGTCTTCATCTTCACTGAGCTGGACTTGGGACAGGACAGCCGGGCCTCTTCTCCGCGCTTCATCTTCCTCGTCTTCCTCCTCCTCCTCGCTGATGCCATACTCCTCGCCGTTTCCCATGCTGGATGGCTGCATTTGACTGCGACTCTCTGTCTCCTCATAGCTGCCGTAACTGAGAGAAACGACAGGGAGAGCAAAACACCAAATTTAAAATGATTTACTTGGATATTAAGCTCTTAGTAGTATAGCAGAAATGTGGGCAAAAACATACACTTTGAGTCTTTCTTGTTTTACCTGATGTTGCTGTCTTCCATGTGTTCATTGCCAACCCCTTCATATGACATCATGCTCTCATCCTGCTCCATGCCCATGCGGGCCGTGTCCTGTGCTCTCCGTGGAGGTGCAGGTCGTATATCGACCTCCCTCTCAGAGTCGCTGCCACTCTCTGACAGCTGAATGGCTGCAGGGAAACACAACACATCAAGACACTGGCACGGAAGCTTTAAGGTCACGAGTGAAATTCTGAATTTAAGATGCAATTATTGAAAAGCAATGAATATAAGCTGTAGAAGAGTTAAAATATAGTACCTTGCAAAAGTATTCAACACCCCTGACATTTTTGTCACATATAACCACAGACTCTTTGCATTGTATTATGATTTATGTAATAGAAAAACATGAAGAAGAGCACAAGTGTGAATTAGAGGGAAAATTACAAGAAGTGTGGAGTGCATTTGTGTTCAGTCCCTTTACTTTGATACTCCTCAATAAAATCCAGTCCAACCAACTGTTCACAGGACAACTATTAATCATAGCCTCTATGTATCTGGCCTTAATGGAAGAGGAAGAAAGTAAGACGAAAGCTATTGTTAAAAGCAAGCCATAACAAGTCCTGTTTGGACTTTGTCACAAGCCTTGTAGTGGACACAGCAAATGTGGAAGAAGGTGCTCGCATCAGATGAGACAAATATTGATTTTCTCGGCCTAAATGCTATGTGTTGGAAAACGAATACTACATATGACCTAATAAATTACATCATAATGGTAAAACGTGGGGGCGGCAGCACCATGGTGTTGGGGTTGCTTTTCTTTTGCAAAGAAAAAGAAAGCCAATCAGAATTAATACTAAATACAAGTCAATCCTGGAAGAAAACCTGCTAAAGGTATCTAACGACCTGAGGCGAGGGTAGAGGTTCACTGTCCGTCCACTTCACAATTACGCACTACTATGTCTATAACATGGACTATAATATTTATAAAGTTTTGCAGTTGTAATTTAACAACATGCAAAAAAGTTCAAGGGGTATGAACACTTTTGACAGGCACTGTAGAAACATTATGTCTGTGCTGCTTCTGGAGAACTCACCAGAGAACGGGTTGTCCCCTTCTTCATCGCTGGCATCATCCTCTCCATCAGACATGAGCAGGTCCTGATACAGCACACTGGACTGAGCTGGGTGGTTAGATCTTCCATGAGCTCGATCATCATCGTCGTCCTCTACATCACGGTCGTGCAGCCGCCTGCGAGGTGGCAGCAACATCTCTTCATCGTCTTCATCCTCCAGATCTCCATCAGCATCTTCTGCCTTGAAAGTGATACGATAAAAGAAATTAAGGCGTAAAAGGTAAATTTAATACTTTATAAACGATAACACGTGTATCCACTCCGTTTGTGCACCGTGTTTTCATTTTTATATTCGGAGCTTATCTTTCTTACAGGAGCAGGAGTCTTGGGTTTCCCATCATCTTCCTCCTCAAAGCCCTCAATATCCACATCCGAGTCCTCCTCTCCAGGTCTTCTGATATGCCGTCCCTGAGAGCCAGGATAAAACAGAATAATCACAAACAGACCAGACTTGATCAAATAAAAACATTATATAAAAAGTTCTTTTGTACTGAACAACATTTTGATAAGCAGGTAAAAAATAGTGCCCGGTGCTCTGAGGATAGTCTGAGGAGAGGTGGCATGTGTCTCTCTCCATACCTGCCCCCCTCTCTTCTCTGGAGCAACCAATAGAGGTCCCTCAGAGAAAAGGCTGCTGGGCTCTCTGGGTAGACTCCCTGAAGCCACGCTGTCAAACAGATCAGCAGGCTGGCGAACACCACACAAAGTGGCATACACAAACAAAGAGAAAGGAAATGAAGGCAGGAGTGAAGCAGAGGAAACACGTTGGAGGGGAAAAAAAGAAGGAGACACTATGGTGAAGAAACCAGACTGTGCAAATACAACATAATCTGGAGGGGAGAGTTAGTACAGTGAAGAAGTCAGAAAAGGGGCAGGAATAGTATCGAACGATATGGCAAGGAATCTACTACATGTACGCTAATAAGGCTTCCATCCTCTATGCCAGCAACCTAACTGGGCCATGGATGCGCTTACCTGCGGCGTGTAAGGCCCAGGTGTCATTGGGTCTAGGCTCTCCAAGTCTGCTGCATCCAGAGCTGCTTCCTTGGCTGTAGAGATGTCCTTTTCCAACTGGGTCAGGTGCTCATCATACTGAAAAGACATGAAAAGTTATTTCAGCAGCACTTCTACCCTCTTATCACCTTCTTTTGAGGAAAAAAACCTCAAATTATCACACTCAAACTAGCTCTAACTTGATACTTGTGTGACAATAAAATTAACTGGTGTAACAGCATTGATTAGGATTCAGTCAGGTAGCCGTGGAAACCACAGAAAATAAGGTTAAGGACTGATGGATGCATAGACACAAAATGATGGATGGATCAATGTAAGATAAATGGTGAAATGGATAGATGGAGGGACAAAAAAATGGATTGATGGATGCACAGAAATAACATGGACAACAGGACAGGGAATAACGTTTGGGGATGCAATACTTCTTAATTTAAATCCAGACTTCACCGCATCGGGACCCTGACTGGTGTAAACCAATTAAAATATGTGTCTGTTCCTTCACAGTTCAGCACCATACAAACAACCCTAGTGTTTTTAGAAGATTCCTAGAACAGACCAATACTGGTTTCTACCCAGTGATAAGGCGTATAACATACCTCTGCTAAGGTCCCCTTGCACACATTAACAATCTCCAGGGCGGTCTTGGTGTACGGACTGTCCGGACCTGTTCAAAATGCACATTCTGTTACATGTTGCTCTGCACTCCAGATCCTGCTTTAAATCTGCTTTAGGAGATAAATGCAGCAGATGTGTTGGTGGCGATTGTAATGAGTACCATTGTATTTAATACTGTTGGCGTGGATGAGACTGACATCTGAAAGAAATATTTCCCGATTCTGGTATTTATGCTTGGAGATGTTCTGCAGAGCAATAAAACAACAGAAAACAAGACAGCAGCATTTAGTAGTTTCAGCCTGATTTCTTTATAAAGCTGACATTTTTACAATTACATCATTTTTATAAGTTTCTCACCTTCCGGATAGTCTCCAGATCCATAGGATTTACAATAACTTTATAATAATCCGGCACAAACTTTTTATTGACAGGATGGTGAAACGGCCACGACTGCAGAAGGTAACAGTGAAAGAAGAGTGAACGGATGATAATCAATTCTGTCATGGATCACCGCTCTGTATATTGTTTTAATTTAGAAATAGTAGAGTAGACTCACATCAGGAACCACCATCATTTTCTGAGTGACAATGTTGTCCAGGATGAAGGAAAACGCCACCTGATCATCATCATCCAGAAGGGGGTTGATTGCTTTCTCCAGCCTCACCAGCCGATCCTCCTTCTGCAGTCACAGGCAGAAATGTGACGATTAATGTGGAAACGAACGAAGCCATATCAAGGCGTGCTGGCTTTAGCTCACCTCTTTCAGCTTAGCATCACACAGGTCAAGCATGGATTGCGCCACTTGCGTAATGGGATGTTTCGCTCCTTGTAGAACAACAACAATGGAGATCAATTTCGAAACACAAATGGGAGACTTGAAGGCACATGATTCCAAGTCAATTTTAAATCTAAAGTTACCATTGTATGTGGCGCTGTTTTTGACAATAAGCTCCACCGCCTCCCGGAACTCCTCCCTCGATGGGTACATCCGCTTTCGTACGTTCTCCCTCAGCGTCTGAAGGTCCATGGGGCGATTGATTATCTTATAGTAATCTTTGACAACCTTGGCATTGACCGGTGTGTGGAAAGGGTACGTCTGGATTTAGAGAGAAAAATATTTTTGATGAGACTGAGTAGGTAAAAATAAAAACTAGAGCATGTTTCTAAGATCTTACATTGGGATGATCTCGCATATCATTGATGATTCCTTCTAGCACAGAGGACAGTGTAACCATGGGGTCCGTGCGCCTGCGGTGGATTGCCTTGTGTGGTTTCTGTTAAAATTCAAAAAAGAAAAACGGTCAAACATCAGCTAAAAGACTCTTTATATGTCTTTTAACAGGGCATTCCTTTTTTAAATATTATTTATTTTTACAAAAAATTTGACTTGTTTTGTTTGTTTTATTGAAATATTCTGCTTAGGTTTACAGAATGACAGTTTTTCATAAACAGCTCCAGTTTTTATAGTGGCAATTTGTATTGAGTCTCTGTTGCTATGAAGGGTGATAAGATGAAATGTAATTGGCTGCAAAACTAATTAATATTAGTTTAATCATAAAAACCGGATTTCCATGTGCACATTTCTGGTCTTTTAACCCTTCTATTGAATATTTAACTATATTTTAAATGTTGTCTCTGTATCTCTTTCCTCTCTTCGCCCACTGACCTAACAGTATATTAACATTTAAATTCTGACTGATATCTGTTTTAATTTGTTGCTTTGCAATGACTGACTCTTTTACGCATTGGGTTTGTTTTGCTCAGTCCTTGGAGTGAGTTGAACCTTTGACAACCATGCTTACGTTGAGGTAATCACAATGGACCGCACTGCCAACGCGTCTCTTCTTCTTTGGTGGTAGCTGCTGCTTGGGAAACTTGAGCACCAAAGACTTTCTGCGCACCTCATCAGCACTGTTAAAGAACAATCAGCAGCTCACATGGATCAAAGAGACTAAAACATAATACATAAAATAGGCACTTATGAGTTGTGAGAACACATTAAAAATTAAAGAAACAACTATCTATTACCTTTCGATGAGCTGCTTGCCCAGCACAATCTTGGTGCCTTCCACCTTGATGAGTTCCTCGTTATCGTTGTGGATCACAGTCTTTTCCAGTTCTTCCTCCTGCTCCTCCGTCATGGCGACCGGGTTAGAGGGCGGGGCGTTGGTTTGGTAGTACAGTGGGCAGAATTTGTTGGTCCTCATGTGTCCAATGGCTCCACATGCACCGCACTTCAGCTGGAAAAAAGAAAAAAAGAAAAAAAAAAAAAAATGAAAAAAAAAATAGGCAAACATTAAGGAACACGATGATACTCAAAAGGAGCAGTATAATGATAATCAATACTACAAATTTAAACGATATGAACTAGAAAACTTGTAAGGGGAAAAAAAATGTCTATAGAACTGAATCAGCAAGCTTACTTTTACCTTGAGGTCTGGTCTCTCCTTGACCTTCTTGGACTTCTTCTCTGGGGGTCCTTTGATCTTGTCCTTCTCTTGGTTTCTCTTCAGCCTCCTGAGCTGCTCTTGAATACGCCGGCGTTCCTTCCTCATCTCTTCTCTGTGCTGCTCATCAAAGAGGGCAAACTTTCGTCTGAAACCACAAAAAGACAGAATGAAAGTGTGAGGGATCCATCTCCTCAGTGGCAGGTCATCTGGTCTGTATTGCCATGGAAACGTGACCGAGAGCAGTGCCGACAAGGAACTGCTGTGTTCATACGGCCTCACTGGGATAAAACACATGGAGTGGAGGGAGGACCTGGACTGTGTTTGAGTTTGGTTTATAGTTTGTTTTTGAACTTGAGTTGTTTAAATTATGTGTAAATAATGTTTGTATGTGTCCTACAGATTTGATTTAATTAATATAGTGTGCGTGTATAAAAGTGTCCCTTTTGATCAGCAGTGATTATAGACTATAAAACTTAGAAAGTTGAGTGGTGTGAAACAGTACGTCTCATGTCCCATTCTTTCACATGACAATATTGCCCAGGCCACTGGATCACCACTAATTACTCAAACAATAACCAAAGATTCTGCCAGGATCTTACTAGGTATTTTCTTCCAAAATCATTATTTCAATCCTCCCCTGTGATCACAAACAGACCTAAAACTTCAGAAACAAAAACTCACATAAACTCATCATCCTTGGTGGTTCTGATCCTGGTGTAGGCGTCGATGACGGCAGCTTTACGGACCGTCTCACAGCGCACGTATTCTTTGCCATCCTCATCCCTGAAGGTGCGATAGATCTTGAGTCGACGCCCCGTAGCTGATGAGTTCAGACTGGTGACGGAGGATGTGTCATCGTCTTTGTGGGAACTGGTGGACAAGGCGCTAGCTATAAGGGGAAGGAAAATCACATGAGGGGTTAGAGACACAAGTTTCAACAGGTAACACATGTTCTTGTTTCGCTTAAGACCTTGTTTGCTTACACAAGCCCTTGCGCCGCTCCTTGCGTCCCTTGTTGTCACGATCGCTCTCCTCACCCATCAGCATCCTCTGCAGTTCCTTCCTCTCCTGCTCTTCCCTCTCACGGGAAAGCTGTGAGCTGGTCTTTTTATTCTGCAGCATGTTCTCAATGTTCTTCCCCATCTCCTCAAAGTCACTATCTTCAGCTGAACTGCTGTCTGTGTCTGTGGACAACACCTCTGTGGACTCCAACACTCTGTCATTAAAGGGTTACAAAAAAAACACAAAAAAACCCCCAACAACTTCAAACTTGCACAGGGTGATTCTTGAGTAACAAATCATATACTACAAAATAGGCCCCACTTGTTCTGCAAGTCAAAGATCCTCTGGCACTCCTCCTTGTAGCGCTCCTGGTGTTCGGCGACAGAGAAACGAGAACCTCGGGCAAACTTGCTCATTGGACCTTCACCTGAACGTGCCTGCTCCGTGGACATGGTTCTCACGACATCAATAACCTCCCAACGGGAAAGTTTCTTGATCTGACACAAGAACGACAAAAAGAAATGCTGAAAGATGGAGCAAAAATACCGTTCCCACAGAAAACACAGCGGTGGCAGTATCATGATGGGAGGATGTATACAGCTATTTATGACACAATCCAGCAAGAAAACCTTTAGAGACTGCAAAGGACGTGAAACTAGAGGAAAAAAAGACTTGGACTTAGGGAGCTGAATACAAAATTCACGCCACACTTTTCAGTTTTCTTTGCACCTCGTTTGCTTACACAAGCCTTTTTATTTCCACTTTACGATGACGTACCACTTTCTCTGTTAGAGTTTCTCATAAAATGCTCATCGTATAAACTGAATTTAGTGGTTGTGCTATTATTAAATATGAAAAAGTTCAAGCTGTGTGTGAGTAACTGTATGTTTTGAGTAAATACTTAACAGCACACCAGACATAATTTGGTTTTACCTCTTCCTCTGGGACACCAAATTTGCGAAGGAGCTGCTTGGCGTTCTTCAGAGACAGCCTCCTCAGGTCAGCATCCGTCCCTGTCACCGTCTTTTTTACAGGCTGTGGCTCTTTGTCATCCTGAAGGTTAATAAAGACAAATATGAAAAACAAAAAGCAGAAAACGTGAAAGAAATACCAGGATGACAGGACTCTTCTTCAGAAAACTGACCTTTTGTTGAGTGGGCTTGTTTGGCACTTTCACATATGAGAAACCTTCTCCACAGCCTGTGGGATCTGCCACTCCTGTAACCTCCAATAGACACTTCCCCTTCATGGCGGAAATGAAAGCCCTTGTTGTGTTCCAGGGAGCTGTCCGCACCTATGGGCCATGACACAGAGTTAGTGTGACTCTGACACTTTCCTTCCTCTCATCTCAAACGTGGATCAGTTAAAGTCATCAAGCACCTCATCATCAATCTTCATTTGAAAGTCCTCTTCGTTTTCCTCCTCTGGAGCAAAGAAAGACTTCTCACCATATCCAGCATCCTGCAATGGATGAATATCACAAAGTTAAACAGAACACAACATTTACTTTTGTTTTGTTTTTTCCCCAAGAGGGGGTAACAATTGTTACCTTAAGTCTCTGCTCTGCAACCAACATGCTGTAGTAGGCACAGCACTGTTCTGGAGAAACCATGGCTCTGATTTCCTCTTCTGTGGGCAGCCTGAAGTCAGGCTTCAGCACCCACCAGTTTGAGTCCATCCCTGACACAAAGACAAGACACTTCTAGTTTTCCTGTACTGGTAATGTTCCCTTGATGTCAGAACACAGTGTTATAAGCAAAGCCAAATCTCACAATCTTTTTACCAGCATTCCAACAAAATTCCAGACTTTTCTCGACCCAAATTTCCAGAGTTCTCAGTCCATTTTTGCTCGTTTTTAAAATATAAATACAAATGTTCACTGTGAATATACAACAGATATCTGGAGCGGTCAGGATTTAAAAACAGACTACAAAAATCAGAGACCAGAAAAAGATGGATAGACAGCTGAATGGACAAGGACGGATAGCTGGATGGACAAAGAGGCAGAAAGATAGATGGACAAATGAACAGACAGATTATTGATAAGTAATTTGTTAAATGGAAAAATAAGTAGTTGGATGGATAAATGATAGATAAACAAATGGATGAATGGAAAGATGAAGTGATGGATGAATAAAAGAACAGATGAATAGATGGAAGGAGAAATGGATGGATGGATAAACAGACAGATAGTTGAATGGATAAACAAATGAGCAAAGACAGATGTATGACAGACCAATAGATTGATGGAGAAATGGACAAAGATGGTTGGATGAACAGAAACAGATGGACAAAGGTGGATGGATGGATTTTCAATACTCAGACTATATTTTTACTTTGATTACATTACCTTATGTGAGCTGTATAAGTTAAAAAAAAAAAAAAAATCAATCCCTGCCTCTTTGTAACATTTTTAGTCAACACTCGACAAAACCCATGTGTGAACAATGTCTAATGGTGATCCTCCCAAATTCTGTGTGTGTTACCTGTACGTTTGAAGTCAGCACAAAGCTTGAGTCGTTTCCTGATGCTGCTCTCTGAGTGTGAGGGAAAAGCTTTCTTTATATCCTCCATGCGGATTCTCCGAGGCCGGTCTTTGCTCTTCCAGAACAAGCGGTAAATGAACACCTGCGGGGGACACAGATGACTTTTAGCAACATAAAGAGGTGCGGTTTATACTCAGCAACAAGACAAATGCACCCTACCTGCAGGAAGTCTCTAATGTGAGTATTGGCACGTTTGGAATTTGGACCTGGAACTTCAAACAGGGGGCACTCCTGACCAACAACAAAAATGTCCACAAGCTCCCTGATGTAGTAGCCATGTCGAGTTCGTATGACTAGGAAATCCGTCTCTGGCATCTTGTGCAAGTAGATTGGGGCACGGAAGAGGTTGTTTTCAAAAGCCTTTAAGAAAATGAGAAAAATCACAGAGCCACGCTGTGTCAGAAGGTCAGAGAGATTTTATATAATTACTTATATATAATCAAAAACATGGTGATGCAGACCTGAAGAAGCTGACCAGGATGCAGAGAACCTAGGAAAGGAGAGGTATGGCAATAAACGGTCTCTCCATATTTACAGTCGGGTGCTCCTGGATCTTTCCCAGGTTTCTGAAGGATAGAGAAATGTTGCATTTATAAAACACCTTTATCCAATGAACAGGTACGAACTTAAACATCTGCTGGATTTTGATATGTTCTGAAAACCAGAGCACATTGTTTGTATTCAGATATTTCTTAAGGCTGTTTCTCACCAGACTAAAGATAACAGAGGTAAAGTCACAGCTGAAAGCAGATAAACTCCTCACCCTTTTGTAGTAGTTTTTGATCTTGCTTGCCATGCCAACTTGCATGATGAGAGGTGGGTATTCCTCGCTGTACTCTGCCAGGATCAGATCTCCATCTCTGCCTGTCAAGTCCTGCGGCGTTCGCATGAAGAACATGTCTCCACCGCCTGACGCCTGCCGCTCTTGCTCTCGCATCTATTCCGGACACACAGTATATAGCTGTAATATATTTGCTTTAAAACAAGATAAATGGATCAATCCACATTTGTTTAGAGCAGGGCTTTCTTTACCTTGGCTTTCTTCTTTATGTGTTTGAGCAGTGGCTGAACAGCATGTGGACCTGGCTGCGCTAAAGCTCCAAAAGAGTATTTCTTCAGGGCTGGTCGATGGAACTGGCGAAGCTTCATTGGACCCATGTGAGTGGGGAAGAAGGGCTGCCTCAGCTCAAGTGCTGGAATAGAGTGCTGTGCAGGAGAGAGAATTGGCTCGTTACGATAAAAAAAAAAAAAAAAAAAAAAAAAAAAAAAAAGTCAAGATTTGGCCACATATGGTTTAACCTGAAGCACATTTGATCAGCCTGGTCTCTGTTAGCTACCTGAATGATGTTGCCACCAAAGGTTCCTCTCAGACCCTGCTGTTTGGGGTAGTAGAACTCATCATTGGAGAGGTTCCAGGGATCTTTAACTTCAGGCTGGGACATGTTCTGTGATTAAAAAAGACAAAGATTTCTTAAATGAGGAAACACCACTCTGCTGAGTTTTATTTTATATCTTGCACATTAGAAAAGATAATAACCGGAACTAACTTGAACATGAGAGGAATACTTAATCACCAAGAATAGTGTTGCTTACAGTCCAAATGTATTAATATACCTTTTGTCATGTTACAACCACAATGTCCCTTTTTTTCCTCTCAACAAAACTCTAAAAAATGTCTGTATGGAAATAAAACACACATATGCATATAGCTCAGGTGAATAACTTGCCCCTTTGGACCTACAATAGCAGCTGCATCCTCTGAGAGAACCTGTGGCCTGTAATCTCCCCAGATCAACTTTTAGAATGTGAATAATAAAGTGATCTATAAAACGGGGATAGCTGCATGTTTATCCCTAAATGATGATAAAGAGGGGCTTTTATTTTCTGCCTAAAATAGCATTTTGCATATAAGCTAAAAAGTTTAATTTTTATGACCAGAGCACCTTCCTCTACATGCTTGTTGTGCCTCATTCATGACATGTAAAAACAACAAACATGACTTCTTCTTGCCACTCTTCCATTGAGGCCAGATTTATGGAGTGCAACTCTAATAACTGTCTTATTGAAAGGTTCTCCTCCCTCAGCGAGGGATCTCTGAAGCTCCTTCAAAGTTTTAACAAGTTTCCTTGCAACTTAAATTAAATTACACAAAGTTTGACCAATAACTTATTAGGTGACTTCTGGAGGCAATTAATTGCACTGGATTTTATTCAGTGGTACTAGCATAAAGGGAGCTAGACTGAAATACACAAACAATAAAAAAAAAATCATGTATTTGTTCCATACCACTTCCAAATTATGCACTTATTTGTGTTGCGCTATCACATAAAATCCCAATAACACAGTTTGAGATTTAATCATGAATATAGACTCCCATCTGTACTGATCTTGGACAACATGTT
Organism: Anableps anableps; assembly: GCA_014839685.1. Lineage (NCBI taxonomy): Eukaryota > Metazoa > Chordata > Actinopteri > Cyprinodontiformes > Anablepidae > Anableps > Anableps anableps. The sequence goes on along the minus strand of CM026078.1, from coordinate 12,452,693 downwards.
GTGTGACAGATAAAGCCATTGAATGTGTAGATCTACTGGACTAATATACCTGTTGTGGCTCATCTTTTATCACACCGGTCTTCCCCAGCAGAATGCGACTCTTCTTTATTGCCGTCTCCTTCTTATTCTCCTTTGACGGGGAATGAGACGTTGCCTCCTCCTTTTCATCGGGAATTTCTAAAAGACACAGGAACTCAGTATGTATCAAATAATCTCACAGAGGCTAAACACGTTTTACAGAAGCTGATTTTGGTAAGATTACAGTTTCTAATTCACCTAGAATTATGTTCTCATCATTGGGATCCAGCGTGAGAACAGGCGGCATGAGGAAGTGGTCCATCTCCTGGTCATCCCAGATAATGTTGTCTTCCCAGCGACCGTACACCAACTCCTCATTGTCAATGGGAAAAATGGAAAACCACGAACAGTCCTCTTCTAGAGAGGCTGCAAAGAAACAAAAATAAACAATAAATCAGTTACAGTTTTAAAAGAAACATTAACTGAGAAACCATATCTGATAGCATAACTGTGCAGCGTAAACTAAAAGCACACACCTTGATTGTCATGGCTGCTTTTTTCCCGCTTAGAGCCAGAGATTGAGGAAGCTTTTGGAATAGGCGGAGGTGTCGGTGGGACCAGCTGGGAATTGCTTCGGGTCAGACCTGAAGGATTATAAGGTTTATGATTTTATTCCTTTTTTTATGGAACATAGTGCTGAGAGATTTGCAGCAAACAAGCTAATTTTTGTGACATTAAGAGGCTTATTTGTGTATATTATCCAGGCATCTTATCTTACCCTGCTGAGCATTATAAGCGTTAGCATTACGGGTCATGCTGGAGGGGAGCCATCCTGCCAAGCTGGCTCTCTGAGTCTTGGTACCCTTGTGTTTTACATCTTCTCCATTCCAGATAATGTCGTCCTCCCACTGGAGCTGAGTGACCATTAGGAACAACTCGTTCTCCAGAGCCCGCCTTGCTTTATCTCCATCTCCATCATCATCACCATCAGTATCCATATTATCGTCTTCCTTCTGAACCTAAAGAAATATAATATAGAAAATCACCACTCGTCAAGTAAGTCTAATCCTTCTCTGAAAGCAACTGTGGAAACACACCTCTGGAGGAGGTTCTGTTATTTCTTTGGGCAGATCTTGCTCTTCTGTCTCACTGGGCTGATCTTCTTTGAGTTTAAACCCGTAGTTGAAGTTGCTTCCATCTTCAGGTACTCCAAGCATGTCATACCAGAGCTGGGCTGGACCATATCTCCATTCTGCTACTTTTGGTCGAGACTCTGTCTCTTTGTCTGCATCCCCAGATGTCTGTGAGAACTTTGATTCTACTGGAGCCATCATGGTTATCTAGAATGCAAAAAAAAAAAAAAAAAGAAAAGTAAAAAAAGTTTTATTGCTTTTCACATAAACCAGAAGTATTTGATGAACCACAGTGAAATAGACTGCTCTTTATTTTTGAACGAGTTTGCTTCTATCTGCTGGTTCTCAGACCAAAAAACATAATGGCTTAATATGGCAAATCAAAGACAACCAATGTCATTGAAATTTAAGACAAGGTAAAAATAATATTTATGTTTTTTTATTCAGATTTTTGTCCTTTAGAATATAAGTCTGGAAATGTGAAAAACTTTTTCCACACTTTTAATAACTTGGAAAATGATAAAAGTATTCCATAACTAAGTACGAACCACAAGACCTTGTAACTCTCGAAAGCTTTACCTCATCATCAGAGAGACACTGTTCTGGAGGTGGAGGGAGTGCGTACTCATAAATCCATCCAGACTTTTTCTCCTGACTTTGTTCTGAGGCATCTTCCTCTGGCGGGGGTGTCCCAGGCTGAGGGTCCCTGTGTTTCCGCTTCTTTTTCCTGCGGGCACTCCTCCAAACTGAAGGCATGTTCTTACCAGGCCCGAACAGTCGTAAAAACCTAAGGACCTAAGGAAATTCAAAAAATCTTAAACTAAGTGTTTTGTTTCAATCTAAATTATTAGTTAAAAAGACTCTCAAAAAGCAACACATGTATTTTATGCTTAAAGAAAAATTATTTACCTTGCCAGGCTTAAACTCTGGAAAGAGTTGTGTGACACTTGGCAATGCCTTTGCAGCATCCTTCTGCATGATGCCAGCAAGAGGAAGGGTGAGCCTGTCCGGGGGACCTAAAACTCCTGAACCCTGGCAGGGTCGGTCCGTTTCTGACTCAGAGTCTGAAGAGCTGCTGAAATCTACCTTGTCAGCAGTGGAAGAAGGTGCAATAATGGAGGGCAAGATGATGCCATCACCCTCTTCCCCAACTGCCAATAGAGAGGCAAATTAAAGCTGGAGTAATTTAGTAATCCAGTGTTGATAAATAAATAATTTACAAATAACATCATAACAGTGTCAACTTATGTAAGGCAAGCACAATTTCTTTACAGGCACTCTTTAAAAAGGTACATTTTATTATCTGTTTTTACCATTTGTACTGGTGGGAGACTCATCTTTCTTAGTTGGAGTAGGAAGACTGGGCGGTGGAGGAGGAGGCATAAGCTTTGAGTCAATATCCTCACAGTCGGCATCATAATCATCTTCATCATCTAGCAAGAAGGATTTTTAAGACATTGTTACACAAACAAAAACAGTAAAAGTTAAGAACAGAAACAACAAGGATTTCTGAAAATCTGAGAAAAATGGAACAAATACAACAATGAATGTGAAAAAAAAGTGTGCTTAGATTTTTTTTCTAAAACCTGACAGTCAATTAATTGACTATCAAACCAAAGTTAAATGGATGAGTGTCGATATTATTGCCCACCAACACTTTCACAGCTTTGCAGCTGCGGTCATTTCAAAATCAACCTTTTTAAGTAGGAAATGGAGACGTCTAGAATGGGACATTCTGTACCAACCATGCGATAATTCCTCCCTGCCAGGGGACCATATCATACCCGCTTTGACAACCAACAAATTAAAGTTATTTTTAAAATATTTTAATATTAGTCTACTATAAGGAAATTTGGTTTTTGACACCATGAAAATAACACAATGACATTGTTTGATTACAGGCATAAAACAGAAATAGTTGGGGACTAAAATAGATATCTCAGGGTACAAAAATGGAGGTACGGATTGATCTAGAGGTAAAACTGAATCTATGGAGCTTTAGGATAATCACCTGTTTTCCTGCTGGGCTGCAAAGACACCATCGCCTGGTGGTACTTTTTGGTCTCATCCTCAGCAACCTCACTGATGTCAGAGTAGTCCACTGCATCATCTGTGCTTTTCACCCAACCTTTCGATAGGAGATACAAATATAGTGTAAATATACCACACCTGGTTGCTAGCTACATTTTTGCCAAGCGCTACCATCATCCATCCTCACCCTCTGAATCCACGCTAATAGATTCTCTGTTTTCCTCCTTATTCTCGCTCTCATTGGCAGTGATCTCGGTGATGAGAGAGCCCAGACCCAAAGTCCCCAAACCAGCAAGATGCTTCTTGGACTCCTGGAGCAAGAAAATATGCCAAACAAAGTCAGAGCTGTCCTATAAGCTGGCAAAATACTCACATACAGAGTATATATTGTAATAAGGAATAATTTATCGCAACAAAACACAACGAAACTGCCAAAAATAAGTCTTGAAAACGCTCACATTGTCCAGAACACTGTCTCCCTCTAACTGTCCATCTTCATTAATATTTCCAAACAGGAAGCCAGTGAGAGAAAAGGGTCGATCCTGGTCTTCATCGCTGTCTGAATCAGACATCCTGCAATAAGAATTACATTATAAACACGCTATTCATACTCAAATTGTCAGATACCCAGCTAAACCGATGGCACGTAAGCTATGCAACAATGACGATGTATTCTACGTTATTTTTTACGTTTTAAGACTTGTGCTGTATTTAGTGAAGGGAATTATGTTGGACTTACCTTTACTGACTTTTCTTTAAATTGTGCGAATTTTGGTTTAAGCCAGCTCGGTATAGTCAGGGCATGCTAACACGGGAAGCTAAGCGCTAAAAATGTTAGCTAATGATGGTAAAACTCAAAAAGCTGTAAAGCGTAAGCTAAGACCTAATGTTATTATGCATGTTTTCTATCGTGTCTATGTTAAATTTGCCAGGTTATGATAAAGAATGTTATTGTACTTAACAAAACCGCAACACAACCTGATTAGATACGAAGTTTTGTTTTCATTTGTGCAACACACTAAAGCTATCCCGCAAACGAGCGGAAACTTCAACGCGACCCGGACGAACTGCACGATGCGTTCAGGGCTACTCGGAAATCTGTCAACTATATTTTTTCTTTGAACACAAAGAGTGAAATACTTAAATTTTAAAAAAAAAAAAAAACCCAAAAAAACATGCTGAGCGTTAGAATTTCTTTGCGCATTTTTAAATCCCCTCCCTCACAAAAACAAAAACAACAACAACAACAACAACAAAAAACAAAAAACAGAGTGATGACATTAAATCAAACACAACTTTTCCTGTTCTAGGACATTTAGAAAGGATAAAATTCGTTGTATTAAATGCCAGACGAATGAGGGAGAATAGTATCTGACATTTCTTTACTTTCTTTAAACTCAGAAATTTGAATACATTTTTTTTGTATTTGGAAGCATGGCCGTCTAAACTGCATGACTCTAATGTTTTGAGTATCTCTTTACAGGCTCATTTGCAGGAATTTTCCAAAGAAATTATTTATTGGTCATTTAATGATACAATATATATCCCTCCAGTGAATTTCTGTATCAGTGATTGGGTTCAACACCAACTGTTGTCCTTTTTATGATAAAAATATTGAAACTATGGACAAATTTATTCTTTCATTGTAAGTTCTCAGATGCTTTCTGGCAAGATGTTTTTAAGTGGTTACAACCAAGAGTTTCTCAGCTGGAAAAATTCTGTCAGAAAAATCTCTTTTTTGGTGAACACTGTTTTAATTTTTGGAAAATCATATATACACAATTCCAAATGTAAGAAAACGTCTCTTAAATTCTGTGTTTTTCTCAATGAGTTTCTATCCTATGTAAAAGCTACATGTCACAAGTAATGTTTAATCTTAATGCTAAGAAACTTAACATTATTATGCAATATAATTTAGCAGTTCAGTAGACCAAAAATGTATTGTCTTGTCTATTTATTTATTTTTTAAAATGTTTATCTGCTGTGCACCTTTGCCTCTAATTTCAGGTTTGTGTTTTGAATTTTATTTGTACTAATGTCCTGTGGTTTGTACAACTTTGTTCAATAAAGAAAAAAAAGGGGGGTTAGCTGGACTCTTGGCCCATCCCTCATGACAGCAATGTGTATTTGAGTCTGGTTTGTGGGCTATGTTTCTTGCGCACATATTTTCAGCTCCGCCTGCAAATTCTCAGGGGTACGTGATGTCCACTTCAAAGCAGTTTCTTTTTGGTTCCTTAACCACTTTGTAACTAATTTGGTAGTATGCTTTGTGTCATTGTTCATTTGTGCCCAAATTCTAACCTGGAATCGGTTTTATGTTGATTTTGGAGTAATGGCTCCTGTCTCTCTGAGTGGCCTTACAGCCCATGTTGGTGGAGGACTATCTCAGCAGAGACAATGACACTTACCAGCTTCATCCAGCATCTTCACAAGTCTTTCGTTTTTGTTCTGGGGTCAATACATGCATTTCAAACCTAAACATGTTCATCTCTGGGTCACAGAACCTCTCCTTCCCAAATAATATGACACCTGTCATGTCATATTCATACCCCAGGGAAAACAGGTAGCATGGTTAACAAATTAAATGTTATGATGTTTTGAGCAAATAAAAAAAGTGCTTCAGCTTAATTTATTTTATATAAATTTTAGAGGTGCAAATATCTGTACACCTCTAAATCATTTGAAATGCCAGGTATAGTTGAAGGTGTTGTTTGTACAAATCATAAAAAAAAAAAAAAATGACAGTTGCAACACTATCCATGAAGTTAGATAGCTAAAGGTCAAGAAAACAAGCACACAGTAACAGTTTAGCCAGTTTAATAGTTTTAAACACTTGAGTTTGAAAAAAAGTACAAAAGTGATCCTGAACGCCACAGTATGAAACCAACCCAGTAATGTAGGGTGATAGGTGTGTTCCTTTAAAAAGCATTTCCTACAGACAGGTGTATTTCAACTGGCCATACTATACACATGTACTCACTAAAACAGATAGAAGCAATGGTTTAAATACAATGGCAGAGCCCAGAAATACATTTAAAAGTTATTCTTAAAAAACTAATTAAAAGGAGGAGAAAGAAGTCTCACCACAACATCATTCTGGTCTCTGGCAGTAAAATCATGCAGTGTTACAACTGTTCCTATACAGAGGACCAGCATAGCACTACAGCTGTCACACAGTGAGAAAGTGGGAAGCCGAAAAGGCCTCAGACAGCCATTCAGAGTGCTCACTGGTTGTTTTCTGAGTCGGTCCATGGAGGCATCTGCTGTTTGATGGCATTTGCATACATTGTAAAGTTTCACATGATTTCTGTTAACGAGAGCTCATTTTGCATTCACTTAGAAAAATATAACTGATGATTGCTATTGAAGAGACCCCCAAATGTGGGCTTTTGTCCCAGTATGCTTTGAGGAAATAAAAAAAAAAGCTAAGAAATACAGCTGAATAAATAAATGCATGACATCCATAAAATCAAGAGTCACCAGAATGCTCTCCACATTAGCACACCAAGCTTGTTTTGTTTTGGCCCGGCAGTGTTAGAAACAAAGGCTTCATCCTCCACGCCATCTAAAGTCATAACCCTCACGGCAATCTTGCCATGACACACCTAAAATATGCTGCTTTTTAAAGAATGGTTTCTTTAATGTAACAGCTGGCTTCCTTTTACAGCATGATCTCTGGCTTCAACATGTAGGAAGCAATCAAAGTAGATGGCAATGACGAAACACAGGAGGGAGACTCTCACAGTGTTACGAGAATGAAGCCGCTCTTTGTCATTATCCGTGGACCGGCCTATTGTTAGGGCAACAGGAGTGAGCTTCCTGTCCGGTCAAACTTTTTGCCCTTCGAAAGGGCGGCCACTTGTTTCATCAGCTCCCTGTTCTTGGACTGTGGGAAGACACAAACAATGGAATCAGAGTGGACATATTTCTCTCCAATTCTGGATGTGACTTAGTTAACTGAACACAATGTCCATTTCTAAGATATAACGTGCAAATTATATTAAATAAATTATATTGTCAGTCTCAACTATAAGATGAGACTGACAATTGGTTGACTCACTGCATCACATTTACCAACTGGTTTCAAGATAAAGACACAAAAAAATTAAAGATGTGACCACTATAGGCTAATTTTCCATTGATAGGTCAAATACTAAAAAAACTAAACATTCTTTAAATGAATCAACAGGAAGAAACCAAACCAGCAGCATGTAGCATGTTCAATTTTTAAAAATTCAATAATAATAAATAAATAAAAAAAATCTGTCAAAGGTTGGGGACATATGAGTCGATGGGGTAATTTTCTACTTCCTTAGAATTTTGTTGGATTAAATTCTACCTCCATCAAAGAAGCTAAATTTTTTTTGTTTTGTCTGGGAAAAGTCTTTTTTAGGGAAATATAAACATGATCACTGCAAATAAATAACACTGGGATTTTCTGGTAATCGTAATAACATTGGTTTTTATATTATCCAACAGATGTCAAAATGAAAAGGGTTGCCAAATATACTTACTACATACATTTTCAGCTAGTTCCAATGTATGATTTACCTTTATTTCTTTCCCACAAGTTCTCTCTCTCTCAAATGTGAACCTCCTGGTTGCACATGTGGATTTGAGATGCAGAGCTTAAAAATCATATACTACAGCAAACAAGCTGGTAATAGTGCTAAGAACTTTCTTAGAAGCTGCACACCTACATGTTCAGCCTTCAAGCTTACCACAACATAGATGGGATACTTGGTTACATTCTCAAAAAACCCTAAAACAAAACAAAAAACCCCCCAGCCAAACCAACAAACATTAAGATCAAACTATTTGAAAGCATGGTCGTATACCAACTATCCTACCTGCTGTTGCTCCATGGCCTCTTTGTGTGCCTTCTCCATTTGGTTCATCTTAACTCTCATATTTGACTCCTGATACTGAAAGTCTGCTTTAAGCTCTGTGAGCTAGAAGGGGAAAAAAAATGCAACGTTTAACCAGCAGAAAAAAAAGAGCAAAAACTCACAGCTTTGACTAATAAGCACTGGAGTTCAGCTTTGGAAGACAACTCACCTTTCGATCCTTTTCAAGGATGGTCTGATCCCTCTGCTGAAGAAGCCTCTTTAATGACATTACTTCCTCTTTAAGCTGGCTGATGAGAATGAAGTTGTCCGTTCCACCAGAGTCCATGGACTGGGTGATGGAACTACTGTTGGAATGAATGAGGAAACTAAGAAATAGCTCGTGAATGTGGGAGACAAATATTATGCAGCTGTACAGTCAAGTTTAAATTACTACATCAGGAATACCTGTCCCCATTTGATGGCTTCATCTCCAGTTTTGGTTTCTTCTTTGGAGTCTCCTTCTGGATTGAAGACGATTTATGGCTGCAAAGAAAAGCCAAGTGGAAAACTGAAATGTGAATAAAAATAAAACTAAAATTTTAACATTATTTTAATGGCTGTCATGAAACTTAAAGAAGAGCAGTTGTACCTCTGCTTCCACAGTCCCGGCTCCTGCTCAGGACTCAAGCTCCCACTCAGTCTGTGAAAGATAGGTAAACTTAGCCACCAGCACTTGAGCATGAAAACTTTTTACTCTATTAGAAACGCACCAACGAATCTGTGGTTGACCGGAATGAAGTGATTTTCAGACAAAAATTGTGACAAAGACTAAGTTAGCCATTTTCAGCAGCAGTGAGATCTTTGAAATTGAATCCAGACGAAGCACAGAGATGTAAGAAGCTATTTAGAACAAAATTGTCTGCCATTCAATCAGGCTGTGTGCAAGTGAGAAAAAAAAAATTAAAGCAGATAACAGGAAGTCTAAACGTATTACAGCAAAATCGCTCCACTCTATCAGTTGAGGTTTTCAACCTGTCATGAAACATGCTGATTTTGGAAACGTTGGTAGCTTTTTGGAAATATAGTTAAGGTAAAGACCTACATTCGCTAGAATATGCACACGCTAACCACGCTAATCTCTAACATAAGATGAAAAATTGCCTTATAATTTTGTCTTTGTCTCTCTATTCATCATCTTTGTTTTAAAGTACTAGTAAATTTGAGTTTTAAGTTCACGCTCTCTCACGCCGGTGGTGCAACATCAACTCTGATCCTGATAATCACCAAAGGGAGGCCAGAAAATATTTTTGAATGCTATTCTAATATCTTCCTATATTACAGTTCTTGGGGGAAAAAAAAAAAAAAAAAAAATCAGAATCACACAAAATCAGTATCTGCAGGTGGAAACCTTTACAAAAACTGGCCACAAAATTCAGATTGGTACTGACGATACTGGCTTAAATCAACAGGCTGAGAAAACTGGGGTTGAAGCCAAGAGACTGAAGTGACAACTTGTGGCGGACATACTTGTGATGGGAACTGCTGTGTCTGTGCTGGTGGTGGTGGTGCTGGTGGTGGTGCTGGTGATGATGATGGTGATGTGATCTGGAGTGGTGGTCTTTCTCATTCAGGGATGAGGAGTTGGAAGAGCCGAAGCCCTTTCTCTGTTCTTTAGTCTTCTGCAGCACGCGGCGGTAAGACAGAGTGCAGAGCCAGCACAGCAGCTTGCCATCCACCTTTAGCACAAGCAAGAGACAGCAGGTCATGAGACTCCCCCAGTAACGAACGTGCCATCAACTCAGACTGGATATCTCTCCAGCTTTCACCTTTCTCCTGCCTTCCTCCTTGCGGTCAAAAGCGCACTGCTGCTTGCACTGCTCGCAGGTCTGTGGGGGTCCATATTTCTTCTCTGAGTTAGTACAGCGCTGGCATTTTGTCCCGATGAAAGCTGCAATGATGTTACAGTACTGGCAGGGTTTGGGCTGTAAGAACGGATGAATAAAAACATTTCAAAACAGGATGTGGCTATGAATTAGTTACAAGCCATTTCAATATGCCATGTCTACCTTAAAAGATCATGGTTTGGAGCACAAGCGCTGGATTACAAGCCAGGTGTTTTTCAACATTGCATGAAAACACTTCTAAATGATTCTACTACTCACCGTTCCAAACTGTTTAACATTCTGGGCACATTTCTTGCAGATTGTATTTGTTTTACTGTAGAAGAACAAAACAGGGGGGTTTGTATCCACAAAAAAAAAAAAAAAAAAAAAAAAAAAAAAAAAAAAAAAAAAAAAAAATCACAAGTAAAAGATAATATCAGAACCCATCTCACCTCTCCTGCTGAAACTCAGATCTGCAGTATGTACACTTCACAATCGGGTGTGCAATGCGACACTCCTGCAAAAAAAAAAAACAACAAAAAAAATAACTTTTTTTTTTTTTTTTTTTTTGCATCCTCCTAAAGCACTAATTTGACTCAATGCAGAAGCAAATCTTTGGTGGATAATACACATTGTGTGATTGATGAGCAATACTTCTTGGCTAAAACATCAGAAAAAGCCACCATCTGATCATGAAACACAGGAGCCTCCACAGTTATTGGCACCCTTGGTATAAAGACGTGTACAAATCCTTAAAACATACTCATATTTTACTTCTTCAGATGGAAAATATCAATACACCATCTTACAAAGAATGCACCATGTATTCTTGATTGTATCCATTTTCTGATTAATACGGATCAGCAAGTCGACCTTACTTGAATGGCATGCTCGCCTGTCTTTCCAATTTTAGAGAATTGCAAGGAGGCCTATGTTGCTACAGTGAAACACAGTCATTGATCAATTATTATACATTTCTAGACACTCCGATCTTCGAATAAAAGTATAAATTACAAAAATGTTTCTGTTTCCTTTGAATTTGGGGTTTCGACACATTTTTCATGTCAGAAATTTAACACTTTTCCAGGCTCAACTTTCCAAAGCTTAAAGTATAAATGATCATATAAGAAAGGAGGGACAGTCTGACCAGGAATGGATGAATATACATGGCTGCTGGTCAAAGTGATATAAAATATAATTATTTTTCAGTACTCACCCAGACCTGATAAATTCTGTACACTTCTAGCATGAGTAGCAAAAATGGGAATGACAAGGATTTTTTATTTTACTTTTTTAAAAGCTGATATTATGCGAATGCAATAAAAGATCAATTTATTGTAAAGTTGTTTTACTTAACATCTTTACCAGGGATGCCAATATTTGCTCTTTATACAGACTACATTTTACCCTCCCTTTTCTTCAGGCATTCACAGGAGAGAATGCCTGATTTAATTTAAAGTTGGTATCTTTTAACTTTATAAAGACATCATGGCAGACAATTTATGATTTAATTCAATCAAAAGATTTAAGAGCAATTAATCTAGAGTTGATGGGGGAGGTGGGGGGATTTAATAAAAATCTGTAACACATTAATTTGTAGAAGCTAATTAAGGGGTTGTGGAAATTAGATCAAGCTTATCTCTTTAATTGTCAACTGTACCAGACAAGCAGCACCACGTCTGAAAAATATATATACTTAGTGACCCGTATAACAAGTGTTCAGAAGGTCAGGGTGTGGTAACACCGCTATAACTCTTCAATAAAATGAACATTACGTTCACATGGACGTTTTCCAAGTTGTTACATAATCGAGTCCTTGCTAAATCTCTCCAAGGTGGCCATAACAAAACACCCGCACACAACTACACTCCTAAGGTCGTGATTGTTTGGGTCGTTCTCCCTCTCATACTCTCCAACCTTGCAAAGCTGCTGGCCCTGCGACAGCTCCTCGAAGGGGTACCGCTGGTTACACTTCGTGCAGGCGTACAGAGCCGACGTTGCCATTCTCGCCACAACCTGAGCAGTCGTCCGACCTAGCTGAGGAACACCGAGGTCCAGCCGTGAACCAAACAGATTAACCGCACTGTTTTTTTCCGTCAGAGCTGCTCGCTGTTGCTCAACTGAGAGCTGGGAAAACACACCGCGTTGGCATCCAGCGCTGGCCGACGTTAGCCCGCTCGGCTACGTAGCGCAGGGCAAATACAGAAATAGCTCAGCTGGAGGGAGCGAGCAAGCCGCTAAGAACAATAAAGTCCTGATCTCCGGGCTCTCTCGATGCGTCGTCCCGCTGCTATGGCTTCTCCTTGGCTTTTAATAGCGATGCGTAGGAATTAATCCTTATCAACAACCAACTCCGTAGGGTTCAAGTTTCCGCTGTTCTCGCAGAGAAATGTATTTTCCTTGTGTTTTCCGTGTCTCTTTTTGTGTCATAAAACCGGAAGAGGCCGACTGCTCCCGAAGAAGGAAGGAAACCTATCGCGACACAACATCCGTCCGCGGGATTTACAGTTTGAAATGAGCTCAGCCAATCAGGTACCGGCACAAATTTTTAACAGTTTTCGATATGTGTTACAGTTACGCTTTTAAATAGGTATAACAGCGAGTTGGCTAGAAAACATTTTAAAATGCTTTGAAATATTTATATGATCGGCAATCATTTCGAGAAAAAAACCCAACAAAAAATAAAACGTGATAGCACAAAGATTCACCTGGATGAGTAAATTTCAGTTCAGCCTCAAGCTGAAGTTATCCTAAGGAGTTACAACCACAGCTTTTAATGTGTTTTTTGTGATTTTATGTGACGAACCACAAAAATCTGAAAAGTGCGGTGTTCAGACCCCTTTAATATTATACCCCTAAATAATGTCTATTGCAACCAGTTGTAAAGTGCGTAAACCGAGAGCAGACATGTTATGCATAAACTTTTTTCTGATGGTTTTCTCGAGATAAAGAGTTAATTTCGAGAAAACAAACTTTTTCTCAAGATCACGAGATGATTGGTGTGTGTATTAAACCTGATTCCATCATTCAGATGCATGCCACACCAGCGGGAGAGGACTTATAAGTGTAAGTCATGGCATGCAGTGTAATTCTGTCAATAAGTGTTAGATAAACCATAATGACACCACGTCCTAGGTCGTATGATTAAACCATCGGAAAATTAACTCGTTATCTCGAGAAAACGCCATTGTTATTTGGTGAGCTCAAGAAAACGCTCGTCGTTACATAATTATCTCGACAAAACGGTATTTGTTATGTCGTTATAATGACATAACTCGTTATCTCGAGTTAACCATCTGGAAAACAAACCTGCGAATACAACTGTAAAGAGAGTCCTTGTGTATGTTTTTTTTTTGTTTTGTTTTTTTTTAATTCAGGAGCCAGTTCTCATCTTTCGACTGCAAACCAAACACCTCTTTCAGGACTGGGCTTAAAATGATTGAGTTTTTTTTATGTGAAATTCTGCTACCTCTCTTCGTAATAGTCGACCTAAACGATGTATGTCATATCACAGATTTCGCGGAAAAGCTAAGAGAACCTCTCAAATCAGTTGCTTATAATTAATGTCCAACAAATTAGAGATTAGCTTTCCTGGATCACAGACATTCAGTGAGCTAATTTCTGCAAAATGTTTCCTGGTCCGCTCACCATCAAGAAACGGACTAAAGCAGATAAAAATGACAACAGAGTGTCACTTTCATTAAATAGTTTAATATGGTTTGAAATCTTACAATACAGTTGACAATGCAGGAAATAGATGAATGAAGGTAGTGCACAGAGTATAAGTAACGGTGTGACTTTAGTAGCGTTGCAACATAAAGGGACAGTAATGCAATATCAGTGACTCTAGGAACAATTAGTTTGTTAATGGGTATGGGATATTTAAAAGCTACAATGTAGAAACATAACAGTGTAAGAGTCCCCACAAATATAGCCAACCTTTCTTATTTAACTATGAAAGGCACTTTTTAGGACTAAAGATCATTACTACTAGTGCTACTGGGGAAGTTACCAAACATTTGAACAGTTTAAATATGAAGAAAACATCATGAGGATGATTAGTGTTTCATGCGATTACTGCACATAGGCAGCAAAACCTGGTAACAGTTTTTTTTTTAATTATTTATTATACACATTTCAATTTTTACTCTTATTTATACAAAGGCACAGATTCTAATTATTATGACATTTAATGACCAAAATTAACTCAAATTATTGCATATCCATTGCAACTTACTTATATCATCCAAAAAACAGATAATGAGACTAGAAAGAGGATCCTAAGTTAAGAAAACAAGTCCAAACTACAATAAATATTAGCTTCTTAGAGAAATTGAACTTACAAAGTAAAATTGCTCAGTAAAAGGAATGTAATACGTAGAATCTGTTCATAAAATAAAACAGATATTTGGTCACAACAGTCTAAAAGGATTGATTTATGAAGACTAAGCAAGTGTTAAAAATGTTAGCATCATCTCTTTTGAGCTATAGGTTGAAACCAAATCATAAAAACTTAAAAAAAAAAAAAAAAAAAAAAAAAAAAAAACACTTGGTTTTTCTTCTTTGTTTTTTTTTTGTTTGTTTTTTTTTGCAGCACTCTACGTTCACAAATTGTCAGCTGCTGAACTTTGAAATGAATATCAAGGAGTGAAGGGAGTGTTCCTCAGAAGCATATAAGGCATAAACATTTAACCCAAATAATAACTTGTGTAATTAAAACAAACACTGATTGTGGGTTGGTCAACAGGCATTAAAGTCCTCCCTTAATTTTTTTTACATGCCCTCCTACCTTATAGGACTAGTATATTATATATGGCTGCAGTCCAGTGATCTCAGAAACCTCCAACATAAGCACCCTCTACCTGAATTGTCACACAACTCTACCAGTTGAAACTTGTGGTGGTAGTGTATTCATCTCTTAAAGAGGCAGTCTGACACACAGGTTCTTCTTGGGTCCAGTTGTGACACTGATTCCTAGCTTTCCAGGTTCTCCCAGGCAGGGCTAAGCTTTCATAAAAACATCACGTGTCAAACAAAGGTCTGCACGGGAGTGATGGAGCGTGTTGGTGAACCTGCCCTCTCTGAGGATGATGAGACGGAGCGGTTCGTTACTTCCCTCTGCAGCTCGTTGACTCGCTTCTGAAGCTCGGCTCGCTTTGCCAACAGCTCCTTATAGCGCTGGTGAATAGGTTCCTTGCAGAAGATGGAAAAAGAGGCCTACATTTTCAGCTCTGGAGAACTTGAGAACTTAAAAGACAACTAATTAAAAGCAGATTTTGTCATATACCTGCGGTTTCATGCGAGGGTTCCAGCGGATGTAGTAGCCAGACCAAAGCTCCAGGTGGCGTAAGCTGACAACAGGGAACAGCACCTGGTTTGAGTAGTTTACATACATTGGATTGGTGAACTCCTCTAGCTGCGTGTTAATGTAGGACCACAGCGAGACCGTCCTCTTGGGGATCTCCTTTTAAATTAAGAAGAAATAAAAAATAAAGTATTTGTAACAACTGCATGATTAATGTTTGCATCATGTTATATCTTTTTGTGTTTTGTGTTAAGATTCTTCCGTCCACATTACACTATTGTAGATCTGTATTGTGAATTAATTCAATGGTGTATATGAATTTGGAAAGTTTTTAACTTAATAATACTGTTTTTTTTTTTACATGATGATCTTGAACTGGTCATTCTGAGTTAAACTGCGTTCTATGCATGAGAGAACAAAAGATTTAAACTGCGATTTCTGGAGGACAAAACTTTAGCTTCTTTATACAGAAAAGAGCTACTTTACTGCTTAAAAGCAAGAGCTTAGTAGCTGCTGTGTGTTTCTGAGCATGGGTTTTGTACAGGTGGTATGCACAAATCATATGGCTGAGTGGGAATAAAACATTGACAGAATATGCCTTTCCCCTTACTTTATAGTTGACTATAATGCATTTCTCTTCACTTTAAAGTCAACTAAAGGTCCATGCCCTAACTATCAGAATCTGCTTTATTCCCCAAGTTTGTGTGGACAAACAAGGAATTTGACTTCAATTTCACTTTGCTCTCCATGGAGACATTTTAAATCTAAATATATAGGAAGGGAAATAAAAAACATTTTTTAAACCAGTGGATTGTCCTGAATTTGTTTTCTTTTTTCTCAACCTGATTTTGCTGTCACTTGTGTCACTTTCTTTGTTTTATTTTCCACTATTTTTGGCGACATTTAGCATCTCAGTCACATAGCAATATACATAAAGTGTGCATCAAGGGCAGTTAGAGGCTATCCAACAGACCAAACATATCCATGGCACCTAAAATATGATATCCAACTAAATACTGCATTCAAGCAGTATTTAGCAATTGTGATATTGCAAATATTGCTACTGCAATAACTGCAATTCAATATATTGTGCCGTTCGTGTTTGCAGGTACAGCAGAGATGCAGCCTCATGATTGCTGGCACTTCTAGCTTTTTTCGTTGACCACTGTAAAGTAAAACACAGCCCTAACAGCAGCACAGACGTTGTCCTTGTTGAGTGATTCTGTCAGCTGACAGGTATAAACAGAATCAGGATTTAATTAAAGAGGGACACCTATCTCATAGTGCTTTAACAGTGGCTACAATTACAAAACAGACTTAATTGGTCGTTTTCGGGTTAAAAATATTACCCATCGTAATTTGTGACAACTAAAGCAGGAAAATATGTAAATAGGGTCATCTTTATGGAGACACAGGCCACATTAAATTACAGTTTAAGTGAGTAATGAGCGCAAAAGAGGATTAAAAAGATGTAAATACAGCAGCAAATGGCAGGTTGCAAATACTAAGTGATTACAATTATGCTAATTAGGGAAAGATGTGTATAAAGGAGACTAAATTAAGTGTAGAATGTTTATGAAGTAAACTATAAACATGAATTAAGATCAGTTTTAACCTGTGTGAGCTGATTTTAGCTTGGAGGGTCTCAGACTGTGTGTATAGCGTTAAACCCATGGCATAATTAAGTACAGAGGGAAAAAAAAAAAAAAAAAAAAAAAAACTTGAACAAGACAATTATGTTAGTACCAAAATTGCCTTACTCTGTCCTGATGCAATACAAACTGTATATTTTACAATGTCATCTAAACAAAATTCACCATACAAAAAAAAAAAAAAAAAAAAAAAAAAAAAAAAAAAAAAAAAAAAAAAAAATGGGGCACATACTGAGCAACATTCAAAGATGTGGCAGGATTTAATGTTTCACAAAATGTGCTCCCTGTCTTCCACAAAAAACATGTTTTTAGGTACCACAATACATGCTACAAGAAACAAAGCAGCGTGACAGCAGCTTATAGTAGTAAAAAATGGATACACAGTAAAATCCTCAAAATCAAAGGGGTCCTTACTTCCTTCAACCTTTGCTGTTCACTGTTACACAGGAATGTCCCAAACAGGCAGCTGTAGAGATGATCCAGGATGGTTACCAGGAAGTATTCGTTAAACTCAAAAGCTGCAGGAAACTTCAATAAAAACAAAAAACAAACAAACAACAAAAAAAACCCCATCATTTTTCAAGGGTTACTTTCTCCACATAGAAATGTCTCACGCGGTTATCCTTTACTTACCTGTCGAGTTAGCTGCCAGACACAGTCAACGAACTGGATAAAAACAGGCGAACGGTCTGAGTCTGTGTGGTTTTTATCGCCATGACCGATACGCTGACAGAACCACAATAAGGACAATCAGTTATGCATTTTTTAAACTACAGCAAAGACCAACATTTTTGTTAAACTGATAAAAAAGTTTTTAGCTTACCAGCTGGAAGCGATGTCCAAAACTCATCCACTCTTTCTCGAGCAACACTTCGAAGCCGCGGATGGTTCTGTAGTAACCGTCCAGCATGAGCATGGACAGAGAGGTGAGCTGGGTGGTCCTGTCCCAGCCATCGCTGCAGTGCACCACCACAGACGTTTTCCCAGACTCCACCTTGTCTGCGATCCTCAGTGCTCCTGCCAGGATCAACTGCAAACACACCAGCGGAAATATAAACACAAAGTAGTAAAGAAATGTAGGTGGTAGCTCATATGCATTTTGATGTTATCTTAAAGATAATTAATCCTCCCCACCTTGATGTGTTCGAGCCAGTGAGTGGACTCCAGATTGGACAGCCAATGGGAGTCCTCGATATTGGGGTAAACTACGTCTTTGAGTTTGCGCAGTGACTCTCTCATGACGTGGATATTGTGGATGTCCAAGAACACAAGTTCAGCGTTCTGGTACGCATCCTCACTTTCGTATCCACCACCTTTCATCTGCAGAAACGGACCAAGAGAGAACACAGCCGTCAGGGACACAGATCAACAAAAAACAAGTCAGTGTCCAAATAATTACATAAACAAACAACTGAGGGTTTCGAGTTAAAAACCTCTTCCTTTCCCTATTTGAATTTCTCCCTGTGCTGCAAGTTCACTGGCATGTTTTTGCCTCGCTGTAGTTTTTGTTGCTTTCTAAAGGATGCAAAACTAAGGGCATAGTCTCCATGTATCTGTTTAAAAGTTTTCAGATCTTTAATTTCTAAAAGAAGCTCAAGCTGCACATTTGAGCGTATCAAAAATATGTTTCAACAAGTACATATGTCACTTCCATGTTTCAGAACTAACATTGTGCCCTCCATGATCACACTACTAAGCAGCTGATTTACTTGGTTTTGCTCTTGAAGGCATAGTTTATGTAGGTTTCTTTATCCTAGAAAGCAAATTCTTGCCTGAAACATCCCCATGTCGTGCTCATTTTATTGGCATCTCAGGAGCCTTACTTCTAATGTGTAGACTTGATTTTCCATGGAAGCCATTACTTTAGAAAGCTTTGCAGTTTTCTTCTACCTCCCTAATCCTGCTCACTCTGCATGGTGGCACAACAAACACGGGCCCTCGTACAACCTTGCGGCTTAAAGAAAGTGGCCTCTATGTTGCATCAAATTTATGCCTCAGGAAAACCAAAAGTTATGGATTACCATTGAGAAATTCCTTGAAACTCTGATCAACTTAAAAAGTACAAAGGTATAAACTGTTTCAGTTACGTTTATTTTAATGTGGCTGTTTGGAGGATCAATATTTGTGCCACCAGTAATTTTGTTTATAGTCAATTATTTGTTAAAATTGAATTTTTGCAAGCTGAATAGATTTTCTCAAGTTAGTGGTCTGATTTTCTACAGTTTTCAGTGCACATGTTATTATTATTTATTTATCTAAAGACTTTTTACACATCTTTACTAGAGGAGCATATTATCTGTGTCTGTATAATCTTTTCTGCAAATGGAAGAGTGCATGAAATCACTTTGAGCTGTTTAGCAGCTTGAAAGTTACTGCTTCTAAATATAAAAAGTCATACCTCTAAATTCATCCTGCCATTTTTGTAGTATGTTCTGCTTAATGGTGTCTGCAAATTCTAGCAGCTCAATCTGTCTACAGCTCCAAATATACCCATCTATATAGTTCTAGTGAAAACTGTTTTTAAATATTCATAATATTGACCTTGTTGGCCGCAGCATTGACGCTGGGTCTGGCATCAAAAATGAAAAGCTTATGGGACTGAGCATTAGCATCCATGATCGCCTGCAGGTATTTCTCGTCCTCTTTGCTGCGCTTCCCATTCACCCCGACCATCGGCTGGCTGCAGCGCGTCACTGTGGCCTGGCTCTCTGGATGGATCCATGACAGCACCTGCAACACAACAAGTGTTGGAGAACATCAGCACAGTCAACAAGATAAATACATAGATGTTGAAGAGAGATTACTCACAGGTATCCTGCCCTTTGCTCTAAAAGCTGCCACTCTCTTCAGCTCTTCATCTGGTATGTTGACCGGCACCACCAGAGTGGATGGGTATGTATCGCAGAGCTCAAAGTGATCATTTACCTTTGTTATCCTCCAGCTTTCATTGGGGATGCCCTGAGCAAAAAAAAAAAAACAAAACAAAAAAAAAAAACCCAAAACCAACATCTGCAACAACGCTTCTTATAAGATTCAGCAAAATATTCAGACTGGAGCTCCTGGAATTACCTGTCTTTTGTACTCAGATATGGGATCATACACCTTCCATCCATTTTCAGGAAAAACCTGCCCGTATTCAAAGGCAAAGATTTGCTGTGAAGTGAGAAGGAGAAATAAAGCAGTTGGTGATCTGTGCAGCATCAATGTGACAGCAGTAGTGAGTTGGAGAGTGACTCACCAGCCCGTTGGAAACAGGAAAAGCGAATTTCATCAGAACCTCAAAAATCGACTTTTTGAGAGTGTCCTCCAAGTGTTTGTGTGCAAATCGCAGATTACGCATATCCTGCAAAACGGCAGAGCAGCAGGTCATGGTGAAAGTCAGTCTCTAACAGCTGTTTAAAAATATTCTGTCACCACGGCAAAAATTAGCTACAGTAGAAACGTGTTTTTAACAAGTGAGTTTTCTCTAAACATCCAACAATAGCAGGTACTTCATCAGGGTATTCACCTTGCAAACTACTCCATAAGACGGATCACCACGGCTCGAAGAATTTCCAATATTTTCCACTCGACTTATAACTCCGAGAGGTATATCCAGCATAAATGCTGGCTCCTAGATATGAGCAACAAATGAACAAAATGATTCTTCAAACTACTAACGCCACTTTCAACCTTAACATGGTCCACACATACTCTGTCCATGGATTTAAAGAAAAGCCTGTAGTTGGTGACCATCACTGTTCCCCTCAGCGCTCCAGTGAAAGGACAGAAGTAGGTGATGTCATGTGCTATAAACAAAAAAAAAAAAAAAAAAAAAACCCAAAAAGGTCAAGTTCAATTTTTCCAGAATTTCCAATTTAAGTAATTTGAAAAAAAAAAAGGAAAAATTACCCATATCATGCACAGTTTCATTCGGAAGTAACTGTGGTTCTTCTTTGTCCAAGTCTCTATGCGCCTTCTAAAAAACATCCCCAAAAACAAAAGAGACACCAATGCAAAGCACTTGTTCCATCTCGAATATGATTTCAACATACACAGATATGAGCAGTCCGAAGCCATCCCTTATTTCTATAAATTCAGCTTCCAAGGAGCCGAACTGACTTGAAATCTTTTAAAGCAACAATTTAAAGGAAAAGTGGTTGCTCTTTTACTCTGAAAGCATGGCACACCTCATACTGAACTCTGTTTACACAGGAATAATCTTCCTTATGCTACTCCTGATTTAATATTTCTAATTTCTTCATTATATATATACACACACGTGTCATAATAACAAACATCCTTTGACATCGGTCAGTTACTAAACTGAATTTAAAATGACCATTGAAAGAAAAGTTTTAAAATAGCCAAAGAAATCCTAAAAAAAAAAAAAAAACAAAACTATTGCATGGAGTCCTTTACAACGTTACCAGAAAGTTTTGCTCCTTGAGAGTTTGGAACAGTTGCTGTATATGGATCATAAACTTATACAATGACATACCTTGGCGGTGCCTTTGGGCCTGACCTGAGGGATGCATAAATGAGGAGATTCGTGCTTCAGTTATGAAAACTCATTTTTCTAAAGCGGCAGAATATCAACGAGTTGCACGTAGGCTACCAACCCGCAGCTCTGGAGAAAACTCTGCAGAAGTCGACACGGAGTCGGAGGACAAAGCAGATGGTGGTTTGGCCTGGGCAGAGCGGTCGGAGCGAGAGGTGGATGTGCTGAGAACATAAGACAAAGACAGAAGATAATAAAAATGGATTTAATCTTTCTTCCTTTAACTGAAAATCATGCTTGGAGGTAATTTTTGTAGAAAATCAGACTTCAGCTGTCATGGAATTAATGTGTGGAAATCGATAACATATTTGGCCTGTTGGATGGACTATAACTCCTCTTAATGCCAACATCTGACTCATATTTTAAACTGTTTAGATAAGGCAAATGGTGGAGAAAATGTTTGATGATTAAAAAGGAAAATAATTACCATAATCAATATCATCACATTTTATACCAATAGAATCCCAAGCATACTTTCCTGTTTAAAATTGGACTTTAACATTTAAAGGACTTTGCTTTCCTAAATAAAAAAAACCTTTTTGCTTTCTTGATCATAATATTCTTTCTTGATCACAATATTCTGATGTTATTTATTTTGATAACAATAAAAGTTATGATTAAAAAGTATTTACAACTTCTTTGCAGTGTTTTTTAGGTAACTGCATGGATGTGAATAAATGTCAGTGCACTCAAAGCACAAACACACAAAGCTGCTTTTCAAAAAAAATAAGCATATTTTATAATAAGCTTCTTCAAATTTTATCACTAAACTGCACACAGTAACTGTGTTTGATAATGTTTTTGACGCCCGGACACCACCCTGGTGGTGAGATGTTCAGGGCACGTCCCACTGGGACGAGACCCAGGACACGCTGGAGGGACTATATTTCTCAACTGGCCTGGGAACACCTTGGGATTCCCCCAGGGGAGCTGGTCCAGGTGGCTGGGGAGAAGAAAGTCTTTTACTGTATTTAACAGCTTTTGAGATATGGATGCAGATGTTTTGTTACTATTCATACATCAGCCAGGTGAAAAGGAAAAGCAAATTTCATCAGAACCTCAAGCTGAATAGATTTTCTCAAATAAAGGCCAGATTTTCTACAGTTTTCAGTGTAGATATTATTATTATTTATTTTAAGACTTTTAACACCTCTTTACCAGAGGCTGGGGAGAGTCTGTAGTCCTGAGACTGAAGCACAGGGGTTAAAACCATACAGTGGCTCTCATAGATTTAGTCAACTTGTGGGATTTAATGTTTTGACATTATTAAAAACATGCAGTAATTTACTTATCCAAGGCTTAAAGGATTGCAAAGCTATATTCTTTGTGTGTTCTCTTTTTCTTTTATAGAAAGCACCCCTGCCCAGTATTTTTTCCTGTCTTCCTTCTTTCCACTCGTACCCCAGTCTGTTGGAGCAGAAGGTTTCTCACATTAAACCTGGTTTTGCTGGAGGTTTCTTCCAGTTAAAAGGGAGTTGTTACTTTCCACTGTCGCCACATGCTTGTTCAGGATGAGGAATTGCTGTAAGGCCAGCAACTCGGTGAAATTGGCAGGAACTGTTACCGTGTTACTTTGTATTATCAAGTAAATTTAAATGTATTGAATTATAATTAGGAAAATTTTGAACTCTATGCATTTGGATCTAATTGTAATTGTATGGTATAATATACAAGAAACTGAGCTGAAACTGAATAGAAAGGCATGTGGATTGGAGATTGAGGACAAATGCAGCAGTATAACAGAATGCATACACACAAC
This sequence comes from Anableps anableps, assembly GCA_014839685.1. NCBI lineage: Eukaryota > Metazoa > Chordata > Actinopteri > Cyprinodontiformes > Anablepidae > Anableps > Anableps anableps. The sequence continues at coordinate 12,429,543 of CM026078.1, read as the reverse complement.
GTCTTACACACAGCTTAGACTTTAAATGAAATATTTTGCAAACATTTTATTGTCTCCATTAGCTTTTATATTACACCAGCAGCTGAGCTCAGAAATAATAAAAAAAAAAAATACTGATGTATGCGAGCCAAACTCTTGTCCCGTTTTACTGACATCCGTGATCGTCTTGTAAGAATTTAGGACACGGACATAATTATTGGAGTTTAAACATTCATTGCTCAAGTAACAAATATGGCATGAAAGTAGCAGACATTAAACGCGTTTAAGAAGCCCCTATATTCATTAGTGTACGAATTTCCAGACTTTTACCCATATATAAAATCAACAAATTGTGAAGGATTTAGCTACCTGGACAATGAATCAACACTTGGCTGTCGGGAAGAAGGTTTCGAGCCCAAACTGTCGATGCTCCCGCTTTTCTCCATCTTCAAAAATTCGAGTAATAGGTAGGACGAGCCCCAAATACGTGAAGTACACCGAGGTTTCCGCTGAACACCGCCTTTAAATGCTCACTCACAGCATAACAAATTTCCACAAACAAAAGGAAGCTGCCATTTTTTCCCAGAAGCCTCCCAATCCTTGTCACAAACAAGCCATTGTAAAGGATGGCGCCCTCTGCCGGCTGACTGCGATATTAGCAGCCCATGTTATATTTAGATATCTGATTCCATCATCACGATTTTGACTGGGTCATTCTAATAAATGAACATGCTATGATGTAAACCAGTTTTGTTGCTCTGGCTTCATAGTTTAGTGCTGTTGCCCTGCTAGAAGATGAACCTCTGCCCAGTCCCAAGTCTTTTGCAGGCTCCAACAGGTTTTCCCTATATTTTACTCCAATCCATCTTCACATCAACTCTGACCATTTTCCTTGTCCCAGATGAGGAAAAGTATCCCCACAACATGATACTTCTGCCACCATGGCAATTGTGTGTTCAGGGTTATTTGTATAATTATTTTTCCCACACAGTCATTGTCAAAGCTTTTACAAATGTTTTTATGTCAAGAATGAACATGCTTTGACGTAAATGAGCCATTATAATTGTGCTACCCCCCTACAGAACCCACCAATATCAACATTGCTTGATTATTTGAAAAAAAAAATACAGCAGTTCTAAGGTATTTCTATTCTCCAACACCAGTGGTAGTAAAATGATCTCTGAGCTACCACAATCACTTAATTCCGTTGGAAAAAAACAAGTTCTTGTCATATTTAACTGTTGTCCTTGTGGAACTACAGAGGTTGTGCAGATGCTTTTTTTTTCTTTTTGTGCAGGTAAGTCAGAAACCAAAGGCAACACTTGTATTCCTGTTAGTTTAGTGTAGACCTCCTCAATATTCTAAGCCTAAATATCACCAGTGGTGTGTTGATTTTTAACAAGGGACACAATGCATTATTAGCAAATATTTTACCATAAAAAAGGTATGTAAAATTATTTCCTTTGGGAAAGATTTTAAATTTTACCTTTGTGCTTGGGTGTACCAAAACATTCATTTAGAACTATATTTAAAGAGACATTTCACAGAAAAAAAAAGATCAAGTGAGCCAAGTCATTGTTTATTGAAATAAAAATAAACCACAGAAAGAAATGTTAAATCACATTTTAAAATGTTTTCACAAGATTTAAACAAAGGATGTAAATCATTTATATACAGCCATTTACCTGTTGACTTTGCAAATTCTAATGAATTTCAATGGTAGTAGAGACCATCTACCATTCGAGGGTTGGAGACCAAAAATAAAAAAAAAAACAAAAAACAAATAAAGCACACAGCAAGTCCTTTACTTTACATATTTTTCCATAAATTTCTTGTGGAACTCTGAACGCAGCGTATCGTTGACAAAGCGTTTCTCCTTCCGTGCCTCATCCACTCCTTTGGCACAATTTTTAAACACAACATCATCATCCCATCTAGAAAGACAATACATGAAAAAATTACTGGTGATGACAAACAATTGTGTAGTCCTGCGTTAACAACGCCAGTTAACACTACACACACAAACTGATGCTGTAAACAAAAGTTTCTGTCTCAGAAACCTACCTCCGTTTGACTTTAAATGTATTTTGAGCTTGGTTCTGTTGCTGCTGTCCGGCTAAATTAATCAGGGGATTACCACTCAAGATATTTTCCATTCGAATCCTCTCTTCTTCTGCCTTCTGCTCTCGCTCCTGAAGTGGGAAACAAAACACAAAGACACTAAACACAATGAGCCAACATTTGGCTCCTCTCTAACAGAAGCTCTGACACATTTAATCACTGTACATCCATTTTTACAAACAGAAGCAGGAGTGTTCAATCTTTACTTTGCGTTCTTGCTCCTCAGCTCGCTCTTTCTTGATCTTGTCCAGTTCAGCCAGGAGGGCTGCAGTGTCGTCATCGTCACTGTCTTCCTCGGAGTCCTCATCTTCATCATCCTTAGAAGAATGGAGGGTGAATGAGATAGGGTGTACAATGAGAGTTTTAAACAAGATTTTTAAAGTTTACACTAGGGATGAAGAATATCGTACTGTTTATCGTTGCAGTAAACATTTTTTTATTGTCATAAGAATTTCGATTTGTCGTGAAAATGATAAACCACAAACTCCAAACACAAAAGGTATCGTTCGGAATGTTGTTTTTACTATAGTTTCAGCTGTTGGTTCCATGAGAGCTGCCATAAGTAACAACATCTTCAAAAATATGATTAAATGCAGTTATTGAGTGCTGTTTATGAATAAAATTGCATTACTGGTGTCGTGAAGTAGCCGGTAAGTTGTTCTTAATGAACATTTGTATTATAAAAGCTTTTGTGGAGCTTTCACTAGACTGACATGCAATCAATGTAATATATTACCAAAAATCCATGTAGTAGAAATTTAAATAAGATTCATAATCAGTTTTATTGAATAAATACCACAAAACATCATAAACTTTGAAGTCCATATAGACCATCCCTTGTTCGTACTTACATCAGTCAGAGGGTCATCAGCATCAAGGTTTGCTGCTGGGATTTGATCCAGTCTGGGCCTCTTTGAAGATGATGAAGAGGAAGATGATGATGTGGTGTGTTCTGTAAAAAACAAATAATAACGGATCTAATGGGTAAAATCATACAAAAAAAAAAAAAAAAAAATTGTGACTGTCAAAAATATAGCCTAAAAATAGTCTTTCTAATTTTTTTTTTTTTAAACAGTAACCTCTGGGTCCCCTCTCTCTGGTCTTGTCACGTGCAGCGACACGCTCTCTCTCCTCCAGCTCCCTGCGGAAGTCACGGGCACGCACCTCCTCTGGGGCATCCTGGGTGGGTTGCCTGAACACCAGACAATATTTTTTTTAGGACAAAAGGGTAGGGGGAGCCTTGGTGTATATCCACCATCAGAGTGAGATGGCATGTCCGGAAGGCATCCATATCACATGCCCAAACCACCTCAAGTGACTCCTTATGATGACATAAAGCAGTGTCTTTACTTTAAGCTCTCCCAGATGAAAACCCAGCAGAGAAAGAAAATTTTTATCCCAGAGGATCCTGCTCTTGCAGTTATGGTCCATATTTCAATACCACAGGTGTGGATTGGGTAGATGGAGCGATAAATCAAGAGCTTTGTCAGTGAATTCAAACAAGTCGATTACGTGATTAATATATTCCAAAATTCAATAAAGCACATTTGTTTAAACTTCTATTTTCAGCAATGAATATGCAGCTTGGATTATAACTTTTCACATGTGTTATTGTAAATTAAGAGACTATGATATTTGAGATTCTAAAAAAGGTAAATATTATATAAATATATAATGCACATATGATTTTTGCATCAACTGAAATGTCTGTTAATTCTCTTTCAAATGAAACCACGTATTTTCTCCATCTTCTTAAAAACAAACAAACAACAAAAAAAAAAAAACACTACACTACCCCAAATTTGAATTTTCTTTATGTTTCATCTACAGACCTGTACTTGATTTTGGTATGACCTGGAAGATCTCGGCTGGAATACTGTTTGGAAAGAGCACTCAGGTCTCCCTCTCCTTTCCCCCTGCCTCCTCTCGCCGGCTCAAAAGTTGGTCTTGCAGCTGTAGTCATCTTGGATGGCTCTGTTTTGTTAAACGTACCACATAAAATAACACATCTGTTGGGAAAACATGGTATTGGTATTTTACATAACGGTGAAGATATTAAACGCAACAAAAATCTGTGTTGATGTGTTTATAAGGCATAATCTAACTGCAATTAGACCAAAAGACAACTTAGCATGTTAGCTAGAAGTGCTAAAGACTTGCCTACAGGCTAACCTGGTTCAACACCACTTGTACCGTCAACTGCGTATCATAAATGTTCCACTTAACATGAGTGAAATGATAACATTCGTTTAAATAGTAAATTGTATCAATTTCAACCGTCTAAATAAGATACACGTTTACAAGAGTGCTTTCCAAAAGCTAACCAACCTGCTAGCAGACGAAAGAAGACAATTCCTCTACGCCATGTGGCGTCATTTCCGGAATAAACATCGAAAAGGAAAAGATGCGTTCAGAAAACTCGGATAAAATATATTTTTCGGACCAAATATATTTTTGATATTTGGCTGAGTGGCTAAGTCTCGGCACAAAACAGTATCATCATAATTCGATGAGATATATTTGTATTTCTAAACAATTTTATTTGTAAAATACATGCGGGTGTCAGAAGATAAAAAACGACCCACTTATCTTCGCTGCTGTGTTGTTTCTCGAAAGACTTGCAGTGTTACAGAAGAGTCGGTAGGGGGCAGATATTAGCAGATAAAGCATAAACGCTTAACCTGGGTTGACACCCCAACAGTTTCTTTACAGTGTTCTTAGGCAAATGTTCGTCTAACACAAATCCACATTTTTGAAATAGCCTGCATAAAGAACAAAAACAGACTTGAATATTAGGACAAAAGTATTACGTAGTGCTAGAAAACAAGTCTTTCTAAATCAAAACTGGAAAATTGTTGCTTTTGGATTATAACTCTTAGATTGACAAATTATTCTGTTTCATAAAAAGAGTAGCACAAAAGCTGTCACTTGTTTTGAGAAGAGATATATTGTTTGTCTTTTCTTTGATGAAAGAATTAAAGTTTTGAAGCTTTTAAATAACACCTCTGAATTATACAAAGATTATGCAAAACATTATGACCATTGCCCAGTAAACTAGCCAAAGTAGCAGAGATTTCCTACAATGCAATATTCTGTTGGGAAATATGTGCATCCAAGCTATACTTATTTAAAGGGGGTATTATGTATTTTCCAGGCATATAGCACCATTTTATAGCACAATCAACTATGTTACCTTCAGTTGTTATGAATATGCTGTATCATAAATAACTTAAAAGAAATTTGACTTTACATCATAGCCATATCTCACACCTTGAAATTGGTCTCTGTTTCTTTAAGAAGCTCCTACCTTCGGCAGATCATCACAACAATGCTTCTCTATGGTACCTTTTACAACAGTTCTTAGGAGCATTGCAGTTTGTATGACGTGCAGATCCACTAGCTGTTTGCCAATAGATGCTGCAGCTGGTGGAGCTGTGTGGGGGAGGCGCAGGGGAGGGGTGCTCTGTGAGGCGGAAGCTCGGCTGGAGACTGCAGCTCCGAGGAGGAGCTTTGTGGAAATAGGCAGCGCTTGGTGAAAACAAGGGTTTAGGCACCCTGGAATGGTTGCCACGGGAGACTCAAGGATTTCTCAAACATGCATGAAAGAATCAAAGCAACATTCAAGTTATGTTTTTGATGAGGGGAATAACATTATAACATGATATAAAGCTCAAAAAGTCAATTTTACGTAATAATTTTAAAGAACACAGAATGAGCAAACATTTTTGTGTTTTCTATAGAAGCTACAAGTGAAGAATTTGAAAACCTACTTCTTTCTATGCTCTAAATGAACATAGAAAGTCTGTCTCATTGTGATGCAGCTCAATTACTGGTTTTCTGTTGATGCTAGCCAAATTATTCACTTTGAAATATCTACTCTTACATAATTAAAATATCTTGTCAAAGGCAATCCATATAAAAGAGATAAGACAAAACACAAGGCAGAATTCATGCCAAACATATAATGCTTTGTAAAATAATCCGCACCCCTTCAATTTTTCTACATTTTCTCATGTTGTGCCCACAAACTTCAATATATTTTATTGGGATTTTATGTAATAGACCAACATAAAATATTGCACAAAATGGAACATAATTGCCCTGTGTTTAGCTCCATTCATCCTCTCATCTGACCAGCTTTCTGAAAAAAGAAATCTATGAAGCATGATACTGTGACCATACCGAATGTAAAGTAGAAAGTTCCGTTTCCGTCTCATCTGACCAGAGCACCTTCTTACATGTTTGCAGTGTCCTACATGGCCTTCTGACTGTCTTTTTACCACTGGTTAACCCTGGTAGAGTAGTTGTCTTACAAGGCTGTAGGTTTGATTCCAGCTTCCTCCTGCCACATGTCAATGTTCCTCTGGGAAATGAACTTAACTCCAAGTTGCCTACGTGTGTATTGGTGTACAAGTGACAAAGTTTGTCAACTGCACAAACAATAGTTGTGCTCTGAACTGATTGTCCCACCTGTGCTGTGGGTCTCTGCAGCTCATCCAGAGTTACCATGGTCCACTTGGCTGCTTCTCTGATTAATGCTAACTATTTACTAATTAGGTGACTTCTGAAAACCATTGGTTGAAATGGATTTTATTTAGTGTTGTCAAGGCAAATGAGACTGAATGCAAATTCATGCCACACTTTCTAGATCTTAATTTGGAACATTTTGACAACCATGTGTCATTTACCATCAACTTCCAAAAGATGAAACATTTGGGGGTATGGATACTTTTGGAAGACAACAAACAAACCCTTTATAAAACTTAATTTCTTGTTTTTTAAAAGACAAAAAATAAAGCTGGACTTCTTGATCATGACAAGAAAGTGAAAATACTACTTTCCTGCATCTTGATTCTTCAAACAAGGAGATAACTTTCATAACTATTTTCACATTTCAAATCTACTCTCAACAAGATCCCTCCAAATACTTTATGTAAAGGGAGGAAGGATACACAGAAGGCAAGACAAAGAGAAGACTTAATAAAGGATGGAAAGAAAAAAGGAGGAAATGAAGACCACCAATGAGGAAAGGCAGGAAGGAGAAAAGGAGGAATGAAGGACACTATAGAAATAAAGAAAAAACAGAAAGAATTAGGGACATAATGAAGTGCCAATGGTAGGAAACAAGGAAGAGAGGAAGGGCACAAAAAACAACAATAAACAAGGTGTTAAGGAAAGACAGAAGGAAGGCTGGCAAGAAGGACACAAGGATGAAGAGAGTGAAAGACATGGGAAGGAAGGTAAGAAGGGAAGGGTGCAACCTTTAGAAAATGTAACAGAGAATAAGGTATGAAGTTACAAGAATTTTTCTATACACCAATTTTCTTTTTTCCATACTTATCAAGACCTGGAAAACAGTGAAATAAAAGTTTATACAAGGCTGACAGCTCTTTTCAGATACAAATTGACACAGATAACATTCTAGTTTAGTAAGATGCTTGGCAACAAAGATCACTGTGCGTCATTTGCTCTGGCAGGCACATGTTACAGTTGAATGCCTTTGAGTGAAAATGATATTCCAAGGGTCTGATAAGAAAACTATTCATACTTTCAGTAGTTTCAGATCAGGTTTTTTCTGATTCCTAACATCTTATCAAGTGGAATGGCATGTTTTACCTTAAATGTTTTTCTGTAAAACCAGAAGAGAAACAAAACTGAACAGCTTCCTTATTGAATGTAATACTGTTATGACAGGTTTACAGTTTGTGGTTTATTTTTCTACAATAAAGTTATTAAGTAAAGGTGTCAACCAGAGCTACATTTCAGTGATGATTTAAAATGCTTTCAGATCCTCCCACAGCTGAGATGATAAACAATGGTCACCTTTGATTATCAGGAATGAACTGCTGCAAAAATCTTAATGGATAACATCTTTGGAATGTTGCTTTTCCCACATGAGCAAAAGTAAAACTAAACTAGTTTAAAAAAAAAAAAAGAAAGAAAAGCTACACCTCTCCAACATCCACCCCTAGAATCTTAAACACTCACAGGGGGTGGAATCTGAAATGACAGGTTGTGGGTGGGGAGGTCGGAGTTAAAGTATCACTACCAACCTGCCAGGCACAAAGACACAGAGGAGGCTTGACATCATCCGTGTGGACAACCCAACTGACTCGAACAGGTGAGACACAACCTAACTCAAAAAATTGGCCTTTTTACAGTAGATCTGATCTCGGGCTCACTGACTTGTTTGCACAGCCAGGCCTCATTAGAAAGTCTAAATTGGCTTCATTTTCAATGCATAGCAAATTTGACCCGGTTAATTGGTGCTGGCAGATCCTTATTTAGATTCATTATAAGAGATTAAAAACGAAGCACAGGTCAAAATGTTAACAGTGCCGCTGAGGGAAGACAGAGAAGATGTGACAAGATCTGACAATGTAAATAAAGGTCAAGGTAGATATCTGAGAGTGGATGGTGAACATGGTTTGTATTTAGAAGATTATAAAATTGTTTATGCCAAACTGTGGTAAGAATCAAACTTGTTATATAGCAATTAGTTATTTGTTTCAATGCAGGATGATGTTTTACAAGTTATGGCTCAGTAAACAGCCCAGATGTAACCAGGAAAAACAAACAGGAAGAGAGTATTTAAGGTTGAGTTCATTTAAACTTACTCATCATAAGAAAATCCTCTCCTCAGGTCGAAGCTCAGAGAAACATCATGTCAAAAGGCAAGTTGTTCGTCTTTTAAGAATGTTTTTTTAGACAAATTATAAATATTTGCTATTATTGAGTATTATGCTTTATATCTTTTAGACATTGACAGAAAGCAGGTTTTGCAAAACCTCAGGGTGCGAAATGCACCTAAGACAGATGGCTGGTGGATCCATAGGTCTAAAGATGACAAGTGAGTAAAGCTAAACCAATAATTTGCTTCCAGGATGCAGCATAACTGAGCAAAGTTTTATGCAGAAAACAAGCAACAAGATGGGGTTCCCTTCAAGTTACTTTTTCCAACTTTGTAAAAGAAATACAACTTATAGAAATGATATATTATAAATAACGAAAAACTTCTCGTGTCTCATAGGGTAATTTCTGAAGAGAAACAGGAACCTGCCACAAAGCATTCACTGGTCCAGTCGAGGATCAAAAGATTCCAGTAAGTACCACAAGACCATAGTTACAGATGAAGATCTGATCCCATCTGCTTCTTTTAAAAAAATAACAAAGGTAGCATAAAATATCAGGCTGTATCTACAGCTGCATCTCAGTAAATCAGAATATCATCGTAAATTCACTCTTTTCTACTACTTTTTTCTTCCATTTAATGTTCCACTTATGTCTCTGGGTACTCTGTGAATAGCTTCTTCTTTAGCAATGACCTTTCATGGCATGATTATACAGGCCAGAACATCCTTTCTCTGTGAAATAATGTAATTTTCCGAGAAACTGGATTTTGGGTTTTCTTCAGCTGGAAGTCATGATAATTAAAATAAACAGCATGTTGCTTGGAAAATGAAAAAGTGTGTATAAAATGTGTTACTGAACTTGAGGTTGTCTTTCCAAGTGTTGCATCACCCTGAAGTGATTAATGTATTCCAGACTTCAGGCCCAGGTCACCATCTTAGACATTAACACACATAAACATTAACTTTGTCCCTCAACTGTTTCCCTACAGAGATACATTGTGAAAGTGACCTTAACTTTGATTTTTTTCACATTGATCTAAATACAAACTAAAATATTTTCCACCCTTAAGGAAAATCTATTTGCCTGAAATTGGTGGCAAAAAGATTCTTAAATCCTACAAGTTAAACCATTGATTGTAATTGTTTGTCAATGGTTTACCAGGCTTGAATGTTGAGTGAGCACCTTGTTTTAAATACTAAACCCTAAAGCCTCAATTCAAAATATTTGATAAGTGATTGTATTCATTAATAATACTGAAATGTACAGCAGAAATGAAGCTTTCTTGTAAAGAATACTCTGATGACCGTTTTCACAGGGACTCTGCTGTCTCTAGCTCCCATAAAGTGATTATCATTCCATCAAAATCAATTATTTCAGCCCCAATCGCTGCGCCAAGGTGTCCTCCACAGAGCCCCTGTAAGGTTTGTTGATGTGACTGCATATGGTATAAAGCTCTGCATCTTTAGAGTGCATACATGTAGAAAGATGCGTGTGTTTGTTTTTGTTTATGATCAAAAAGGCTTAAAAGGCCTTTTACAGAACCCAGAAGTTAAAGGTGCAATCTTTTTTTTTTTTGTGCAAAATTTCAGCAAATGTGTTCACACATTTTTTTCTCACTTAAGCTGATACAGTACACACACATACATACATAGAGTGTAATGACAAAATTATGCAAGTATATTTTTAAAAAACATTTTATTGAAATCATCTCCCTGAGAACATGCTATTGAGTCCATTTTTCTGTGGAAATAGCAGTTAGAGCATGCAGTGTTTGAATACATTTATTTAAAACACTTTAAATTAATAACAAAAATCTTACTGTAGCAGATTTCACTTTGAGAAAAAAAAACAAAACAAAAAAAAAAAAAAAAAAAAAAAAACAACTAACAGCCTAATAAAAAACTGAAAAGTTGCAAACAAATATTTGATAACTCAAATGACCCTTCAGTTAAGTCTGCTCTTCCTCGAGTGGCAAGGATGAGCTGGATTATTGCACCGCATCGTGTGTTATGTTGTCACTGCATCTGTGCAGCCTGAGCAGTGGCAGCACAAGCCTGCACTGTTGCATTCAGAGAGAAAACATGAAGATCTGGTTGACCAGCCCGCCCACTGACAGCTGAAGAGGCTGCATCTGTAATCATGACTGCAGACGTGGGATGGCACATCTGTCAGCGCGGCTGCAGCCACTGCAGAGTTCTAGTTGCTAAATAACTGGCTGTGACACACTAGTTTGTGCTAGTTGCAATATTAAACAGCCAACGGTAACGTTTCTGCAGCGGTCGTTCGACTTAAGTGTTGATTTGTTCTTGGTTTGTTTATAAGCTTACAAAATGTGTTGGAGGCTATGTGTGTTGTTGCGTTTTCAGTTTAAATAATAGTATAATTGGAGACTTTGCATCCAAGTTTTTGTTTTGTTTTTTCCCCAGAAGAATCGGGAACAATAGGAAACAAAACATTAAAAAGACCAGACTTTTCTCTGCTGTTTAGATGCACAGTCAGGCCACATTTATTGGCATCTCTGGTACCGATCTGTAAAATGCCTTCATATGAATGAATCTTTTCTAATATAATAATGTCACAGTTAAAATACTAGAAAAAAAAACAACCTTTAATCTGAGTACATCTATTCAGTGGGGAAAAAAAAAAGAAAAATCACTGATGGTACAATTATTGTCATCCCTGCTGTTAATACTTAGTACCTTTCCCTTTTACTAACAGTGTAGGTCTAGGAAGTGAGATGGTTATGGAAAAAGGTTGATGTAACGTTTGGTGAACAATTTCCGTTGGTTTAGTTATAGGGTTCGGATCAATATCCTGTAAAACACGTAATGCTGACCCACTTTTAGTTCCCTGGTAGAGTCATCTATTATCGATATCTGTGTACATTAAGAGTCTATGATTTCATGCACTCTGACAAGGTTTCCAAGGCCTTTGGAAGAGGAAAAAGACCCACAGCATGACAGAACCTCCACTGCGTAGGCTCGATCTTAGTGTTGTCTGAACAAAGCACACAGTTCCAGTTAAAGTCCCAGCAGAGTTTATGCCTGTGACAGGACAGAAAAGGCTTTTTCTGGCAAGTCTCCCATACAACCAGTTGGCTTGCAGATAGTATCTAATGGTTGTCATGGAGACCTGGTGACCTTAAAATGTCACTCTTTGCTGCAGTTCTCTTACAGTAATGTATGATAACTGCAGTGTCTCTTGACTTATGAAGATCAGCACACCTTTGCCTTTCTCAAATGAAATGCTGTCATGGCTTTCCCCTTTTAAGTCTACTGTATAGAACTGTGTCATACGACACTCAGCAAAACCTAAATAAAGGTCCAAAGAATTGTTGCACCAGTCATTTTGTTAAAAACAACCAGTTCTTAACAACTTAAATAAATGTACTTTGATTAAAATGGTGATTTTCTTAGTGAAAATATGCCACTGCGGTAAAGATGAATCCATTTATGGTTTATGTTTTGACAGTTTTCCCAGAGGTGCCAATAAATGTGGCCTGCATTGTATTGTCCCAATTTACCTTAACTGGTTGGGAGGTAAAGTAGTGGAACATTCAAACACTGGCACTGAACACAATGCTGGCAAGTAATTAAATATCAGCACATCCCTTTCTTCTGGCTGACGGATAAACAGAGCGCCCTGCACGGAAACGGGGGAGGGGTGGGGGTAGTGCTGCGTGACACCCCCACAGGTCTGTAAACCCATTCAGCATCTTAATGAGCGGGACTCGTCCGAGTTGATTGGGTTTGGGTGAATTATGCGACCAGTCACGGTTTCCTCAGGAGAACCGACCCCACTCACCTCAAAGGAACAGACAGTTTGATGAATTGGTAATGAGCTAGGAGGCGGGTCCAGGTGCTGCGAGCTCTGCTACAGAGTGCATGCCTTGTTCCGATTTTAACAAGGAGTCGTCAGCAGTAGGGTCGATGCTGTGTGAAGGCATTAAATGAACCTCATTAAGCGCATAGTGGTTAAGCGGGAAAATGCCACATTTCCTAAAACCTTCCTTCACAATTCGGACACCTTCCTCCTCCTTTGCTATCTGATACGTTCTGTTTAATACCCCTGAGAACTCCTTCTTGCTGACTGTGAAGTGGCTGTCGGTGGCGCCGCCGTCCCCTGTGAGTGAAGCAAAACGCTGCTTCAGGACCACGAAGAGGCTGGTGTCGAGTGGCTGCAGGATGTGCGAGCAATGAGGAGGCAGGCACAGAAGAATGACGCCCTCTTTCCGAGCCGACTCCACCACCTCCAGGCTCACAGGCGACTTATGGCCGTCGAAAATCAGCAGCAGAGGACGCTCCTTTGGTGCATGAAGGAGAAAATGTTTGAGGAACCACTTCTTAAAGAGCTCTGAGTTGACATAACCAGATTCGGACCACCCGTAGAGGGCATTAGGTGGGCCTTGTGTCTTGTAGCACACTCCCCCTGGATAGGCCTTAGAGTATATAACAAATGGAGGAATGTCTTCTCCAGCTGCGTTGAAGCAAGCCAGGACAGAGATGTGGTCCCTGGAGCTTGGCGCTGGCTTGTTGCCCAGACTGGTGGGTTTCGAGAGGACGGCCTTCCTCCTGCCCAGTTGATAGCCCGTCTCGCTGCAGTTGTAGATTTGGCCTGGCGAGTCTCTGAGTCCATGTGTGTCTACGACCGTGCTCAACAGACGAAAGAACTGATCCACCGCTTCCTTCCTAACACATACTGTCCTCCCACGCACAACATTGTCTGCTGGCTGAATAGTAATGTTCTTTTCTTGCCTCTTTCTAAAATTGAGCCACCACGTCTGGCCCAGTTTGGAAAATGCCACCCTCCGGTGCTGCCGTTTATAAATCGACGATGCGAAGGACACTACCTGCTGCTTGGTAAGTGGGAATCCATGCTTGGACATGTATAAGGAGAACTCCACCAACAGCTTCTCGTCTGCAGAGGTTATGAGCCGAGCTGGCCCGCTGCGACTCCCTGGTGTCACCCGTCCACTTACTCTGTCTCCAAGAGAGGACTTAGGGATGCCAAACTCCTTAGCAGCCTGCCTCACTGTGCACCTCCCAGACTTCACCTCTATCAGCGCACGCTCCATGGCCTCCTCTGTCCATTTCTTCTTTTTCTTCCGCCCAACTTTATCAAGATGGTTTCTGGATGGCATTTTCTTCTAGATAGGCAGAGAAAATTCAGGCTTTAAAAATCCATGCAAAATACAACAAAACGTCTATGAATTAAGAAATACAAACATCACAAAATATGTCAATAGTGAGGAACTTCATTTAGAGCCAAGTCAGTATTAAAATAAATATACAATTTTATATATTTAGTTTTTATTTAGTTAGTTTTTGTTTGTTAATTGGCATTAATAAAATGATTAATAACAGATTGATGAACTGATGACATTAGCTGATGATCAAAGAACCTTCTTGATGCTAGAAGATTATTTTAAGCCTGTCAAGCTGTGTTGTTATTTTCACAAAGGTCCAATTTAAAACCGATTCTTTTTGACTAATTATTTTATTGAGTTCAGGAGCCTTTTTATGCCTGAATAATTCATAGGTCAAAGCCAAGTGGTTCAGCAAACAAACTAGGGCTGCACAAAATTAGGAATACATGCCATTATGATAATATTGTTGAATAGTGCGATGAGAATATCCATTGCAGTTACCCCCATTTTCTTCCTATACTTATGTTCCCATCACTTTTCATATGCTTCAGCAGCTCGGTTACTCCCATCTGTTTTACAGTCAGAATAAAGTAGGACAACCCATTAAATATTCAATTCTTTCAATAGAAATGTTCACATGTTGATGTCTTATCTTTTTTTAAAAAAATTATCTGTGGAAAAGGAAGCGATTTAATGACAGGTAAACACCACAATTAACCTTGTTTTACTGATTGAACAAAAGAAAAAAAAAAGATATACGACTGTAACAGAGGAAAAAGTTATGAGACGCCTCTTAATAGTTGTCTGAAATATCTTCAGTGAGATGCTTCTTGTAACCATCTATCAGTCTCTGACATCTGTCTGAGGAAAGTTTGCTCCACTCCTCACTTTCAGCTGTGATTTGTTTGGGGGGGGGGGGTTCTGGCATGCTGAGCCTGTTACAAGTCACCTGACAGCATCTCATTGAGATTAATGTCTGGGATTTGACTTTGCCTGGGATTTTTAATTTCCTAACTCTGAACCTGACCTCAGAGAAGTTACTTCTTTTTTGGGTTGATGCCAAGTTCCAAGGTCAAGTTCTGCCTTTTATCTAAAGTTTTTGACAGATTGGTCTCACATTTCCCTCAACAACCCCCGATACAATGAAGAACTAATGGTTAACTATATGATGGTGAGTTGATCAGGTCCCACTGTAGCAAAGCATCCCCAAACTATGGCACTTCTATGTTCTTCTCCTGGAAAAACTAACTGGTTTATGTCAAACCTGTTCTCTGTTCTGGTGCTCATATAATTCAGGTTTATACTCATCTAGGGAAAGAAATTTTTTTGCAGAAATCCTGGTCTTTGTCGACGTTCTCTGTGGAAACTTTCAGGAAGGACTTTGCTTTCCTTAAAACTGCAAAAGTTTCCACCTACAATCCTCCAATGAAAGTTAAGCATGTGCAGTCTCTTCCTGATTTGTTCACCATCTTTAGACCAGGGGTCTGCAACCTGTGGTTCTTTAGGCCCTTTTATAAAACCAAATGTTTGAAGTAATAAAAGGCAATAAGAAAGGGTAGTTTAAGCAGTGTTGTGTCTAAATAGAATTTGTACAACAGGGCACCAATAGTACAAGGGTTATAAAAGTAAATTAGTGCTTTTTTAGCTTAAACTATTCCATATTTATGGAAAGGGCTCACTCATCTGGCCTTTTTCAACAAAATAGTTTTGTTTTCCTTTGTAAAACTTAGATGATTCATTTTGTTAAAAAAAAGAAAACAGAAATACATTTTAGTATAATTTCTTTAGCTTTCAAAGTAAAACATTTAATTTAGTGCAGGTTTTTAAAATATCTCTTTTCTGAGGCTTTACACAAGTTTTATTTTGGAACAGCTGGGGCAAAAGTGACTGAACTAAAAAGGTTGCTGACTCTTACTTTAGACAGTATACTTCGCGGACGTCGGAAGGATTTTTCTTACATTTCTTTTATCTTCTGTTTTCAGGGCATGAATCGTGCTGTTTATGTTTTAAATAAACTTTAAAAACAACTTAACGTGCGTTATTTGTATGCTTTAGGCAAATTTACACTGTACAATAGTGCAGCGAATAAACTAATACTCTTAAACTTTTAAAAGTCCGAAAGCCTCTGAACACACCATGCAATGAGGAGACTCCAATGAGATTCGTGATGGAGGAATTTAACCATTGAAATTATACTGCGTTAGTATTTTTTGTTACAAAGACGTCCTCTTGCGATTCTAAAATTATAATAGCATACTTACTGGTCAGGGAAGATCCTCGTAATATTATTATCTGAAGAAAATTTCTCCTGTTTTGGTTTCTCCAAGATGAAACATGAACCCTGCTGTTTGTGAAGTACGATGCTGTGCAATCTGAAGGCTTCTGAGGTAGTTTTAAAGTTGACAACATAATAGTTACAGTTTGCTCATTCAATACTTATCGCTAAATAATCTCCCAGCTCCAGAAACTCAATAAACGATACATCATATACCAGGAGTAGAACCACTTCTTCCACGCCTAGCATGAAATTGCTACGGTAGAAGCGCAACCGGAAATCAAGTTGAGTTAATTTCACAATAAAAGTATTCAAGCAACAGTTACCAAAATAAGTGTCTAAAACTTCAGAAATTAAAAAATAAATCAAATAATAAGGTGGGGAAATATTTTCAAAATCCAAGTTTATTTTGTTACATTTTATTTAACTTCTATATTAGGCTGGATATTAATTATATTTAATATATTATATAGATAATTACTTAGAAGATATAAGTTGGTTGAATTAAATAGGGATGGCAGAACTTAATAAGCATTTGCATTCTCCCTTTCAGAAATGAAATTGTTCAGTTTCGTTTTTAATTCTGATATTTTTGAAGCCATTATTTTAGGTATGATACTTTACTCACATGCACTTTGTCACATGGATATAACATTTTTAATGTCTGTTTTTATTTGTTTTTTAACATTTATTGCTTATATGTTAGAAATAAAAGTTTATTCATTCATGTATAAATGAATGAATACTAAACAATTCTATGTGGAAATTAATTCATAGTTAACACAGAACAATAAAGCTCAAAATCTAGTTAAAATATAGCAAGGGACAAACTGATTTCTATATGTACACTTTTTATAATATTTTTGAATCTAATAATAGCTCATTACTAATAATCATTTTATGGTGATTGAAATATGAATAGTCTTTATTGGGTGAAATCCAGGTTTTAATCAATTCCTTTTTGATGTAAATTAATAATTTAGTTTGATGTCTGTTTGGTAGGAATAACTTTCTGTGCAGCTCTGCATTGTGTTGGAGACTGTCTTACCATATATGCTCCATAGAGTGTCCAGCATATTGATTTATCTTGTTTGCATGTCTCAGCTGACTGTTAAAAAGCATCACCAGATGAGACACTTCTTTGCTTTCTTTTGATACATAAAGAATAAGCCTTCAGCTCCTGTGACTTTATGATGCTCAATATGTGTTTAATTCAAGCTTTATTCTGGTGAGTGAGCCACTGTTGAATAATTATATCACAGTCCACTCATTTACCAGTCTTCTTTCCTGTTTCACAACAATGGGTCCTGTGAGACTTATGCTGTGAAAAAACACAGTGTTGACATTTAAAGCAGAATTTATTAGTTTATGGAGCTCATATACTCACTATGTTCATCTCCCTAAGCAGATTTTTTGCACATGTTTCTTGTGCAAATATATATTACTTCTTGGTTTATACTGAAAAATAGACTAGATTATGTTCTGAAACCCCAACAAAGATATGAAGAAGTCCAGTGTGTCCACAGTATCCAGCAGAACAGCATTTAGATGTGATTGCAGTTTTGAGTTGGTTAAACCTAATGGAAACTTTCCAGAGATACACAATATAAGGTTTTAGGTGACAAAGTTCACCTTCAGTTGTGTTTCTTATTCTGATCTTTTAACATCTGAAGGTGTTTTGTATGTACTGAATTTTAAATCAGAGCAACCTGTGTAATGTGAGCTAGTTCCCACTGCACGTCTGCAAAATTTTGTGTCCTAAAGGGATGATTAGTATTTTTTTGGATGCAGTTCTAGTAAAAAGCTGATGAGGTAATATCTTACATGCTGTAGAGAACTCTCTGTATAATCCAGATTTGTTAGTCCTTTTTAATGTTAGAGTAACGACTTGTCCAAGAGAAACAAAACAGTTTTCTAAAGCTTTAAAATAACTACAATTTTGTTGTAGCAATTTACACAAACACTATTTTATGATTCTTTAAACAGTCATATTTACATTACGTGGTTTTTTATCAAGAAGCCAGTTAATTTGTACAATGGAGGTAGAAGGCAGTGTGTTCTCCAAGATCTTCATTTGTAAAAACACATACTTAAAACAGAACATGATGAAACATTTCCAAATAGGGTAACTTTCCCATATAAAAGTAAAGGGTTGTAAAAATCTATAAAATAACAATTAAATAAAGATCTTTAACATTTTGTTTATTACACAATTTATGTTGAACTGTTTTCAGTTTGTTTTCAGTTTGTGTTTCACACAGGAAAATCATTGGTGGTGTACCAATGATTTTCCCTAGCCCCATTTTCTGTGTAAACAATATATGGCATCTTGGCAAACCTTCTGAGTGAAATAATAGTTAGTATAAAGGGCTATGACGTGCTGTATTAAGATGATAGAAGTCCCTTGTTTTGGCCCCTTGTGGACTAGCCATTAGCTTTAGTCTTTGGATCCAGCTAATCTGGATTTATACTAAAAGAAAACATAACCTACTCCATGAACCTTTAAATCATAACTCTTGTAAAATCTTCATTTAGTCAGTGATCATTTAAACCAAATATTGTTTTCACAGAAAATGGAGGCAGGAGGTAATGCACCACTAGTGAGCTTCCTGTGTGAAACACCAACTGAACGGAACAAGTAAAGCCTTTAAAATGAAAGTAGTATCAAAAGCAACGAAATACCGCTCACTTTAACTATTACAATATTTTTGCTTCTTAAATTACTTTGTATTTCTGTATTTCACACAGGAAAATGCTTGATCGTTCACCACCTCTTATCTTAAATTCATGTGTAAATAATAATTTGCTTCTTTAAAGATTATCACCAAATGCAGAAGTGAAAATGATTTAGGTTCACTGAACTGAATAGATTTAGCATAAACCACTATGATGCTCTTCAGATTGAAGATGGTAGAATTCTGCTTTCATCTTTGCTTCTCTTCAACTCGCCGTTAACTTAAGATGCATAATCTAAACTCCTTATGTCCTGAACTTTAGCATTAAGGTTTCAGGTTTCTCAGCTAACTTTTACTTCAATTTATTGTTGATGTTGTCAAGATGAATATTTCTGAAAGTTGTCTTTTACCTGTTTGTTGTCGGCCTTCAGCTAATCTGACAAACAATGAAGTTGATCCTATTAAAATTGATGCTCTGCCTGAGGAAACAACAGAAAACACCACAAAAGATTCAAATTAATATAGAACGGCCTATTTTTGACTGTGTTTGGAACATGCTGTAGATCTATTGTAGATCATGTGTTTTCTTAGTTATGAATAAATTTCACACTATGTTACAGACTCCATTCACCATCAGAACAGGCAGAAGAGCAACAGCCAGTCAAAAACACAAACAATGAAAACAAGGAGGTGGAAGTAAAAGCATCACCTTGCAAGTCTAATGTGGAACAGAACATGGAGACTGTTAAGGTCCCTGCAAATGTAAATAAGGAAGAACAAATCCAACCAGCTTCTTCAGCAAACGGTAAAGTAGATGCAACAGAACCACTGCCTGCCAATAAAACTGCAGAAGTCAAAGAAGAAAATGCTGACATTGACCAAACAAATGTAGATTATCAGGTTTCCAGTGATCTTCAGGTGAAAGCTGCAACAGGCACTGCAGAGATCCCTGCTACACCTCAAGAGGAAGCTTTAATCAAAACAGAGCCAGAAACCACAAGTAGTTTAGAGGATGCAGGGGAGAAAATATCTGTGCAAGCTACAAAGGGAAGCCGAGAGAAATCCCTGCTACCTGCAGAAGAAATTGTACCTGCTGCTTCTCTGTTTATTGTGAAGGAGTTGTCGGAGAACACTGCTACACCAGATGAAGACATTTCTCTTCAAGCCAGTGTGGAATCTAACATACAGTTTCAATCTGGAAGCAAGTTACCTGCTCAGCCTGGCAATGAAACACCTGCAGAGGCATGCTGTGAAAAACATCCCCCAGAGCAAGATGACAACGAAACTGTTGAAGCTGAGGTTGAACCTCAGGTGGAAACCACCAATGCTGATAATGCAACACCCAGTGAGGAGGCTCCTCCACTTAACAGTGTGCAACCAGTCACCTATACTCTGCCTAAGTCACATGCTGAAATCCAGTCTGCTGAAAATACTGCTGTTGAACAAAATGTTGAGCCATCATTTGAAGATGTAATCCATCCCACAGATTTGAACATTGAAGATGCTCTTAAAACCATACCTCCTGCAGATCCTGAAGCTGTTCAGGATAGTTCAGATTACAGACCCATCAACCTGACAGATGCACTAGATGTGGAAGCACCCCCCAAAAAATCTGTTCCGAAAACTGAAGAGCGAGAACAACCTCATCAAGAGAATCCTAATCCCAAGCCTGATGATTCCAAAGTGTAAGTATGCTTTCACAAGCAGGAACAACATGATTTAATAAAACACCTCATATTTATTGATGATTATTTTTTTCAGTAGTTCTGCAGGGCTTCAAAAGCCTACCAAAGAACTAAATTCAACCCAAGTTCCTAAAATATCCAGGTAGATTTTCACAATCTTATGTAACATCTCTAACATCAGCATGATTTGCCATTTCTTATAGGAAAATATAATGTGAAAAAAAGTAGGGGAGACCAGGGATGATTGTGACACGGGGTGAGTTGTAACGACATCAGTTCCACCATTTAGAGAACAGAGAGAAGTTATGTGATTCTTTCATTATTTAGCCATTCCCTCCTCAACCCCACATGGTGATTTTCTGGGCTGAAAGCTGATGTGTTCCAATTTTAATTTAGAGTTAAGAAAATAATTTTTTGACCAAAGGTAAATTTTGTTTGGCACTTACTCAGTTACAGCTACAATCATATGATTAATGTCAGTTGTAAATGTAGCTTCTCAAGCAAAATGTGATGCGTTTTACCTCATTTAATTTCAAAGTACAGTGCTAATACACCTAGTCAAACAATGGCTAATAGGTGTATTATACATTTAAAAATGCAAAACAATTTTACTTTTCATTTTATTAATTTCAAAAAGCATGGCATTAGTCAAGAAAGTGATAGATGCCATTGTGGATCTATTGCCTTATATCTATAACTTATCAATCACAACAGAATCATTTCCACATCAAATGAAAATTGCCAAAGTTGCTCCAATATTTAAAGTTGGGGACAATTTTTTTTTTGCTAATTACAGGCCAGTGTAATCACTTTACTAGTCCTCTAGAATCCTGGAAAAACTGGTCACCCAACTTGATGCCTTCATCAATTAACACAACATATTAACAGACCAACCCACATCAATGGCATTAATGCACATAACTGAAGAAATTATAAATGACATGGACAATGAAAACTTTTATGTTATTGATTGTGTTTTAAATCAGATCAAGCACTGATAATGTTAAACCTTGTTGATGTACACTCTTTCTCATACACACACATAAGTTCAGTAGAGGGTGTGTTTGGGTTATGGTTCGTCATAAAGAGTGACAGCAATTATTCTGGGGTGTTCTATTTCTCGAATACACTTATTGTAGGATGAAATCTACAATGTGGCCTCTATTTTTACGTTTTTTTGTCTTATTGTTACAGCTCACCCCAGCATGTGTTACCCCAGTAGGTTGTAAAAAGGACATCTGTGTTTTTGATACCACTTCACAAAAGTCTGTGATATACTTACAGGGTTTTCAATCAGTGCCATTTGTATTAAACTTTGTAGTAAACTTTTGAATAAAAGTTTGAGAACTCTATCTCCAAATATCACAGAGTTAGATATCCTAAAGCAAAAAGCGTTGCAGTCATTCCCGGTCTCCCCTATAAAAATTTGTTGTTATAATTAACCCTGAAAGCTGTACATTGTGAAGTAATATAATGTTTTCACATCTGTTTTAGTGGTGGAAAACCCATCTGTTCTTATTGCAACAAAATCATTGATGGGAATGTCAAGATCACTTTGAGTGAACCGTCAGTGGTATGCCATCCAGAATGCCTCAAGGTTTGCATTTCCTTGCATATTTGATTTTTTTTTAAATACAGTGCCTTGTCAAAGTATTTATACCCCTTAAAATCTTTCATATTTTATGAGGTTACAACCTCAAACTTCAATGTATTCTATTGGGATTTTGTTTGACAGGCCTACACAAAGTAGTCAGTGTAAACTAAAGTATTTTCCACCCAGCTTTCAATGTAATTACCACTACAAGTCTACTGGGTATTTCTTTACAAGCTTTGAACATTTAAACAGTTTCAAAATAGTGACCAAGATTGGATGGAGAGTGTCTGAACAGAAATGTTCAAGTCTTAATATAGATTCTCCGTTGGTCTCGACTTTTACTGGACCATTCTAACACAAAATGTGCTTTGATCTAAGACATTCCATTGTAGCTCCTGGCCTTCAGCTCTGACCAGTATGCACTACTTTGTGTTGGTCTGTAACATAAAATCACCATAAAACACATTGAGGTTTGTGGTTTGAACAGGACAAACAGTGGAAAAGACAAATAGGTGTTATTACTGTGTTCAAGGCAGTGTAAAGTTAGAAACAGTAACATTGCTTAATGTTAATGTTGTATTATGTGTTCTGCAGTGTGGCGTTTGTGCTAAGGCCCTTGAAGACATGCTCACCAATATCTTCTTGCATGACAAAGTGATCCACTGTGGGGACTGCTTTGCGAGAGCTCTTAACTTCTGAATTCTTCTGGGGAAAAATACTGTCTGTCTAGCTTACAGTGAATAATGTACTCTCTGAGAATCTCACCAGTATTGCCCTTGCTCTGTACATTGTTTTTCTGAATGTTTTCCTTCACTAAAAAGGAGGACATGGTGTGATGTGATGTTTAAAAATTGTGTAATTAAAGAACCTGGCAGTGCTAATTACCACAGATGTTTGAATGAAATGCTCAACAATCAGCATAAATTATTTTAATGTCATGTACAGTATATGATTAAAATAAAAATTACAATCAAATCCCTTAGATCAAATCATTTAATTAGCCTTAATTACAAATAAGCACACACAACACTGGTCAGCTTCAGAAGAGTTATTTAAATATTGACCTCTCTGTTGCTTATTTTAGGTAGTCATGAAGACAATTCCTCACATTTAACAGAAAGAAAAAAAAATGCACAGCAGATTTATTTTGAAGAGAGAAGCTCCAAGAGACACTTTGGTACATTCAGCTTCACTTGCTTTAGACTCATGATGCTCATGGGCGAGTTGGAGATAATAAGGCAGCAGCAAAAATCATATTCAAAAACCAATATCTGCACCAGTTAACACTGTACAGGATGCGCACAGTTATGACTTGCAAAGCAAAGCTGTCGTTGCTCTTAATTATTCATGAAACCTCATACATCACAATCAGCTCCAGCAAAGCCTCACAGAGCGAATTAAAAGAGAGAGAGAGAGAGAGAGAGAGAATGAACAACAAAGCTAAGAGAATCATCTGAGAGGATGACTTGTGGAGCAAGTTGGGGCTCATTACATTGGGTGTATTATCTTCATCTCTTTGTCTGTTGTTCATACATAACAGTAAAGAGAAACATTTTTCTGTTATCTGAAAAAAAAGGATGGATCCAGGTTTGAAAGTTTCTGTTTCAAGAAGGCAGGACTAAAACCTAGAGTTGGATGAGTATTTCATAGCCAGATGTGAAGCACTTAGCGAATTCCTTTTCTGCCCAGGAACCGCAAGACTGCGTAGTTGTAAGTGGTGGGGACCAGATACAGAAACTGAAAAAGGAAGGCAAGGGAAAGACAGACATGAAACAGTATTAATATTCTACATACTGCAAGTGTACGGTGTTCAGTAAACTTAAACTGAGTGAAACAGGTACACTGCAATCTATGGTTCCATGTGGTAAAAAAAAGAAACTTGAATGTTTTCTTCTCAAAACTTCAGAAATTTATTGGAGTATTGTTCCTGATGCCTGCAGCAATAATCAGGTTTTACAGTTTCTCTATTATTTTAGATAGCCTAGTTGGAAAAATCTAAGCTCAGAATCAGATGAATTAGAAATCAGTCCTCCAGCTAAAAGCAAAGCCAGGGACAAAGTGAACTTCTGTCATATTAAAGAACTCCAGTCTCAAACATGTCACAGTGGCTTATGGTATCTCTATTAGGGCTTCAGTAAGACAATATGATCTGACATCTTCATCCATTTTCTCTACTCAATCAGTCCTTTAGCTTTGGGGATTTTGGAGTCTATGTCCAGTGGACATTGGGTCAAAGGCGGAATGAACTGTGTACAGGTCACCAGTTTATAACAGGGCAACACAGAGATACACAGGGGAACAACAATGTAATTTCACAGGGGAACAATAATGTAATTTAGAGAGGTCAACGAACTTATTTTTAGTTTTTTGGCTGTGGGAGGAAGTGTGAGTATGAAGAAAGAACCCATGCATGAATGGAGAAGACATGGAAACTCCATGCAGACAGGCCTTGGCCCGGATTCAAACACACAAACTTCTTGCTGCTGGGTATATGACCTTGTTTACTTAAGTACATCCAAGATACATTTATGGTTCATGGATATAAAAATGAGTGCTTTAAACTTGATACTCTTCATGATATTTGAAGTCCTTAAGAAAGGAAACAGTTCTTGAATTGCCAGGTTGTGTTGACAGAATCAGCTAACAAAGACTGTCCGGCAAACACTGCCTGACCAGACTTGGTTGCAAAACAATGAAGAAACCCCAACCATCCCTGAAGTGGATCATCTGAAGTTCAAAATCTAAAATACTTATACTGATCAAAAATGAAGTGGATAATTCTACACAGAATATAGATTCTTTAATAGATTAAGATTAAGATTAAACCTTTATTGTATTTGTGAAAACAAAATGGTTCTCAGACCTTTTATTATCAATAGGACCATATTAGCATTGAATAATCATAAAATTCAAAACATATGGACAAGTTATAAATGGACTACAATTTTCTGCAGTGATTAAAGAAATGGAAGTTACTAGTTTTTCCCTGAATTTTGCTCATTCTCATAAGATGGATGTATTGTTACAACCATGTCATTTACATAGAAGTCTACGTAAAGACCGTGGTGGTCCACAGCTCATAACAATGGCCTTCCCAGATAAAATACTTTAAAACAAAATATATAGAGCACACAGATTAATTATCTCTTACAAGACTAAAGATGTGTAACAAAAACAAAAAATGTTGCTGCCTTTTACCCTGCCTTACTTTTTCTATTGAAAGGTCATGTGGTTGGTTATATGTAACAATTTCTGTTTCAAAATCCTCAAAGGGGCCCCTCTTGTTTAATATCTACATGTTCCTGCTAGCTCAGATTATAACAAGTAATACGATTAGTTACCATAACTACGCAGAAGATACACAGCTCGGCATTACAAAGTCACCAGGTGACCATGAATCCATTCAAGCACTGAGTAGAGGCACAGAACATATCTTTCATTCATCAAAATGAAGATGCTAAGAGAATTATCTATTGCTGGTAAGATACTGGGTACTCTTAAACTCTTTACAGTACTCCACTCCAGTAAGAATTGAACAAGCAAACACAGTAATAAAGCGAGCCCTTACCAGCGCCAACAGAGTAACTCCAGCCCCTGCAAATGTGGCTATGTACAAGTCATAGGTGGTATGGAACTGTAAAAAAAAACCCAAAAAAACCTAATTGGTTCAACTTATATTTATATAAATTATTGACTTTTCTGTGTTTTCATTAATCCATTAGATAAAAAGACTCTCTCACAAATGCATTCCAAACATGTTGTTTCAAACAAATATGACGGATTCCTTGACAATAACTCACTTCGCTGGTTTTGCAAATAGACGCCAAGGTCATTCCACAGGACTTGCCTGGCATTGCATCCCAAGGAAGCAGACCTGAAATGAAAACATGACGTGAGCAAAGGCTCTCCTGCTAATGCTGAATCATGACAGGCCTACGATGTATGAAAGCTCAGTTTTACACGCAGCACATCAGAGACAGAGCAATGAAGGATTATCTCCATCGTTTCATTGCAAATTCAACCATCACTCTCATGGCCACTCCCCATCGATTGCTCCCAAGGACACATTAACACGCTCTTCAGGGGGGGACATGCAGTCAGTCATTGTTGGAGAAACCCACCGTACTGTCGAGCATCCATGCATATCCAGCTGTGCTGATTAATGGTGGGGGTGGTTTCAGCCAGGATGTTGATGTTATGGCAGGTGTGCTCCATGTTGAACAGAAAGAAGACCGGTATAGCAGTGAAGGCAAACACCGCCAGCCAGATGAAGGCCAAGATGTATGTGACTATAATGAACTGTTGAAACAAGAAGGTTATAGATTAGTTGCCTTTAGGCGCTCAGGTGTCAGCATGAAAAATGTGTTTTCGTTAAAATCGGTCATCAGACATAATTAATGATTCTGGGGGGGGAAATGCAGAAACAAAGAGGGTTTCATGAACACATACATTGAGATTCAGCATCTCAACAAGAGCCTGACATCATATTCCCCCACCCCCTCCCCCACTAGTCCAACTCACCGTCAGGCTGAGGCAGCGGCCACACTGGGTGCTCCTGAACTCCCCAAAGGTTTGCTTGACTGCACTTGTGGTGTAGAAACCCTCAGCCAATAGCAGGATTCCGTAGAGGAAGAAAAATGATGCCAGTCCATAGATCACGAACTGGAAGTATTTGATACTGGAAAAGTTACAGGGAGAAAGTCAGTCAAATGGAAAATAAAAGCAATTTTTTTTTAGCGCTCATACGAACTTATTCAAGCATAACTCACAAAGATGCCATGACCTCATAGTCCTTAGGGTCACGGGCAAAGTAAGTCTTGACGAGCACCTCCGTCTGGGCCAGCGCCTCATGCCCACAGCCACAAAAAAGGGCCATGCCAGCATAGCACAGCAAGGTGGCCACCAGCGATGGGTAGGGCACTGCCCCAATGCACCGGATACAGCAATCATAACAACCTGAGGGGGCATAATATATCAGCACACAGGCGGCACACACCGCACATATAACCACACAACACATTAATGTCCCTGCACGAGGGGGGCTCTTTCACCCCGTTGGGGAGCTATGAGAAAGGTCTTGCTCCGACTGCAAATCCATGAGCAAGTGTCAAAACCCCCAAAAATCAACAGTAAACAATAAAAAAAAAAAAAAAAAAAAACACAATTAGACAGCAATAATAAACAAGTGTTCAAGCAGTGTCTCCCAACAAAACGTCCAAATTAAAGCAGTCACTGCCGCCCTCACAGCAATCTTGTACAAGTCTTCCAGTTTAAGCAGCCGTGTTGAAGCATTTAATAAATATCCAAAGGGTTAATAATAAATGCATTGCCAGAAATTGGATAGAGAAAAGCACCTAAGGCTTTGCAAAGCCAGTGTTGTCTGACCGGAAACATTTGCTGCCTGTGATGCCGTACTCTGCAACGAGAAAAGATCCCAGTACCAAGCAGTGATGTATAATGCTGCCTACGAGGTTACGCTACTGTACAATATTGCTACGCTTCTGCACTGATTTCATACGTATGTGACAGCTCTTCTGCTTGTGTCAACACCTCACAGCTTAGTCCCAACTAAATCTGGTCCAGCCCCTCTTTCTGCGATGGTCACAGGCGTCACCGGGCCATTCAGGGACGGTGGTGAAACATTGGCTTTACTGGTGGCCCGAAGAAAGAGCTTCTCTTTGTGGTTTGCAGATACAATATCCATTGTGTTTGGAGAGATTGGAGATGAACAAAGGGTAGTGATGTCAAACAAAACAAAGGCCATCATGACACGAGAAACAGTGTAGTGCGTGATGGCAGAAGGGGTCACCGGGACCATTTCAGCCCTACTGGCTCTGGGTAGGGCAGCTGTGGATACTCTGGGTATCCACAGCTGGCTGAGGCTGGCACTGAGTGTCAGTGTGGGCAGGGGGCTGGGCTCTAGTGTTCAAAGAGTGGGTGTAAGTAAAATGAGCAGAAAGGGGGCTAATTCAAACAGCTTCACAACAACATTCAGTATTTTCGACAATTGCACAGGAAAATCTACAGATTCTTAAATCTCCATGTGTGGTTTTAAAATCATCTCTAAAAGGTTTACAAAGCATCTGTGTTGTTTTACAGAAGCAGGAGCCATGAGTTTAACTAAAGTTTTCACAAATTATAAATCATAACAGAAGGAAGAGTGATAGTTTCCAAAAAATAAAAAATAGTGGGGGCAGGAAGTCGCACACAAACTGCTGCAAAGGAGGTTGTAGTCATGGAGTAAAGAATGCCACCATTGCTTCTGTTTAAATTTCATTCAACTGGATTCATATTAGTTGCAAAAAAAAAAAAAAAAAAAAAAAAAAAAAAAAAAAATGCAAAAGTTGCAAAAAAACATGCAAAAATAAGCACACCAGTTGTTTGTAAGTGAATGGAAGTACCTGACCTTTTTCCCATGAGTGATCTGGCTTGGACTCAGACTTATTCCCCCTTAATCTCAGACTCTCTGATTTGACTTTGAATTATGCTTCACAAGATCACTGAAGGAGATGAGGACAACTTTGTGCACTGAAAAATAGTCCCGACTGAGCACTTGTGATGTTTTCTATTAAGTCTGAAATCATCTTTGCTTACTGAGCTTGAAAGGTGATTCAGCTGTAAACGAATATTTGAACCTAAAAATGTGTTAGATAGATGAAACTGCAGGAATAATTTGTGAGCAAGCTTTGCCCACAGTGCAAAAGGTCAACACAATGTCCAAAGACATATTAAAAGGCAACATTAGCAAGTTATTGAAATTCACAGATTTCAAATCCCATTAATAAGAGATGATAAGAGTTATTAAAAATTCTGTGCACTCACCCATGTCCAGAAAGAAGAGCGGGGATATTGAAGTTTAGCTGGACGGCTTTGTGACTGATATGAGGATATGAGAAGTTATTCCCCGCCACCCTTATATGAATCTGACTCGCGCTTTTGTCTCATCAACAATAGATAGAGCACATCTCCCCGAGTCACATCTTAAAGTCACAAAGTCCCATTTCAGCTGCCAGTCATTATTTGTGTAGCCACTGGGTTCAGGAAGGGGGACAAGAAGAGAGGCCAAAATCCTAATCGGAACTTTATTACTTGTTTTAGTATATGTAGTAGTTCTTCTGACTTTTTTCTCTCTATATTTCACAGTAACGTGATTTTACGCTATAATACAAGTTTAAAGAAAAGATAGTTTTCATAGCTACAATTTACAGTGATATTTACCATATAGTTTGAACCTGTTTAAACATACTGACCTATTTGAAATAAAGAATATTTTACACTCTTTGGTGAATCCTCTCCTCTCCTCTCTCTTCTCTTCTGTTTTATTTAACTTTCTCAGTACAAAATGCACTGAGATCCCTGTGAGTTTAACTTTGTTATACCACAGACTTGTTTAGTTTTGTGCACAGTAGTTTGCAGGATGCATTCAATTAACTTTCACTTATAAGTCTGTTTATTTTCAGCATGCCTGTGAGCTCCTATCTGCGAGCTCCACATGCTAGATGTCAGGAACACACAGCCGAACAATTTAATGCTCTTCTAAACAGTGTGCTCATAGACAAAGAGATAAGAGGTATGCAGAGTGAAAAGAGTGAAATAAATCGCAACGGTGACTGACATTGATGAAGTTGGCTAACAAGGGTGACATTGATGGTTTGGTCCAGCTGCTGTGTTCCCTCCCTCCAGTTTGACCCAGTTGATGTCAAAGCAGAGTTTGAGACAAAGGAGCCAGTGTGGGACAGGAGAAAACAGCAAGCTATCTTTTATTTGAGAGAAAGTCTTCATCCTGTTTTTATTTTCTATTTTAGTCAAAAGTATACAACTGGATCAGATGCAGGTAAAAGATTATTGTTGTACAGCACCATGCAAATGTCTTTATAGCCCCTGAAATGTTCTATGTTTTGTCATGTAAGGATCACAAAATGTATTTTTGGGATATTTTATGCCATAGCTCCACAGTAAGTAACACAGATTTGTCAAGTGGAAAGGGAAGGATACATAGTTTTCAAGAAAAAAAAAAAAAGCAATCAGAAAAGAGGTGTGTGCTTGTTAATGAGCCACCTTTACCCTGAAAACCTTAATGAAATCCAGGGCAGCTAATTGCCCTCAGAAGTCACCTAAAATAAAGTAAATACAGTCCACCTGTGTGCAGTTTGATCTCTGTTTGGTGAAGGCCTCAGAGGTTTGTTAGAGAACATTAGTGAACAAACGACATCATGAAGACCAAGGAACACAACAGGCAGCTCGGGGATGAAGTTGCAGAGAAATTTAAAGCAGTGTTGGGTTATAAAACAGTATGCCAAGGTTTAAACAAGTCCCAGACCTCTGTTTAATCCATCATGTGGAAATAAGAAGAGTGTGGCACAACTGCAATCATAGACATGGACATCTACCTTAACTGACAGACCAGCCAAGAAGAGCATTAATCAGAAAAGCAGCCAAGATGTCCATTAAAGCTGTAGGGGCTGCAGAAATCCACAGCTCAGGTAAAGGAATCCGCTCACAGAAAAATTACTTGTCCAGCACTACATAAATTTAGTGTATGGAAGAGTTGCAAGAAGAAAGCCAATGTTGAAAGAAAACCCTTCGAAGTTTGATTTTTCAGTTTGCCACATGTAGGGGACACAGCAAACATGTGGAAACCACCATCGGATTAAATAAGTCCAAAACTGAACTTTCTGGGCTACATGTAAAAATGTAGATGTGGTGGTAATCAATAAAACCCTGAACACACCCTACCCAGCATCATGCTGTGAGGATGTTTTTAATTGCTAGTGACAGGAACGCTGTCAGAGTTAATGGGAAGATGAATGGAGCCAAATACTGAGCAATCTTGAACAAAAACCTGTTAGAGGCTGTGGAAAAATCTAAGACTGAGACAGAGGTTTACTTCCAAGCAGAATGATGACTTTTAACATACAGCCAGAGCTATAATTAAATGTTTAAATCAAAACACTCTCATGTCCAAAAATGGCCTAGTCCAAGTCTACACCTAAATACAATTGAGAATCTGTGGCAAGATGCTTGCAAATCCTCTCCATCCAGTCAGAAATTGTCAAAACCTTCACTCTAGATGTGCAAAGTAGGTAGAGGCATACCCTCACAAGACAAAGAATTGAGTCAGAGGAGGCTAAATACAAATTCATGTCACATTTTAGATTTATATGTGCAATTTACATAATTTTCCTCCACTTAAGAATTATATGTTACTTTGTGTAGATCTATCACATAAAATCCTAATAAAATACATGGCAGTTTGTGACAAAATGTGAAAAGATTCAAGGACTATGTGAACTTCTGCAAGCGACTATAAAGGTGTGGTTATAAAGTTAGGCACTATGCAAATTAAAATTGAATTTACTTAAATTTAATCTTAATTGCATGTCATCACTATTTAAACAGTCTAACACTTTGCAAGACACCACAATTATCTTAGACTGCCACAGACACAAAACAGTTTGATTAACTCTTTTGGGGACTGACATGCTCATGAACGTTAACTGACTCATTTCGTGATGGAATCTTAAAAAAAAAAAAAAAAAAAAAAAAAAAGAGCTCAGTGGATTCTAGTTTCCATTTTCTATCCTTGTATCTCCTAAAAAACAGTGGTTAGAGATTCCATTCTAATTCAAAAATACTTTATTTATCCCAAAGGGAATAAATAAAGCATTAATGAACATGTTGCAGTGATGTGCATGGGAATGATGCCTTTGAAATATCAGAGAAAACCATGGAAGAATAAAACAGAGGGAGACCCGGAGCATCAATTAATCTCTGTTCTTTCTGTGAGGATGTTGATTGGCTATCAGCTTTGCATGTGAGAAATTGGCATTAGTTTTGATTATCAAAAGAACTGGTGGAAGGGACAAATGTTAGAGCTTTTCCTTACTTGGATGATACAAAAAGAGAATTTATATATGAACTACACTGCAACTGCTGAGTTAGATTGTGATCATTGATGTGAGGAGCTCAGATAATAAATGACAGAACATCACATATTAGGATTGCATAAAACAGACACAGGATTTGACATCAAAGATCCTAATTTTTCAGATGCTGTGAAGGTTGAAGATATTTATTTTGCATAATTATCTTTTTTCTGGCTGAATTTTTTCTAGTTGAATAAACAGCTACGCAAATGCGCTCTACATCATGTCAATAGCATCTATGGGATTGTGTGATTGTGTGCAGACTGTAGATCCACAATGGTAGTGAGATCTCTCTGTGAGTTGTCTTTGTAGCTGTTTGCTTTGTGGCAGATGCACTTGCTAATATTTATACACTAAATGCAGTAGTATGGATGGGCCCTCACTATGTATGCACCCTTCTTTCACCCTGAGATCGCTATGATTCTTATGTTATCTTTTGTGACAAACCAGACAAACACCTATCAGACAAACAAACAAACCCTTGATAATTCAGCAGTGATGACCTCCCGTATTGAGAGTTGAAATTATTTGGTTTACTGAGTGATGAAGGAACGTTCAGGCTGAGTTGTTTTCCAGCTGGGCGTCTATATGCCTGCGGTTTGATTGTCTTATGTGATTATTGCAGGCGCTGTGTGTGGCTGTGTGTTTGAACCCTGCAGGGTATGCAAGTAGTCAGACAGTTTGAAAAAATCCTCACGTTTGCTTGGGGCACATATAGTCTGATAGTTTGACAGTGCAACCATGTAGTTTCTGGAGTCTGTCAAAGAAATTACTGGTTGCTACTTCATAGCTGTGCCTTGCAAGAGCATTCATACTCCTTGTGCTTTTTTTTTTTTTTTTTTTTTCATTTTAATGACGTTACAACCAAAGACCTCCATGTATTGCATTGGGATTCATTTCATATGGTAGACCAACACAAAAATGTCCCAGTTTTTTTAATGTAAGAAAGATGATACAAGGTTTTCAAAATTTTCTACAAATAAACATGGTCTGCATTTGATGTATATCTTCACCTTGTTCTCATTGGAGTAGCTCTGTAACTTTTATTGAGATTTTTTCTTTTTTCAAAATTTAATTCCTGCTTTTCTTGGAAAAAAATTGCTCTTTTGAACAACCGTTCCTTCTTGTCTCGGATGCTGTGCAGCTGGATTGATTTTTCCCAATACTTTTTTATATTTTGCTCTTTTGTTATGATGCATAACCATAGCAAGAGAATGGTTTACAACAGGGAGCAGCTGATTAACATTGCAAAAGTAAAAATAATACGACAACTGAATCAAGTAGCAAAGAGGAGAGAGAGAAGGAGGAAGTTCAAACCATCTCTGCCATCCATCACAATGGGCAATGTGAGATCATTAGCTAACAAGTTGGACGAACTTCAAGCTCTAGCAAGGACTCAGCAAGAATATTGGGAATGTAGTATTATGTGTTTTACTGAGACATGGCTGCAGGATCATATCCCCAACTCCAACGTCTCTCTGCCGGGCTTCCTGACTATACGGGCGGACAGAGATTTAAAGAGTAGCAGGAAAAGGAAGAGAAGTGGATTGGCAGTGCTTGCCAACAACAGATGGTGTCATCCAGGACACGTTACTGTGAAGTGTCGTCTCTGCAGTCCAGACATTGAACTATTGGCAGTAAGTTTTCACCCATATTATTTACCAAGAGAGTTCACCCGTGTTATTTTGGTGGTTGTTTACATTCCACCCTCAGCCGTTGCCAACAATGAATGTGATGTCATCAGTTCCGTTGTTGCTAAGATGCAGACTCAACACCCCAATTCTTTTGTGGCAATATCTGGTGATTTTAATCATGCCTCACTCTGCTACACCGCCAACATTTCAACAGTTTGTCAGCTGCTCTACCAGAGAAAACAAGGCATTGGATTTGTTTTACACAAATGTCAAGGATTTATGTATTTCCAAACCAAGACCTCCTCTGGATAAATCAGATCGCAACCTTGTTTTTCACTGCCCAGAATATAAACCCCTTTTCCAGAGACTACCTGTAACAAGAAGGACTGTGAGAAAGTAGTCACAGGAAGCCGAAAAAGCCCTACAGGGTTGCTTTGATGCTACCGATCAGATTTCTCTTTGCAAGCCATAGGGAGAGGACATTAATGCTATGACTGAGTATGTGACTGACTATATAAACTTCTGTGTGGACAACACCAGAACAGTGAGATGGTTCCATAATAACAAACCCTGGATCACCAGTGAGCAAAAGGAACTGTTAGACAAGAAAAAAAAGAGCCTATAGAGAGCAAGACAGGGAGTTATTGAAAAGTATACAGAAGCAGCTCAAAGTCAAAATTAGAGACAGCAAGGAGGTGTATAGGAAGAAGCTGGAGGGTAAACTACAGAAGAACAATATCAGAGATGTGTGGTCAGGGATGAAGGAGATCACAGGCTTCAAGCAAAAGAAGGATCAGATAGATGGAAGTCTGGACAGAGCAAATGAGCTGAACACATTTTTCAACAGGTTCAGTTCAGAAACAAGCTCACCACCCTCCCCTCCTGCCCCCAGCCAAACTGACATCCCACCCTCCTTTGACCCACAGCTTTCCTGTCACACCTCAGATGTTTTTATCCTCTCCCTCAGTCATGTACTGTTCTGGTTCCACTAGTTTGTCTTCAACCAAATCAGGAGATGCTGCTGCTCCCTTTGCCTCTCCCTCCTACTTTACTGTTTGTAGAAGTCAGATGAAGAGGCAGCTGGAAAGACTGAACTGGAACAAGGCTCCAGGTCCAGATGGTGTCATTTCTTATTTCTTATCTTATCTTGGGGAAGAGGTTTATTGAAATCTGGTTGAGGTGTTGAATATGTCATTAAAAGTATTTGCTCTCCCCTCCAAATCATTGAATTCAGGTGTCTAATCACTTCCATGATATGAAATCCAGCAATGAGTCCAGTTGTGGAATGATCTTGCAACTAAATATTTCACAGTCAGCTGTTAAA
This sequence comes from Anableps anableps, assembly GCA_014839685.1. Classification (NCBI taxonomy): domain Eukaryota; kingdom Metazoa; phylum Chordata; class Actinopteri; order Cyprinodontiformes; family Anablepidae; genus Anableps; species Anableps anableps. Next base: position 12,394,551 of record CM026078.1, on the reverse strand, counting down.
GGGATCATTACAAAGTGGAAGCAATTGGTAATGACAGCAACTGAGCGATAAAGTCTTAGGTCTTGAAAATCAAGGAGTGAAGTCAGTAAAAGCTGAGCTGCATAAGTCCGCTAAAGTCTTCAAATATCTGCAATTTGTCAATAGCTACAGACATCCAAACTTTATGTGGTCTTCAGATTATTTCAAGATCAGTGCATAGAGAGCTTTATCGCACTTTATCACTCAGTTGCTGTCGTAATAGATTTCCATGGCTGGTCAACACAATGGACGAACCTAGTTTTGGCAGTTCCAGGAAAACAGTACTTATCTGATACAGAAAGAGGACCTGAGATGATTGTGGTGCTCTTCATCAGGAGTTGGGGTCGGACCCTTAGTTGAACTGAAAGGAACTCTTAATCAATACATACCAATGCATTTTGGACAATTTAATGCTCTCAGAGTTTGGAGATGGCCTCTTTTTGTTCTAACACTAATGTTCACAAAGCAAGGTCCATAAAGACAGGGATGAGACAGTTTGTTGTGAAAGAAAGTGACTGGCCTGCACAGAATCCTGACCTCAACCAGACAGAACACTCTTGGGATGAAATAGTGACTGTGAACCAGGCATTCTCATCAAACATCAATGCCTGACCTCATAAATGTGCGTCTGGAATAATACTCAAAAATTTCCTTATTCACTCTTAAACCTTGAAACCTTAAAACTTTTTAGCCTTTATATCCCAAAGTTTCATATAATTTAATTCAACCTCCTTTATAATTCATCCTCTCACAGGTTTTGGATGCTAAGATCCCAATGCAGACCCAGATGGTGAGGAGAACCTTTCACAAAATTATGATTTGAGGACACAGCAACAGTGATGTACAGCCAATCTCAATGTCTGACAAGACTCATCTTTAGTTTCAAAAATCTTTTAATAGCTGTCTCATTTAGGTTAAACAATGTTATGATAGGTTCAAAGAAATAAGAGCTCAATTCTTCATGTCCATCATGTCCATTCAGTGTTGGAAAACCCCTGGATTTAACTAGAGTAGGGTCCAAACCACTTGGAGAAGGAGCAATGTTCTCCCATAAAGAGTCATAAAGCTCCTTTTTCTTTTCAAATGATGAATAACTGAAGTAGTATACATACAGCTAGAAAGTAATTACAGTCATCTCTCTGAAGGGCTTACAGTATTCATAAACAAACAACAAATCAAATATCAGTCTAAGATTATTCTGTACAAACAAGCCAAGCCAAAGCCAAAACCGTGAGTTAGTTAGAGTAGGAAAACACATCTTAAGCAATATTTTGTTTATAGTGAAGCAGAAGTTATATCCCTACAGTGTACTTCGCCAAAAAGAAATTAAAGTCACATAGAGCCAAAATATAGCAAGGATACTCAAGTGGACTACAATAAAATACACAACACTACATATGCAAAACTGAGAGGTTAATTTTAACCAATGCCTAATTTACATTTCTGTAGCACAGATTTCAGCACATCCACACACTCACACACCCACACCAGCCCACTCACACACACATGCGGATGCCATATCTGCACCACCGGATTGGAACATTTTGGCTAAGTTGGACATTTTCATCATGTGTGGCCATCATTCATCCACTGCAGCTATGATTCCACAGTAATTCAGTGTTTAAGCGATGTACAAAGCATTCTGAAAGTAATTACAGTAAAAATACTTTTTCATAATAAGCAATATGACATGAGAAATGCGTATAAAATAGCTTGATAATAGGAACAGTAGTAATGCTTCTCCACTTTTCCAAGAACTCCTTTCCAGCCGCCATGAGTCGTAATGTCACTTTGTTCCACGAGAGCAAAATAGATGTCACAGAGTAAGAAAAAGCTTCCCATACAAATCCAACTGTATAAACATTATTCTAAGTTCCTGCTAGGTAAAGTTCCAGAAAGTGGAAAATGAAATGCACTTTTCTCTTTTAAACTGCCCTTGACAATGACAATTATAAAATGACTCTGCAGGTAAGACTTCCTACTATGAGAGAGCAAAGGCAGGATGTTGGTGGCTGCACACCCTTGGAAAAGACAAAACAAACATATTCGATCCTAATTTACGTACACATTCTAAAGACAGCTTTAAATGTCCACGTTTCACGTTTTGTCAACTCTGCCTCCTGCCAGGCTATACCCGAGTGGTCGAGTGGGTGCTGGGCAAGCCTGTGGAGCTGTAACCAGCGGGAAAGGTGCTGTATGGACTCATGTTGGAGAGACCCATCAGTGAGTTGGGGATCATGGTGATGTTGTTAGGAGTCATCAGAGGGATGTCATCTGGGGAGCGGCGCTGGCTTAGAGAGTAGCTGGGTGAGGCGTGAAGAGGATTGTGAAGGGCTTCACATGGGCTCCTTTGCTGGGACGACAGGGTCTCATCTACAGTGTTGGTGTGGCTGGCATTGTTGCCTTTGCTCTCGCGTTGGGGGCTAGGCTGCTGGGATGTCTCCTGGCGACTGCGCTTGTCTTTGCGGTAGTACAGAGCAGCGAAGGCCAAGACATTAAGAAAGAGCAACGATGCTCCTACGGCGATAGTGACGCTGAGTTCTGTCGAGTAATCTCTGGGGTTGGGCATGATCAGAGGACCCATCTCTCTACCGGCTTCACCATCACCATGAGACGTGGACATAGGAGGCCGGCCGGTGCTTCCGGACCTCTTGCCATTGGACTGGGTGGGGTCCAGAGGGGTGACTTTGGTGGTTGTGGAGGAGTAGTGGAAAACATCGTGGAGGTTGTAGAGATGGGGGACCAGGTGTTTCCAGAAAGCTACTTTTGTGGCTCGGTAGTGGTCACGGATCCGAGGCTTCAGCCCAATGTGCAAATACAGTTGGTCGTAGGGGTCATACTTAGACCAGGCGACCTCCTCAAAACGATTGGCCTTGGTGTGGATGAACTTGGTGTCCTGTGGCACTGGCTTGTTAGGATCCCTATAAATATAACACAGAAAACCTTAGCACACAATATGAACAGTAGGTTCATGATTAGATAAGATTAGATTAGAGTATGTATGTATGTATGTATGTATGTATTAAAATCAAAACTCTATGTTTCAGGTACTTTTATGACTGTTTTATTCTATTTACTATTTTATGATTGTGGGTGTAATTGTGAAGCACTAATGTTGTTTTTAAATGTGGTATATAAATAAAGCTAACATTGACATCAAGTAGATTAGATTCTTATAAACGTTATTGTCAGTACACATGTGAATACAAGGTATCAAAATACAGTTTAGCATCTTATCAGTAGTGCAAGAAGTAGTAAGTGCATTATACACAGTGTACACGTGTATACTGTATACACGTGTATACTGCAGTTAGAGTAGTCATAAGGTCAGTATAATATACAGAAGAAATTCAGATTTTTATTGTTTTTTTGCATATTAATGTTCCATCCTAACGTTAAAACATTTTTAAACATCTAAAAGAGATTATATTTTTATTCAACATATTATGGACGATTCCTAAGATGTGTTTCTTGATGATTGTACTGGCATTAGTAAAATATAAGTATTTCAGACATACACTGCCTTGCAAAAAGTATTCATATCTTTTTAACGCTTTCACATGTTGTCATGTTACAACAAATCTCAATGTTTTTATTGGGAATTTATTTGATAGACCAACAAAAGGTAAAGCATAATTGAAGTGTAAGAAAAATTATACCTTTTTTTTCTAGTGAAAAGCTAGAAGTATCTGAAAAGTATTTGAAAAGCGTCTGTGTGCATTTTTATTCAGCACCTGAGTCAATACTTTGTAGGATCACATTTTGCAGCAATTATAGCTTCAAGCCTTTATAGATGTCTCCACCAGCTTTGCATAGACCAAATATTTTGCTCATTCTTCTTTGTAAATAAGCTCAGTCAGACTGGATAAAGAGTGTCTATAAAGGTAATATTTTTCTAGCCTTTCTACAGATTCTTGATTGGATTTAGTTCTGTACTTGAGATCTAAATCACTAAACTGCAGCGTTGGCAGCATGTTTGGAGTTGCTGTCCTGCCAGAATGTGAACCTCTGCTTCCCTAATTTTCCACCACTCCTGGAAGCCATGTTTTGAAGATTATGTATTGTGTCATAGAGTCTCTATTTCCAAATGATGGATTGAAGAGAGCTCCATGAACCGCTCAAAGCATTATAAAACCTAAGAATTATAAAACTTATAACCTAACCTAACAGGTCAGGAGTGAAGCATAAAGCTTCACTCCTGACCTGTGTGCTATGCTTCTTGGTCTTCATAAGGATGTATGTTCACAAATGCCCTCTAACAAACTTCTGGGGGTCATTTAGAACTGTTGTATATGTACTCAGATTAAAAGTACACACAAGTAGACTCAATTCACTAATTATATGACTTCTGAAGACAATTGGTTGCATTGGATGCTATTTTGAAGAATTTCAGAGTAAAGGAAACTGAGCACAAATGACATGTTATTCTATCACAAAATCCCATCATAAAATCCCAATAAATACATTGGCTGTAATATGAAAAAAGTGTAAAACTCATGGTGCCATGTTCATTTCACCATGTTCATTTCAAGAAGGCTTCTCTGTAAAACTACTAAAAGTGAAGCTGGATTTCTTCAAATGAAAGAGCTAAATAGGTGCACACAGTGTAATAGTCACATCTCTTCTCAAAGACACAGCTTTTATTTTTTCCTACACAGCAGCATTAGCAACCCACGGTGACCCGTGCAGTGCTTTTGCCTTCTGCCGGGGTCAACCTACACAAAGATTTATTACAGCTGTAGAGTACTTCCAGCAAAGCAGCAGAGGAGTCCTCCACTAAAGTGAAACTCACTTAAGTGTCTCTTGGCTTGTGGGAAAAAAAAAAGCCCCCAGCAAGGCTTTGCTTTAGAAAAAGGCCTGCAGAGCTTCACTCTGCTGAAATCTAAGAAACAAGATTTTTCCTTTTAACAGTCAGCATCAAAGTTTAGCTTGTCTTGAATAATAAGCATCATTTAGTAACCCATGAAAATTTTTTTGAAAATACATTTTTGATGTGACTTCAAATCTCTACAAAATTGAATGGAAAAAAATCTACAAGAACATTTATCAGAGATAGAATATATTTGTTACTTTTCAGTCAGATCAATAGAAATAATTAATTTCCATAAGAAATGAAAGATCCAAAAGAGAAAAATGAGGATAATCTTTGCTTCTGCCCAGGAGTATTAAATTGATATCATTGAGTAAACATTGAGAAAGTGCCTAAATGGCATCCAGACAACTAAGAAATAAAAAAAAAAAATTAAAATCTAGATTGAGTGAAACTGGTGGATTGAATTGTTCTGTTATAGGATTGGAAAATCTTCATCTGTATGGCATGAGGTCTCACAGAAGAGGTTAGTGACTTCAGAAATAAGGTGAAAATATGCTGTACCCATAAAAACAATTAGATAACATATCTGAAAATGTTGGATTAACGTGCTTAGACAGAATTCTCCACTGGCATCACAAAAACAATGTGAAAGAGAATATCCACTGGAAAAAAAAGTTTCAATCAGCCAGGAATAATCCAAAGGAAGCAGAATGAGTCAAATTAGCAAAACATCCTGATGATAGATTTTTTTTTTCTTTAGAAAAAAATCTTTGGCTTAATTTATAATCTCTCCTGTTTCTATTATGTTTTTGTTAATCTCCAAGGATTCATTTAAAGCATAGATTTTATGATTGTGTGTCTACTTCTATGTATTTTACTGGGATTGTATGTGATACACTAACATAAACTGGTGCATAATTGGAAGAAGGAAGGAAAACAATACATTTTTTGTCTAAACCTTTTCTCAAAAATAAAAATCTGAAAAGTGTGGCATGCTTTCAAAAAAATCCCATCTTGCCACTACATCATACAACCACCTTTAACTGTAATTGCAGTCGCAGATCTTTTAGGGTACACCTCTAGCAGCTTTGCACACATAGAGACTGACATTTTTCCAGTTTTCAAGTTACAAATTCACAATTGAATTTATATCTTGACCTTGACAGAACCATTGTAATATATCAATATGCTGTGATCTAAACCATTCAATTGTAGCTCTGGCTATATGTTTAATATTGTTAGACTCTAAGGTGAACGTCCACCCTAGTCTCAAGTCTTTCCAGCCTCTAACAGATTTTCTCCCATGACTGTCTTGTATTTAGTTCCATCCATCTTCCCATCAACTCTCTCCAGTTCCCCTCTCTCTCCTGAAGAAAAGTACACAGCATAATGCTGCCAGTGTTTATGGTTGTAGCTTTTCACCATCCATGTCATTTTGCAGATCTGCCAAAAAGTTAATTTTTGGCTTTATCTGACCAGAGCACCTTTTTCTGCATGTTTGCTTTGTCACCTACATGGTAAGCAGCAGAGTGTAAACAGGACCTCTTATGACTTTCTTTCAACAACGACTTTCTTCATGTCTCTTATCCATTAACAGCTTCTTTGCTGCTTCTATGTTTAATTCTGTCCTTGCCAGGCCTGTTAGTTTAGGTGTTGTGGAACCTTTGCTGTTGTGATATACATTTTCCATTGTCAGATGATGGACTGAACAGAGCTCAGAGGGATATTCAAAACTTGGGATATTGTTTTATAGTAAAAACCCTACTTTAATTTCTCTACAACTTTCTCCCCGTCCTGTCGTTTTCCTTGGTTCTCATGATATTTGTTCATTAATGTCCCCTAACCAACCTTTGACGCCTTTACATAATGGTGGATTTGTACTGAGATGAAACTACACACAGATGGACACCATTTATTTATCAGGGGGACTTCTCAAGGCAGGGATGGATTTGATTCAGGGGCATCAACTTACAGGGGGCTGAATATGATCTATCTATCGATCGATTGATCCATCCATCCATCCATCCTGCACAATAAAGTTCTTCCATGGCAATGCAATGAATTTGCATCATAAAAACATCCTACTACTAAAACAAAATATATCTTACTAGTGGTTGTGTACAAAACAAAAGAATGACAAAATAAAAAAACAATTAAATAAAATTAAAAAGCTTTTTGACATATATCTTAATTAAAATTAGTCAGAGCTCAGGATGCAGACCCACATTTCAGTTTGTAGACCTTTAAGGAATTCAATAAAAAGTGAAGCATTTTTTTCATGAGAGAATTTCAGCTTAATAACAAAGGAAAATGGAGATAAGGGTAAGAGAGATGTAAGTGGGAATTCAGGCTGTACTTAATTAGTCGACTCTACTTCAGAGTGAAGTCAGTGCTGAGGCTACTTCTCAATCACGACAGGAATGTTAAATTAGATATTGAATAGGAGTCGGAAGGTCAACTGCAACAAATAAATAAATCACAGTTATGTACTCTTGTTGGTAGCTGCTGATGTAACTTACCCGCTCTTTGCAAAGTTGGTCCAGTACGTCATAACCACGGCACTAAGCATGATGTCATTCCTGGAGAAGTTGCAGGGAAACAGATCTGTGGGGCCCACCATCGGGATGCCAAACACATAAGGCACCTCATCACCATGCGCTGAGTCTGACCACACGGGCTTCATAAGGCTCTGGCAGTGGTGATAGAAAGCGTAGAAGTACGTGGGCGAGCCGTAGCGGGCATGCAGGTCAGCTGTCACCACTGATGGCTCCACCCACTGGTGGTCAGTGAAGAGGGCGACCAGGGTCTTCCTCCTGGTTTCTGGATTGTCCTTGTCAGCCCAGTCTGTGTACATAAATTTAATAGTCTCCCTCAGGGTGTCCTTACCCTCTGGGTAGCCATACAAGCTGTCCACAAAATCTGACACAGCAAAGTCAAAGTCACTGCCAGAGACCCCATCCTCAAGGTCCATCACATTCTCCACAAAGCGCAGCCCTTCACCCTGATTCACACCTAGCATGATATCATAGTTAAGGAACTCCCCCTGCTCCATCAGGATCTCTGGATCATCTGGGATCACGTCACCGTCAATGACAGGGCCAAAAGCCACACGGTAGCGGTCGGCCTGGATGTCTTGCTCCACAAGCTCCTTAGCGCTCTTCTTCTGCAGGCAGGACACCATGTCCACGGTGTCCAACACATTGCAGCCAACCCTCTCAGCAAGCATGCGAGTGTACTTGACTGGGTGGTAATTGACAGCCCAACTGGAAAGCGCTGAACCACTTTGGATGATGGCTCTATGGAAAAGACCTTGGAAGATAAAATTCAAAATTATAAAAAAAAAAAAAAAAAAAAAAAAAAAAAAAAAAAAAAAAAAGCCCACAGGAAACATCTTGTGTATAACCTAATAAATGCTTTCTGCTTCATTCTGAAGAGCCCTTAGCAAAATCATGATTCATGTTATACTAATGCAGAGTCACAATTATGATATTTTCATCCCATACATGCAAACTGGATTTACACATATGATGGTTAACAACAACGTTGATTCTGTTTAACAAATTTTTTTGTACGCAGTCATAAAATGCTTTTCATGAATATGAGTATTACTAAGGATTGTCCTCTTTAGGACAAATAGTTAATCTTCTGAGTTTTTTTAATGATAAATCCCATTTTTAACAATTAAAGTTTCTTTATTATATTTTTCTTTTTCTTCCATCCCATATATACAAATTGGTAGATTGGTAGTACATGAAAAAAACTTTACCCTGTCAAAAACAATAAAACAATACATTTTAAAGGGATTTCAACAGTGGAAATTGAAAAAAAAAAAAAAAGTGGGAAAACAATATGCAATCGCAGTGGATTCAAAAAATGTGTTTTAAATGGAAGTCAATGGCACAAAAAATGCAGAAGGGAAACATCATACTCTGTTTAATTTAATAGGCATAATGAAGAACTGAAAAATATTAAATTCACCCAAAAACTCAAAATCTGGCCAAATTTTATGTAATTTGCATCAGCAAAGAAAAAAAAATATTGAGGGACCTTGGAGGATTTGATGGATGAAAGCAAACAAGGAAACTTGAGATGTGCTTTGATAACTGGTCAAGAGGGGATAGAAGAGCAAAGAGTGATGAAACCAGAGCAGATGGGAGATTGGTAAGTATAGAAGTGTGTAGAGGTTTTTTCTTTTTTTATGTAATGACAAAAATGTCCAACATTTACTCTGCTGTTCCTTTTATGTCTTTCATGTCTTTTCCTCTCTATGCAGATCACGTCTTGGCATGTCAAACTAATGGTCAATTTGCAACACTGTGTCAGCGAGTAGGCGTCAAGTTTTTACTCCACCAGTTCTTTGCAAACATACTGTAATTGTAGAATCGTTAATATGGTGTCTCTAACAAGCTGCAGGGCTTACACAGACTGCTGACGCCAACTGTACAGGGGGCGGGTGTGTGCAGAGAGCTGAATATGCAGTAACCCTGATCCCTCAGTGTTGATACAGGAAACAAGCTGCTCTTTTGAACTGTTTACATGCGGTGCATCACCTCTGTCTCTGGGGAATTTGCATGTAAAGTGACACGACCCTACCAAGACAATTCATAGAAATGTTATGTTCAAGTTTAAGTTCAGCAGAAGAATACAGCAGCAGTAGTGTTACTTTCCCTTTTTTGCTGTTTTTTAAATCAGTTTTTTCTCAATTTCAGGGCAGCAGTGAGTCGGTCTACTTCAAAGACAGCTGGAGGTCTTTGTGCATTTGCTGTAGCGAGTGCGCACATCCAATACAAATTCTCACAAAGGACAGCTGCCGCAACCTCTCTGGCACTGGTGAAAACACAATTTTTGCCCTTCTTCTGATTTTGTGCAGCATCAATGAGTGAGCTGGAAGATTAGTAAAGCAACAATAAGAGGGTTCAATTCTAAGAGAGGCACATGTACTGAAATACAGACCTCTGAGACTTAAAGGAAGCTTTGAGAGGATGACTATCAAATGCAATGACCTTATGTTACCTGTTTTTCAAGGAGTTTCAATCACCAATGTGTGGGGGGTTGTATCTGCACTCTCTTTGGGTATTATTCAAAAATTACCAACAACAGAAAGTTTTTAAGACAACAAGCCAGGTAATACTGTGTCTTGCAAAAGTATTCAGTATATTTCATTGGGATTTTATGTGAGAGGCTGACACAGGGGTTAGGTCGTAAAACAATATCCCATCACAGAGCACTGTTCAATCCATCACATGAAAGTGGAAAGACATACCTGTCCACTTAATGCTCATTTACAGTTTGCACCATGCCAAATAGGAGACTCAACAAACATGTGGAAGAAGGTGATCAAATGTGAGTAAAACCTAACTTTTTGGCCTACATGCAAATTAATATCTGTAACAGAAAGTAACACTACAAATCACCCTCATTACACTAACCCCACAGTGACCCATGGTGGTAGAAGCATCACGCTGTGGGAATGCTGAATAAAAAGCTGAATATAGTAGTTTGGAATATGGATGGAGATAAATGCATTTAAGTCCTGGAAGGAAACCTTTTAGGGGCTGCTCAAGACCTGAGACAGGGACAGAGGTTCACCTTCCAGCAGGCAATCTCCCTAAACATGCAGCCTGAGCTACAAATGACAGTGTTAGATCAAAGCATATTCAGCTGTTATAATGCCCCAGTCAAAGTACCAAGCTAAATCCAATTGAGAATCTGTGTCCATATTTAAAAAACAATGTCCAGATCAATCCAATCTGACTAAGCTTGAGCTATTTTGTAAAGAAGAATAGGTAAAAAATATAGTCTCCAAATGTGCAAAGCAGGTAGAGACGTATCCAGGAAGATTTGTAGCTCAAGGGGGCAGAAAAAAGTGAACACCACCCTTTTCAGGTTTTTATTATGGCACAATTTTAAAACCTTTTGTAATTTTAATTTTCCTTCCACTTCCATGTGAAGTACTTCTTTGTGTTGGTTTATCACATAAAAAGCCCAATAAATTACACTGAGGTTTGTGGGTATAAAGTGACAAAATGTTTAAAATTCCAAGCAACGTAAATACCTGAGCAAGGCAATGTATTCAAATGTTTAAAGACTTAGTTTTTTTTTTTTTTATTTCAGTGCTGTCTGTTAACTAAAAACATGCTCCTTATTCTAAAGTTTTGAAATAAAGCTAAACCAACTCTTGAAAAATCACTGCTGTTTTTCGTAACTATTCAACTTTGCTGACATGCACACAATAGTAAACAAATCTATTACAGCGTTTCTGAAAAGCAAATCAGTTATATTGGTAAAAACCTCTCAGGTGGACCCGATGGCATGCTGAGAAGTTTATAAAAACAACAGGCTTCTTTAAGAGCTTCACATTTTAGGGGGGGACAGAGCTTTTAGACTGATTAGTTTGTGTGGAGAGGAACAAAAGCAATCACTTACTTAACAAATACCCCATTTACCCCACCCTGTCATCATAACACTTCATCTCCCTGCCAGAGCATGTAGAGCTATGCATAAAACATGAAGAACGCTCCAAAATAAAAGTACTTGGTTTGAATACGAGCATTATTTTACAAAACATGGGATAACATAGTCAGAGAGTATTGAAATGAATGACCTAGATATTGACTGATGAAGCCTATGTCACTGTAAGTGTATCAGATTGCACATTCTTACCCTCTGAGTGGTGGGACAGCGTCAGCAGACTGACACATGAAGCTCCGATTCCAGATCCAAACACCGTTATGCGACCTGGATCTCCTCCGAAGTAACCAATGTTTTTACTTATCCAGCGCAGAGCTTGAATCTGATCCAGGAGACCATAGTTTCCCTTTGCTGCCTGGTCACCAGTACTGAGGAATCCTGATGCATACAGAGAGCCAACAAAGTCAAAGCTAAGATTAAGGCTATGTACTACAGTATAGTCACCTCTTTGATCTACGTCTGTTGCCCTGCAGGGAATCTTAAGGAACAGAGCCAGGTTCCCCTCAGGTGTAAATATGTCTTTGCGCTCTCATGCTATGTTTCACTGCTCTTTATTGTAGTCACTCAGCATCTCCTCCCCTCCCCCTTGAAGCAAGGTGCTACTTATTAAGCCTAAAATCTCTCTCAGAATAGTCACTTTATTCTATTCAATGTGCATGAATTAATTTGATAAAATAACATAAAACTCAGAGGTATTCTTGATCCCTTTGCTCATTCTCCCTGTCTAGTTGGATCTAAGACCCCTGGGCGGTAAACAGAATAACCATGAACACTGACCTTGTGAATGCTGCAGCATTTATTATTTAAAGCAAGAACAATAAAGGTTGATAATCTTGTACAGATTAAATAAATCTATGTGAACAGAAAAAAATAGGTATAACAAGGACTTTGTGCAACAAGGATTGATGCAAATTTGCAATGTTATTCCACAAAATAAATAACATAAAGCATTTCAGTGGTACAAAGATCTAACTCAGTGAGATTTTCACATACATTTGAGGTTTATTTTATGGTGAAAAGGGAAAACAATGACCACGGTGACAGGTAATTTTCTTTCACCCAAGCTTCTCAAACTGTGGTTCATGTCGGTGGTGAAGTCAAACTATTATCTGTACTGCTATAAAATAATATAACATACATAATATTAGGCCTATATTTTTTCATTATTATTTTGAATTTGACATGGGGCCTTAGGAAAAAAAGTAAAATAACCATCTGCTACTTTTTGTGGTAGTTATTTTGCTTATTTAGTAGGATATTATAGCGTTTTGCCATTCTGCTGCTTATAGAGTAACACAAGTATAACACTATAGTTTTGTTAATTGGTCAAGTTATCTGTTCAGGTAGACTGAACCGCTCGCTGCTTAACAAAATGCTGCTCTAAGCTTGTAAACTTTAAAAACAGCATTAATAAGACTGATGGATGCCTTCCTTTCAGTTTTCACACTATGGTGTTTAAGGGTTTTCATAGCTGGAAATATTTCTATACAGACAAATTAGGTTTTCTTCTAGGTGAAGAAGAAACCTTCTTTCAGCCATCTGACTTTTGGTGTGTAGCATCAGGTGGGGGAGGGGCAGTGTTTTCTCTATGCTCTGTACACCTGAAGGGAAATCAAGACATTCCAGCACTTTCATTGGCATCTCATGAAAGAGACTGTAAACCACTGTATGACAGAAATTGTAAGCAAATTTGTAAAATGTAACTTTAAAACCTTAGAACATCTTTATGCCAATAAATAATGTTTTTACTATAATTTAATAATTTCTGTCCCTTGTGTTTGAGATATAGTACCATTTCATGCATTCCCTGTTTGAAAACATCACAATAAATAACTGACAAGTTTCCATATGTACCAGCACAAGTAATTAAATTTACCCCATTCTTCCTGACTTTTCTGACTTTGTGTTAAAATGCTGAATACCAGATATGACTGCTAGATGAGATGGGTAGTGAAATAAGAAAGTGAAATAACCCAAACTCAATAATTTAACAGTTTTGACCTTCTAAAACACTATCCCAAGTGCTATTCATTAAACAAATAATATGAATATTTAAAAAAATAATATAACTGCTTTAAAAGTAAATGCTAAAAAATATAGAATCTGACTGATATGATTGTCATATTCTTAATTTAAGGAATTTATTGTTGGCTCTGGCTTAGCAAGTAACTAAATGTAAATACACAATGTGTAAACAGTTAAGCTGGGTGGTGCATTAGTGTCTGGTGAGCGATGGTCTTATTTGTGAATGGGCTCCTAATCAAACTCTGCTTAGGACCCTATTCAACTGCTACTGTAAACCACAGTATTAACTGAGGTGTTAATTAGACTACACAGGGTTAAACAGCACTTCTGAAGTTACCACACACGGTATCATCACCTAATATTCCAATCCTGTAGTTGAGCGTGACAACAACGACGTTCCCATAACTGGCCAGAATGCTCCCATCCATCATATTCCCAGTGCCCTCCATATAGGAGCCTCCATGGATGTAAACCATGACAGGTCGGGCTTCCGAGTCCCTTATATCTGCAACGTTGACACACACATACATACACATACATGCTGAGCAAACAAGTGCAGGGATAACAGCACTGAAGTGGAGAATTAATCGAGAACTGTTGCTGAAACTTTATATCACAACTGCCTAGTATGAGGTATGAGAGAGGTCTGCTGGGAAAATGTGCTTGGAAGCAAGCCAGAGTGGTAGGCTTGTGGTATAAAAGCTGTAATGACAATCAAAAAATGCATGGTAAATACACTTTGACAAGAGTTATGAATTTAATCAACAGTTTTTTATGGAGTATGGAGGTGTCGGCCCAAGCAAACTAGCCATATGCACTAAATCTGAAATTCTTTCTATTAGATGTAAAGAGAGAAGAAGGCTTTGACCCAAGACATGAAGAACTTGAATTTTAATGTTTCATATGCACTTGCAAGTATTAACATGATTTTTTTGTTGCATATTTGAACTCAGAAGCACAATGTTACATTAAACTTCTGCTCTCTGGTTGTATGAACCAGAAAGAAAAAAAAATATCCAGTTCACGATACTGACAAATGAGTTTCTTTAGAAGGACATTTAAGAGAGATAAGCAGATATTTCAGTCTGTGGATCAATGCGTGGAACAATAGAGACGGTGCACTTACTGAAAAGACTGCAACAATTCTCAATTCAGGACAGGAGATGCGCTAATAGAAAACCTATGCCATCATAAATCAGATGACCTTATTTTTATTTCACTCAAAGAGAGAAAAAGAAAAAAACCAGCTGTTTGGAAAAGGAAAAAAGTATTGGAACAAGAAGAATCCATGCATCAAAACTTTTGAGCTGTTAGAAAAATACCTTCAGATATATGAATCTCAGCGTGTGAGAAAGCCGCCCCCCTTTTCTTGTGTTGGCTTCCTGGGATTCAGAAAGGAGGAAAAAAAGAAGTACAAAATTCAAAAAAAGCATGCTAGATTTGACTGCGCCTCTTATTTAATATACCGCTCCAATCAAAAAGACAGCATGAAGAGGAAAGAGCCAGAATCTCTTTCTGGTGAAAAACATCAGACAGCTTAAAGTATGACAGTTAAAAAAGGACAAACTGGTGCTTTAAACAAGGAAAAGTTTGTTTGCTTTTAACCACAGTGCTACAAAATGTAGTTTTCCCCTTACAGATTTCTGATATTTATGTTTTTTTGGTCACACTTAAATGTTTTAAATCATTGAACAAATTATAATATCAAAGATAACCTGGGTAAATCCAAAATAGCAGTTACAATGTCGAAAGTATTCATCATCTAAATTTAATGAGTTGCTGTTAGAATTGATTTAATTTAATTTGATTTAACATTGGACAGTTTAGATAATGAACAGTCTGTTTAAGGTTATGGCACAGCATCTGAGCTTGTAGGTCTTTGTACTTTTACAACTTTGACCAGGCATTTTCAAAATCTCATTTGTTTAGCCTTTCAGAAGGGAACTTGCTGGAGTGCTTCAGATCATTGTACTGTTGCATAGCTGAAGTGCACTTGAGATGAAGGTTAAAAACCAATGGCTGGACATTTTCCTTCAGGATTTTCTGCTTGAGATCCATATTCATTGTACAATCACTGCTGGCATTGCTCAACAGTCTCTGTGTGTGAAATCTGAATTCCAAGATGAAACTCCTCCTTATGTTCCATCCAGAACATAATTTGCATATTAATTAGATCATTTTTAATTCCCCGAAATGAGTAATTATATTATTATTTCCACAAATGTCTGTTATGCTCAGGTAATCAGGCAATAGATAGACAAACTATACTTTAGCCTTGATGCTACATACATCTGTTTTTGAATTTCTTAGATCAGGGCATCATGTGTGGCTGTTTGAGGTGTTTCAGCCTACTTCAAGCAGGTTCAATTTAAGTGATTTCTTTATTCTACAGGTCTGGCAGTAGTCAGGTCTGGTTTTGGCTTGTGAAACTGAACTCAGGTTTCTAAAGAAAATGCAGATAATGAAAATATAGCAAGGAGGGAATAGCCTTTCACATTTAGTCAGGTTGGTTTGGATAGCATTTTTTGCTTAACAAATGACATTAAGATTTGAAAACTGCTCTTTGTATTTACTTATGTAACCAATGCCTGATGTTGAAATTTGATGATGATCTGAAACATTTAAGTAAGACAAAAAAGCAAAATCGTGAGAAGTAAGGGAGGGATGCTTCTTTAAAGCACTGTAGGTGTTCAGGATTATACACAGAAATGATCCTTCAGATGAGAGTGGTTGAAGGTGAATCTTTCATTATTTCTGCAACTGCCATGTCGATTCCTAAAGTAAATCACTGCAGAATACATTATAAAAAACCACATGTATTGTTCAGTAAAAGGAATAATTAACAATTCAGAAGATGCATTTAAAAAGCTCAGAATTTAGGAAAATATGTTGTTTAGAAGTCCTGGAGATTAGTCTTAAAGAAAACACCTGAGCAAAAGTGAATAAATATTGAAATCACAAAATGCATGAAGGGCATTTCAAATGAACAAAAACGTGTGGCCCAAAAGGGGTCATGTTGCTTTTCTAACGCATTTGAAAAAGAGAAATTTAATTGACCTGCTTTTGTGTCAGGTGGCTAGGCCTATAGGGAGCACTCAGGCAAAAGGCTTTATGAAATGCATGGCCTGCACCATTTTGGACAGCTACCTTTCAAGCAGGCTGTTTATCGGCTGTTGCTATGCTACCACAGGAAAAAAAAAACAAAACTGTCTCATAGAGCGGTGTCGCAAATACACAAACAGAACCCAGTTCAACATTGAATGTTGAATGTTTTGCAGTGCACCGAGCGCCTGTGAGGGGAGGTGAAACCCTCTCAGAAATTGTGCTTAATTAGCACCTTGAAGTAACAGGAATTAGGAGAAAACTGTTAGTCAGTGCTGGATTTCCAAGTCACACAGCGTTACTGCTGTATTACATTGTTCTGTTAATCTACAGATTCACAGCAGACACACAAAGTGTTCCCTCGCCGGTTCGTTTCACAGCTCAGAAATAAGAAAGGATTCAGCATGCAAAAGTCAGTTGACTCCTGCGCTTCTTTAATTGGCCCCCAACAGACACACTGTCTGAACAAAGCAGTGACTCATTAATAAGAAGACAATTTTGGCAAAAAATTGATTTGAATAAAAGGAAGTCATTTCTAAGCAACCCTTACAAGGCAAGGGCTGAGATGAGATTCTGATGAAATCAAAATCTTAGTTAAAAATACCATAGTTTTGTACTATTTATAGGATATATTTAGAATAAGTTGCTTTTATTGGTTGAAAATGAGGAAGAAATACAATTATTTTAATCACTGTCAAAATAATAGAGTGTGTTGATTTTCACAGGTATTGATAATTTTATTGATAAGTATTTATTGTTATTTTGGTATACAGACTTAGGGAAAAATAATAAATTAACACCTGCTACATTTATTTGCAATTTTAACTGATTATTTCTGAGAAACACAACTACAGGCTTATATTAGCTGGTTAATTAATCAGGCTATCTGCTTTGGTAGCCAGTTTTCAATGGACTGCTAAACAGACCGGCCATTTGCAACTTGCTGGCAAGAGTGATGCGTGTTGCTTTTTGACTGTCTGTGTTTTTCACATTTACATTTCCAAACAACCAAATCTGTCTTTCTTTTAAACAGAGAAAAGTGTAGTATTCAGGCAGCTAACAGGCAGTGTGCAGCAAAATGTGGGGAAGGGGCAGTGCTGTGTTGGATTTCGTAGTGACTTTCCTGAAAGTGTAATCGCTGTGACACAGTCATTAGTTACATTTCCTTTGCTATAAAGTGTTGTGATTGGAACATATATATATATATATATATATATATATATATATATATATATATATATATATATATATATATATATATAAGTTACGTCTTAAACTCTCTGGAGATGATGGTCCTGATTTTGCCAGTGGCAACCTCTCACAAAAGAAAAACACCAGGAAAAATGTTCTGATCATCAAAACGAGCCTGTGTCTCACTATAACTGATACTTCTATTGTTAATTTTAACATAAAACAAATGCACCATCGTAGCTGATAAAACTGCAGTTTTGCACATAAAACACATCCATTATCTATTTTCTTATATTGAATAACCCTGTCTCTTTTGTGCTCTACTACATAAAACACTGCTGTGGAAAACAGGTCCACCACTGACTCCCACAGCAAGCTGAGCTTATGATGCTTTTGGTTTGAAAGCCACATTGCTCTCTGTTCCATACAGGGAGAGAAAACTGCTGTCACTTGGGCACCTTCTCTGACATCTCATTAAAAGATTTTTAAACTGTGGGAAGTTTTGAAGATACAACTTTTTGAAACCTACCAGTAACCTACCTGTTCCTTATGAACACTTTTGATGCTGAGGCAGTGATTTTTTTAAAAATCATTTTACTTTTTGTATAGTTAACAACATATTAGGTTTCGATTAGTGTACCAAGAAGCATTATGTTAACTCACAAACCAAACATTTCTGCTTGTGAGGTGATGGCATCATATAAAACAATGATAGCATTGCTTTGAATGATAAATCAGCCTTTGGTGGTAGCAGTGACATGAGGAGTGGTCGCAAACTGAGTTCATGGTGATCACAGAACAATGAAGGCCGCAGCGAGCAGCAATAGTAGCGAGTGACAGACATGGAGCGTCATAGCTGTCTGTTTTACCCCACCCACTCACCATCTTCCGTTGGAGCGTAGATGTTTAGGTACAAACAGTCCTCACTCTGATCTTGAATGTACGTGGCTACTGTGTCCAGGTTATAGGTGAACCATATGGGCATCATAATCTCTGGCGCCGTGTTATGGATGTTTTGTGGGCACACGGGCATGAAGTGGGTAGCATTCTTGACACCTGACCATGGGGAGGGCTGTTCAGGGGGCATGAAACGCTTTTCACCAACAGGCGGAGTGGCGTAGGGAACCCCAAGGTACTGATCAACGGGTCTGAGGACCTCACTAGGCACGGGAACCCTAAGGCCCCGCAGTTTCCCAAACTGGGTCGTCACAGTTGGGTAGAATTTCTGGCTTGTCGCTTTGGTCAAAGACCAATAGGAGCATAACATCCACCAAAGAAGAGCACAGTGAGTGATGGTTGCAGTCCCTTGCTGATGTAGCAGGTGTGCAGGCAACAGATGGCCTGTGAGTGTAGCCAGCCACATGGTCTGGGCAGGACAATGCTGTTACACAACACAAATGCACACTCTAGTGTCTGTTTAGACCCTCTGCACTGACCCCGTCAAACAGGCATCACTTGATCTGTCTTTAAATCCAATGGTTATCAAATCCAAATGCACCTCAGCCAGGAATAGATCTGCCCTGCTTCGTGTTTTCATGGCAGTGTGTATAGATCTGAAAAATAGAAGAGATCAGTATGATAATTAGTACACCACTTAACATTTAATAATCAGAAATTCAAATCAGAAAGTCAGACTCCAAAATGCTTGCACTCTGCATACAGTGAAGAAATGACATATGTTGAAAGGGAAAATATTTACTTAAAAGTAAGCATATAGTTTGAACTTCCAGCAAAAATGAATAAGCTATCAGTTAATGGGGAAGAAAACTAAAATAGAAAGAAGAGATTTTACAATGTTGAATACATAAAATCTATAAACCACTTTTACATCCTTTATTGCAATGTCTACAGATGCAATGCAAGCCTCAGTTATGGAAGGAAGACCGATGACTGAGATGCTCTTTGACTGAGGTAGAAAAACTATCCTGTGACAAATTAAACTCTGGGATTCTATTTTTAAATTATGATCTGTTTCCCTCTAAGCTAAAGTGGAGAAGAGGATGTCATCAATGCACAGCACAAGAAACAATAACCTGCAGCTATAATAAGGTGCAGTGCTGCTCATGGGACAAGTAAGCTACACACCTTAAAAGTGATAATCATTATGATACATTGGTTTGGCAACCAAAATGTGACAATTTTCTCAGGGAAGGGTTTTCTTTATGTCAGAAGAACAGTGCCTGCTCACAGCATAAACATGCAGTTCTGGTTACAGGTTTACACACATTCATCATCTCGACTGATGTCATTCTGATTTTAAGCTTTTGATGATGCATTTAAGCTATTCTTTTTGTAGGGTGGGGTACTTATACAAAAACAACTTCAATAATGGGCAATAACTGGGCAAGAACTTTCCTTCTGAGCTTTGAACTCTCTGACAATGGAGGATTTTTCTTGTGCCATAGTGCCTTTGCTGCGTAGCACGACATGTTTGAACTGAACAAGGATTTGGAGAGGATGATTGAGAATGTTTAGAACATACAACTGCAGCTGACCTGGATAGCTTATGACATAGTGACGGTGCAGACTGGTGTCAAGGGGGAGGCGTGTTCGTGTGAACTGGAGGAAGCGCATCACAGATGCAGAGCGGCTGTCTTTGGAGAGCCTGAACCGCAGATGGAGATGGAAGCTGGTGCTGAGTCAGCACAAATTGAAACTGCAGATTAAGTGGTGTAAAATTGTACTCTGATATGCTACATTCATGTTAAAGTTGCTGGTTGCTGTGTTGTTGTTGGCTGGCTTTATTAAAGTAGTGTGTTTTAATATAATTTATAGCTATGACTTGGAAGAAAGAAGCCTCTGCCCTAAAATCTGCATTCTTGAGAAACATTTTAAGGTCAGATGACACAAAATTTGAACATTTTGGCAACAATAAAAAGAACTATGTTTGGAGACCTCAAGGTGATGCTGTCAAACTTAAGAATGCTGTACCGACTGTAAAGTTTTGTGGTGATACTATTATGCTGACTGTTTGTTTCACTTGCAGTGGCATTGATGCATTGGAAAACCTGGACTTAACAACTTAGCCTCAAATGAACAGCCTGATGTTTGAAACCTAACCAGCCATGCATGCTTTAGGACAGTGGGAAAAGGACAGAGTGCTCAGAAAGAACCCACACTTGCAGGGGAGGAACATGCAAACTCCATGCAGAAAGGCCACAACTCAGGGGTCTCATTCATACAGCTGGTGTACGCACAAAACGGAGCCTGAAACTGGCGTACACCACTTTCCACAGAAATGTGATCTATAAAACACAAACTTGACGGGAAAATGTGTGGTTGGTCCCTCATGCCATGCGTACTGTATACACTTGTTTCGGAGAAATGGCGACACAGATCATTAAGTGGGGAATTGAAGCCATACTGCATCTTGATTCCCTCAGACCTTTAATTACATAATGAACTTTAACACAGATTGACTTTATCATAAGCATTCAAAAATGTAGCATGATATATGCTTGTGCTAGTGAGCCATAAATATACATGAGGACCTTTCAAATAAACAAAAATGGCCTATAAGACAACCTCAATACTAAACCAAAGTCTGCACAGTATTTAAACGTTTTCTTACCATCACATTCCTCTCCCAGCTGATCACCAAGGTGAGATGTACCACAGATTAAAGCATAAATTGTAATGGATGCATTGGAAGATGTTGTATATGGGAGAATCAGGAGGAAAGGCGTTTTCAGGGCTCACCAAGATCTTTTGGTCCATAATAATGACTGAGTTATAAGCTGATTCAGACTCCCTAGAACATCGCTCTTGGATCTGTGAGCTGAACTAGGTCAGTATTGTAGAGATCGAACTGCTGGAACCATGCCATCCTGTTCAGTTACAGGTTGTTAACCACTCTGGGGTTTTCTGGGAACCAGCTCCTACCAGTGCGAATTAGCAGACAGGCATGTATTTGAATTATTTAAAAAAATAATTAACTCTCTGCCTGAAGCCACTTTAAAGAACAACATAATTCTTTGAAGTTATCCATAGGTCTGGGATATCACAGCCAGCATAAGTGCATGCTGCCTGTCATCCTGGATGGCATTGTTAGCATGACCAGCCAATACATCAGATTTCCATACACTGTGGGAGAACATTCCAACATTAAAAGACAGTTTGTAGCAATGTCTGGTTTTCAAATGTGATCAGTGCAATTGTCTGCACCCATATTGCTATAAGAGCTCCATATGACAATGAACTTGTGCATGTAAATAGAAAGTATGTGCATTCTATGAATGTGCAAGTCATATATGACTCCAACATGCACCTGACAAATTTAGGGCCACGCTAGCCTGGCTCAACACATTACTCCTTTATCCTAGCAAAGCAGTGTACAGAATAGATTGCAGACAGGTGCTGTAGGCGATTGCTAGCTTCTAGGTGAGTCTGTGAAAAACTAATTTGTGGAATACTAACGATTAGGGCCTGATGTACTTAGGCACTATTCTGCTATGACCTGCAGGGGACAGTGGCCATCCAGTGGAGATGTGTAAACTTTATTTCATGTCAATGTGGCTACCAAAAATTATATGTTTTCAACTCTCCACTTTACTTACATTGCTTTCTACCTAGCTAAAATTGCGTTTTTCTCCCTCTTTTCTCTGTGGTTGCCATTGTTAATTATAAAATAACATGGTCTGCTGGCTCATTTAAATAAACCCTGACATTCATGAGGAGCTTTGCATTGATAATTTATGGTTTAAGGTGGGCATGTATAGGGCAGAACCTGATGCAGGTCCTTGTTCGCAATCTTTGAGGTACAGCTGTGATTTATAAAGGAAAATTGCTTGTTGGTGTGTGTGCAGATGATTTTATAAATCTGGATTTTTTTTTTTGGCGTACATACATTTTTAGTATGGATCCTACATAAATCCTTTATAAATGAGACCCCAGGAAAAGCAACAGCACTAACAATTGCTCGAGTGTGCAAACCCACCAGGAAAACAATCAATTCAAATGATCGTTACCAGTTCTAGTCAAACATCCAGTGAGAATGATGACAGAAACACAACGGCAACAAAAGGCATGTAGTCAAGATGCAACTTTTGTAGAGGCATTTATGTTTGTATGTATTTGAGCCTGTATGCACAATTTTGATCTAGTGTGGATTATAAAAAATCCACAATCAATTCAAGCTTTGTATGCCTAACCTTTGTTCTTTTTTTTCAAAATCCTTTCAAAAATCTGTTGTATTATGTATTATTAGCAGTGTGTTTTACTTTCCAAACTACAGCAATTAACATCAGCTTTTCTCAAAAGCTTACAGAGTGTTTTTAAAGGAGGAAATGATGCCACACAGTGATAAACAAAGCCTAGTCAGAACTGTTTCAAAGCCAGCTATGAGAATCCAATTTGGAAGGTGCACAGATTTTTAAAGGTTTACATTTGTTAGCTTCAGCTTTTGGCTTGTACTTTTTTATTTTCAACACATTATTTAGCAGAGTTGCAAATCAATGCATTCTAATTTAATCACATTTTACACAGAATTCTGTCTTTTTCTGGCTAAAATGAGGAAAAAAGGCAGAAAATTGAAGACTGTTTAAGTTATAGAATCTAATATTTCCAAGCACCCAAAGCTCCATAGACATGCTTTTACCCTTAACTGGAAAAAAATCACGCCTCTATATACTGCAGAATACTAATCTCCACTGACCTTTCTTATCAGCTGAACTGAAATCTGAAAAGAACATCTCAAGATAAGTGGCGTTAAAAGCTCCTTTTGATTTTTTGGTAAAAGGAGCAAGACAAACGACAAATGAAAGAAAATTCTTTCATTTATAGGCGAGATTAAAAAGGCACACTCTCCAAGAATAAAAAAAGCTTCTGACCTGGCAATGTTTCACTGTTTAATTTTCAAAACCTCTGCCAGATGAATAGATTATTTGTATCTTTCTTGTATCTTTCCATAGATCTAAGCAGCACTATTAGAGACTGACATGGAGATGCATAATGGAAGTGTTGCACATTCCCAGAATAAACATGTCTGATGGGACCACACAGGCACCAAACCTTCCACATACAGCAGAGTAAATTTAGGCTTCCAGGAAGCTCAGGGACAATCTGAGTTAAAGGCTTCTTTATTGTGGATTTAAAAACAAACAAACAAACAAACAAACAAACAAACAAAAAAAACAATTATGTTTTATTTTTGCTGTGATTTGTCCCTGTTTCAGCAACAACACA
This sequence comes from Anableps anableps, assembly GCA_014839685.1. Classification (NCBI taxonomy): domain Eukaryota; kingdom Metazoa; phylum Chordata; class Actinopteri; order Cyprinodontiformes; family Anablepidae; genus Anableps; species Anableps anableps. The sequence continues at coordinate 12,370,748 of CM026078.1, read as the reverse complement.
CTGTTTGTTGAAAGAAAGGCTTTATTTATCTATGAATCTGATCCTCTATTTTCCGGTTTCAAACATACCACCTTTCCATATTCTTTCTTAAAATCAAACACAGGAACATATCCCACAAATTCTGCATTTGGGAAAATTTTCCCTACCTGTAAAATCCGACTGTTAATCTGAGTACATTTATTTAATAGATTTAAAAAAATCCACTGTTTAGCTACAATTGCAACAACTTTGAGCTTCTCTTACAGTTCTTACCAAATAAATATGGCATTCATTTTTTATGTAGTCTTCACATAAACTTGATGGGACACAAACACTGCTTTCTTTCGGCCACTCTTCAAAATGGGAAAGACAAAAGGACATGCTATTTATGTTAGCAGATACTGATTTTCAAAAGTCAGGAAACGGCTACAAGAAAAAAGCTACTGACCTGGACTTGTCCATGTCTAAAGTTGGAGTAGTAATTAAAGTATAAAACAACTGAAACTGTGACAATCAAAGCTGGATGAGAACCCACCACAGACAGTCAGGAGGATAGCAAAGGAGGTTAAAAAATTCATCACATTATATACTGTTGCAATAAAAAATACATTTATCTAAGACTTCAAAAAAAAAAAAACATGGTCTGGTTACCAGTATCAAGGTAGTCCAGGGTTTTAAAAGGTTAGTTTCAAAACTGCTAAAACTTGTGTTATACCTGTTGTGCCAGTTCCATCGTCAATCACTTAACAGTCATATTTTTGGACTGTGGGAGGAAGCTGTAGTACCTGGAGAGAACCCACACATGCAAAAGGAGAGCGAGCAAACTCATGCAGAACAAGCACAGGCTGGGATTTGAACCCATGACCTTCCTGCTAAAAGGCAACAGTGCTAGCAACTGCATCACCATGGCGCCCTGTTGAAATCATAGTTATAATAAGTAAATGTTATAGATAGCATTATATTAGCAGTATTAATCAGGATATTGTAATATTAAAGTAGAAGTAGAAATAATTGCTGTTAGTTGTAGAGAAATTTGAGTTAACTGAATTAACAACTGATTTATTGATTTTGTGGTGAAAATGAAATAGGGAATCCCTCCAGCCCCTCACCCCCCATCACCACCACATCCCTAAATGCAAACTGTTAACAAGCTGGACATTAAGACAAACTTGAAAGGAACAGCTGTGTTGTTTGTCTTCCATTTAGCTGGTTTGTGATGAAAGAAACATGCATTCTGTCTTACACTGGCCTGTCAATGAACAAAGCAAAACAAGCTTGTTAACCTAATCAGATTTATTGATGAGTTTCGTCAAAAGACTGCTGCTACAAGCTCAATTTTTAATCTGATGAACCTATCAACAGAGGGGACAATTTCCCCCGACTAACTCACTAAAGTAATTAACCATATTTCTGATGCATCCAGCTTTCCTCTGCCTCTGCACCATTTTGTATGCACTATGGGGAGTGTAAACACACACACGCACATTTAAAAAAAAGGTGGCTCTGTCTGTCTTTCACAGGTGCTGTGTATCAGCTAACAACAACATCATTACTGCCTGCCAATTTGTGAGCGATGAGACAAATCAGATCACTTTCCCTCTCACGCTATCACAGAGGTTCATGTGAGAGGAGTTGGACTCGTCTGCTCCGGGCCCAGCTTTGTCTGTATTAATTAACAGTCATGAATGTTCCCTACGGCCAATAAAAAAAGAGAAAAGGACAAGGCTTTCCTTTATCATATATCTGCTATATGACAATGATGTAAAGCTCCTACGACATTAACAAGGAAATGGTAGAGAACCTGGTTTTCTTCTGTGTAGACAGGGACACATCTTCTGACAGTGATATGTATAATGCATTCAAAATTATTCATTTCAGTTGTTGGGGAAAATTGCTTTATTAGGAAAAGGTGTTGGAAAAGTAAGTTGCCTGAAGTTTATGAAGAAGCGGTGACAAAAGAGATTAAAAACAACAGGAGGTCTAGAAAATTTAAATGATTTCCTAAAATGATTTCTCTTTAAATTACACAGACATGGGACAAGCATCAGTCAGCATGTATCTTTCTTCAATCTGATGTCAAATCAAACATCTAATTTAACTGGCAGTGCAAAGCTATTGTGCAATATTTTAGATGCATACACAATAAATGTAATTTTGAGGATATTAAATGTTCTTAATAAGAACTATTAAAATTTTAATCAAGCATAGTTTGTAAATAGAATGTTTATTTTAGGGTCAATTCTAACAACATTAACTACTTTATTTTGGTAAACTCTGCCTAAACATCTTGATTAAAATTTACAGAATGATGCTGGTGTAGTCTGCTGCTACCATTCTCATTTGTCAACTGCAGTTTCCAGCAGAAAACGCTTAGGCTTCTAAATATAAATGCTAAAATAGGTTATATTGAGAAAAAAAAAGACAGAAACTTTATAAAAGTTAACTCCTCTCATGAGACGTTATGTTTATGTTTTGGAGCAAGAATTTAAGTGTATGTATATTTAAGTATATGTCCAGTTTGAGCTAGATTAGCAACTGAACTAATGAGAAAGTTGAACACACAAGCAAGCTAAGCTTCTTAACTCTGAGATAGACATTTTGTTCGAATAGTTCTGAAAACTCTGACTTAAGTTTCTAAAATAAGACTGTTCAATAAAGTTTAATGCCTTGATCACAAATTGTCATTTTTTTGATGGTGTTTTATTTTTGCATGGAAGACAAACCAGATGACTAAAACAGTAAAGATGCTTGTTGGTCACAATTCTTCTTCCAAGGAGGACCCAACAGAGGTTTGTGTTAATTTTTTTTGTTTTTCACCATGGCTTTGCAGTTATTTATTATCTTACACATTTTGACACTGTACTTTAATACACAGTTGTACTGTTGTTTGGTATGTAACTTTTTATGATTTTATTTCCTCTTGAAAATGAGCATTTATTTCTCTGTGGGATTTATCCTGTATAAATAAAAATAAAATAAAATAAAATAAGACTAAACAATTCTTGACTGAAGTTGTAAAACTGTATCTATCCTTGGGATTATTTGGTACTGACTGATCTGATATTGTAGGTTTTAAATGTAGGCTATATTTTGTAAGGTGATTCAGGGTGGGAAAATATTAGATACATGCTGTCATCTTATTTATTCAATATTGATTGATTGGCAAATGCTTGTATTTGGATTTATTTAATAAAATGTAAGTGAACAAATATCGCATGTTATCTCTGACATTGAACTATATTGAAATTATTACATTTGAATAAAATTACCTGTTAGTTGGAATTTTGTTGACATTCAAAAACTGATTGTATTTTTTATTTTATTTTTTTTCAACCACAAACATTTTTTGCAACCACAAACATCAATATATGGATTTTTTTGTGTGATGTCCCAACACAAAGTAGCACATAACTGTGAAATGGAAGAAATATGATAACGGTTTGCTAAATGTTTTACAATTAAAAATCTAAAAACTAAGGCATGCATAGATATTAGGTCCAACAGACTCAATAATCTTTTAGAGCCTCCTTTCGCTGCAATTAAAGCAGCAATTATTTTGAGATATGTAGCAGCACTGCATATCTAGAGGTAGACTTTTTGCTTATTTATCTCTGCAAAATATCTCAAGCTCAATCTGATTAGATGGAGAGCGATCTTTAGGTTTTGCCCCAGATTCTTGGTTATATTTGGGTCTGGACTTTGACTGGGTCATTCTAACATGAGTGTCCTTAGACTGAAACCATTCTATTATAGCTCTGATTGTATGTTTAGGGTAGTTGTTCTCCTGATGACAGGAAAACCATTGTCCAAGCCTCAATGGCTTTGCAGGTTCTAACAAGTCCTCTTCCAGGATTGGCCTGTGTTTAGCTCCATCTCTCCTCCTATCAACTCTGACCAACTTCCTTATCCATTCTGAAGAAAAGCATTCCCACAGCATTATGCTGCCAATATCTGCAGCTCCTCTAGTTACCATGGGCCTCTTGGCTGTTTTTTTTATTATTTTTTATTTTCTATTATTTATTTTTAAATGAGTGGAATTTAACTAGACCTGCCCAGGGTGTAGCCCACCTCTAGCCCTTTAACCGCTGGAGAGCAAATGTATATTTTAAGTCTTAAACTGACGTAGTATTTAATGTGTCATATTGATTAAAATCTTGGCACAGAAAATTCATGACATAGTTATACCCATTGCATTGGTTAAATTCAAATGATTTGCTTTATCAGTAAATCTACTATAGAGCTTTTTGCTATTATTCACATGCATAACAGGACACACTGAAAGAGGCACTATTCTGATCTGTAATGGGAAAGACAAACATAAAAAGCTTTATGGCGTACATCAAATGGGCTCTGTCATAAAAGTAAACCACTGCACAGTTAAATTGATGAACTGCCAAGTTACTGGGTAGCTTAGACAGACAGCATGCCCAGATTTGAATAAAAAAAAAAACCCAAATCTTATTGTTTCACAACCATAACCCAGCTGTTCATACTTATTCTATGTTGATTTGGGGAACTACTTCCTGCAGTGGTGCCCACCGGTGACAGGATAAGGTGATAAGGCAGAAACAATCCTTTACCCCCCACCCCTTTCATTAATGTATGATGTATTCATTACTTATTTAGTAGCTCATTTGAATGTCTGTCAATCACTTACCAGCCCCACCCCCAGCATTTAATAACAACATACTATATAATAATAAAGCTTCGGATTTATGTGCCCCCCCCCCCACATGACCACCCCTTTGTAAACTTTCTCGATGCGCCCCTGTTCAATATACCAAAATCCTTAAACTCCAATTTAGCTGACTCGATTACGGGTTACAAACCTATTAGAGAGATTGCAATGATCATGTTTCACTCAACCAATACTATTTCTACACCTACAGCGTCGACAGGCACACAATTCAAAACCAATTCAGCGCTAATAAAAATCTCTGGGACAACATCTTATCGATTGTATGGGTTCTGATACCTTTGGGGGGGAGGAAATGAAAGCAGCTGAGAATGATCCGAGTATTTCAAACAACGGGACCAGGCTGCACAATGTCCTTGTAATCCGACTGGTTTGGAACAAACGTGTCCCCAAATCTTTTCCCGAATTCGCCAGTGGATTAGACAGGAGTGGGTATGGATGCATGGATAAGGACAGCATGTAGGGAGCACTCAGCATAATAATCACTGCTTCATAAATTAACGCAAGGATCCAAACCCACAGAGAAAACCAAGCCACAGCCCACGTAGCATCGACAAAACTGCTGTGGTGTGTGTGTGTGTGTGTGTGTGTGTGTGTGTGTGTATGTGTGTGTGTGTGTGGTGTCTCATGGTGTGACTGGGAAGCTTGTTTAATCTAGGTCTAGGACGGTGGAAAAATCGGACAACGTGGAAGGAAAATATCGAGAGAAAAAGGGAACCAATTCATAACAGTGAGAAACGGCTTTAGGTGGAACAATCAGCCCAGATGTCAGTGATCAATCAGGACAGAGATTCGCCTCTCGGGAAAAAAACAGCATCATTAGGTTAACTCACCTGCTTCTACACCAGCTGAAAGGCGCTCCATCCCAACATTTTCCTCCATACCATTCCCGTCAGTCAGGATGCAAGACGAGGAGCTGGAGAAAGGGGGGTTCTGTAAAGAATATTCCTCCGGCTTTAGGATATCAAACACGCGGATCTTCGCTCTTATCTGCTGCTTCGCACAGCCTGTGTGCTTTGCGCATTCACGACGCCAAGGTCAGGAGCGCCAACGGTTTTAATGGAGCGCCCACCACACAGATCTCTCTACGGCGCCCACTGCCAGCGCGTTACCAGGCAACCACCGGGATACGCCAGTGCATTAAATCTCCCCCTTATCCCCCCAAAATAAAAAAAATTAAATAAACAAAAAAACCCGACTCATTTGCAATTTAGAAACCATCAACTAAACACCTTCAACCTCGGACAGCACTCATGCGAGCTCAGCGCTTTGTTGAGGGGTGCAACCCATCTGCCTTTGACCGAATGAGAGGAAAAAGAGTGAGGCTATTCAAGAGGTGAGCAGGTCTGCAAGGAGAGATGATGTCGTGCATTTGGAATACACGGCTTGCCCTGGCGAAAACGTTCCAGCTTACTATGACCACCAAGAAAAATGAAAACACCCTGGAAAAATAATGATGAAAATATTCCGTTTATGTTCTCACAAGTGTACGCTACTTTGCGACAGTATTCATGACCCGTGAACTTTTTATGCTGTTTTTTTTTTTTTTTTTTTACAAATAAAAATTTAAAGCGTGTGGAAAGCATTTGTATTCACCCCTTTTAATCTGATACCCCTAATAAAATCCAGTGCAATCATTTGCCCTCAGAAATAATCAAATTAGCAAATACCATTCAATAGTGTGTAATTTCCTATAGAGCATCACCAAGACCAAGATAAGTCAGGGAGAGAGTTATGGAGAAATTTAAAGCCACATAATGATATCCCAAGCTTTCAACATCTCATGGCACTCTTAAAATACACAGAAGTTTGTGGCGATATCAGGACAAAAAAGAAAGGAGTCCAAGGTGTGTGCAAACTTTTGTAAGTTATTGTATGTACTGACGAAATAATACCTGTACCTGAGCTCCCGAACTGTATTAGGCAGTCTATATTTTTGTCTACACAGTAGGAAAATCAGGTATTAATTTAGCCTTGTCATGACAGTGTTAGGGTCTTAAAAGAAGGTGAGAAAATATGTGAAATAACCACAGGTGTAACTGTGAGGAAAGTAAAACGATTCTGCTTCTTGCACTTTGCCCAGAATAGAATGCTCTACTTGGTTCAAACCTCTGCTCGTCTCAGTATAAACATAGAAAATGTTTTCAAACATCCACAGCAGCTATTCACGAACTTCCAGTAAGTAGTCTGTGTGGGCCAGACACAGTTGCTGACAGAGCAGACATTCCCCCATATACTTTTCTTTTTTTAATAATGCCCTATGGTCATGGATGTGATGCATAAACGAAGGGAGATTTTCACACTTCTTGGGAGAAATGCTGGCCAACATTTCTTTCAAGCTCAGTTACCATAGAAAGCTTTTAACTGGAGCTAAACTGGGTTATTTAGTTTTTCGTACACACTCAGAGGCTGATGCACTGTTTGAAAGATGGGCTTCTATAGCACCTCTGCTTTGGCTGAAGTTTATTGATTAATGCATGAGGCTGATTGTAAGCAAGTTAGGCACATGGTCCCTGTGGTTTCATATTGTTCCATTTTTTATGTGTGCACGGCGCTTATTAGCACCCCTGTCACATATAAAGGGTCCAAGTTAATTTGCATACTGAGACATTTTAATTAAAGACACACTTTCTGGTCCACATATTTGCAGTCATTGACACTTTCTCCACACAAACCCAAAGTGTAGGCTGAATCAGCTTGATTGGGGATAAAGCAAAAGCAGCTTCCGTGACCAAAGGGTTGGCTAACACATCCTTTTGTTTTGAAGTTTTCTTTCCTAATGAAATGCCTCAAGCCCACAGTACCCGTTAAAAGTTTAAACACCCTTTTAAGTGTCTAAATGAGAAAGACTGATCAAACCCTGACAACTGTTACAATATTTTCACCGGCATTTAGACTTCCCTGTGAAACTATAAAGACTCCATGAACCTTTACGAATTTTGTCAAGTCACAACTGCAAATGTCTATGTATTTTTGTGGCATTACTTGAGATAAATAGAGCCCATATGTGTAATATAACTTTAGTATGAATCCAGCTGTGAAGGCCTTGGAGGTTCGTTAGAGGACAAAATACCAGATGAAGGCCATGGAAGACAGCAGACGGGTCAGGGGGAAAGTTCCATAGAAAGTTAAAACAGGGTTAGGTTTTAAAACATTCTCTTGAGCTTGAAATATCTCACAGAGAACTGTTTAGTCCACTGTCTGAAAAGAATGGAAGATTACAGTCCAACTCAGGAGGAGCTGAGGAGCTCCACAGCTCAGGTGGGAGATTCTGTGAAGAGAAAAGCCATTAGTCATGCAATTAAAAATCTGGCCTTTATGAAACAATGGCAAGAAGAATGCTATTGATAAGAGAATCCCATAAAATCCCATCTTTAGTTTCACCAGCAGCCATGCATTTGAGAAATCTGGAAAGTGAATATGTTAAAACCAGAGTTTTCTGCCAGAAATGGAAAACAAAATGTGTGGCTGAAAATCATCACTGTTCACTAGGTACTAGCAATATAGACTTAAAAGTTTATTACAGTTTATTTTTTTAAATTAATTTTGATCAAATAAAAAGTATATCACTCTTAAAAAAAGAATCCTTCTTAGGATTATAGGCTACCTCAGGACTCCAGCTACATTAATCAATTCAATGTTATTGCTAAACAACACAAAATAAAGACATTTAATCAAATTTTTATGGATATACATTTTCGTTGCTGCTCTCAGCCATAACAGGCTGATCAAACATCAACAAACAGAGTTCATCATGGTCACAATAAATCAAAATTCTTCTGATAATAACGAAAAGCACAATAACTATAAATGGGACAATAATTTCCAATTCCTATGGTGCACCACCCTGAGCGCTTGATTCCCAAATGGTGTTGGGAACATGCTGTGGTGAAGGGGGTGGGGTGAGGTGTTGGGTGGCAGGTTGGGGGTTTTAGCAAGGACAATTAACCAGGATAGAGGTAATAGAAAGACGAATGGAGCTAAATGAAGGGAAATCTTTGAGGAAAAACGTGTTGGAGGCTGCAAAAGACTTAAGACATTGTTAAGGATGAGAGCAGATAGTGAAAGCTACAATGAAATGGTTTAGATTATATTTTCATGTGCTACATTAAATAAAGAATATATACCTAAATCCAATCGATAATCTGTGGAAAGATTTGAAAATGTATGTTCAAAGACACTCCCCACATTATTTGATGATTGTTATATAAAGAAGAATTGGTTGATTTCTTAATCTGCAAAGCCCATAGAAGTATATTCCAAAAGACCTCCAGCTGCAATTTCAACAAAAGGAGGTTCTACAAACTATTGAAAAAGGGTGGATCTGAACACAAATGTACACTATTTAGATTTCTATTTTTTATTCTAAAAAACATGGATTTTTTTTTTTTTTTTTTTCCCACTTCACAGTATTGCTAGGCTTTCTGTTGTGCTCACATGAAATGTTGTAATTTAACAAAATGAGAAAAAAGTACATGGTGTACGTACACATTTGTAAAGCTGTATAATAAGGTATTACTGTGTCATACATACGCTTGGATTTCTGCAAATGTGAGGTTTCGTAACTCACATCTGAAACTCGAGGATATTCTCCATCAAACTGGAAACAACCTCCTGAGGTTATGAAATCTGTTAAGGACTTCTCCAGGTTACACACAGAGAACACAGTAAGGGTGGGACTCCATTGGAATAACAAATTTTCCTGACAGGCTTTTTCTTTTGAAACATAGAAATGAGAGTAAAGATGCAAGCTGGATCAAGGAAATAGGATTTTGGTTGTATGAATCAAAATGTGTATTTATTAAATCTAGATTCCAATGCAATTTTACAGAGTTTTATTAATAATTTGGTGCCATTTAAGCAACATTTGTGCCTATTCGATCAAGAAATCTTTCTTTTAGCACTGTATGCACCACATTTTAGAGCTTAATTTCTCTGCCAATGGCTTTATTTATGATTTTTCCCATACAGTCACTTATGAAATGAAATGAATTGAAATGACATCAGACTTATATAGCGCTTTATTAGGACACTAAAAGACGCTGTACTTATGGCATGAGTTATAGATAATTTTTTTGTAAGAACATTTATGGTTTATTTGTTTTGGCATTTATACAAATTATTAGACTGATAAACAGCTAATAGTTAAAATAATAATAATAATAATAAAAAACAAGAACCGTAAACATCGCTTCCCCCAAACCTATGTCATAAAAATTGAAGAGATTCTTGGTGATATGAAGTAAATTATAATTGGCTGTTTAAATAGTCTTGTCTGATTAGATATTCTGAGTTCAGATTTATAGATCTGAATATTTTTGTTGACAGTTCACTATCTGATGTTTAGCTGTATCAGGATGCTCTAATCAGCTATCGTTTGTTCTCGGCAGAAGGAGAAATTTTGATGAGTGAGAGATCTTATTCATTCTGTTCCTGATGGCTCATTCTAATTCTTTTATTCATTTGCTTTGTACTTCAGGACCTTCTGCAGAGAGCCCTGTGCCAGAGGGATATAGCTACAGTTCAAAGGTGCATTATTAACATTTCCAGCACTCCTGCTGTGTTCTGTAAGCACCTCTTGTGCTGTACTTCATTACTAAATCATATAAGATCCACACCCCTTATGCCACCCCTAATCTCTCTTTATGGTTCCCAATACTTTTGTTGTTATTAAAGGTAATTATTCATTAATTGCAACTGTTCTTTTCCCCCTCTTGAATCTATATGTGATCAGCTATGTAAATGAGTCGAACTAAAATGCCTCTTTGTCCCTTGAATAAATCATAAATAGATTAGATTTGATTAAACTTTAATGAACCCCCAGGGGGAAAGTGGGTCATGGCAGCGGTAGAGAACAGGATATACTGCTAGTAAGTGCAGACAGAAATGGCTGCTGTTGTTGCCAGAGGAAAATATAAAGCACAAGAAAAACATTTATCCTATCCAGAAGACATAAAGTTAAGATTCCAATCTTTTAGTTAGAGTGAGATGTATTTATAATTTAAGGAAGAAAAACTGTCAATCAGTATAAATTACACTACAAATATATAAATAAATTCAGAGCTCAATAGCACCTTAACAACAACCAAAACTGAACCCCCAAACTTCTTAGAAACAGAAAACAGCTTTATAATTTCTTATATTAAATTTTTAAATCTGCACCTACAACACGGCTCTTTGCTATCAGCTTCCTGCTAAATTTCTGTACAGCAGAAACAGTTTGATTGTTTGAACATCCCTTAAAAGATGAGGGAGTTTCCAGAAAAAGAGCAATAATATGATCACTGTAAATCCTATGTGAGCTATTGTCCCTTTAATACAGTGCTGTCCAAAGTTGGTCCTGGAGGGCCGGCATCCTGCATGTTTTACTGCTCTCCCTGGTGGTAGTAACTACCTCCTCAGCATGTCAATGTTCTGCAGAGGCCTGCTAACGAGCCATCATTTGATCCAGGTGTGTTGAACCAGGGAGAGAACTAAAATATGCAGGATACTGGCCCTTGAGGACTGACTTTGGACACCCCTGCTTTAATATATACATCTCCAAAGAAGTCAGTATTCCTTGAAGACTGTTGCCTCATAGATTCATAAAACCATGTGGCTTAAATAAAAAAAAAAAGTTGCTTTATAAATTGTAAACTGCTTACAGCCTAAAGGAAAAGACCAACTTTCCCTTTCAGTACCTGTTTTATATGACAGTTAGATAAAGCTATTAAAGATGTTAACATGGAAATGACTGGTAATCTGGCTTCTTTCTGTGTAGGTAGGGACATGTCTTCAGGTTTGAAGATGACATAGATAATAGATCCTTCATTAGAGTTTTTGGCCATAGCTGCTGTTTTTTGAAAAAGCTGATTAAATAGTAAGCTGTCTTCAGTTTAGGAAGAAGCTATGGCAGAAAAGATTAAAGACAACAGGACATGCTGGTGAGCTGATTGAAACCCTAAAATGTTTGCCATTTCCCTTTAACATGCATGTGTGGCACAAGTATCAGCCAGCATACATCTTTTTTTTAGTCTGACAGCAAATCATACCTCTAATTTAATGGACAGAGCAAATTAAAGTGGATTCTTTTAGGATCACACTTTATAAAAGGGAATTTTGAAATTCAAGAAATATTTGGTGTAAGAATGATTTAATCCTTCCTAAACATTATAAATAAATTTTGACTGAAGATGTTGGTTCAGTAAACTATTATTTTCAAATAACTTTGTCCAGCAGAGAATGGTTAAACTTATATGGTTGAAAACAAATGTTTTCATATGCTGTAAAAACCCTCCACAAAGCCTGCTTTGCTATCTGTGTAAAATGAAATCTGACTAAATCTTCCTGTTTTGGTTTAATTATCAAAACAATTTCTATTTGTTAAATACCAGAATACTGACAGAGAGTTTTAGGGATTTTTTTAATCTTTATTTTCTTCAAAGTCTGAAGTTTATATATACTAAGATTGTTATGCCTTCAAAGTAAATTTGGGAAAATGCAGATGATGATACCATAGCCTTTAGTTTTGCTCTCATTGGATCACTAGAGATTTCTTCAAAAAATAAGGTCAATGTTGCTAAGTGCATTTGCAAATGGCAATCTGTTTTTTATTGTTGCTTTTATAGTAATGACTTCTGCTCTTATCAGCATCAATCAGTATCTTCACAGCAGTTGTTGTTTTAGGGTGGATTAACACAGTTTGCACAAAAACATGTTGATTTCTAGGACACAAATCCAATCTCCTTCCTGAATTATGTGCTGGCTGTATGACCCTGTGGTGTTTGTACTCGTTTGAATAGATGAATATGGCACCTTCAGGTATCTGGAAACCGTATCCCAGGATGAACCAGACTTGTAAAGGTCCACAGTTCTTTCCTGATTCTGATCCAGTCAACTCAAACGTTTTGCATTTCCCTATCTGAAGCTTACACAGCTAGAACATCATCATCTGCACTTCCATTAATTGCTTAAAGGGATAGTAATCTTAGTGCATGTACACGTCTCCATCTACAAGTAAATAAAACATATTTAATTGATGTGAATTGTATTATCAATTAATATAAGCTTAAAAGTTAAAAACTAAAACGAGACTTTTAACCTCGTTTAGCAACAGTGCTAAAATGTCGCTGTACCAGACAGACCAGAAAATAGGAAAAATTAAACAAAAAAAGTCCAAAGAAGAAAGAATATATGGAATAATGCAGTTGAGTAGTGGTTTTCATATTGTTTATAACAAGGACTTCAACTTAATAAAAAGTTTTTAAACAGTTCTACAACAGAACATAGACTTTCCAGTTCCAGGTTGACTGTCTGCTCGCAGCGAGTTCTTGACATGTTTTCCTGTGCACTTCAAGTCTATGATGAAGCAACAATCTATGTGCATGAACTACTCATCTTTTTGGCTGCTGGTGTTAGGAGACTCTACATGACAGTTATCGTTTGTATTTAGCAAACACATAATTAATACCAAAATATCTTCAGTGTGACACTAAATAGAAGTCCAAATTGTGCTACTTATACTTTTAGAACCATAGCAGTCGGACACTACAGAGACACTTCAGGAACAGAGAGGCTAAATCCTGCGAGACAGTATTTAGGGAAAAGGAACGCCCGACGTTACTTCTGGGTCGCTTCCTTCCACTTTCCCGTGATGCACTGCGCTTGTTACGAGTGAAGCATTTGATTAATTAAGAACATTGTTTAGAAAAATATACTGATATGCTGCTGAATAACTACCTCATGTCACGTGTGTTTTAAGCGTGAAATAAAACTATTCGCAAGTTAAAAATAGCACTAACGGTCACCTCTAGAATGCTATAACTCGTAACTACGGCAACGACGTCAGACGTGACTCGCGGGAGAGTAAAGCAGCAACATTCGTCCAAAGAACTCCACAGTGTTCTGTTTTCTGTTGGATTTTCAGTCTCCTGTTGGACATGGAAAACCACATCTTCGGAAAAGAGAGGCTTATAGTGCCAACTGACTTCACATCACCAAGTATGCTCCACATAACTTTGTTTCTGCTTTATGTTACATCAGCTTGAAAGATAAGTGAATATTTAACCTAGTTTTTGTTTTCTCCTACTTTAATTAACTCCCAGTTGAGGGTTATATTTACCCGTATTTAAGACATAATAGCATTGCTGTTTTGTTCGTAAATTATTTTATGTAGATAAAATCCTCCCCATGCACACATTCTGCCCCTGAAACCAGCGTACTGTATCTTTAGGCTAAATCAGAATGTCCCTATGTTATTGCCAATCAGTTCCTTAATTTTAAGAGCGTATATAACAAACTATTCTAAAAGGCTTAGTTTGAAAACTGATTTCAATAGCTAAAATCCACTTTCAGTACTAGTTTTTGCTCGTACCATATATTGTAGGTGTCAAAGTCAGGTGTCCTAGGCATAGAATAACTGAAATCACATGCTATCAAACCAAAAATTTGAGTTAAGAGTTTCCATGCTTCATTTATCAGGTAAGTTAAATATAAGCTATTAATTTAAGTTACTTTTCACAATTTATATAGGTCTTAAATTTAAATCCAAGTGGTCTTAAAATAGCTTAAATTTAACTTTCTGAAACTTGCAGAAATCTTGTACAATAGAACACATGGCAGTAATTTGTGAAGAGGACCAGTTCAGACTGGAATTGGCAGATTTTGTTATCAAAAGAGCTTTAGTAATCATTTCAAGCCAAGCTGTTATAAAAACATTTGGTCTGATTAATGTATTCTCCTAAGACAATTTTAGAATTCCAATGTTTCCTACTTCACCAGTCCACTACAGCTATAGAAAAAGATTACCACCCACCCAGACAAATTATAATAGGCCTAATCCTACCAGTTAGCTCCATCATGCATGCACCTGCACATCTTCTACCATCGTCATCATTCTAGTCAACACCAGAGGAAAGAAGTAAGAAATCAAATCCTATTGCTCACCACTCACAAGTAGAGAAGTTTTTCTGATAAATTAAACAAACATCAGACTACAAGCAGTGCCACTGTATCTTAAATAACATATTTATTTAGGGTGATATGAGTAGAAAACAGTATATACTTACTGAACAATTAAATTGTGAAGACTGTCATTGTCAGTTGGATCTTACACGACAGTATCCGTCATGTATAGGGTCATCAAGGTGAAACTCTTATTCAAACTCTTAGAGCTTAGCCTCTTGTAACTAAAATGTAAATGCTGCAGAATCTGAATTTTAAAAATTGATCAAAAATCATTTGCTCTCTATAGTGTTTACTAAATCCAGCTGATCAGCTGCTATTCTTGCCTCTTAGGATGCCATCAATCAAAATGCACACAAAGCACAGTTAGTTTTTTCCCCAATATGCTTTTTGAAGACCTTAAAGTCCTTCATTTGAAAACCAAATTGGTGTATTCTTGTTATTGTGGGGGGCACTATGAGACATAATCTTGAACAACTGTGGAGTTTTATCAGGTTTTACATTGGTACACAAGGGATATTGATGGTTTGTACTGCTTATTTATGCATTTCTACATACACATTGTGTAATTTTGTTTAGGGAACATCCAGGAGAATCTTGTACCACCGTCACATTTTGCATTGACTGTCCAATCTACTGAAGCACAGAGAGCCTCAGGAGCACCATCACAACCACCTCCTCCACACATTCACTGGATAAACCAAGCAATAACAAGGACACCACCAGGGGATTCCAGCATTGTCAATCCATGGCTTGCCATCACACCGACCCAGCAGGAAATTTTTGAGTTGAAGAAGGAAAATCAGAGAATCATGATGCTACAAGGAAATGGCAGAAGAGGAAGAGCCTGTGCAGATCACCTGTCAGGTGGCAGAACTAGGTATTCCCACTGTGTTTTTCAATATTGTATATTATAGCAATAAAATAAGTACAAGTAAGTTGGATGTTATTATCTGTTCTAATGCAGATCTTCAGAAAGGAGTGAACAGTGGTCTCGATGGGACTCAGAGTGGCTACTGGAAGCAGAGAAGCACAAAGCCGAAGCTGAGAGATCAAAGGGACAAGTGGAAGCCCTAAAGGAGACAGCAGAGAGGTACAGGGAAGAAATGAGAGACAAAGACATCACTTTGAGCAGGTATCAGATCAGTTCATGTTGTTGTGCAATTAAATTTTGTCATTGTTTAGTCTTACATTTGTTTATTATTGTGACTCTAGGGAGGGCCAAAAGTGCAACAATTCAATAAATGGATAAAACAGTAGATTTTTACTTAAATGTTTCATTAATTGTTTATCAAGGAAAATACAAAATTGTGTGTTAAGTTTATAATTAATTGAATCAGTAATAAAAATGTTTATTTTAGTTGCAAATAGCATGTAAGTTATTTCCCAAGTAAATTAAATATGTTAAGGTCGTGGGTTGCAGCACATGAAGAGTTCATTGAATCTGCTAGCCTTGCCTTTTAAAGTCAGTGAGCAGGGCTTCCACTGCTCCGATCAAGATGATTGGCCTAAAGTGGAATTGCTCCGCCATTTAGCCAATCAGATCCACAGAAATAGTGTAAATTGTTTTGCTATGTGCTACAGCATATTAAAAAAAAAAAAAAAAAAAAAAAAAAAATCACAAACATTGAAATAATTCTAAAATCACCAGCTACCATGTTAGGCACACCTGTTCTAGTTCTTATTTACATAATTAACAATTTGACCATTCACTTGGCACACTCTTAACCCAGATGTTAATTGTAATTAAACTTTTTAGTAATCAATACTTATTCTTTTATGTTTGGTAAAAATGGTGTCCAATTGCTAAATAAAATTAGTTGATTGTACTTTTCTACTAAAATATAGTGTTATGATCTTGTTAAGTAGAGAAAACTGAGGATATTGTGTTTCTGAAGTGAAGGGGTGGGGCTTATTAGCGGTGCAGCAAATTACATTTATACTATACCCAGAATGCATTGCTGTAGAACTACAGCTTGAAGAACTACAGCTTGTAGTTCTACAGTAAGCAGTTTAAAATCTACTAATCTCCTGCCTGCTTTTTGACCGAAGCCCTTCCAGCAAAATCAGCAATAGAGTTAACAATATGTGACCATAAAACTGTAACCATGAGTGAAAGGTCTGTTCCAAAAAATCACTTTCGAAAGTGCAGCATGTGCATGTAAAAATGTCTGATAACAAACATGAATGTTGTTGATGCTCATGTGCTATATTACAATACATATCAGTCATGGAATCAGTGTGGTGAAGTCCTGCATATAAGAAATAGTGAAGTACATTGATGGTAAATGCTTTGTTTAATTTTTTTCTGTTCTGTACAAATAAGTGTTAAGTTCAACACAATTTGAAGATCAGAATAATTAATTGGGAGGATATCATTAAAACATTAGTTATTTGCTTTTAATTGCTACATAAGTTTAGCTTGAAATGATAATTTTATACAACTAGGTAGAAATGTATGTGAATTAATCAGTTCTAGTAAAGACAGCTAAATGTGTTTGCTACATTGTAGCAAGTTTCATCATTGTGTAAAAACTAGAATGGTTTAAGGCAACGGGTTTCCATGCGAATTTCTAGAGAAGTCAACTAATTCAGGTTAACAGTGCAGCACCTCAATGCATTGAATTTTGAAGTAGATTGACTGCAGCAGCTGGTGCCACTCATGTCATCTAAGAACAGGAAACTGAAGCTACATTTCACAGAATCACCAAAATTGGACAATAATAGATTGTAAAAATGATGCCTGATTCGATGACTCTCGATTTCATTCCCAACATCATTTAGATGATACAGTCAGAATTTTACATTAAGAGCATGAAAGCACTGGCTCCATCCAGCCTTTACAAAACCTTGTTGAATCTATGCAACCAAAACTCAAGGTAACTCTAAAGGCAAAAGAGGATCCAATCAGGTACTAGCAAGATGTACCTAATAAATTATTCAGTCAGTGTAGAGATACTTTTACATATGATTATATTAAAAATTTAATTTATTCCTCATTTAAATAGCATGTGCAATTAAATATTTATTTATTTGAAATGTTATTTTAATTATGACTTGTATAAATGATTATAACTCATCTATATTTTGGATTGTGTCTCTTTTATATTTATATATATATATATATATATATATATAAATTTTTTTATTTTATATGTATATTTTTTAATCAACCTAACTTTGGAACAGACAGAGGCATGAGTTGGAAATGATGCATGAAGAACTGTCAAAGGCTAAGATTGAACTTGACCGAATCAGAGAGGAGCTCAGTCTCAGCAGTCAGCAGAAGGAGGAAATGAGCTTACAGGTAATGATGTTGACTGACAAAACATTTCATTTCAACACTCACGTAGACAACACCCCCCTGAGAATTACTCTCATCTTGTAACACTCATCTTTGCGGCGCATTCTGCTGTTTTAATATAGCTTTCAGTCTTACTAATAGACTGCAGTGACCTTTAATTAAACAGGATTTAACATAAGACCCAGAGATTAAGGGTGTTTTTTGTTTGCTTGTTTTGTGTTGATTTTTGGTCTGAAAACTCCTTTTGTAGCTTGAAAAATTGCAAGTGGAGTCCAGTGAGCTAAGGAGAAATGCAGAGAGGAGCAAGGAGTTATCCAGGGAGCTTGCTGTTAAGGCCAAAATGAGCCGGTTGCAGACTGAAGAGGAGGCCAAACAGCAGGGTCTCAGACTGATGGAGCAAATTGAAGAACTGAAGAAGAAACAGGGGGTGGAGGTATGACATTAATCTCTTTAAGGAAATGTAGACAATCATAACCCTAAACTTTTTAGAACCAAATTGTAATTATCTTCCTTTTAGGCAAATACCTTATTCTTAATGTTGCTTGTTAGGTGGGATCAACTCTGCTGGGCTGAAATGGTGAAACAAGTGAAGTGAAACCTTCACCTTAAGCGATTGCATCATTATTTGTTGGTGCCCTAAAATTCTCCTTGTTTGTCTCTCCTCTCTCTCAGCTTCAGCAGTTGACTGTATCCCATTGTGCAGAGCTGGGTGCAGTCAGAAAAGCAAACAATGACCTACAGGACAGACTTCAGTCAAGGACCGCTGAAGTGCAGCAGCTAAAAAGTGCTCTGATGGAAATATCTGCAGAGAGAGACGGGCTGAGAGAACATTTAAGGTCCCACAATTAATTTAAAACTAAATGGAGCAAAAAATCTAAAGCATTTTTTTAGTGAGAGTCCCTTGTTTTCCTCTTTGTCTGATAATGTTGCTTATATTTCAGCCAAATGGGACAAGCCTTTGAGACACAATCTGCAACACTGCACAGCCTCAGAAATTACATCGGCCAGCTTGCCCCCGAGAAAGGAGAGAAAGAACGATTAAATGAAGCTGTTGAGGTGAAGAGAATCTAAACTATACTGATCGAATGAATCTCTCTGATATTACTGCATGGAACTTTTATTTTCTGTTTTCAAATTACTAAAAGAACAGCAACTAAGCAAGAGAAAAACTAATTTATGCATTAACACTTGTATCACATTAATCCACAGCTTTACTGTTCTAATCTTGTCTATTTTGCAGAGGCTGAGCAAAGAGAAAGCAGCTCTTCAGATGACTACAGAGCTTCTGACAGTCAGGCTTAACTCTGTGAATGAGATTCTCGCCCTCCAAGAAGAGAAGCTAGTAAAGAGTGTGAGTGTTTTTTTTTGGTTTTGTTTTGTTGTTTTTTTTTTCCTCTTCACACAGCAATGCAGGCTGGGAGCCTTTGAACAGAACATGAACAATATTTGCTGCATCTTTGTGGTGTAACCATCTGTAATGTTTTTCATGAAAAGTCTTACTACGACATCCAGGTGTGAAGGAGCATTTTATTGCCACCACTGGTAAAGATGAGTAAAAATAAAATTGTCTTTTTTGAAGCAACATCATCTCTCCCTGACAAAAACAGCATTTAATTTGAGTAAATTGATTTGTTTTACAATACAGCATCATATTGCCAGTGCTATAACAAGTTATGCCTGTAAAACCCCCTTTACGATGTCTTAAACCAAAATATTTTTGTAATTGGTACTTCAGTTATTCACCTTGATCACAGTGTCCATGAGCTTTTAGGCATGACTTCCTCTTTACCTGTGATATAAGTCTGATGTTACATTTCTCTTAGCTGCTCTTCAAAATGGGAAAGACAGGAGAACATGCCACCCAACAGAGGCCAAAATCTGTCAATATTCATTAAACAGAAAATGGTTAAAAGAAAATACCTGCTTGTATAGACTTGCCCATTTCAACACCCAGAGCATCATGCACTTTTCTAAATATTAGGATATTTGGGAATTTTTTTTAAAAGTCTGGTGAACTCTACCAGTAAACTAAAAGTGGACTCTCATTGGAGTCTTTCAGGATAGTGATCCAAAACATATGGTCAAATCAACATATAAGTTGTTCACCAGACCAAAAAAACAAAATCAACTTTCTTTAACAGTCATTTCAGTCCCCAGATCTTAAACCTTTTGAAAAACTTGTGGGGTGAACTCAAATTATAATAAATCTTAAGGGTTTTTTTTTTTTTTTTTTTACCCACTGAAAAAATATACTCAAAGGTTGTAGTCTTCTAAAATTTCAGGGTGAGATTATACTAGTGGAATAAAAGATGATTTTATTTTCAGAGCTTTTGACACATCTTTACCAAGGGTTGCCACTAAATGTGGAGGGGTCTAAATAAATCATCAACTCGCTCATTTTTTTGGAGGTCACAGAGAGTTTAACTTGGGGAAACGAACGGGGTCAGACAAAAACACAAAACCCCAATCAGCTTAGCTGCCTTGAAGTTCTCTGTAAAAATTGGTGTATATGTCGTCTTAAACATTTTAACTTTTGAATGTCATCGTTACGGTTAGTTTAGTTTGTTTCATTAAACATTACCTTGAAACTTCTTCAATCCCTTAAAATCTTAAGTGTAAAGTGATTTTCAGCTTTTAAAGAGTAAGTTGCTCTTCAGTGCTGATGCATTATAAAGCACTGACCATAAAAAACCCCCAGTTAAAATCAGGTTATGCAGTTGTCCCATTTTAAATTTTGGCTACAATGATGGATGCTTGTGTTTCTTGCAGACCTCAGGAGATCCTCTTATGAAGAGTGGATGTGAGGGCCTTCAGGTGCTTCATCTGTGGAGGGAGAAAGTATTCAAGTTGTGCGTCCAGCTTCGCTCAAAGGACATCGAGATAAGAAGAGAAAAGGACAAACTTCTCACAGACGTATGTAAAGCCTTTTCTGTTGTTAGACCCCAGTGCTGTCTAATCCATAGAGTTTAAATGGGGAAAATGGGGATTATTATCTGTTTTAGGTGAGATCCACAGAGCAGCAGCTCCAGCATGAGCAGCACCAAGCGAGCGTGCTTCAGCACAGTCTGCATGATAGAATAGCTGAGCTGGACTTGGAAAGAGTGGAAAATGAGGTGAGAACCAGAGCAGCTGATATGATTTACGTTGTTGCCTGAAAACCTGATGACGCATCACACATTTGGGTCTAGTTAGGAAACGGGTAAAGTGTGTTCATCATGAGTGCAAATCAGCATCATGATACGCAATGTTGACTGTGCAAAAAGTTTGTAAAGTTTTAAGAATGGAAGAGATTTGAAAAAAAGAACAATATTAAAAGGTTTTTCCTGCATATACTGTTACAAATGTATTTCTTTTATCCTGCTAGACATTAAAACAGAACCTGGCCAAGGCTCACAAAGAAAACACAGAACTGAAGCTAGAGAACCTGAAGGTAGAGGCTGACATTAAAACACTGACAGAGGCTCTGCAGAGGTATAATGACTTTATTAAATTTTAGCCAAATGCTCTGATCAAACATCATTTTTAAATTTTGCTTATTCCTGATTTACAGGTTCAGACAGGGATTTGAAACCAGGTTGTCAGAACTGGATGCAGCTAAAGCAAAGCTCAACGGTTGTGCACAGAGACTTTCTTTTGCTAACAGGAGAGTGGAGACAATCCAAGGTACTGATGTACTGGAGGCAGTTGATTGCTATTAGCTTTATGTGAACAGACCTTATGTGGAAGAGAAGGCACATTGCACTTTTTGCTTTTCAGGTTTGGTCATGAGGAGGACAGCTCTGAAAAAAGTAGAGCAATTTTCTAAACAGGTGGAACAGGATAATGACAGGTAGAATTTGAAATTTTTGCTTTTTGTTTTTCATGGCTGTAAAGAATTGTGAAGAAGTTCATGACATACAATTTTTTTTCCAAAGCAGTGCATACAGTATCAACTAAAGTCAAAAGTCAAGTTTTCTCTCACTGTGGTGTACTATGCTCCAATGGTTCTCAGCCTCCTGGTATAAAGTCTGTACTCTTTTTTTTTTTTTTTTTTTCCCCTCCATCTTGGTTCTTGTTGCCTGGCAGCATCAGTAACTTCAAGATAGAGCACAGACTAGTATGTGAAGAGAGAGACAAACTCACCCAAGAGCTCAGAAGAACCCCAGAGCTCATCGAGAAAGCCCTTGCTGATCTAAAAGAACAATGTGAGACCCTTTGCTAAAATGTAATTTATAATTTACTGTGAATCCACGTTTTAGCTAATGAATGTGTATGTATGTCCTTCACAGATGAGAGTAAAGCCAAGCAGCAGCAGCAGGACCTGGAACACAGCTGCATGGAGGTCAGGCTGGCTATGGCTGCTAAGGAGCAAGCTGAGCAAAGCTTGCAGGAGATCCAAGCCCAGCTGGAGGAGAGCAACGTCAGTCTGGAGAGACTCCGCTGTGAACTGCTTCGCCAGCAAGAGCAAAGCGAGCATGGTGAGGCAGTGGCTATTTTAGGATCCCTAACCACCCCTTTTTTTCTTAGTTTTCCCACCTCTGTTCGTACTTCACACTTGGGGTCACACATATAGTCCCAGGTGATCAGGAGCTGCAATGAAACAGTTCTGGGCTTTGTTACAGTCTTAATAGTACAATGAATGTAGTTATCCAGAAATAGTTACCTTTATCTTTGATTTAAGATTTCAGCCACTTATAGTGCCAGCTTGCTTTAAAACAGCTGTAATTTCTTGAAAAATAATGGTCTGTTCCTTAAGTAAAAATAAATATCCACTTGTAAAAATATACTTGTTGAAATGCATGTAAATTTGTCTTGTAAGGGTAAGTTTGTTTTGTTCATCATGTTTTTTGTTTTAATTAGCCAAAACTTACATTGAAAAAACAGAAGGTTGGGATTGTTGTATGTTTCTAGCAGAAATAAAAATATCTAATAATTGTTTAATTTAATAATTGAGTCTTAATTAACCTGATAAAATGACTCAAATATAAGTCATAATTCATAAATTTTTTTTAACCTATCAATTATATGAGCTGTTATTATTACAGTTTTGTTTCTTAAACTTTTATTATCTAGAGAAAAATGTACAGTAAAGAAAACACTATTAGTATCTTTGTTAAAACTATCAGTGGTTAAAAACTACACATTTTATACAACAGTTGTACATTATACATTTTCAGTCATTTATAGGACTATAAATAAATGCTAGATAGAATATATCATTACAGTTTAGGCTTTTTAAACAAAAATCAGTCTAATTATCACTGTCCCACAAGCTGTGTCCTGTTTCCTACCTGATCCTGAGAAAAAAAAAAATTTTTTTTCTTTTTCTTTTATCGTTAAATTATCTAACTTTAGCTGATTCCAGGTATGCACAAAAATCTAAATACTATGCAGGATCATTTAAGGGGCAGTATTATGTGTTTTCCAGGCACATAGTGCCATTTTATAGCACAATCAAGTAACTATGTTACCTTCAGTTGTTACAAAAATGCCATCTATATATCAAATATGACTTAAAAGAAATTTGACTTCATAATTTAATGTCTTGAAATTGGGCCTCTGTCTCTTTAAGAAAGTCCTGTTCTTTCTGAAAGTCTGCCTTCAGGAAGTCATCACAACAGCTCATCCTTTAACAACATTTTTACCATTGTTGCACTGAGAAGTAGCTCATATAATGAGCTCAATAGATTTGCAGTTCCACCAGGTGTTTGCTAATTGCTGCCACTAGTCTGGAGGAACTGAGTGGGGAAGTCGCAGGGAAGGGGTGCTGTGTGAGGCTGAAGCTTGGAAGTTTAGAAACTGTAACTCTGAGGAAAAGCTGGGTCTCAAAGGTGGCGCTGTATCCACCCAGGTGTTTTGCACAGCTGAATGGTTGCTACGGGAGATTAAAGGATTTCTCAAAAAAGCATGAAAGAATCAAGGTAACACTCTAGATATGTTTTTGATGAGGGAATAACCTTATAACATGATGTAAAGCTCAAAAAAGTCGATTTTTACATAATACTGCCCCTTTAATAATGCAGTAATCATACTGAAGCTACATGATCACACTAAAATGCTTAGTTTCTTACTGGTTCAATGCGTATTTCAGAAGGTCACATCAGAAGCTTGTTTCTGAATAACTAGGGCCGTCGTGGATAAGCCGCAGATGTACAAGCATGGCTGGATGACTGTTTGGCAGGCATACATATGATGATCCACACGGCCTTAAACAGCAATCTAAAGTAGTTGTTGCCAGATCTTTCCCTTAGAGTGCTACTCAACAAAACACTATACTCTAATAACCATCATTATGACTGACATGAAGACACATTAGTGCAAGCCTGCCCTTTTCAACTTGACACAGTTTATCCTAGTTTTCTACACAGTCTTGGAAAGTATTGAAATGGATGGAATTTGGTTTTATTATTTTCCAGGTTTGGATAAGGATGGGGGGAAAAAAAAGAGAATTAGGACTGGAAAAAATACTTGTTTCCACAGATTATTACTTATACTATTTTCTAAAAAAAAAAAAAAAAAAAAAATACAAATCTCAGTTTCTTTTTTTTAATCATCATATTTGAGTGATGTCCTTAACCTTGTTGAACCACATCCCAACTTGACTTGAGCATTTAAGCCATCAGTATTTTGATTTTTATTTTCTTGGTAAGAAAAAAAAATCATTGCACAGCTTTTTTGGACTCTATAACCAAACGAAGTGTTTAAACAGCTGATTTTCATCTGTTTATTTTATTTTTATTTTATAATGTTTGCAAACTGTGATTTAAAGAATTGCTTTTTATTTTAGAAGTATAGGCATCATATATTTTGAAAAAGAACAGAAAAAGAACAAAAGCAGCAGAAAACAGCTCTTTACCACCATGCCAATTCTAAAACAAACTGCAGCCTTGTGCTATTTCCTGATTTGTTGAACACAAACACAATTAAACCTGTCTGTATGAGAGTTTTCAATGTGAATATTTTGTACTCAAATGTCCAGAATGTTAGAAATCCTATTGAAAAAGTCTAGAAATTCAGGTCAGGAAAACTGTGGAATATTGAAATGGAAAATGTGTAGGAGCCCAATTTACTTTACAGCAAAGATCAGTGTAAATAAAACAATTATTGTTTGATCATTAATTGGGTATTAGCATCAGATCAAGCTCTTAAATTCAACTGAAGTGGTTCCTTGAGTCGTATCAACTTATAAAGAGTGGGCCATTCTCCCCTCACATAGCTGTGAGTTGCTTGTTAGTTGTTACAGTATGAAGTCTCCTGAACTCTGGCTAAAAGTCACCATAAACATCTCTACATATGACACACACTATAGTTTTAGCGCTTCCTCTGTCCCAAAACAACTGAATCCTAATTTAGGATGAATGTTCTCTCACCTGTGCTGCACTTTTTTTCTTGCAAGCAAGTGGTACAGAGACTAAAGTTGGTGCTGCATTAAGTGCATTTTGCTTTAGTAATCACTAATATTCCTGGTTCTCTGCGGCCCACTTCGGTTTCCACAGGGGTTCTTTAAATAATCTTTGCTGCACTTCTCTTTTCAGTAGTTATCATTTGGGGCCAGAACTATGTGTTTGAATCATTTATTGGTGGCAGCCTCAGCTTTCAAACAACTTTCAAAGCATTAAAGACTTTGAAAAATTCATTCTTTGCACATTTTTAGGAGACTGTAAAAAGTTTTTTTAAACATAATATGAAATCTAACTTTTTAAAAAAAACAAAAGTAAAAAAAACAAACAAAAAAAGCCACAAAACATGTTTTTATGATGGCTAACATATTCACCTATGATTCTTCATGTGTGACATTAAAACTGCATTAAAGCTATTCCAACAGCTCCAATCATATGGAAGTTGGATACTTCAGGTCTTTTCAGTTGTTTACAAATCTACTTAAAGTGCTTTGCAGAAGTATAAATACCTCCTGCAAATGGTTTTCCAGTCAACACATTGCCTTACCTTACCCTACCTGAGTTGTGGATCTCTGCAGCCCCTCTTGAGTTATCATGGGGCTCTTGGCTACTGCTGTGATTTAGGCTGTCCTTGCCCATTGGTCAGTTTAAGTCAAGGGGCTGAAACTTTCTTTAGGTCCTCCCAAGAAGATCTTAGTAACTTTGAACAAAAGTGTGAGTTTGAGTAGGTTTCTTTGTATTTTTATGCAAATTCTGCATTAAATGTCTCAGTAGAATGACACTAATCTTTCTTTTTTTTTTTTTCTTTTAAGTGATTTTATTTGTCATTAGGATACAAACTAAATGCTTATTTTTCTATAAACATTGAATGTTTTATTTAAAAAAAATGTTTCCACTCTTCGCTCTAAGGCCTAAACATAGTGAAGAATGTTTTTATTTCTATTAAAGACATTTTATATTGCAGGTATAATGCTTGAGAACATGGCAAAATATGGAAAAAATATAGTGATTATAATTAGTGTTTTTTTAGACATTGAATTTATTACACTGAATTTTTATCCTTTGCAAGTATGTATGATTTTTTTTTAATTTAATTTAATTTAATTTTATTTTATTTTATTTATTTTTTTTTTTACTTTAAATTTGCCCGCAAAAATTTTACCTGCAAAACTAGCCTGCAAATGTGGTGACCCAAGCCAAGGCATTCAGCACAAGATCAAGTCAAGCAGCTTTTAGCCAACCAAATTACGCTCCTTTGATCACATGTAAAACAGCTCAGTGGTGTCCAAGGTCGGTCCTGGAGGGCCAGCATCCTCCATGTTTTACTGCTCTCCCTGGTAGTAGTAGCTACCTCCTCAGCATGTCAGTGTTCTGCAGAGGCCTGCTAATGAGCCATCATTTGATCCAGGTGTGTTGAACCAGGGAGAGAACTAAAACATGCAGGATGGCGGCCCTTGAGGGACTTTGGACACCGCTGCGTTATCTGGTTAGCGCAGTTAAGTGTTAAGAGATTCACCTCTGGCCCAGCCCAATGCACTGGTGTCACATTATCAAAACAGTATAATTTGAATGGCCAAAAGCTGTTAAACTCCATCTCGTGCTGATTGCTTTGGCTTGGATCATCACAAGGTCAGCACATTTGCAGGCTAATTTTTGCAGGTGAATTTTTTGCTTGTGAATTTAAAGTATAAAAAACTCATATATACATTATTGCACAGGATAAATATTCAGTGTTCTAAATTCAATGTTTACGTAAAGTCTTGATTATAATGAAACTATATTTCTTCCATGAGAAAACGGTATTGTATTCAGGGTATCAGAGTAGAGAGGGTGGAATATAAATGTGTACCACACTTTTCAGATTTTTATTTGTAGAAATGTTAAAATTCATGTGTCATTTTCTTTTCACTTTACTATTAGGCACAGCTTTGCGGCAGTCTATCCCATCAGAGTCATGTAAAACACACGTTTATGTTACAAATAGACATTTGTGCAGTTTGAGGAGTACTTCTGCTTTGGCATTGCACTGTAAAGAAAAAAAAAAAAGATTGGCGCAGGGAACCGAGAATCCATGCCACACTCGTAACGGAAGCCAACATGAATAACAGATTTTAAGGCAATGGGAAATGCTGGAATCACAAGGAGTGAACTGGAGACATGCCTGCAACCACAAACAGTTTGATTTATACATGAAACAGTGGTGCTTTTCTTTGACCTCTTTGCTGTGGTGCTTTGGGTTATGCTTTTTAAAAATTATTTTTATCCTTTTTTTTTTTTTTCAGCCCTGCTGGAAAGAGTGTCTGAGATTGAGAACCAATGTGCTGAGAAACTGAGAGAGATGGAGGTCCAAGTTAATGCGGCCAGGAGAGAACACACCAAAGCAGGTATTGTACTCAGCCCCAGTGCTGCCTCAGGCAACACATCCTCAACATAGGAGAAAGAAGTTATATTTTTAATGCAGACTGTGATATAATATGACTGGATTTGTTTGCATAGTGTGTAGCAGCATAATATACCAGCTTGTCCTCGTGGTTTATGAGATGTCTGTGTTGTCTGTTGCAGTTATGACTTTGTGGGAGTTTCAGAGAGAAGCAGCGAGGAAACATGATGAGATGAGAGAAATCAGACATTTGGATGTTGACAAGATGAAGCATGAAGCATTTAATAAACAACAGAAGGGGATGGAGCAGAGCAACGACCCAGCTCCTGTAAGAACAAAAAAAATAATGGTTGAAATGTTTTTAGTTTTTGCTTTGCCATATCAAGTGACTATATTCCAGGTCAAGTTTGCTGAAAGAGGGCTGATAGGAGAGTATACACCGGGTCACACAACAGCTGGGCAAAACTCTGTTCCTCACAGAAACCAAGAAAAAGCCCCAGGAGCCCATCTACCTACAAGTGGTAATAAATGGCCTAATCCTGCATGTGTCTGACACATACCTTCTTTTTGAAGTTCTGACATTTACACAGGTGCTTCCGATCTGATCAGCAGCCTGTCTGTATCTTCACAGAGAGACTGCTGAGTGTTTTGGAGGAGCTCCATACACTCAGTGCTGCCGTGGTAAACAGCTCAGAGGACTCTGCAGAGGAGGACGGACAGAGCGACGGTGTGAAACCATCAGCAGACAGTGTGCACAAGTAATACCTGAAGATGAGTCACTGAAGCCAAGAGAACGCACATTTCATTTGTACAAAAGGTGGGAAGTGGTGTTGATGCCTCTTAAAGCTACTGGAACAGTTGGACGAGTCAGACATCAGAACACCTGTGCTTGGGGATGTAACAGCCAAGGTGTGCTGGAACTGTATAGATGTGTTTTGCTAAATCATAAATCTGTCAAAACATACAGTTTTTCTGTACTGAATATATGTATTTAAACTCTTGAAGTTGTATTTTTCAATAAAACTATGTGAAGAATAGTTTGTACTTCCTATTCAAGTTAGAAGTTCTCAAGATTAAGATCACACTTCAGTCATTTTTTACATTTTTATTATGCAGTGCATTGTAAAAGTACCTATACCTCTTAAACTATTTACACATTTTATCACATTACAACTGCAAAACTCAGTATAGTTTAGCTTTATGTAATAAACCACCACAATGTATTGCATAGTTAAAAAGTGGAATAAAAAGAATACATGTGTCTGAAAATATTTGAGAAATTAAATCTGAGTCATTGCCTTGTAGATCCATGTTTTACAGCACTTACAGCAGCAAATCTTTTTGGGCATGTCTCTACCACCTTTAAACATCAAGAGTCTGAAGTTTAATACTCATTCCTTCCAAAGTAACTCAAGCTTAGTCTGGATGAAAAGCATCTGTGAACTGTAATTTCAAGTGTTGCCACAGATTCTGAATTGCATTTTCACTGTCAATCAAACAAACAAACATGCTTTGATCATTGCCTTGCTGGAAGGTAAACCTCTGCACACTATACACATCCATAAGTGTGTACACCCTTAAATTACTACTTCTGAATCACCTTTTGATTTAGTTTCAGCATATAGTCTTTTTGGGTTTACATCTACCATCAGTTGTAGAGAATCTGATTAACCATAAAAAAGTTCAGCTTTACATTTGCTTTCTTTGGCTAAAGCCATGGTTTTCTTTGAGAGGTTCCAAAAAATCTGAGTGATCTTACTGTACGAAGGTATCACCCCCAAATAAATAAAAATGTTTTTTGATTAAACATATTGATGAATGTTTTGTAAAATCTGACTGATTATATTCAACCTAAATGCAAAAATAATCCATAATAAACAATTATGAATGTGGTTATGAATTTCCAACAACAAACAATGGGAAACGGTGATGAGCCTTTGACTCATCACCATCATTTCTGTTAACCAGTGGGTGGTAGAGCTGGACTGCTTGGTAATATACAGGCAGAAAGACCAATTCTGCAAAAATACCCATCATGTCTGTGTGAGGCTCGACAGAGAAGTTTCAGAAAAAGTTAGGAAAAAATGCATTCTGCTTATGTTGCATCACTATTTTGTCAGCGAGGAGAACCAGGAGGCAGAGCTCGACCAGGTTAGCAAGATGCTGCAAAGCAAATAAGGGCACAGGTGTACCATTAACACTGAGAAGTTCTTATGAAAGATTACAAATATGCATTTTTAGACTTCTATAAGATGTGTGTGTTCTACATTTCCAGTCCATCAGTGAGCTGTGAACACAGTTTCCTTTGGATAAAACTATCTGAGGAACAGCAACAGTTGAACGACTGACCTTACAATCTCCAGCACCCTGGTTCAAGAGAGAATTTTTAACACTTTGCCCCCTCTACCACAGCAGGCATTTTCCTGTTGTAAAGACATCTGACACTAAGTGAAGAAACGTCCCTCCCGTGACCTGTTTAAGTTTTAGCATCACAGAAGGTCCCACCAAAGCCTATGAAGACAATAAGTTGTATCCAATTTTAACTAAACTTTTAAATACAGTATACTGTGGAGGTGTTTCTCTCTTGAACATTTGTAGCAGATCTATAAGATTTGTGAACTTTTTATAGGGAAATTTATGTTGTATTTATACAGTAGGCTATAGATATATATATATATATATATGTATATATATATATATATATATATATATATATATATATATATATATATATATATATATATATATATACTCACACACATACATACATACTGCTCACAAAATTAAAGGGAAAGACTAAAATAACATATCCTAGATCTCAATTAAATATTCTCATTGAAAAACTTTATTAATTAACACAGTGAAATTGATTGAGAAGAAAACAAAAATTCTCAATGTAAATCAAAATTATTACACCAAGGAGATCTGGATTCATTCTCAATATGAAAGTGGAAAATAATATGACAGGCTGATTCAACGTCAGTGAACATTCCTCAAGACAAGTCCAAATGAGGCTCAGCAGTGTGTGTCGCCTCCATGTGCCTGTATAACCTCCCTCCCAGCAATGCCTGTGCATGCTCCTGATGTTCTCCTGAGGGATCTCTTCCCAGACCTGGATTAGAGCATCAGTTAGCTCCTGAACAGTCTGTGGTGTGACGTGACGTTGGTGGATTGACCAAAACCAATCCCAGATGTGCTCAATTGGATTCAGGTCTGGGGAACAAGCAGGCCAGTCCATAACATCAATGCCCTCATCATGCAGGAACTGCACCACCAAACCGGTCATGCTGGAGGATGTTGCAGGCAGCATAATGTTGTCCATGGTGTCTCCAGACTCTGTCACATGTGCTCAATGTGAATCTGCTTTCATCCGTGAAGAGCACAGAGCGCCAATGGCGGATCTGTCAATTTTGGTGTTCCCCAGTAAACGCCAATTGTTCTGCACGTTGTTGGGCTGCAAGCACAGGTCCCATATGTGGACGCTGGGCCCTCATACCACCTTCATAGAGTCTGTTTCTGACAGTTTGAGTAGAAACATGCACATTAGTGGCCTGCTGGAGGTCATTTTGCAGGGCCCTGGCAGTGGACCTCCTGTTCCTCCTTGCACAAAGGACGAAGTAGCGGTCCTGCTGCTGGGTTGTAGCCCTCCTACGGCCCCCTTCATGTCTCCTGGTGTACTGGCCTATCTCCTGGTATCTATTCCATGCTCTGGACACTGTGCTGAGAGACACAGCAAATCTTCTTTCCACCGCTCACATTGATGTTCTGTCTTGGATTAGCTGCACAACTTGAGCAACTTCAGTGGGCTGTAAAAAACGCCTCATGATGCCTCTATGTGTGACAGCATTGACAAAATGAAAAAGTGACTTAAAGTTCAACCAGAAAGGACGAGAACACAGAAATGATCTGTAGTCACCACCTTCAGAATCACTCTTTTATAGGGGCTATCTTGCTTATTCCTTCTCATTTCTACCTGTTGTATGTTCTATTTGCACAGCAGCAGGTGAAACTGATTCACAATAAGTGTTACTACCTAACTGGTGACACTGATTCCACAAAGGTGTGACTGATTTGGAGTTATATTGTTTTGTTTTGGTGTTCCCTTCATATTTTTGAGCAGTGTATATATAAAATTCTTTAATACAGAGCAATCATGTGGAGTGAAGATGATAAACACCATGATAAACAAGGTAATTGTGCTATTTGTCATGTTGTCATGGGTTCTAATAAATTTTCCAGTAGTTCAAAGTTTCAGGCCTCAGGTAAAGCCCCCTAATGGAGATCCCAGTGAGAGTGAGAGCACTAATAAACTCCTGACTCTTCTTCTCTGAGATAATTTGCTGGGACACTTATTACTTCAGGTGGTGATTCATCATTTCGAGCAGAGGAAAAATGCATCACATGCAATAGTTTGGAAGAATAATACTGTTTGAGAAACTCTGTCTTGCTTCAATTTGATTTGAGAGATCAGTTAGATATAAGAAAAAATACGTATTTGATAAAACAGTGAAGCAACTTTAGTCTTAGCCTTTGCCACATTATATATAATTCATTGTTACCATAATTAATATTTAACCTTTGATCATCAGGGTAATATTCTGGCTTGTATTTAAAATCTCATCTTGCAAGCAGCGTTGTACCATACCGGTAAGGCAGGGTCATAAATATCCCAGTAAGATTAATAATTCTGTGTCATGTTAGCAGCTGTTCCAACAGAGCTACATCAACCACATTCTGTCCTCTGTGCATTTCAAATCCAGCAGAGGGCAGTCTTGTCAAAACTGACAGCATCTTGTACAGTACAGCGGTCTAACCGTATTTATAGATTGACTGTGGATAGGATTAAAATACAGTCTGAATTACAGTAAAACCAGTATGTGTTACTGGTTCATTTGTCCTTTGGTTGCCTGCCTACAGCTCAGCTGAAGCTTCAGAACTTCAAGGCTTTTATTTTCTACATCTATTATTGAGGCTTTTTTTTTCTTTAAAGTGTCAACTTAATTTAGCCTCTGCTTTTTGTCTTCTGTTAAAACATTTTTCTTCTGATTTTTAGCTATATAATATTATATCATATTATTAACCATTTAAAAAAAATCATAACATTGAAAGATGTTAATTAGAAGCGTTTCTATTAAGGTGCCATGTAACAGTAACTAAACCCCTTTTGTTACATCACAACCACAAACTGTAATGTTGGTATTTTATTGATAAACCAACTTAAAGTGGCAAATAATTGTGAAGTGAAAGAAATACATGTTGAATTCTTCTTCTTTATTTTCTTTTTTTTTTTTTTTAAACAAAATAAACATTTGTATCAACATCAATTTCAACTTTCCCCTGACAGGTGTGTTCAGGGTGATGTACAGTGTTACTGTTTGCTGTCCCAGCAGCAGATTCTCCTAGTTGGACTGTGCATCTCTGCAGCTCCTCCAGAGGTACCATAGGTCTTTTGGCTGCTTTTCTGGTCAATGCTCTCCTTCCCCAGGCTGTCAGTTTAGGTGGACCGCCATGTCTTGCAGATGTACCATACTCTTTCAATTTTTTAGATGATGGGTTGTTAAGGGATTCTCAAAGCTTGAGAGATTGCTTTATGACCTAACTTTAAACTTCCCCAGATTTCTCTCCCTGACCTGTCTGCTGTATTCCTTTGTCTTCCTGAGGATGTGTGTTCATGAATGTTCTCTAATCAACCTCTGAACCCTTAACAGAACAATTGGATTCACACTTAGATTAAATTAGACACAGTTGGACTCATATTTACTTATAAGATGGCTTCTGAAGGTAAATGGTTGCACTACATTTTATTTAAAGGAATCAGAGTAAAGGAGGTGAAATACAAATACATGCCACATATTCTGTTTATAAACAAAAAGGAAAATCATGTTTCATTTTCTTTCCATGTCACAATTATGGACTACTTTGTTGGTCAATCACATAAAATACCCATTAAATGCATGAAAGTTTGCAGTTGTAACTTGACAAAATGTGAAATGGTTAGAATGATATGAAATATGCAAAACCCTATGTCGGCACACAATACCTCTCAGCATGTCCTCCCTACAGGAAGTAATCTGGGATGTGCATCCTAATTCACATGTACATATTTTGAAAACAATTTTCTGCCAGGACATTTTGGATTATTCCAGTAGGAGCACAGCCATTCAAGGTTGTTTTTTGTTCAAACTTTTTAGAGAAAACTGCAAATTTGTCACATTGCCCTTGAATGGAACAAAAACAAACATTACATGAAACATCCTGGAGAAATATATTAATAAGGTTTTAGAGAGTGCAGGGGAGAAATACTTTACTTTATCATCATTTCAATCCACTGAGGAGAATTAGAGTATAAAGGTAAAAAAAAAAAAAAAAAAAGCAGATTAAACCCTTGACAAATTTTATTAACAATTTAGACTTAATGATTTAAAGGTGTAAAAAAAACACTTCAAGTAGTCCAAAAGAGAAAAACAAACCAAGTGATGGAGAACTTGCAGACATATTCCCTCTGGCCTTAAACAAACCAGCTGTGTGTTTCCAGCTTCACTGACTAATGTTGGTATCAAATGATTGGAAAGCACTGCTGTGTCTGTGGCGGTGTTTGGTTCTGCAGTCACTTCAGTGTAAAATCAGAAGATCTGCTATCATCACCCAGGAGGTAATTTTACTTCCTGTAAAAAATGTCATTCTGTTGCAGAAATAATTACCTTACTATTGTTAAATGCTGTATGAAACACTAACAATTCAACACAGAGATTACTGGTTACCTAAGAACTGTGAAGGATCTAGTGATGCAGATCATATCGAAATTATTTAGGCCAGATGTTCAACAGCCAATACTGATTACAGTTTCTGTTCATAGTATATATAAAAGACATAAGCTGCAGCCCTCAGCTTTATTCCCTTCACTTTTCACTGTTATCTTTTAGGGCTCCTCATCAGAAATCTGTGTTTCTTGTAATACTGGCTACTTTGGCTAAAGTCACGCTTAGCGCTTTCATTTTAGTGAGAGCTCGAAATGACACCACCTGCGTTCCATTTTGTCACACTTTGTCAAAAATCCCCAAAGCAGACTTCTCTTGGGGACAGTCCTCATTTAAGTCTGGCAAGCCTTTGAATTAGTTGATTTTTACTTCTGCAAGCTCTTAGATGTTGAAATTCAAGTCTTGTGTTTATTTTATTTTATGTTGTACTTCTAATACAGTTGAAACAGAATTATTTGAACACACTGTATAAAAAGACACATTTTTATTCTCCCTGTTTAACACTGAAGGAGAGTAAACTTTTGATATGTTAGGTCAGCTTGGATTACCAAAATAATTTTCTATTTGCTAAATGCCAGCATAATGAGGGATATTTTTATACTGTCTACAAATGTATAAGTTTACAAGTTTACAAGCACAAATGGTACCTTGCCTTTAAACAATTTGGGAAATCCCAGGTTGAATATGTGATAGCTTTGTAAGCTTCTGTATAGGTTAATTCACATCATTTGAGTTAACTGGAGGTACACTTGTGGATGCTTTTTAAGGCAACACATCAAACACACTGCTTCCTTGTGTGACATCACGGAAAATGCTTAAGAAATCAGCCAATATATATATAGGGTAGAAAAATGTGGACTTCCACAAGTCTACTTCATCCTTGGGTACAATTTCCAGATGTCTAAATGGTGTGAAATGTCCACATCAACCTCAGAACAAAACCAAAAGACCTTTTGAAGATGCTGGCTGAAGCTGGTAAGAAAGGGTCATTATTCACAATGAAACAAGTTCTGTACAGAAAAGGGTTGAGAGGCCACTCAGAGAGGAAGAAGTCATTTCAACAAATCACCATAAAAACCTGAATATAGTTTCCAAATGCAGTCAATGACAAAGACTTAATTTTTGGAGACATGTCCTGTGGTCTGATGAAACTAAAACTGAAGTGTTTGACCAAAACAATCAATGTTACATTTGGAGGAAAAATAAAGAGCTTGAAAGCATAGAAACACCATCCAACAGTGAAGTAGCTTGGTGGAACCACCATTTTGTGTGGGTGTTGTGGTGCAGGATAGACTGGTAGATCTCTCAAAATAAATGACATCATGAAGAAAGAGGTCTTTGTGAAAATATTGAAGCAACATTTTAAGACATCAGCCAAAAATTTAAAGCTTGGACCCACATCGATTTTCCAAAGGATACAGATAATTTTTTGGAGTACCCATCATAAAGCCTCAGTCCCAAAGAATTTTTTTAGACAGGGGAAAAAAGATGTGTGCGAGCAAGGCATCCGATAAACCTGACTCAGTTACATCAGTTCTGTCTGGAGGAATAGGCTAAAATACATTCAAACTACTGTAAGAAGCTTGATGACATATAACCAAAACATTTGACTCAAATCATGCAGTTTATAAGGCAATTCTACTAAATAATGAGGAAATCTATGAAGACCTCTGAATTTAAAGAAAGCACTAATAATGATTCAAGATATCTTCTTGCAAACAGAAATAATTTGGGCAAAACTATCTGACTTAAAACAGGAAAAGTTTAATTTAATGTCAGGCAGTGAGAATTTTTTTTTTTTTTTTTTTTTTGTATCTTTATAGACATTGTATGTTATGTACATTTCTGGTTTCAGCTGTAGGCAGTTATTTTCAAAATATCTGCTTCTGGACCCTAGTTGTTAACCTTCTGTGATATTAGAGATCTACAAGCTACAAAATGGTCAAATCCTTAATCATCAGATAAAGTGCAGATTGTTTTATTTGATTTTTTAGCTCTGTCAAAGTGTCATGGCTAATCCAAAATATCTTCTAAAGTTCTGCCTGGCTTCGAGGTCATAGCAAACTGAAAGCTATGCCTGAGCTGATGTGATCCAGTGAGTCAGGGGTGCAAACCACCAGAGCTGCATGCTGCGTAAGATAGTGTGGATGCTTGTGTGCTGCCATGGAAGGTTGTGCTGCAGGGCAGAACAGCAGCCTCAGTGGCTGTGTGAGAAAAGGCCGCCAAGGAGTCCTATTTATAGATGCAGCAGGCAATGTGGGGCATTGTTTGAGGCATTTACAGTAAAGAGAACTGTCCAATTTAAAATCACTACAAAGGTTTATACAGTTTTCCTTCCTGGGGTTGGCTGAATTTTAATTATTCAGCTGGTTATTTATTTACTGCCTTTGTGTCAATTTGCTGCAGGCATGTCTGCAGATGTCTGAGCTTCAACCCTGTTAGAAGCTAAACTGAAAAACTATGACTAAGCTTCATTTGTTTATCACACAATAATAGCCCATTTATTTTTATCACCTTATGTCATCTACCTATCTGGGCTTAAAACTGAAAAATGTTTAATCTGATCAGATCAGCAGGAAAACAGTAATAATCAACATCTGGCATGTTCAGCACAACACTCTGAGTGTAAACTAGGCTACTAAAGATAAGTATTAGGAATAATACCTGCACAGTAATCTGTATTTAACAGATGACTTCAAACATTACATCCAGCCTATTCTGCTCAAGAAATCAGGGGTGATGTGAGTTGCAACTTTTAAAATAATGTTTCTTTTTAAACATGATACCTAACATGCAATTAATTCAAAGTTGTCATTCATGCTTTTTGTAATTCTTACTTCTTTTCCTCTCATTTACCTCTAGTCTTTAAACCTTTTGAATAATTAGCAGAAAGTGATCTGTTTTTTTGTGTTTTGGAAATGCATGATACATGTTTGGTATTTTTCACAGTTTCTTTTGCATTTAAAGTTTTTAAAAAAATCCAAAATGCAAAATGCTATGTGTGGTGGAAAATAACAATGCATTACCTTTAACATATTCCCGTCGGTGAAACATGATCACAAAAGTATCATGTGACAGAAAGGTTTTTCTTCTACAGAGACAAGAAAAGTGATCAGAGATCAAAGCATAGAATGAAAAAGCATGTTTGATATTCAGTTTTTCAGTTGGGACAAAAATAAAAGTTTATTTGCTACACAACTCATTTAAATTACTGTTCCTAAAGGACTGAAGTAGGTTTAAAAATGATAGCATTGATCATCAAAGTAATGGTTTTTCTCTGTGAGCAATTTACCTCCAGTGAAACATGCAGCCAGAGCTATGATGAATTGATTTGGATCAAAGTGTATTCATTTCTTAAAACAGAAATGTATATATATATGTATGTGTTTTTTTTTGTTTTTTTTTTTTTTGTTTTTTTATTTATTAAGTTGCTGTTTATGTCTTTTGAAGACTGCTACTGTTTGGAATGGTATTGTGGTTTTCAACTGTGTATTACTGCTTTTTTTCCTACAGATATGGTTTGCAACACACTGAACTGAGGTGATGTGGTAGATCATCTCTACCATCTGCTCACAGTATCTGTCAGCATTAGAAGATTTGAACAGATTAGAACAGCATTTGAAGAAATGAGCCCTGCAATAACAAAAGACTGTGATTCACTCTTCCACAGAAAAGCATTGCCATA
Source organism: Anableps anableps (assembly GCA_014839685.1). NCBI lineage: Eukaryota > Metazoa > Chordata > Actinopteri > Cyprinodontiformes > Anablepidae > Anableps > Anableps anableps. The sequence continues at coordinate 12,332,625 of CM026078.1, read as the reverse complement.
GGCTCCCCTTCTTACATGCTGTTGTTTGTTGTTATAATACAATAAAAGGATGCATGAGATGAAATATAAACACATTAAGGTAGCGGCCCAAGGACTTACTGTCAGAAATGGCTGCTTTATGTTTCCCAGAAATGTCATTGTTAGTATAGTTTTTGATCAAAGGTGTTGATGCAGATGATAATGTAAAAATGATAAGAGTATTTACAGTCAGCAGGGGAGCAGGGAAGTGGAGTGAAAACTGAATTATAGTTTAGTGATACATTACAACCAAAATAATTATATACATTTTGAGACAATGTGACAAGAAGATGATTCAGATTAATTCAAATACGCCAAATTAGCTGTACATTTGGCAAAAAAGGAGCTTTTATCAAATGTCTTTTCATCAATAACGCTATCACAGCAAGATAACTGAGTGAGCGTGTTTGTGAGTGTACAGAAATGTATAACGCAACCTTGAGATGATCCCTGTGGTTCTCAAAGTAACACAAATTTAGGATGTTCCTGTTTTTTATTTGTCTTTGTTTTTTTAATTCACAAGGCTGATGTGTGCACTTTTTATCTTATGGAAAAAGATGATGCCTCCTTCTTCCTTTCACTGACTGACAAACATACAAAGAAGAAAAATCAGCAGTTTTTATTTGTTATTGGCTAAATACAAAACAAAAAGTTGTGTCTGCTGGATTTGCTCTGAAAATACCATTTGTCTTTTTCGGCCATGATGGGTTATAGATCTTTGCTTTAAATTCCATTAGAACATTACTAAAGACATCTCTCATTCAAACACAAGTACAAGATAAGGATTCAGGATGTCTTGATGAAATTTCTGCATAACCCAGAGAGAGACCTCTGAGACCTCAGGCAAAGGTGATTATATCAGACAGTTGGAGAACTACAGATGCCAGGTTCTGTATGATAAAAGCAATGGTTCAAGGTCCTAAAAGTCAGTGATTGTAAGGGTATGAGGTGCCATTTGTTTTCATGGCATGGAAGACTTGCACAGACGTAGAGGCATGTTTTTTCATATGGGCAACATGACTCTCCACCCAGGGCCCTATTTCAGAACAGAGCAGCATGAAGGCTCAAAAAAAGTTTTCATGTCCAGTGAATGGAGGGAGGATACCCCCCTGGTGTTGATTCATAAAACTGAATTATATTTATTTAATTAGTGCACATTAATTAATATGCTAATATAACTATTAGCACTGTAAGAAAATATCACCAGTGACTGAGGCTAGAGATGTTGAAGTTGATATCTGATTGTTTCAGCAATACATTTAAGAACTATTTAACTCAGTTTAAAGGAACCTTGACTATATTTGATCATCTCTAACTCAAAATATACAATATTTACAGTTGGATTGCTATAGAAGGAACACATTTTCTTTTAAGTTTGAGATTCATTACATTTTTATGCCACAAAAAAGAGCTTGTGGAACGCTTTTGGGATATTAGGATCCCTGTAGATTGAGACAAGTGTGAAGACTGAACTGAACTATTCCACGCGGATAACAGAATACCTTAAAGCACAGTTTTAGTGAAACATTTAATCAATATTCAAAGACAGAAAAAGCTGGCATTGGGTGCAGAAGGAGGGGCAACAGGGCACTAATTAAGAACTGCCACCGCGAGCCATTGATTTAGAGACAGTCACTGAAATTTTAGACGGACACTGCCATCATCATGGTGAAGTTTTCCTAAAAAGAACTGAAGTTTCAATGAGAATACTTATTATTATTTTAGTGAATTCTGACTAGCTCTAAATTTGTACAACACAGTTGTACATATCAGTCCTGCTTCTTTGAAACTCTGCGACCAGATTGTAGAAAATACCATTGCAAACCCTTACATCCGTACCATGAAGACCTCCTACACTAACACTGTCTATGCTTTTTCACAGTTGATTCTAAACAACAGTTAAAAGTGAGTGACTGGACTTTTTTGATGACTTAATCAAATTGTGTCTGATGTGTCTGATTGCAGACGTGTGATCTCTGAAAACAGTGCTAATTCTCACACTGGATGTGCCTGTATTTAGGCCACTTCACTCCCTTAGGCTTACAACTTGTGTGCATAATTCTGAGGGTTATAACAAGCAGTTGCTATTTATAAAATAAGGTTACCACTTTCAGAAACAGATGTATTGGTACTGGCAAGTCATTGAGCGTACTGACTGCTGCTTGCTTTTGCATCACACAAGTGGACATGTTCAACCTCCAACAACAGAAAAGAGTCAGAGCATTCGTTTACTTGAGCAGACTTGCAGCAGGGAGAATGCAGTTCAGTGTTGAGCAAAGCTTTACTTTTGAGGTTCATTTGATGTGCAGATGATTTTTTAGTGAGTGCATGCTTTGCATGAGCCTCATTTACAGTCAGTTTACATTTCTGCAGCTCATTTATCAAATTACATCAGCCTCCTGCAGTGAGTAAGCAAGACTAGAGTGGATAAAACAGTTTAACTTTCCATATCATTAAGGAGATAAATGTTTACTCCAATTGAAGTTCAGCTAGAGGAATCCAATAAGGGTATTTCAGCGTAAAGTCATTTCTCATCATACTGCAGCATGCAGTTCAGAATGTGTTTTAAATTCCAAAGTGCTATAAGACATAAAACAAAACAGCTGAACAGCAAAAAGTGAAAAACAATTTTAAATGTAAAAGGTAAGCTTTTCAGATGGATTCTAACAGTCTCACCAAGTGAAACTTGTAGATACAGGAAGTAAAGGATACCATCAATGAAAAAGTTAATAGCTGTTAGATTTTAGGGTAAGATATTATTTTCTTATTGATCCAAGGTAACCAGATGCGGTGTTTCTGGGGTCGTGATCCCAGCTCTGACACCAAAGCAGGTTATGAATCCTTTGCCATGTTAATAGTGTAATAATTGTGTTGCATGTGTAGTTTTAGGCAGTTTCAAAAACTAAGGCAAAGACTGAAATGCACAATTTCCTTTCATGGGAACCTCTAATGAAAATGTGAAAAAAGAAGGAAAAGAATCTTTTAATCCATTTATCCCTTATCCTTGCTATTGGTGCCAAATTTTTGTGGCGGCCATTATAATTATAAATATGACAAAATGTTTTTTGGTAGTTATTATAATATGTAATGTCTGAGTTAAATATCTTGTATTGGATCACAAATCCTTAAAACTATCCAATTATAAATAAAAAATTGTATTATTTGCATTTGTTTTATTTGAAATTAGACAAATATCTTAGGGCTTAGGTTTGTTATATTGTTTCATTTTAGGCAATTCTGTAACAGTTTTTGGAACCCAATACTTTCCCAGTATTTTTTTCATAAAAAAATTTAACTGCAGCACTTCCAGCTCTGCTTTGATGTTTTATTGTCCCACAGTGCACCACATATAGGTCTGCATTGCAGACAGGCCAGTTTAAGTTCCAGACTCTTACATTGTGGAGGATCCGAGTATGATAGGTGCAGAGTGTGGTTTGAAATAGCTTACCTGAATTCAGAAAAACATTCCTGAGGACATCATCTGGATGGCAAAATCTTTATATATTGTTCACATTAATTAGTATTATTGTTATTTAAAATTACCCATTTTATGTGCACTGATTCTATTACAGAAACCAACTTTAGTCTCTATCCTCTTTTTTTTTGGTGCATTGTTTGCATTGCATGAGCGGTGATTTACACAAAAACATTCTGCACAGTAAAATTATATCTCGTGTGATTAGACTTTTTCATTTTTTGCTAATTACATAGACACATTTCCTAAAATGTAAATCATATGCCGAACCCCTTCTTATCTTAGCCGTTGTAATGGCCATCAAAATAAATATGCTGGCCCCTCCACTGGCACCCCGACAGTCTTATGACCATATATTTTATGAATATGAACATGATTTTAATAGAGTAGAATAAAAGTATGGAAACCAACAGTAACCTTCCCTGCAATAAATAATTTTTTCGAGATAAGAAAACGAGTAGCTCTTTTGTGATTACAAGATGTTAGAATGGGGAAAAGGATTCTGAGTTTGCATGGTGTTTATGGATTATGACAGCTAAATCTGTTACACTCAATATAATATGAGTTATGAAGATTAGGAGTGGTACTTAAATGAGCCATTGCTGTCTGTCTGAATGTGTAGCCACAGAAAACTGTGTAGAATGCAAACAAGTGTTATTATAGCCCGAGACACAGTGATACTGAATTGCTAAAATGAATGGAAGACACTAATGTTCTGATTTTTAAATCATAACCATACTTTGAGCTAAAAAGAAAAAATTTCTTCTCATTATCCTTTTTAAAAATGTAGAAGATATCCTCTTATCATGTTCTCGTGCAGTGGTAGTTCACCCAAGAATTGTACCCATGTAGAAGTAGCACTACTTCAGTATAAATTTACTCAACTAAACATAAAAAGTAGCCTTTCGAAAAATTTCTCAAGTAAGATTAAAAAAGTATTTGGTAAAAAGGCTGCTCAAGTACTCAGTAGCCTAACTGAATGATAATATCTTATTTAATATTTAACCAATTGTGTTACAAGAGAGACAAAAATACTAAGTTATAAATAAAACAAATGTATACTAATTAATATGATAATTACAAAATAACTAATTGGGTAAAAGAAGCTCTTCTCTTAATCAATTGTTTTCAACACAAAACCTCTGAAACCTACAGTAAGTAATGTATGCGTATTAGAACAGTAAATACAACTAGGTACTACCCACCTCCGTTCATGCGACCACCAGATAATTTTCTCAGAATCAATTTTTTGGCCTTCGTAGTTAATAACTTTTAAACGTCCCTCATTCATGCCCTGTTTGCCTGAAAGTGTCGCACTCCGAAGTCTTGCAATGGCCCCCATCTGATTACCCTCTTTCAAAAAAAAAAAAAAAAAAAAAAAAAAAAATTGAATAGCTCACGCAAATAACCTAATTAAGCAGTCTGAAGCCCCCACCCCAATTTTTTAAATCACTCAATGCTTCTATTAGTATCTTAATGTATAACATAAGTTAAAACGTTAGGCAGGCAGTGATTAAACGGGCATAAATCTGCACATTAGCCCCGCAGTTACAGTTTCTGCTCTAAAACACCTGCAGGGGACAGCGCAGGATTATGCTGTGCAGAACTATACTGTACCCACACATACAGCAGGGAGGGATGCGGAGATGGATGGATGGATGGGAAGACGGAGAGAACATACTTACTTGGCCTATATACACATCCACACACAAGTCAGGCAGCAGTATATTGTTGCTCCCTTTTGACTTTAATGCCTGTGCGTGCCGCTCAGCCTCTGCACCACACACACACACCCACATCCACACACACACTAATTCTGCAGTGACGCGGGGAGGAAGGCTGCACTTATTCAACGTCAGAACAAGTTTGATAAACGCCCCCTCCCTCCTCCTCATCTTTCTCCCCCTTCCTCTCCCTCCATCCTCCTCTTTCTCGCTCTGGCCCATTTCTGTGGTCTTGATCCACACAGTGAGGAGATCCGGTGGCCCGTCTCCTGTGCTCCACTCCACCACCACCATCTTTGAGATAAAACACTGGCTTTAGGTTCTGAGAGCAGCAGCAGCAGCTGCAGCAGTGGGCTGGCGCTGCAGTTGCGCTGGCACACATTCAACGTGGGTGCACACACGGTGAGAGAGAGACACCGAGAGAGAGAGAGAGAGAGAGAGAGAGAGAAAGCGAGAGAGAGAGAGAGAGAGAGAGAGAGAGAGAGAGAGAGAGATCCGCCGCCGCATCTTGTGGATTTCTTTGCGCTCAAGCCCGTGTTCATGATTCTCCCTGCTTCTCCTCACCTACAAACACGCCAGGAGTTGATTTCACTTCCCAGGAAAAAATGTGGAGTCGCACAGTTGCGGCGGTCCTGGTTTTACTTAATCTCATCGGGGACTCGCTGGCAGGGTTTCCAAACCAAATCAACATTGGTAAGTTCAACTAGATCTATTTAAATGCTCAAGTCCACCAACGACGCGTTTTTTGGCACCTATTATTCATCCTCTTAGATGGTTGCCAACTTAGTCCACTTCTTGGTAACCAAGCGACCTGACAGATTATTTTGGTTTGTGTTGAAAACGGAGCAAATCCAGATGGTCTAACCGCCAGTTCTAACAATCAGCAGAGCATTTTTTTTTAAATATAGAAATGAAATGTTAATAATAATAAGTGGCTGGAAGTCAGAATACAATAGATAAATAATTTATTAAATAAATATCTATAGATGTGATCTTTAAAATAATTTTAAATATAAAATAAATGAAAAATGCAACTATTTATAATTAATTTGTCACTTTTACACCAAGAAAAAATAGATGACGAAAGTATGAATTAAAATTTATCTGTGGAAAGTATTTATAATATTTTTGTATTTCATGCTACCTGTTCTAAAGTCCATCATTAAATCATTTTAATGGTCACCATGGCGCTTCAAATAAACCCCATCGTCTGATTGGTTAACCTGCACAGGAAGTCAACTGCAGACCAATTGGCTACTCTAAAGCAGTGTTAGGCTTGCCCACTTGTTTGATTGGTAATGCTGAAATATTTAAAATAAGTACTGCTGCAATACATGAATAGAAATGCTGAAATAAAAATAAATTCTCAATTAATTATGTATTCTTTTAACATATGGTAAATCTATTTTTAATGAATTATTCTCACAATTGATTAGATATGTATTAAGATTTTTTATGGAAAATTATATATATATATATATATATATATATATATATATATATATATATATATATATATATATATATATATATATATATATATGTGTGTGTGTTTCCAATTTTACTTCAGCAATTGAAAATACCAACATTTACCCAACAACTAATGTTGAATTTTGGCACTTTTGCAATGATGGTCAGCTCTAGGAGGATGTTGGCCTCACTCAGTTTTACAAGTAAACAAAATCCATACAAAAGAGCATTAAAAGAACTTCCAAATAATAAGAACATCATGGGTTTAAAATAAAGACATCTACAGCGTATTTAAAAACAGAAATTTCTGAAACCTGTGAAAAGTTGTGACCAAAAGTTTATATATATATCTATATATATATCTATATATATATATATATATATATATATATATATATATATATATATATATATATATATATATATATATATATATATAGACACACACACACACACACATACACACACACTTTTTAACAGACAATGCCAATGTCTAATGGGATGAATGTTCTGCCTTTTTAGTGGTTTTAGTGGTCAGAATAAATGTGTAGATGACTTTTAGTAGTTCTTTCTTCAGCCAAAAACTTATGTTTGTTGCTGTATGATGTTATATTTTCAGGATTAGAATCAGCAACAGAATGTTTTACCTTGAAAAAAAACACATTCGACTCACATTTTTTTTTTCAAATAAAAACATTAAAGTTAAATCCTGACATTAAGATATAATTTATTTCCAATTTTTTATGGAATCTGAACCTTGTGTAGCCAAACTAAGCATGTAGGCATGTACTAGCATATGAAATTGGTTGATTATTCGTATATTATTGAAAGCGTTATTCAACTGACTATTTTGCTGATTAAAAAAAGAAAAAAAATCTACTGGTGTTCAGGTACTTAAACATGGTTCTGGTTGCTCAAAACCTCAAGTATAAAGCCTTTTTGATGGGACGGCATGGCCAGCAGTGTAATCATAAATCAAACGACTTAACTAAAAAGAGCAGCTGTAGACTTGGCTTCTACCTATTGTAACATAACAGTTTTTACACATGCTAATAACAACTGGTAAATAGACACAAACCAACTTCAAAGTTTTTAGCCCTTTTAATCCTTTTTATTCCCCCTTAGCCCTTTTAATCCTAAAATGATGATGGTGAGCAACAACTTTGCCTTAAAGCACCTAATAAACTTGAAAAGCCAGCATGAGGATCTCAGCATGGTTCAGGTGAATACTATGATATTAGGCCACCTCCCATTGGCTCCACAGTCTTCAGTGTGCTCTGAAAGCACAAAGGCCCATCATCTTGTATGATGTGAAAGGGAAAATGGGGATAATGAGGGGTTCATTGTTGCATAATTATTGTGTAACTATGATCTGAAAGGGGTGAGAGTGTGAAAAACATTTATCTAAAAAAGAAAACAAAGCCATGGTAGGCTCTTTCTAAAATTTGACAAGCCCTTTTCTGTGTGACATTTCCTTCAGGTGGACTGTTCATGCGCTCCACAGTGCAGGAGCACAGCGCCTTCAGGTTTGCTGTCCAGCTCTACAACACCAACCAGAATGTGACAGAAAAACCCTTTCACCTCAATTACAATGTTGACAACTTGGAGTCTTCTAACAGTTTCTCTGTCACACATGCCTGTAAGTAATAGTCTTGTTTTTTTTTTTTTTACTCAGTTGTTTAAATCCTGCCCTAGATGGATGGAAAAGTAGTACAATTAATGAAGTAAAACTCAAAATCAGAAAAAGGTTATGTTAAACCTGTCTATGTTGCATTCAGAACAATTACACAGAGGTTTATAAAGACATTTGTGGTTATAAAAAAGACTAACACAAAGTGTCTGGCATGATTCCTTCGCTTCTCGCTTATGGCATCCAGATTCCTCCAGCTGGATTATGAAACCTGATGGTCTGTAACTGTCCAAGCAGTCCTTCTTTTTGGAAACAAAATAAACAAATAATTAAGAGGATGCGCAGCTTAAAGAATGCACATCCCTCTTTTCTGATTTACCGTGTCAACCTCAATAGTTTAAGTTGTAAATTTTGCTTTGCTTTTTGCTTGTATCATTTAAAGCTTTCTTTCGGTTCTTTTGATTTCCCTGAAAATGAATTTAGATCTCTACTTTGTTCGTCGTCGTTTTCACATTTTATGAGTGGCTGTCTATATGTTGGGATCAAAGTCTGATGTTGTACAGTGCCTTGCAAAAGAATTCATATCTTTTGAACGTTTTCTCATTTTGTGATGTGAAAACCACAAACTTTATCGTATTTTATTGGAATTTAATACAACAAACCAATACATAGTAGTGTGTAAGTACCTTTTGCTACAGCTGCAAGTCTTTTAAGGTATGTCTCGGCCAGGTTTGCACATCTAGAGATTGAAATTTCTGCCTGGTTTTCTTTGCAAAATAGATCAAACTCACTTCAGTTTGATAGAGAACATCAACTTTTCAACTCTGACCACAGATTGTCAACTGGATTGGTTCTGGACTTTGACTAGGCCATTCTAGCACATGAATATGCTTTGATCTGAACCAGTATATTGTAGCCCTGGCTGTGCGTTTAGAATCGTTGTCCAGCTGGAAGCAAGTCTATTTTGCCACATCCATCTTCCCATCAATCGAGCTTCCCTGTCCCTGCTGAAGAAAAGCATCCCCACAGCATGATGTAGCCACCGCCATGTTTATTCATAGGTATGGTGTGTTCATGGTTAATGTATGGTGTTAGATTTCTGTCAGTTTCAACTTAGGCCATGAAATTCAAATTTGGTCTTATCTGATCAGAGTACCTCTTTCAATATCTTTGCTTAGTCCCTATTATGGCTTGTGACAAACTACAAACAGGACTTTTTGTGACTTTTTTACCAACAATACATTTCTTCTCGCCACTCTTAATAAATGCCATATTTGATGATGATTATGATGATAATGACATCTTTATTTCAAACATGTACAAAACAAATGTCATCAGAGAAAAATAAAAAAAAATAACAAGAAAATAAAAATAGGAATAATAATCAAACATGAAAATAAAACTTTCATGTTCAGTTAGAAAATGAGTAGGAAGAAACCAGTGCTCATTAATTCCTACCCCCAACTGACTCATCCAGTATATAAATTGTGCATTTTAGTCTTGAATGTAGAGTCCAAATACTTCCCACGTTATAAATATTTATATATATAATTTGGTCTCCTTGTCACAATTATCCACTCTACATTTTAAAAAAATGTATCCATATAATTATTGTGACATGGACAACTACCACTTGTCAACTGGTTCTCCCACCTGAGCTTTAGATCTCTGCAGCTCCTCCAGAGTTACGGTGGGCTTATTGGCCACATCACTGATTTTTGCTCTCATTGCCGATCATGTTGATGTAGGTGGATGGGAATGTATTGCTACATTCAGGTGTGCCGTACTTTTTGATAACGAATTGAACGGCACACTGTAGTGGACTCTATTTACAAATTGGGTGATTTCTGAAGGCAGATGGTTGCACTGGATTTTATTTAGGGGTATTAATGTAAAAGGGGTGAATACATATGTAAGCATAAATACAAAAGGATTTGAAAACCATGTACCACTTTCCTTCCAGCTGGTAACATTATGTTGCTGTAAATATGTTTGATTTCTGTTGATCTATCCTATGAAATCCCTGCTAAATATACAAAAGTTTGTATTTGTAATGTGACAAGGGTGTTAATATTATTGTAAGGCACCCTTGAGTATCACTCGAGGTTCTCTCAGCACCCCAGCCTTGTAGGTGTCTCTGTCTACATCTCTGAATATAAATAGCTCATTGTACCATCCATGTCAGGGTGAAATCTGCATGGCAGTCTTTGCAAACATGATGGATTTGATACGAAGGAGCGTGGAGCATGATAACTTATGTGCTTGATAACTGCACGACTTGCCCCCCCTCTCTGCTGTGCAGGGTGTCGAGTCCTGTCTGGAGAATTAATCTGTTATCTCTCTTCCCACCAACAGCACTTAACACTTCACGCTTGAAGATCAGCCGCAGTTCTCTGAACTCTGTCAGCTGTCTCAGAGATGACTGTGAAAGCTAATGAAGTGAGAACAAGCCTGCTAAAAGAAAGGGAAATTTGAACACAATGGCACCTCCCACATTCAGGCCCCCTCGGCTGTCCTGTAGGTGGACTGCTGTCGTATTGTTAGTAAGCGGTGGCGGTGCTCGCAAACTGCATTTAGCGAAGTCTGGAGTGCAGCAGCAGTAGCCGGAGGGGAGCAACTGCACCCACGGGCAGGTTGACATACATTCACAGTCTCACGCCACAACGCCGCCCCTGTTCCACTGCAACCTTGCTCTGTCGGCAGCTGAGTAATTACACCGAAGCAGCTGTTGGGTCAGTGCTCAGCTCAAGGGCACTTAAGCAGGAGGTGCTGAGGAAGACATGCACATTACCTTCTGGGATTGTCCGGATCAGGTGCAGAACACAGTGTCTTTCCACAGCCTGAAACGACACAGACTAAATCCAAATCCATTGTGTTTGGAAGAAGCTTATGGATTTCTTTTTGAAGGATAAGAAGAAAACCATAATAATCAGAAGGATTAATTTCAGTGTGAAAAGCTGATGCAAGCTGAGGCGAATACTCACCAGTTGATAAAGAACACTGAGTGGCTCATTATGCAGACTAGCCAGGTCAGCTAGTGACTCCAAATAGCACCAAACTACACAGTTACATATATAGCAGGCTGGATTGCATAATGGCTGGCTTTTCTTGGCAGGTGTTAATGTTTCCAATGGATGTTATGATGAGGATCTGACACATATCTCTTCTGGCAGGAACCGAAGGAAAGTCGGAGCTGTGCTTTTCCCATAACTCGCTTCATCGATAGAAAATATTAGCATGTGTTATGATGACTGAGATGTTAAAGAGGATGTTCAGTATTTTGTGTCTCTTTTTTTTCTTGGTAAAATGACAGAGAGAGGCAATAATGAAAGGGTCAGAATTAATTAGTTGCAGGTCAGAGCTTGTCTTTTGTGTTTGTTTTATGGATTTGGGCTGGAGTAAAAACAGGACAATGCTGCCACCCCAAACCCCCCAGCTGGGTCGGTACATAATGACTGTTGCAAATCCCTGATGGCAAATGACTCTGTTGTTTCTGGCAGAGAGGATCAATAAAGTGGACGGCCGTCGTCCAGCAGCAGTGGTGTGTTTGTGCTCGATTCTGGCTTGTTCCCTAGTACGGAAAAATCAATTCAAGCGAAACTTTATTTTTTTTTACCCCAACTTCTCCCCTGACCAGAGACACTTGAATTTTTAGCTGTGATGCTTTGACTGCACATGTAAAAGTGAACAAAAATCTATAAGGTCAATGAGACACTACAGCAAATAGTTTCCAGTTGTGAATGAATGAATTCTGACAAAGAGAACTTTGCTGTGTTGTTGTGTTTCATGGTCACGACCACCTATTTGTGAATGGAGAGAGACTGTAGGATGTATTGACATGACACCTTGCTTCAGGCCGGGACGGATTGCATGCATGAAAGTGACAATGGGAAGGTCATATCCATTAAGACTAAAGTTAGGGCTGTAAAATACAGAGCGCTGGATATTAGGTATAGGGTGGTATGGCATTTGTACGATAACTGTGGATAAAGATAACTTGGTTTCACTGTAGTGATAAAAGAAAAATGTAAAAAAAACAAGAAGAAAACATATAACGTGATCTGATTTCATTTATTCCCTAAATTTGCTATAACACAAGGCATTGCTTATTTTTAACGTTAGTCATAATATTTACAGTGCCATAAAATGTATTTGCTGCAATAAATAATTCTTCTGTTTTTGCTTTTTTATCAAGACGATCAAAAAAACTTTAATGTCAGACAAAGAAAATCTGATTAAATACAAAGAGCGGTTTAGTAGGAGAAAGCTGTACAACACCAACGTCCTATGTGAAAAGTAAATGCTCCCCTTGTTAAATTCTGATTTAAATTTTGAGACTAAGTTTTTATTGTTAGTAGTTTTTAAGTAAACTTTATTGAACACAATAATATACTCTTTTGCTGTTCTGTTCTTTATAGATTAATGCTAGCCGACTGGTTAATTATTAAAGCTATCTGCTCAGGTAGACCATGGATTCAGCTGCATGACAGACATGCTGCTTGTAGCTTACCAACTCTAATATTAAAACTGTGTGACCTTTATAGAAATGATGGGTGACACTCCTTTAGTTTCATCTGTCCATGTTTGTTCTTAACCAGAAGATTTTCCAGAATAGATGAATAGCCTTTAGTTTAGGTGAGAGAAATGTGTATTAACCGTCCTTCAGCCAGCTTACAGGAGTGCACAGCCAGTGATTCTGTACAAATGGTTTGACTGACAATGGTAACTTTTTTAAAACCTTGGTATACATTGATAACAGTAAGCATATGTGAGGATCCTAAAGCATTTGAGTTTAGTTACTTTTTAATTTTGTGTTCTTGCATACTAATTCATAAGTTTAGGTATTTTAATGATTTTAGTGTTTGATCATATTTCCCATAGTTTCCCTGACCCCAGAGTTTCCCTGTGTATTGATTCTGCGGCAATCAGTCATCACCCCTCAGTTCCTCCAGTTGTTCTGTCCACACAGCTGCAGTGCATTCTGTTTATTACACCCACTTGTTCCTGACTCCAACAAGCATCGAGTGTTTAAGCCCTCTGTTGTTACCTGTCAGGTTTCAGAGCTCCTGAGTCCTATGGTACATCTTTTCACTTTTTGTTTTGTCTTTGGACTCTTTAGCTGCCTCTGATCCTCATCACTTCCTTTATGATTCTGTGTACCTCCTGTCTGCATTTGGTTCCTATAAGTCCACTAACATGACACCATGGCCACTAAAAAATAGTAATTTCTCATTTATTATTGCTGTATATCAGTTGTGTCATTGCATAATACAATAAAAGACTTTAAAAACTATTTGTGGATTTTAAAACTACATTTCAAACCAGTTTTTAGGAAGAAAAGCCACACTGTTTCTTATAAGAGTGTTTGTTCTATGCTATCAATCCTCCCCCTGCTGTGACTCAACCAGTGTGCTGCCGTTCAGACAGAGGCTAATGTTAGAGCACTTCAGTGTGTAGGCAACGGACAGTCCCATTAATGCAGCACAGACCAGTTCATGCAGCCAGATCTCCTCCTCCTCATCCTCCTTCTGCTCTTCTTCTTCTACATTGTTAACACTGCTCAGTACTTTGACTCATCAGCAATCCCCTAATTAGGACATTTTTAGTCCTCGCAGAACTTGTATTCACATTAGCATGTGAAAGACGTGCACACAACTTTGATAGTGTAAGCTAATGGGATGTTTACTTGATTAAAATTAGAAGCAATGGGTAGAAGAATCACAGCAGATATAATTTTTAATGATGCCGTCATAGATTTTAGGGCTAATGATTTAGTAATGTTAAGTCAGAGAAAAGCACATAAATCCATAAAAAATATTGCAATATTTTACCTGACAATTTCTTTAATTGAAAAGGTCAGTTTGGAGTAATATGTGTAATTAAAGTATCAGTAAGAAATTTACATACACTCATCTTTGATGTTAATGTATTTAATTTTGTTAGGGTCTTAACCTCTTTTTTCAGAGGGAACTGACTATACAACTTGCAAATGTATGAATTTTAAAAACAGCAACCACAACTAGTGTTAAAACTGTTCAATAGTAGCTATGGCTTATTAATTAACTGGCTTATTATTTAAAATGCACTGATCAGGCATTTACTAGTCAATATTGATCATCGCTTTCTCATTGAGGTCTGTCCTTTTTCCAATTTCTTTTTAAGAATTGTAACTCATACAAACTTACTTAGTGCTGTAAACTTTAATATGATAAAGGAAATGTAATGAACAAACAATTGAAGAAAAAATATAAACGGTTCCTGAAAGAGGTTGCAGTTTTAAAACATTATCTCTATTTATGCATCAACTGTTGTCTGATTTTTGCTAGACTAAAATACAGTGTGCCAAAATGCTGTGGGTTGATGTGTTTACAAATAGAAAAAATGAGGCATTTCTTTCCTGCTGATTTCATTTAATCAAGAGAAAAGAAACAATTGACCTGCTGATCACTGGTTTGAGCAAATCAAATGCAAATTGACCCATTTCAAATTCTCTTTTTTCATTTTGAACATCAATAACAGAAAAAAATGCTGCTATGAGTTGTAGAAATATTAGTACAGATTTAATGTATAGATCAGGCAGAAAGAAACTTCACAGATTGTCCTAATTACTACAAATTCATCAGACTTTAGATTATGACTAAAAGCTTTTAGCCGAGCTTGCTGTGCTGTTCTTGTTTCTACCAGAACTAGTTGCACAGAAGTTCATGTTTGCAATTATTTTTTTATGTCCGCATGAGAGCCAAGAGTTCTAATTATTTTACTAAAATCTTAAATGTTTTTTTACTTTGTGAAGCTGTGTTGCTACTGGACATAAAAAGATAAATTAATCATCTGATCTGGTTTTTTATTTTAGATTAGAGTTAGGGAGCTTGTGAAGATATTGTAAAATCTCACGGGCAAACATCGATTGACAATGCTTTACATAATTTTCTGTGGCAGTAAGCGAAGCAAAACAAGCACGCTCGAGTGTAACCAAACAACATAAAACAACCCTGAATTCATCATAACGCTGGGAACTCATGCGAACCGACAGTCATGAATGATGCATGAACATCAGAGACGAGGTTGTCAAACTGTTTGGGATGAAGGAGAGCAGTCCTTGTGATAGTTTCCATCCTAATCCTCAGCTAGACCACAGTGATAATAGAGCAGGCAAAAAGAAAATATTTACTCAAATTGGTTTTCACCATAGTGGTACAGCCAGTCGGAAGAAAACATTGGGTTAGAGATGCGCTGATCATATTTGGTGACTGATTTCTGATGTCCAATTTTTGGAAAGCATTGATCTGCCAATAACAGTTTGATTCCGATTTTTGTTAAAGAATCATACGTAGTATCGTTGTTCTTTCCGTCCTTTATGTCAAAATTTTTGCAGAGTTGACATTTTAAACTCTCTATTACATCTTATAAGAGCGTGGTTAGCATGACTAAAGAAGCAGTCTCTGTATGTATTCTTGACGGAAAGTTGATCCTTACCTGAGATTTCCAATAGGCTGCCAACTTTTCCTTTCCAACTTTTCCTTTTCAATCATTGTTATATATATATATATATATATATATATATATATATATATATATATATATATATATATATATATATATATATATATATATATATATATATAATTTAGGGATAGACCTTCTCCACAAATGTCTTCTGATAAAAAACTGAAAATTTTCAAGTTCTGCTGCAGCCACTGAGTTGTCAGCTTGGTGAACTGCGATGAATTGAAAAGCAGTCGTCCTTAGATTTGTTGTGGCATTTCGAAATAGAAAATACATGCACACAACACCATTTTTCAAGCAGTGTATTCACTGACATGAATAGAGTGTTTGACCCTTGGTTTAATAAGAAATTTTACCGTCCACTGCTGCAGGGTGAGACATGATTCATGCACCATCATGAAGCATAAATACATAATGTTTCTTTGAATAGGGAAGTAAATGTCCTTAACTTCAGTAGCAGCATTTAAATCACAGCCAAGTGAGGCTGTAGCTATCAGTTAAATCCCAACTTTTCTGTCCAAACAAGCTCACAGCCTGTTTATCTCAAATCCAAATCTCATTTCGAGTTTTCCTCCAAACAAGTCTCTAAATTCTGAGTGAAGATAAGGCTGTGAAATGGCAGAATAGTCTTGAATAGCTTCAGGGACAAACCTCTGGACATGTGCAGTTAGTCTTTCATCCCGTGCATCTGAATGTGCTTACATGTCAGTGCTGTAACAGAGCGACGGTGATCGCTACTGACAAGCTACAGTGATGTTGCAGCAGTTCGTTTGCAGGCTTACACAACGTCCTCGACCGCTGAAATCTCTGTTTTTCACTCAGTGCTGGCACGGATTATTCAAGGACAACAAGCCATGAGCCACACAGAGTAATATCAAAGAAAGGAATCCAAAGATGATATCGGCGAACTGAATAATTTAGGGAGCTCTTTAAAGGAGCTGCTTTCGTGAATTTGGAGAAGTTAGTTTTAAAGATTAGGCCGATTTTTTTCCTCTGTCAGGCTGATTATCTGCATTTGATTTAGATGAATCATTTCCTACTGGAACATTATCATGAAGGTGGTTAGAGAATTGGTGATCAAATAATAAGTGCTGATAAACTGTGCAACAGGAAATAGAATATTCCAAGAAGCTGATTTGAAATTAAAACCTTTCTAATAAAAGGTAGCAAGGCTGCGAAAGATGCAGTTGAGTTAAACTATTTATTTAAACAAAATATTAATATATATTAATATTTATTTTAATTACAAATTGGATTTCAATATATCATGTTGCACTATCTCATGTATTAAAAGAGAATTATCCATCCTTCAGAAACTTTCTGTGTCTTCTTAGCAGTCTTAAGAGTTTTTCCCCTCTCTGTCTCCTCTTTGAATCACTCCTTGGATGATGTTCTTGCAGTTTATGTAAAGAATGTGTAGGTGGAAGGTTTGCGGTGCTTTTTCATGTAGTGAAATATTCAAGGCTATTCTTCCGACAGTATGCATCAACTGCTGTAGATTTACTTCTGTCATCTTGTTTTAGCATGTGGGCCATATCTAGTTGTGTTCTTTAGATTAGAGCTAATCCAGCGACTGTTGCTGCTCTCTTTAAGTGCATAATGATATAGATATATATATATATATATATATATATATATATATATATATATATATATATATATATATATATATATATATATATATATATATATATATATATATATATATATATATACAAACACATACATGGAGTCACACACTGAGGGAAAACATGTAGTTTTACAAAGAGGGAACTCTAGCCAGCATGTAACAGCACCGCCTGAGGAGGAACACCTACTCTGCCTTCACTTTTTATATGCCCTATTCTTTCAATGTAGTTGGTCATCTGAGACAAATTGTGCAACATTGCAGAGTGTAATGTGTTTAAAGAAATAAAACGCTTAAATGTTATTACAAAAAGACATCATTTTAAATATGTGTCCTTTGCCTTTAGTTACGCTGACTCACATTTTGACCACTGCAGACGCAAAACATGTGACTTAGCACTGAAACAGAGGGCCATAATAAAATGAATTATAACGGTTCTGGACAATGGGAGATGCATTGACAAGCAGTTTATTTACTGAAAAATGTCTGACTGAATGTCATCTCATCATCATCATTGCTGTTTAGTGTCTTCTGCCAACCGTTATTGTGGTCTTATTTTGTGTAAACATACTGTGCTAATTAAAATACTGCACTGTAGATAAAATGGAGAGTCAACACTATATACTTGGCTAGAAGTAAGATGTTTTTATGAAGCGACTTCAAGCTTTTTACCTGCAGTGGTTCTGACTGGCGATGAACCAGTTAATCCACCAGAGATCAGAATTGTCCAGTTTTCGCTTAACTGGCTCAGATCAGTGATCTGCAGGTTAAGTGTAGAAATAGACTTTTCCTATTCATTAACCATGAGTAGATCAACCTGCAAGTCAGATTTGTACTTACATTCCAATATCATCTCCAAACGATTACAAAAACAATTTAATCGACAAAAAAGTATTCAGTAATATTATTTGCCAGTTTTCCACTTTGCAGATATGCTTTGGTGCAAACTCATTTATTACATGTTCTAACTTGAAGTAATTTCAACAAAATTCGTTTTAAACTCATTGCTAAAGATGCACCGATCAATGTTTGGATGCTTACTTCCAATCTTTGGCTTCATAAAGGTTTTACCTCTATTTTACAAACAATTTGTATGAGGAACAGATGCAGTGTCACACCACGAAAGCTGTCAATATAAATAGGGTTTTGCAGTTATTTTAACAAACAAAAAATTGATAATGGATGTAACAATTTAAGCTGTCATATCTAAGGCTTTAAGACCTGGGAGCACTTCTGGGAAACCTTCCTTCAAGTCAGTGTTCATGATTTAAGAGGCCCCACACCAAAACCACTGCAGAGCAGCAAAAAAAAAAAGCACAAGGGCTTATTTCTTATTTGCCATAAAAAAAAAGCCTTGATGACTCCCAAGAGTTTGGGGAAAGTATTTGGTGGAATGGCAAGGCAAAATTGGAATTATTTAGAAGATGCACATCCAATTACATCTAATGGAAAATGTAGATAGCATTTCAGCAAAGTAACATGATTCTCATTAAACACAGTGGTGTTGGTGTTTAAAAAGTTCACGTTTGTAAATGAGAACTGGGTCTCCGACATTAAAACTGGCAAAATAATGTTTTAGAAAACTGTTTTTTGCACTTTTTTTACTCAGTTTTTTTTTTTTTTTTTTTTTTTTTTTTTTTTTTTTTTTTTTTTTTTTTAAAACAAAACATTTTCAGTTGGACAGCAAGCAAAACAAAACAAAACAAACCGGGGAAAATTATGTAGGGGGGCAAAAACTTTTTCACAGTTCTGTTTTGCAAAAATTAACCAAAGACAATCTACTCTCCTATCCTTCCATGTATGGTGAAAAAAATAACTTCCCACCAAGCATCAATACACATCACAAAAATTACTGTTGTGTTCAAGATACCATTTAATATTTTAAATCTTGTGGCATCTACGGGCGATTCTGTCCCAGAAAATTCACCTCCTCATCTTTCTTGGAGCTTTTCTTTATCCAGCTTCCTAATACCGCTTTTTTTTTTTTTTTTTTTTTTTTTTTTTTTTTTTGCAGACTTCGTTCTTGCATCTAGTTTGCAGGTTAGGACAGAAGCTTCAACCCTACTTCTGTTTAGAAATACAGCTTTCAGAGTTCAGCTTTCCTGTGCACATTGCTGCATCCCTCCATTAGCAAATGCAGTGAAAAGCTCAGACATCCACGCAGCAGAGTTCAAAGTTGTGTTTAAAATGGGGATTCTGCTAAGGATACTGTACCTGCCAGTTACGCCTAACAAGGTGGTGAGAGCTGAAGCTAAACAGAAGGTGAGGGAGAACGGGGAGAGCAAGAGGAAAAAACCAACAATGACAGGCAGATGTGGGTGTTTGCACAGCGATGAATAAGACGGGAGCTGAAAAAAAAGTGAGAAGAGGTAGCATTTTCCATCTGGATATTAGTCATGCATAGAAACATCCAATGTTAATAATCTGAACTGAAACGCAGTGAGCAGAAAAATACCACAGCATCCCCTCTGTGATAAAGTAAATGATGCGTGTCTTCATTTAAGACTGGGATCAGGGGAATTTACTCATGGTGGTTGATGCTAAAATGTATCATTTTATGAGTCCTTTAGGAGAATGGGCTTTCTAGCTCAACGGGATAAACAAAATGTTTCACAGGATTGATTAATGCTAGACGAGCTATTCATTTTATTGCCTGCTTTGTTCTTATGAGCTGAAGTAAAGAGAAACCTGTGAATTTATTGTTGAAGAAGGATCGATCCGTCCATAGTCTATATCTGCTTATCCGGGGTGAGAGGTGGGGCACACCCCGGACAGATCTCCAGCCCATCTCAGGACAGAGACACATACACACACTCATAAGTAAGGGCAATTTACAGAGAGCAATTAGCCTAACTGTCATATCTTGGGACTGTAGGAGAAAGTCAGATCACCCACATTGAACCCATGCATTCATTGGGAGAACTTGGAATTTTTATGCAGAAAGATCCCAGGCCAGAATTCAAACCTGGGACCTTTTTGTGTTGCATGACAAGAGTTCTAACCATGCAACCACCTTGATTATCTAGTTCCTGGTAAACAATTTTCAAAAAAAGAAGCAGCTTTGACTCTAACTAAAGCCAAAAGCAAAATATTTGCATTGAAATTTCCCTGATTATGAAAGTGGAGTTGTAAAGATTTCGATCTCTCAAACAGGTTCAGTGATCTTAATCCGGTTGATGCTAGTGTTTGTTTTCTATTTATAAAAGCATAACGTTGGCTTTTTAAGACATACATCAACAGAACTGATATGGACATTGATGCTAAACGATGGTGGGTATAGAGGGAAGGAAGGATGTTGGTGACTTTCAGCCTCCATTATGGAAAGAAAATTCTTTTAAAAATGTGAAAATCACATCATGTAATAACAATAGGTGGCAAAACTGTTAATTTCTCTTTAATTTTTAAACATAGTTTCACATGATTGTGAAGTTCAAGGAAAATATTCAACGTTTCACAAAAAACTATACTCTGACACCCCAAGATAAATTTGTGTGACTTCATTCAAGTCACCTAATAAGTAAATAGAGTCCACCTCTGTGTAATGGTTTTGATTAAAGCATATATAGATTTAAATCTAATTGAAAATATTTGGCAAGACATGAAAGCTGATGATCCCACGTGCTGTCAATCCAAATTGATCGAGCTTGGAGTTATTTTGCAAAGAAGATTGGGGTGAAATTTCAACCTCTAGACGTCCAAACTCGATAAAGACTTTCAACTGTAACTGCCGCAGATGGCGGTTCGACAAAGTATTTCCTCAGGGAGGCATGAATACAAATACACCTCTCACTTCAAAATCATTTTAAAGAAAATTTTTTTGAACATTCCCATCTTCCTTTTTGTAACAGTAAACTGTTAAGTGCATATCAAAGGCCTATGAAAGCACAGTTATTGTCACGGTACACATGATAAATGTCTTTAATAAACAGGATGTTAGCACAGGCAAAGTTTAACGCACATGTAGGTGGAATAAACCCACCTCAGCAAACTTTTATTAGCAGTGATTGGACAACGAATGTACACAATACTCCTCTTAATGAGCAGTTTACTGTATATAACCTTGTTTAGGAACTTGATGTTAACTGACAGGCTTCAGAGAGTTGCGTTAGGATTTATGTGACTTACAGGGTCTGAATATACCAGAACATTTCCCTCGCTTGTTATGCATTACGGCAGAGGTTCATTTTTACCGTTTCTTTAACCTGTTTATCATGTGCAGATAAAACAAAATAGCTTATGTCTCTTAACACAGTCAGAATCTGAAGTTTTTATGGCAACAATTTGTTTCCACAGACCCACAGATGGCCACAGATAGGCCTTGTTATAAATCTTTTATAGTGCAGAGAAGCCCAGAGCTGGAATATTTACATGCTCATGTTTTAGGGAATTTGTCCATTAAAAGATGTGACCAGTGCACTGACTTCCCTATTATTTCTAGCTGATTACCTAAGCAGTAGCATTTGCAGGAAGGAGAAGTGAAGGGCAGTGGGCAGCAGAGCATGGCCACAGGGAACAGACATCCCACATGGCTAACATTTATTCAGATAGTTGCTACTTTATTCACATGATTAACACTCATCACGACCTTACATTAAATATTTTTAACTCCCATGCAAGTTACTGCAACGTTTACATGAAATGTGCAAAACTTTTACTTAAACCAGTTCAAAGGGCTGTTTTTTCTTCTATAACCTGAATATTCCCTTTTTTTTTTCTCTATGTCACAAGTCTGCTCCCAGTTCTCCCGGGGAGTCTACGCCATCTTTGGCTTCTACGACCGTAAGTCCATGAACACGCTGACCTCTTTCTGTGGCGCCCTGCACACTTCCTTCATCACGCCCAGCTTCCCCATCGACGCCGACGTGCAGTTTGTCATCCAGATGAGGCCCAGTTTAAGGGGAGCCGTTCTCAGCCTGCTGGACCATTACAAGTGGGAGAAGTTCGTCTATCTTTACGACACCGACAGAGGTGAGAGTGTCCCTTCTGGGAGAAACAACACCGATGCACACTACTGCAAAACGCGAACAAACTGGAGCTCAGGAGCACAGATGTGCTGTGGCAAAAAAAAAAAAAACATCCGGTTGGGGGTAAAAGGATAAATCTGTTTCAGACCAAAAGCCAGCTCAAGCAGATGTTTTATTACACACTGTATATGATCAGGCTTTAATATGTAAATCTCTCATTTCAGTCCTCATTCTAAGCAGTCAGATGCATTTTATTCTCTGACAGTAATGATCCTAAATTGCGTCTGTATGTGGGTGAATCCGGCTCAGAGAGGCACTCAATACTTCCTTGCTTCTGCTAAATGAGTCATTCACAGGTGCTGCTGATCTGCTGCTGTAGTTTGACTGCAGCCGTCTGAGTCTATAATTCTAAAAACCCCGGCAGATTATCATTTCGCTCTAATTGGATTAGGTAAAGGGAGTGTACAAAATCTTCCAACTTTTCTACGTGGTGTAGGGCCTCCAACTTTGTTCGTGTGGGCCAGATCTATACGGCGGTGAAGGCCGTTAGAGTCATCATTTGTAGGCGTTATAAAACAGCAGAACAGTCTGTTAGAAAATAGACTACAAGCAAGTTATATACCAGCTGTAGATGAACACAAACAGCTCTGATCTGTGGTTTAGAAACACCCCAGGATATGAATATCAATAACTTTTTTATTATTAAATTTACTTGGGTTTTTTATATAGCAAATATGCTGGAGCATAAAAGGGCCAATCAACCAGTCAACCAACTGCATTTTTCCCTTGACTTGCTCTGACTGGTAATCAGTTGCTCAAAATAAAAAATAAAAAAAAAAACAAGTGAATTTTGTTTTTTGTTGTGAATTAAAATTTAACATACTGCATTATTTTGTTAACTGTTGCTAGTGTGACACCTTTCATACAACCAGAGATGCCAATGCCTATATTGATAAATATGGATTGCAAGATAGGCAGTAACCAACAGTTTCTGTGTAAGCTGCAGCTGATTCCTTTTTGCAACATAACTTCATATAACCACCCCACCTGCCATGCTAGAAAAAGTTTTAGACTAGAGGAAGTGCTTTGAGACTCACTCCCAGACTGCAGTGGGTGCTCTGGGATGACATGCCCTTGTACAGTTTTAATAAAAATGCCTTGATATTTTGCTGAAGTTTTTGTGAAATAATATCAATATTCACTCCACACAATTCAGTAAATGAGCTGAAAACCCCAACTTTATTATGGTTTAATGCTTTGTGCCCGAAAGGTAGAAACTTGTCTTCTTGCAGCTCTGGTTTGGTTCTTGCAGCACATGTTCTTGATACAGCATGTGTGCAGAAAAGTAGAAATGGTTACTGCACTGATGTACCCTGCTGACGTAGGGACCTATGAGGACCTCCCAGGAGTTCTGCAGTAGGGTTTTTTGTAGAGTATGAAATGTCAGAAAGAACTTTGTTCTAGCTTAATCAGACTGAGCTGTTTTTGTGGACTATGAACTTGCCTTAAGTTCTGAATTAAAACAAATTTTAAACAAACAATTTTGCATTAGAGCTGCACAATATATCAAAGACAATATTGCAATTGTAAAGGAGTGCTTGGATTCAGTAAGTGGTATTGCTTGCCAATATTACCAGCCAGCTGGATGGAGTTTCATTTTCCTTTATGCCCACAACTGATATAGATCTTAATGATCAAGATGCTATAGGTCAGAAAAAGACTTGGGAAAACAGACACAATGAGGGAAAATGGGAAAAATCAGGAAAATATGGATAATTGTAATCAATATCAGCATCACAGTATTCAATAATCATATCACAGTTTCCCAATATGGATTCATATCATACAGCCCTAGTTTGTATATGGGATAGTTAAAGTATAGCCTCGAAAAAAAAAAAAAGGAAATTGGTATCTGCCAGTAAAAACCTAGCTGGCACATCTCTAATTTGATGCACATGTTTTCTTTTACTACAGGTCATCTAATACCATTACAGGGCCAATTACAATTTAAAGGTACAGCTACCAAATCTTTATCACTTACAAGGTTTCAGTCTTTAGATAGCAATCAGCAAACTTCTGGATGTGGTTTTATGTTTCACATTTCTTCTTTGGCTAAACCGACTGACTTTGTCAGTCAGTTTGCAACTTTCGGTTGCAACTTAAAAAACTTTTAAACATAGTCTATGTGTGTGTGTTTTTAAAAGAAATTAGGTCAGAATTTATGAAAAGGTCTTTAAAAAGGGAAGCATTTGATTTTCCCACTTTCTTGGATGCATTTTTTTCTGATTAATTCATTAATCTGATTCTAATTCTCTCTTTATGCATAGGCTCAGCTGCAAACTTTAAGGTTAAAGGTGTTGATTGACTCTAGTCTTTCTTCAGTCTCTAGTTCATAGTGAACATTTCTGTTCTTGAGTATTAAATCCAAATTTTTCCCAAGCTGATGACAGTTTTGGTTTTGCTGCAAACTTTGCAAAGTGGCTCGAGCTCTGAACAGATTTTAAAGAGGAACATTTCTGACATTTTGTTCTAAGATGCTCAGTCTTTACCTATGTTGCTGTGTGTTGATCAGTCCAGTAGGAGCTTTTTGACAATGAAAAGCAAGCACACCCTGATTTAGGGAGCTTAAGATCAGTAAAACTCTTGTAAGTTTTTGACAGTTCAAACATACACCTGAAAGCCCACATTCTCAATGATATTCATAGTTACTATGGGTGGAGGTGACTGAAATTGTAGACCATATGATGTTATGTGCAACATGTTTTGAAGTCACAGAGAGGAAAAAGATTTGGAGAACATTGCTCGCTTCAGCCCCAACTTTGAAATCTGGCAAACTTTTCAGAACTGTGGATTCCAGCTATTTTTAAACCATTTCTAGGACAACTAAGGTCCTTTATAACTTCCTCTCCTTTCTTTCATGCATCTTCAACACAGATGTCTCATCTACTGGAGCAATGAATCTGATTTGACTACTTGACCACAGAGCATGCAAATGCATTTTTAAATATATATTAATACAACCCCCCACCAAAAAAAAACCTAAAACACCATAAGAGCTTTTTATGTCCATATGCCATCTTTTTGGCACAACTGGTAAACGTGTGAAAAGCTTTAAAGCTGTAGCATAATTTCATTAATGTCTTTTAAAGTTGATCAGAGCATTTACATTAATTGGAGGCATTCTAGGAACTAGTAATCCATGACTTCACTGGGGTATAAATATGGTGCGAAGCAGATGCCTATTTCTCTCAGCAACTGGCTATGAAGCTGGACAAGGAATTAAATGATTGTGCAGGATGATAATATTCCTACTGTGTATTTGCCTGTCGTTTCAATGGTGTAAGAAGATTTGATACTATAATAAATTAACACTCTAGCATTGGCCTTCAATGCATTCAACCCTACAGGAAATATAACTTTATCACCAAATAAGCCAGGCTGCCATGTATATTTGAATGTGTTGAAAATCTCTGCTGTATTAGTGCCCATAGTTTTACACTATATTTTTGCATATGTGCACCACAGATATCTAAGCTACAGAATCTAAGCTCATCAGACTAAAATATCATAGAAATTACCCAATGATAACACTACTTAAACTCATGCTTAGCTATGTTTTACTCACCTTGGGATGGTGGGTGCACGAAAGGGAAACTGTTGACATCATATACTGTCCGATTATTTTCATGAACATTTATATGACCACTTGGCCACTTGGGGCACTAATACAGCATTGAAACATCCTTACCAGATGGTTAGTTAATACTTTCATATGGAAAAAAATAACGTTTAAAAGGGACACCAATGTCACGAAAAAGTAATAACCCAGTAATGATGAAACAGAACACTGAATTCCACACCATTGATGCCAGTATGTGTGCAGTATTCTGAATGTGAAGACATCAAAAATGACCGACATGCTTCCAAGACAAGGCTTAGTTTTACTTTTCTGTCTTTTGCACCCACTTAACACGTGTTTTACAAGTCAAGGTTGGAAACTGTGGTACAGCAGCTTAATGGTCACTTTTAGGGACCCACATCAAAGAGTGTTATCTTATGCAGTGTCAGCAAGTCACCACAGCAAGCATTGGTCTATATACTAGCTGGTCTTCTGTTTGTCATATCAGAAAAAAATAAATGTAAGATGTAAAAATAAATGTAATCAAAGTTAAGCTTGTATCTTCCAATGTTGGTGTGAAATTATAGTTCTGCAATACAAGATAGTGATATTTTAAGACTTTTTACAGATCTTTACCAGGTTTGCCAATAAATATGGCTGGTACTGTATGCTCAGCAATGTTTGACCTCATTAAGAAGCTTGTTATTGCTCCCACATGAGCAGAAACCTCGGTTTTATTGATCTGGCCGACGTGTCTGTGGCAGATTGTGGAGTCTGATAATTGGTTGTCTGGCGTGGTGAGACAAAATATTTACCCAGTTTTTTGCCTCTCATTGGTATTATCAACCTTGTCTGAAGTGCCTCCCGATGTGGCCCTTGGATACCTGCTTCACTTTGTTGGCCAGTTTCACCTGCTGCGTGGAGGATGACAGGCTACCATCTGTAATACTTCAGCCACTTTCACAGTGGAAGCACAAGCTGAGGATGTATTTCTTCATGCTGCACAGCTTGTGTTTGTTGAGAGACAGCTTAGTCGTCCTGTTTTGGCTCAGCTCACTCATTCCCATCCATGCTCCAGAGGCGGTGTAGCCATCCCTCATTCAAATGTCACTTTAATCTTCATTATAGGAAGAGGACTTTATTTATGGGACTGAGGAGGACAAGTGAGGAGTCTTTGAGAAATGTTGATGTGAGTGTTGATAGTTGGCTTGAAAACATGACTGAGTAATGTGATTTAAAACTGGTGTGTAAAATGTGTGTTACCTTAAAATATGAGGAACAAATCAAGGACATCTTAAAGTCATCCTGGAATCAGAAAAAAAACATGAGAATGTGTCCCTCTATCCCTTGTAAAGCTTATAAAATAGTCATGACCACAATTTCAGTGCACTTTATGAAACCTTTCTTTTTAAATTCAAGAGTAAAGGCATTTCCATTCACTAAACTCTATTCATATTAATGGATCTGGATGATAACAGCAAATAAAAAGCCCAGAGATACTTATAAATGTGTCCTAGCATTAACTTCACATCAGATTTGAAATTCCACATGGTGTCAACATCAAGTAGGTTCAGCGTTACTTTGATGCTGGAAATTGGCCTACTCTGACAGCTGAAACAGTTTCAACTGACATCTTTGCATTAATTATCAAACTATAAGTAGAGTTCTTTCTTCAGGTCAGTCTTCACAGGGTTCTCTCTCTGATTCATGGAGCTCATTTCAAGGAACTGATTGGCAGATAAACAGAAGTTAAACAGAAGGAGTAGCTAAAGTAGCAAAAAAGTTTGTGGTTATTAAATATAAACATTCTTGTGCTGCACTGCAACACTACCTATTTATCCTGATGTGCTGACTTTGAAATGTCCTCATTAAATAGAGTAATAGCTGCAAGGAGAAATAACCTCTTGAACCAAAGAACATCTGGTCAGCACCAGCTGGCCGCTCATAGAAGGACTCTGCCAGCTCTTTTCTTTTTTTCTTTTTTTTCAAATTTACTGCAAATTGCTCCTATGCAGCATTTGATATTATCATAAATAATAATTTTATTTTATAAAAGTGATTTATAGTTTTTTCTATATTGACTCAATAATGAGGCTTCCACAATCCCTACTTACAATTACTTGGCTCCAAATGATCTCTGTCTCATTTGCCTCCAATAGTTTTCCTTTTCCAAACATGTGCATCATTATCATTAGATATGTTCTGCCTGCTAGTATCTCCCTAACTGTTAACTGGAGTCCTCTTGCAGTCATTCCTAATTCATTTTTGGAGGAATACACTATGAAAATAATAAAAAAAAACTTGTCTAGACCTCCTGGAAGTGTGATGGTGCCTTGCAAAAGTCTTCACACCTCAAACATTTCTGTTTTTCAGCTTACAACCAAATATTTATTACTCTCAATGTCGTCCATATTTGCAAAAAGGAAGAAAAGGATTAATAGTTTTCAAAAAGGAAAAAGTGCGGTGTGCATTTGTATTCAACCCCCTAGAGTCACTATGTTCCAGAACAAGCTATAAAGAAGCATCTTGAGACTGAAATTATTGCCTGTTCTTCTTTGGAAAATAGTTTAAATTTAGAGAGATTAGATAGAGAGCATTTGTGAAATTTGATTTTCAAGTCTGGTCACAGATTCTTTGTAGGATTTAGGTCTGGACTTTGATTGAGCCATTTTAATGCATGAACATGTTTTGATCTGTCCAGTTCATTCCAGATCTATGTGTATGTTCAGGATCATTGTCCTGCTGGAAGGTGAATGTTTGCTTCTTTCTTAAGACCACTGCAGCTTTACCAGTTTTCTTTCAAGATTACACTGCATTTAGTTCTATTCAGCTTCCTTTCCACTCTGACCAGCTTCCCCTCTGAAGAATAACTTCCTCACACATGATGCTGTGACCACCATGTATGGCTGTTGATAAGATGTGTGTGTTGCTGTTCTTTCTGTCACACATGCTGTTTTGCATGTAGGCCAAAAAGATCAATTTTGGTCTCACTTGAGCACATCAGAATGAGAATCAGCTTTATTGGCCAAACTTGCACACTCAAACAAGGAATTTGACTTTGGCTTAACTTTATTCTCTTCATGATACTGTTTGTTCACTGATGTTTTTTGTTTTTTTTTACCAAACCTCTGAGAACATGCTAAAATTAAAGTAAACACAAATAAACACAAATTTCTTCGCAGTACTGGGGTAAAGGGAGCTGAATGTAACTGTACAACATAGTTTTCAGATTTTTTCTTTTGTAAAGTAATTTGAAAATGATGTACTCTTTTCCTTCCATTTCACAATTATGAACTACATTGTGTTGGTCTGTCACATAAAATACCAACAAAATACATTTAAATTTGTGGGTGTAATGTAAGAAAATATTAAAAAGTTTGCAAACACAGTACCTTTATGACCAGACCTTGGATAAGCAGAAGACCTGAATACTAATAGTGCACATTTGGATTGATAGAGGGTACATCAACTACAAATCATACTATTATAGTTAGTTATATGTCTTATAATCTAATATAATCTAGTTTTAATGAATTTTATTGATGTATACGGATATTAGTGTTGCAGCTGTTGGAGTTGTGTAAAATAAATGTAACTAGTTAAATAAATGTAGCATTCTATAAGAAATAAATATTTCTTTTTAGTGAAAAATAGCACTTTGGCATACCCAGTCAAAGCATACGCTCATCTAAACTGAATTAAAGCACAGTGCATTAGTAAATGTGCTTGTTAAAGATCCTGTTGTATTACTCTGTCTCCCTCTCTGTTCCCGCTGCTTAATGAAGTCTGCATAATGAAAAATAGATCTTTGGCTGCCATCAAAATGAGGCAGCACCATTTAGCAGCATTAATGGCAGCGCTCCCTGCTATCTCCTGCAGACAAATGGGGACAGTTGGATTGGTGGAGGGCTTGCATTTGATGTGTAATCACACTGCCCCGCTGCTGAATGTCTCTTTGGTTTCGTCTCTGCAAGGAAACATCTGATTAATTGCATACGGCTAAAGCACTGTACTCAGCGGTTAGGCGTATGGGCTGATTAACAAAGAAAAAGGGAGGGAGCGATAGCAGATGTACCTCTCTGAGAACGCTATGCCGTAACCTCACTCCGAGACAGATTGCTAGGCCTTGACATCCTGTGGTCCCCTTTTATGAAGCCACAAACCCTTCTGTTTAACCTCCTTTTTTAACTTTGAGACCCTAATATTGGGATTTTGACACCAATTTATCAGTCAGGGCTCTCTACTTGAAGAGAGCTGTTATCTAGCTCTGTTCAAGGACTCCTTTAGGCTTCACAGTGAACGTCCAAAGAGACGAATATAACAAAAAAGGTCTTATTTTGCTGGTTTCAAAGGATTCAGAAAACAAAGGGAAAGAAGCTTCAAGGTTAAGTGGAGCAATCAAATTTGTTAAACCTTTATAATTGGGCAGTTTATTTTTTGAAGTCACATCTGAGAAGGTTTTTACTCCTGCTGAATAAATTTGAGCTTCTCTGCAGGACTAAGCTGGCCTTAAGATTTACCGCAAACAGAGCGTGTTTGGAGAAGCCGTTTGAGAGCTGCATGTTTATCTTTGAGTGTGTGTCTGTGTGTGTGTGTGTGTGTGTGTGTGTGTGTGTGTGTGTGTGTGTGTGTGTGTGTGTGTGTGTGTGTGTCTGTGTGTGTGTGTGTGTGTGTGTGTCTGTGTGGTTGACCTCATTGGTGAAAACCTCAAAGAGCTCTGTGCATTCACTGAGAAGGTACAGCTGAGGCGTTGGCTGTTTCCAAGTGTTTCTGCATGAACCAAGCCTCCTCTCTTTATACCGTGCTTGATCTGCTCTGCCAAACACCCAAAATGGCAACGATTGATCCGTGCACATTCAAACATGGAGAGGCTATACAGCTTTAAAAAAAGCTAACAAACAACGTAGATCTCATACTCTACTGTGCATCACAGAGCGTATAAAAGCAACTGAATTGTTAAATTATTAATTGAGAAGCTTTTCTGCAGATCAGGTGGTGTTCCACCCCCCCAATTTTCTGTTTTTTGTGTCTGTTTAGAAAAACATCCTCATGATGTTTTTTTATGCTGTCTTTTTTCTGAAAAGACTGGTGGATAGTCTTGGCAGTGCAGAAATCTTAAGAAAGACTTGAAGTGTCTTCTCAGTTTAAAAGAAGGTGAGTGACACCCCTTTGTCTTGTCTCATCCAAAGATTTTTCACTTTTTTCATCACCTAATGTACCCAGTTTTTTTGTGAAAAGCCGTAGTCAGTCTTGCTGACTTGAACAACAGTGATAAGTCACAACCACAGCAAAACTGTTAGGATAAAATAATTCTTATTGGACAGATCATGAAAATCTTTACTGTTCATTATTTACTTCACTCTTTTGACATTGTCTGCATCCTAGCATCCCTCAGATAGTTAGAAGCTACTGTATCGCAAAAGTATTTACACACTTGACATATTTCACATTTTGTCACATAGACTTTTACATGCAAAATGCTAGTCTTATTTTATTTGATAGGTCAACACAAAGTAGCAAATAATTGTAAAGTAAGTGGAAAAGGATTTGTGGTTTTCAAATTATTGTATGAATAAAACTCTGAAAAGTGGGGTGTGCATATGTATTCAGACCCTTTATTCTGATACCTTTAAAGAAAAACCAGTCAGCTACCTTTAGAAGCCACCTAAATAGTAAACAGAGTCCACCCCATGTGGAATTTATTCTTAGTATAAATCCAGCTGTTCTGTGAATGCCTCAGAGGTGTATTAAAGAACATTAGTGGACAAACAGCATCATGAAGACCAAGGAAACAGCAAAGTTGTGGAGAAGTTAAAACCATGGTTAGATTATTAGACAATATCCCAAGGTCTGAATTACTCACAGACAGCTGTTATATACATCATTTCAAGAAGAAGAATTTGACACGCCTACCAAGACATGGCTGTTGACCTAAACTGAGAGGACAAGTAGAGCATTCATCTGAGAAGCAGCCAGGAAGTAACTCTGGAGGAACTGCAAAGATTCACATCTCAGATGGAGGAATCTGCTGACAGGAGTCATTATCTCCAAAAGTCTGACTTTTATGAAAGAGTGGCAGGAAGAAAGTCATTGTTTAAATCTAGCCATAAGAGGTTCCATTTGCAGTCTACCAAAAGCGATGTTGGAGAAACATGTGGAACAAGGTATTCTGGTCAAATGACACTAAAATCAACCATTTTGACCCGCATGCAAAGCACTTTGTGAAGAGGCAAACAAACTAACACCACACATCACCCTAAACATGCTATACCTATGGGGAAACATGGTGGTGGCAGCATCATGTTGTGAGGATGTTTTTTTTCAGCAGGGACAGAGAAGATGATGGAAAGATGGTTGAAGATAATTGCAGTGTAATGCTTAAATGAAAACCTGGATCCAAAAGACTTGAGACTTGGATGAAGGTTTCCCTCCCAGCAGCAAAAGAAACCTAAACACATAGCCAGAACTTCAAAGAACTGATTTAGATCAAAGCCTATTTATGTGCCCAGTCAAAGTCCAGATCTCAATCCAGTTAAGAATATGACAAGACTTGGAAATACCCCAGAAGACTTCCAGGTGTAATTGATATGAAAGTAGGTTTTATAAAGTATTGACAAATGTAAATCACAGTTTTCTGATTTTGTCTGTGCAAACCGTTTTGAAAATCATATTCTGTCTACTTCACAGTTATGCACTACTTTGTGTTGGTGTATCACTCCAAATAATACTAAGGAGAAACAGAAATTCTGCTAAAAAGAAAAAGAGATTTAACAAAAATAAACAAAGTGATTAAACTGCAGATGGGCCAACGAGACCAAAGGTGACATGAAGGGTTGGGAACCCTAATGCTGTTTAGCAGCAGTTGCAGCTATAGAGTATGCCTTGTGCATGCAGAAATAGATTTGGACATGTAGATGCAAGCAAAACTGATGATTGATTCATGCGGTCACTTCTTATAACAAGAAAAGAGATCTATCACCTCTACTTTTTGCTCAGAGTTTGAATGTGGGAGGCAGCAAAAGTTTTATTTCAGGTGAAACAAAGCCTTTTTTCTCCCCTTAGCTGTGCCTCATAGACAATAGAACGACCACATCTCATGGAAACATAGAGACAAAGAAAAGAGGAGTCAGCAAATCCTTTGTGCCTATTTGATTAAAAACATGTAGCAGAGAGCAAAACACCAATCAGATGTGCTGTCAGATGCATCAGAAGCTCTTTAACTCATCAAATTACAAACGCTTTTGTCAGAGTCAGGTGTTCACATCTAAACTACTCTCACCTCTGTACTTTGCATGGGCCAACAGCAGACCTTAGGCATGGTTCTTTTTGTTGGGCTTAAACTTCATTTTATGCTAATCAGTTTCTGTTTACCTTTTTTAGGACATTCCTTCAAGAAAATGTGCGGGAGCTGTGCAAAGTAGTGACAGTGGGGGTACCGATAAGTTTGCCACTTGTGATTTTGCTAAAAACAATAATTCTATCTATCTATCTATCTATCTATCTATCTATATATATATATATATATATATATATATATATATATATATATATATATATATATATATATATATGTGTGTATATATATATATATATATATATATATATATATATATATATATATATATATAAACTAAAGTTTTGGTTCTTCTAAAATTTTCAGTGTGAGATTATGCTCCTAAAATACAAAAAAAAAAAGCCAGTTAAACATTTTTACTTGGGGTGCCAATAATTGTAGACATGTTCATATATGACTTTAAATGACTTGGATTTATCCAGTTTAATAAAGTTAAATGGGTATTTTGTGACTTGTGAATTAAACCATAATAATATATAAAAGAATAAAGCTTCTTCCAAACATTTCTCCAGAAGGCTTGCAGCTTTTAATAGGTAGGAAATAATCTGTTTGATTAGTGCAGATCAGAGATTTGGCAGGAGTGGGTGGTGTAGGGGTGACTGAGTCACTGTAGTTCATCTAATTTGAAGCAAGGAGCTGCTATCTATACTGGACTTCACTTGGAGTGGGTGTTGTCAGACTAATTGTATTTAAAAGTCTCCTTTTACTGTCATCTGCCAACTGAAATCCATCTTAATTTGTCGCCTTCATCTGAATAGCCCACTGAAAGCCACCTTCTTTGTGGAATCACATAATCAGGTCCGAGACTGTTTCTCAAGATTTTCCAGATTTGTTTTTATCTAAGGTCCTTTTGATGGCTCTGATTGTCCCGTGAAGATGGTGCTGTTCGAATGCCTCCAAGAGGATTTTAAAGAGGTCACCTTCTCCACGCAGGGGGAGGAATGACTGAGTCACAGTTGAGGCTGCACACCACGCTCCTCCATCATGTGAGCCACTCCCCAAGACTGTCAGCAAGAAGGACACGGCCTGGTGCCAGAGCAGCTTCACTGACCCACAACGGATATAAATCCAGTGGTTCGTATAAGTCTGGAAAAGTATGGAAAAAGAAAAGGGGGTCTAAAGAAAATTGTATTTCCAGATGGAATTCCCTAACCCATTAAAAAAAAAAAAAAAATCATCCATTGACAGTTGAAACCACTATTAGCATAGACTAAAAAAGACATCCGTATTTTTTTCAGACTCACTGATGTTAAATCAGACTGAACTTTTATTGGTTAGTTATGATTGACAAAACTTTTTCTATTTTCTAAATTACAACATAATAGGAGAGATAATTTTTTCAAATACCAAGACTGAAGTTTACATACACTAAAATTATTCAGACCCCTGGCAGATTTAGGTTTAAAGTAAACTTTAAATTTGTCCAACATGTTTCTGCTGTCAAGAAGATATATTAACATTTTTAGTGTTCCAGCCAGAGAATCATGGTCTAACTCAAGCAATGTGGGAACCATTAATTAATGATGTCGATTAAAAAAAAAAAAATCCTTTCTCCAAAGTAATATAAATGATTATGAGCCCTCTCCAATTTTATTTTGCTTACAGTTGGATCATAAAATGTTCTGCTGTGTAAAGCCAGCAGTCCAAGCTTTAAATAGTACCATATCAGCAGAGTACATACTGATCGCCTTGGCAGAGCTGTGTGGGCTGCAAAGCTCATATATTCCAGAGATTCCCACATACAAGCCAACTCTGCATTGTGCTACACACCCAAGCGATTGTTGTTGTCTTTGGTTTATGTGGTGAACAAAATCCCAAATAAAGTGAGCTTTTAGTTTTTATGTTGGTAAAACTGCATGGAATAAGGTGCAGTTATTGTACTAAAGAATTAGAATACAGACAGAACACATTTGTGAAGCTTTGTGAGATGTTTCTCAAACCACATTACTTCTCACCCTGATTGGTTCTTGTGATGCTCATTTGCATGACATCAAAAATGTGAGTTTTTTTAACCAATGTTGTTGTGCCGTAAGCCTTCTTCATGTCACCACTAATCTTTTCAAGAGAAAACTCTGTCCTTTTCCCAGTCCCTTTGAGTAGCCGTCTTTAAAAACTGATTTCAGCTGAAAGCTGATAAAAGAGCAAACTGTCCGTTTGAGTGCTGGTGCAAAATGAGCTTCAGAGGAAGCATATGTGGCATCACTGGAGACTTTTCCCTCCCTTTCTGTTTCGGATGCTGATGCTGCATTTGTTTTTTTTAGGCTCTGCAGTTTACACACTACATGCTTGATTTCCATAATTTGTTATGGAAGGCTGATTTACTACTTAAAGTGACTTTTTATCTTAACTTTTCTTGGAGCAACTTTCACCTTTGTTTACACAGATATTTTTTAATTAGAAAATTGGATGGTGGGATTAAAGTTGAGGAGACGTTTAAAGCATGGTTAGCTTAGAAAGCAACATGACAAACTATGACCATCAAACAAACTGTTTTACTTATAGGCAAATGGAAAGAGTGTTTCACAACTGCAAACCTACCAACAAATGTCAGTCCACCTAAACTCAGCAAAGCAGTCAAGAGTTCAAT
The DNA here is from genome assembly GCA_014839685.1 of Anableps anableps. Lineage (NCBI taxonomy): Eukaryota > Metazoa > Chordata > Actinopteri > Cyprinodontiformes > Anablepidae > Anableps > Anableps anableps. Next base: position 12,296,651 of record CM026078.1, on the reverse strand, counting down.
GACCTGCAACTGTGGAGGATCTATAAAGATCCACAACTTAAGTTAGAGAATCTGTTGACAGGACAACTATAGGTCATGCACAGGAAACACAAAGCATGTGAAAGGAGGTGCTCTCATTTAATGAGAACAACATTAAACTTTGTGCCATACATGCATGTAAAACCCTGTTTGTGGCAGAGAAGTAATAATGCACATCACCCTGAACACACTATTCCCACAGTGAAACATGGTGATGGCAACATTATGCTCTGGGAATGCTTTTCTTCAGCTGGTCTGTGAATACTGATCAGAGTTAACGGGAAACAGGTTTGCCTGATCTGACTGGCGCCAAAATTAAGACTATAACCACCGCCCAGCGGTGGCTACTTCCTTGTTGCAGGAGGCTATATCCATTCCTAAGCCAGCTACTGATCTGATTAATGATAGGCCAACACCAGTAACTGATCAACCAGAGCTGGCAAATGAGAAAAAGGCTATTGACTTGCGATAACTGTGATAGGCTGGCGTTAGGCTGGATGCCTAGGCTGGTTACCCATGACTCATACTTTCAAACTTTATCAAGGAAACTTGATCAAGGAAAATGGTTGGCTTACAATATCTGTAAGCATCATACATTAGCTACATTAGATGCATTGACGTGTTCTTTTGACAGAGTTTACTGTAATCCAACATGACACCGAGCATAAACATACTGTATTATACGGAGCTGAAGTTGGTTTGCGATTGAGCTTCCAATTCAGCAGCTGGCTAAAGGACGACTCCCCCTAATTTTTCACTACCTTGAAAATCTTTAATTAGCTCTAGTTTAAAAACTTCAATGCTCAGACTCTTCAAACATGGACTAAAAACCATACTGACTATGGCATAAATATTTCCTGACTAGACTAACATTACATACATCAATGTTGCTTCTTTAAAACCTGCCCAAATTTCATACACTGGAAGAATGAACAGTCAGTCTCTCTGCGTCGTTTTGAGAAGACAGAAAATAATGACCAGTACTATAGTACAATATTTTTTGATTGCAAAGTCTTCATTACTTGTATGATGTGTCCTTGATATGTCCATAATTTGATTCCAGAGTCCCATTAATAAATTCACAAATGGCCAGTGCATCGTGATCTTATATGTTTCATGACCTTCATTTTTTGATATAGATATTTGTTACTGTCTACTTTCCATGTCATTTTATTACAATTTTCCACAAATTCCCTCCTTAATCCACACAAAATTACCACAAAAAGTCATATCATTCTGTGTACATAGAATTACAGCCTAATTTGAACTCCAAGAGGATTATTTGTATCTTTGCAATGAATTTAGAGGCAAGATAACAACCAAAACAAACTAGATCTTTAAGATCACTCACCTGAAAAACAAAAATCAAAATAAAGACAACAAATCTTTTCTAATGCAATCAAAAAGAGGAGAAAACTGGTTAAAACAGAAATGATTTAAACCAGGAAGTTCACTCTTCCTGGTTTAAATCTCTTAACAGAATTGCCAAACATGTGGCTTGTTTGAAACATGGTCGTTACAGAATCAAATCACTCAAAGTGGATGCATGATTATGACATCATATTTTCACAGTATCTCGTCAATGTCCCCATTTATCACAAAGGTATTCACACTTGGTTGTCCAGGACCATGTCTCCACCCCAAGACATAAAAATAGCACAGAAAATAAAATACTTGAACAAAAATGGAACTTTCAGACCAACTTCAACAGTAAAAATCATGACGTTACAGAAAATTTCATATAAGATTTAACAAATACGATGAATTATCAACAATTTCAACTCAGAAATGATATTCTCCAGAGGGTAAATATGCTCTTCTTCAGCTCCTGAAAAATATTTCTGACAGAAATATTCAGCAGAAATGAGATCTGGTCCCTTATTCTAGATAATATAAATTTATTGACCAGAGTTTTCATACAAAGGAAAGAAACAAAAGAGAGCAGCAATAAGAATACAAACCTCCTTTTTCCACTAATAGACTTCCTTCTAACATTTCAGTTTTATTCCAGAGTTTTGAGAAAAGATTCAAATTTATTCACTGCTGTGCCACTGCTTGTTCAGACTGGACTTTTCTAACATAATACCAGAATAGATCTATTCTGATCACCTGCAACTTTAATTACTTAGATCAAGAATGAACATTAGTTATATTTTCACTTTGCAAGTTTATCATACTATCTCTCCAGGTCTCCCCTCTTCTGGTGATATTTAGGTACCTTTCATCGGAAGAAGGTGGGTAGAATTGGACAGATGATCAGCTTCTGAAAAAGAGAGAATTGAAAGCAGAACAATTAGTGCTTTTAGTTAGACTGATTTTAAATACAATGCATGCAATCAAAACCTGTTCCTGTCTTTACTCCTTTATAATGAGGCTGAGTCTGTGTACCTGGCGAGTATCACAGTTTTCCTCAGTTTGAGTCTTAATAGTGAAACATCTCTACTTCCATACTATGCTTTGTCTTGCAGCATATTTTGTATTTGACAATTACAACAAGGGTCAGGCTGATGTCAGACACAAACTTATTCTTTTTCAAAGTTTCAATTACATAAATTAAATAATGACCAAAACTAAACAGAAACTCATGCTTTGTTTGAACAAGTGTACATTTTCCCAATATCTAGAGAGAGAGAAAAAAAGGTAAACTAAAATAAGGTGCCCTATTTGCCTGGAATTGAACAGATGCAAATACAAATAACAGCCTAATGTTGAGTCCATGGAGACTTATAAAGTTTTGTTTCCATTTTATCATATTCATATGCTGTAGCCACTAAAGAGAAAATCTACTTCTAAATTCCTGCAAATTATAATAATTTTCAACCTATGGATTGTAGAAACATCAAGGTGACACACATCTATTGAATACTAAATTTGTTTTGTAACAACCTATCACCTGCTGACCCCACTTGAAACTAATCCTGGACAAGTGCACAAGCAAAGGGTATAGTTGAGCCTTCATTTAAACTATTTAACTTTATTTTTGAAATATCCATCCCAAAATTTTCTAAAGGAAAATGTTATCTGTCTTTCAGTTAACAGTGTATGAGGTAATTAATTATTTTGTCTCGGGAGGACTCATTATCGTCCTTATTTGACCCACTGCGCTGGTTCAGCTTAGAAAACAAAATCAACAGTTTTTTTCCTAATTTAACTGTTAAACTGGAATTGAGGATATTGCTTTAATAACTAAAACCAACATAGTGTTTATACCCAATTATGAGATTGATTGGATTGAGTTGACTTATTTCCTTTCTCTTTTATAATTTTCACCAATATCTGTTTTACCTTTACCGTCTATAAAAATTGGATAAAATTCAGCTTAAACGTTTGATCTTTGTAAATCTTCTTTGAGGTGGATTTTCTGTTCACTGGGTTGCATAATTAAGGTTGTACTGCTGCTCTTTTCTTCCATCACCATTGCCAATAAGTATGGAGACTATTTCCTTTCCACTGCCTTTGTTTTTTGCTGGCACGAGCGTCCTTTGCCGCTTGTTGTCTGAGCAGGTGTTGTGCCCGTTCTCCGTAGTCCATGCAGGGTTCCAGCTGTGGAAGAGTTTTGGTTCACCTTGTTGGCAAGCTGTAAGGTTATAACGTCACTGGTCAGCAGCTTCACGGGAACTTTTCCTTTAGTGCCAATGTTGACATGTACAACTGTTTAATTGCCAAACAGATCCACCTTTTGATGGCTACTAATGTGCTTCTGCAAAATGGGTTAGCCTGTTTTACAAATAAACAAATCGTTCTGCTTTTGTCAATTTCAATTTCCCACAGTACACAAATGCTATCACATTAACTGGTAGCATTTTCTGTTTTCTGAATATAAATGCTCTTCTTTGAAATTGACAGAGGTCTTGCAAAATCACTGCATCACAATTGTACTTCTTGAATTTTGAGTAGTTTTGGCACCTGTGCCAACAACTTATTTTTACATCTCTAATCCTGTTCAAACTTGCATTTCTTAAAAATATTACAACTGTTTAAAATGTTGACATCCATAGATTAATTCTGATATAATCAAAATCAATCCTGTTTAACTTCAGCTGTTTTAAATCATTGTTTATTAATTAGTATTTCCCTTTTTTGCATTTTTGTATTCTGTTTTACTCAAACTGAACAGATACATTTTAAATACTGTGGGCCCCGTTTTTCCTAGGATCGCCCGTGCTGCAGCTGTTGGCTGCTGGAGTCTTAACTCCCTCTTTTACCTTTGCTCTCCTCTCACCTCTCATCTACTCAGAGCTGTGTTCTATGTGTGAAGCTCCTTGCCTTTTGCCCTCATGTGACGTAGAGGCGGTGGCATAGAGACTGTGGCGTTTGACTAACAACGGAATCTCATACATGGACATTCACATGGCAGTAAGACTCAATACAGTAGACACAATCTCACCCCAATGTACTAAAAGATACTATTTTCCATATGCTATACATCTGATGATCATGAATTCTTAAAAACAGAAGGTCAGGTTTTTCTGTGGACTACTAAAGGTCTTGTAAAACTTGTTCAATGTTATAGTTTCATATTGTTCCATTTCCATTTAACTGATATTGTTCATCAACAAAATAAGAAGGAAAAAAAAGAAGACTGCACAAGGTCAAGGTTAGATGTTAGCAACGTTTAAACCACGTTTATGAAACACACACACACACACACACACACATATATATATATATATATATATATATATATATATATATATATATATATATATATATATATATATATATATATATATATATATATATTGCCCTCTTCCCTTTTGTTAGGGTGTGAAAAGGTGGCAAATAACTAAAACGAATCACCACACTGGACTCTGTTTCGGTCTGCTTTATTTGAGCCAATGTGGAGGGTTCTTCTAGCGCACCTGGCTTGTACACAAGTTCTGTTGTCACACAACAGAACTTGTTGTGTGAGAAATCTCTCAGAACCCCCAACTCTCACATAGATTGGACCATATTTATACTGGAGCCTGTCTGCTTTATGTGTGTGTGTAGGATTTTTAACCAGTCCAGTGTGTTGTTTGGCTGACACAGATGTCTTGGGTCACTTCATACTGGACTGTTATGAACGTATCCTGGAATGTTTACTATCAGCCTAACTGCTTAAAACAGGACAACTCAATCTTTCTACATCTTCCCAAATCCTGAATTCCTTCCTGACTTTTCAGGTCAGAGTGACCCAGTACATTGCACACACACAATGTCCTATAGGTCATCGACTGCACCTATAGATGTGTGACAAGTGATATACATTGTAATCCTCAATTCACAACGTTTTTGGTTCTCCTTTATTGTATTCTGGTCAGAACCAAATCCCATTGGAACCGCAAAGGACTTGACTCTTGGAACACAACAAGATTTATGTTTTTTTGTGGCGCTATCGCTGTTTAAATCATGAAGTTGTACTGAGATTTCTGTTTTACAATACTACAACATAGTGACACTTGATTACAATGACTATTAATCATTGATGATGTCACATTTGACAGATTATAGACATTTAAAATAATGTGACAAAATAAAGGAAGTAATAAAATCAGTTCAAGGACATGGCATTTTATTAAAATGTACAAGTTTTGTGCTTTTCTGCCACACTTCCAACTATTTTGATAGAATTTTCCCATCAACACTTCCTAAAAACCCACCAAATGTGAAAAGCAGCCCAAATCTTAACAACCTGCCCAAAGTTGTTTTTTCAAGCCCAATGTGTTCAAAAGAAGCCCAAAAGGGTAGAAACCCACCCAATCTGGCAACAATGATGGGAAGATGAATGGAGCTAAATTCATAACTATCTAGGACAGACGCCGACTTACCATATAGGCAAAGTCAGCAACACCCTGGACCCTCCAACCAGTAAGGTACTCAACTCATTGGTGGGCCCCTAACATTGCCCCTGCATTATTAATGTGTGTTTGAAATAAAATAACAATATTTTAAAATGAAAGCAAGAACAAAAATCGCAACACAGTGCACGATCAACTTCTTCTCCCCCTCTTTTCACAAACTAAAATGGACTATTCCATCTCCTCATATAAAACAACCTAGAAATGCAGTGTACTGCTTGAATGTGAAGTGGGACATTCAAGGAAATATGAAACGAAGTTATCAAAGCAGAGTAGGACACGATTTGTTTCGTATGTTTATGTCTGTCACACACACACATGCACAGTTAATGTCACAATACTGAACCAATAAAAACACAGAAAATATTAAGGCCAGGGAGCCGGATTGTCCAGTAAGACAATTCTGCGACAGCAGCTCACCAGCACCTGTCCGTGGCGGGCCGGGGGAGTCCTGCGTCAGCCCCGCCACAGACAGGTGCTGGTGAGCTTCTGTTACTGTTGCCTCAAGGCCGAGTCGACACACCACACAACCGGACCGCACTGTTTTCATCACCTGCGCCTTTTTAAATTTCCACCTGATATTCTGTCACATCCTCTCAAGGAAATACTCTTGCAAAAGTACAGACGTGAGTGGAAAGACCCACATTCCCGAACAGCGTCAGTGAAGATTAATATAAGGCAAGTTTTTAAAATGTGTCAGCGAATGTTTCCAGTTGGGCACGGTGCCGCTGATGCGTTCTGGCTGATATCAGCCAGAACGCATCAGGAGAGCAACACAGTAGACAAGTAAAAATGCAGAAGATCGAGGCATTAGTGTCACAGTTCTTTATACCTCAGATCATTTCCTGAGACTGATATGGAGAAACATTATGTTATAATTGATTCTGTTTCCTGTTGTGCTTTTAGTAGACTACAATGGTTTGTTTGGTTGCTCAGGATATTGAGCTTAAATGATCATTTATTTAAAATACTGGCGTAATAGACAATATAAATATATGTGTCCATTTAAAGAGCAAATCATGCTAATAGATTAACAGTAAATAAATAAATATTGTGAAGAGAAAACCTTTATTTTTAAGAATATTTATATATTTCCTATTTTTAAAATTATTTATACATTTCCTAGATTTAAAACAATTGTAGAGCTTTCTGTGTTTTATTTCTAAATGTTGATATTTTAGAGGAATACGGTGTGCAGTGATCATTTCATAAATTATTTTATTTTATTAATGGGGTTTAGCTGTTTGGATGACCAGACTTCCTATCAAGCCATAAGACAGGCAGCAGACAAATGCTGTTTAACTCGTGTACCAATGAATTCAAGCTTTATGTGACCAGAACAGGGTAGTAACTTTTTGGGAAAAAATACGGTTGGGAGTAGTTTTCACTTTTACTTGAGTAACATGATTATGAAGTATTGCTACTTTTACTTGAGTAAAATTTCTGTGAGTAACTTTACTGAATGAAGAACAAACACATTTTAACTAGAAATGGACCAGACACAGACCTGCAGTCCCTAAACCTACCCATATATTTATATACAATTTTTCATATTAGTCTTTAAAGTACCAGAATTTGTACATAATTTTATGTTTTTGGCTATCTGATTACATCATTTTAAAATATTAAATCAGTTGATGTGATCAGTTACTAAGTACTTGAGTAGTTGTTTTTACCAAATACCCTTTTTAGTTAATTAAAGCTTGAGTAATTTCTTGGATGGTTACTCTTTACTTCTACTTGAGAAAAAAATGTGTTGAAGTTGTACTACTCCTACTGGAGTACAGTTTTGGGGTACTCTAACCCACCTCTGTGTATAAATGATTGCTTTTTTGATTAGCAGCCCTGCAGAATCTTTCACCCTTGGGGCCTACTGGTTCAAGGCAGACTTGGGAGAGGGACCTTTTACAAAGGTTCACCTTGAGCCCCAAAAGGGTTCTTTGCAGATGCTCTCAATCCAATTCGGCAAAAACCTCTGTATATAAATGTGCAGAACTGTTGGAGACAAATTCCAAAATATATGCAGCTGGAATTGCAACCAAACATGGTTCTATAATCTTGTGACGAGAGGAACGAATAAAAAAGGAATGCCACACTTTTCAGATTTTTGTTTCTAAAAAAAGTTTTAAAAACCCTCTATGTTCTTCTCATTGTTGGTCTGTCATATAAAATTCCCATAAAATGCATTAAAGTTTATAGTTGCAATGTGATAAATGTAAAAAAATGTTTGAGGAATATGAATATTTTTGCAAGGCCGTGAAGAATATCATGGGCTGACGTAGGCAGATGTCCCCATTTCTGAGATACACAATAACATCAAGCATATTAGTCATCCTTATAATTTAACATATCAATACAAGGCCATCTCAGTTTCATCAAGAGCTTTCTCATAATGCAACATTTAACATAAATACTCTTTAAACAAACTGTAGAATAACCCTGTAGCCTTCTCTTCTTTGGTCTCCATCGAACAGCAAGAGGGACATAAGTGGATTCTTAAAATGTTTGACCTACTTTCTTTCTATTCCAGTTATTGACTCTGTTTTGTTTACTGAAAATTGCTGCCTACTCAGGAAGGTTGAAATGAGCAGCGCAAATGCAGGTTGAAAACCTGCAAAAAATAAGCTAATAACAGCTAAATGCTCTGCAGACTGGAGCACATCTAAAGACTTGTTGAGCTAACTGGAATTCATTTCCATTACCATCCAGGTTGTTTTGTAGAATGCTGCGGTGTGAGAGATGGGTTATGTGCTATAATTAGCACTGTTACAGTACGCTCACAATTTTGAATATGTATAATTGTTCGGGTCAGTGCTGAATAATTGAGTCTGTAAAAACGCCCTTTAACGGTCGTTCTGCCTGCTGCCTGTTGTAAAATGCACCATCTGTTTGCAAAGTCAACCAAAACTGAGTCATTTGGATGGCAACCAATAAGACAGGCCAGAGTTTATACTTTCCAAGAGACAACATATCTTTTTGTAGAGGTTTTTATACTTATAAATTCATAGAAGGTCAGGACATTTGAGTTTATTTTTTACAAATAATAGCTCCACAACAGCTTGCTCGTATAAACATTTCAATACAAAATCACAGGCTCATTTTAGTGGGAGAAGAAAAAGGAAGAAAAATAACACCTAAGGGAAATGTGTAAATCCCTCCCAAATCCTTTTTCTAAAGCAGATGCTAATACATTTTAAAATGTCATACGTATCCCAGCTTATGATGTTCAGAGCCACATGTCGCAGAACTGGGAGGAGAGCTGACAGTCAGCTTCCCCTGAGTATTGTAAGAATAAACACAGCCACATGTTTCTGCAAATTTAAGCTGATAAAGTCCAGACTGAGGTCAGCTTCTTATTAATCATCAGACCTTCTCACAGAGCTTCCTGACAGCACACCACCACCCTGGTTTGATTGCTTAACCTCTGCGTGTATTAGACACGGAAATGCGGGTCTCTTTCGCCTCCGTAACCCCCACCCGAGGGGCTAGCGTGGCGGCACACAGCGAGAGCCACTTGTCTTTAAAGGCCAAATCTGATCTGAGCGCTGTCTGCTGAGCACTTCACTGTGAAGGTCACCGGCAGGGGAAGGGAGGGCGGATGTGTCAGCTAAGTTGCTGTGCTCTGAATACTTAGTAGCTCTGTGCTGAACACGTCAATTCACAGGTCTAGAACAGTTACCAGCAAACGGCTGAACTGGTTATGGGCAGTAGGTTGTTTCTGTTCTAAGAGCAACACAGAGAAATGGTCAAAATTTCCAAATAGCAGGCAGTGTCACATATTTATTCTGGATCCTTTGAAAAAACAGAGATAAACTTGATTTACATGATTTGAAACCTTTTAATGTCTTGTTTGTAGTATTTATTTTCAGTCCTCAGTATATAGAAGATCCTTCTGGAAAGATGTTGCATCAGTGGCAGCGGTGCCGGTCAGCTATGAGGCTTTCTGCTGAGCTCTTATCTGGTTAAAAAATGCGATTTTTGAAAGGTTTTTCTGTTCTGATTTGGAGGCTGTGTTGTCTGAGTCATTTCCGTTGGTACTTCTGCCACTTTTTACAAATCTTTTATGATGAGTAACCATGGTAGCAGCAGGGTTGTTAGACTGGGGAGCAGGTGATTGAGCTTTCTAACTAATGTCCAGATCAAGAAGTTACATGATCAAAAAGTAGAAGAAAAAGAGATATTACAAATGTAGGACAGGAAGCAAATGAAAGAGAGTGGTGGTAATGAAGTGTACAGTGTAATGCTAAAGTATTCACACCCCTTGAATTTTTTTTTAACATTTTGTCACATTACATCTACAAACTTGTCTTAAATGTCTAATAATAAATGTCTTTTATTGGGATTTGAAGTGGTAGACCATGACAAAGTATTGCATAATTGTTAATTGGAAGGAAAATTACTAAATCTGAAACAATCTTATACTGCTTCACAAATCTTTGGTTATCCTTTTTCAGTTTTGTATGTGGGCCAAAAAGCTCAAAGTTGGTTTCATCTGACTAAAACATCCTCTTCCACATGTTTACTGTCTCCTACATGGCTTGTGGAAAACTACCAACATGAGTTTTTATGACTATTTTTTAAAAACTACCTTACTCTTGCCACTCTTCCAAAAGACCAGATTTGTGGAGTGCACAACTGCTAGTGGTCCTGTTGAAAGATTCTCCCACCAGAGCTGCAGATCATTGCAGCTCTGCCAAAGTTACCATGGGCCCCTTGGCTGCTTTTCTGAGTTAAGGTGGATGGCATTGTTTTGGTAGGTTTGCTGTTGTGCCACACTATTTCAGAACTTAGAATATTATTTAAATTTGAAACTTGGGTTTTAACTTCTCCACAACTTTCTCCCTGACCTGTCTGCTGTGTTCTTTGGTTTTTTTATGTTGCCGTTTGTTCATTAATGTTCTCCAGTAAACCTCTGAGACCTGTGAGACTTTCACGGAACAACTGTGTTTATGTGGAGGTTGACGTGATCTCTGTTAAAGGGTGGGTAATATGTATTTTTCAGGCACATAGTGGCATTTTATAGCACGATCATGTAACTACGTTACTTTCAGTTAGAAAAATGCTGTATATATCAAACATAACTTAAAAGAAATTTGACTTTGCAACTGGATGCCTTGAAATTGGCCTCTATCTCTTTAAGAACATCCTACTCTTTCTGACACTCTGCCTTCAGGATGTCATTACAGCAATGCTACTCCATTATGCCATTTACAACAGTTCTTAGGAGTGTTGGACTGAGACGTAGTTCATATGATTAGCTCAGCAGACATGCAGTTCCACCAGGTGTTTGTTCATTTTTGCTGCTGCTGCTAGTCTTTTGGAGCTGAATGGGGAAGGTTATGTGGAGGGGTGCTCTGTGAGGTGGAAGTTTGGCTGGAGACTGCAGTTCCGAGAAGGAGCTTTGTGGAAATAGGCAGCACGTTGTGAAAACAAGTGTTTAGGCACCCCCAAATGGGAGATTCAAGGATTTTTCAAACATGCAAAGAAGGAATCAATTTCTATTTTTAATTTATTGCGATTTAAAGATTTCAGGAATTGGAGATGACATAAAAATATTGGAAATGAAGTATTGGAGCCATTTCCGATTTCCCATGTTGCAGAACAATATTCCAACATTGAAATCTCACCTATGTAGTTTTTAGAATATATGAGCATGCACAGAGAAATTTGCTGCAGTTACAGTGACATGAGTTGATGGGGAGCAATTACAGTAATTGTTTATTAACTGATAGTGTTGCCAAATTATGCTATTCACATGAAGTTTGGCTTCCTGATATTTTGTGGGTCAGGCTAAACCCTAGAATCCAAGGCTCAAACACCAGATAATTACCTTGCCGCCAGGTTTGGATGATTCCAAGAGGGTACCCTGTTTTTCCTAGTCTGGAGGAGTTCAATACGAGTTATGATCTGGCATTCATCAACATAATATGTATAATAAAAGTGAATGAAATGTTTCTTTTTTCTTTTTTTTTTTACGTCTTTTTGTGAGATACCACTAACACAAAAGCACATTTTTAATTTTAATTTTGAACGCTTTTTAAAGAAAGTACAATGGCAAAAAAGTATTATTTTTAAAAAAACAAAACAGGGCAATGAATATTTAAAATTCATTATCAAAACTATCAGTGACAAAACCCTTTTCCTCCTTTTTTGCTAATTCCTCTCTGTCATTTCTATACTGTTACAAACAATGCATTGCCATATAGGCCCTCCTAATAAAGTTTAAAATATTAATGAAGAGTGACAATTATGTGCATCTAACTGGTATCATGCTTAAGTACAGTGTTGTGTACGCTTCAGAAAAAACAGCACACAGAATTAAACTAATTTATTCATGTTTATAGTTCACAAAATGCAAATTATGAGATATATGTCAAAGGATAAACTAGTTGACATTTAATAATCATTTGTTGTCATGAAAGCTTTAATAAAATATTGGTGAGTAACAGCATACTGTTTACATCACCATCTATAGTCTGGTCTCACTCAGCTTATTTGTGTTGCTTCTGTTTTATGTACTCATTTATCAGGATTTTAATAGGATTGAATATACAACAAGCTGTTTTATTCACTTTGCTGAAGTTTTGACTTTGAAAGCACTTAAATGCTAGTGTTCTACGGAAATTGAAATTCAATAAAAATCTGAAACTGGTCAATAATTTTCCCCTCAAATATAAAAACGTTTGGGGCATTGCGTGGCGTAGTGGGTGTGGGAGTGGGCGCCTCATATGCGGAGGCTATAGTCCTTGTCACAGTTGTCCCCGGGTTCGACACCCGACATACCTTTGCCATGTGTCTTCCCCCCTTCTCTCTACTCTCTTTCCTGTCAACCTACTGTTGAAAAAATAGAAAAAGGCCACTAGTGCCAACCAAAAACAGATGATTAAAATGTTTGAGTTTTTCTTTCAGCCTTTAGAGATTCATTTTCTTTTTGCTTTTTTTCTCTAACGCTTAAATTTTTCAGAACAAATTTTAATATCATACCAAAAAATTCACTTTTTAATGTTGATTTAATTTATTTTGGAAAGAAAGTTGTTCAACTTGGCTCTAAGTAACCCCCCAGAAGCCACACCCAGGCTTCATTACTGAAAGACAGGTCGAATCAAGAAATTTGTTAAATTGTCTAGTTCATGTCTGACAACATAAAGTAGGCTAAAAATCTCAAACAGCAACACCTCATACTCTGATCTAAAGAACAGATTAGTCATTGACATCTATCAGTCTGATCTGGCATGTTTGATGGTTGTTAAGGACCCAAATGCAAACAGCAGAGAGACATGTGCATGATGGTGAGAAGATTTCATGATGAAGATGATTTAACTTACCAACTGAGACAAAAGGCACAACAGAACACAGAAACCAGGCCAAGTACAACAGTTGAATCCAGCAGTGCATGTGAGATACCAAAATGCTTAAACACAAGTACAAATAAATGGTGGAAGGTGAGGCTGGTGAGTTTTAATTAGTCTCAAGTTTGCCAATAAACTCCTAGATGATCTCCATGAGTTTTGGGAAAATACTCTCGGACTTAAGAGACAAACATGGAACTTTTTGGAAGGTGGACATGTAATATAAAACTACCACAACAATTTAGATGAAGAACATCATACCTATTGTCAAATATGGTGGTGGTAGTTTGATGGTTTGGTGCTGCGTTTTGTTTCAGAACCTGCCCAACTTGCTGCAGTTAAAGGGACCATGGATTCTGCTCTCTACCAGAAAATCCTGACCATCAGTTTGTGGCTTTAGGCAGCACCACACAGGCAACTCTGCCTCATAATGGCTTAAAAAAAAAAAAAAAAAAAAAAAAAAAAAAAGGTTTTTCAGTGCGTTAGGAATAGTTTGGACTTAAATTTAATTGAGATGCTGTAGCATAGCCTTAAACAGGTCGCTCAAGCTTAAAAACCTCCGAAGAGGGTGAATTAAAACAGTTCTGCAAAAAAAGTGAGTCCAAAATTCCTCCACGGTAATGTAAGACTCATTCCCAGTCATTGTAGTTTTGCATGATTTTTTTTTTATGAAACACTGCTTAAGCAACCCTTTATATGTTTTCTGATCAGCAGTTAGTATTAACCTGCTATGAAATCCCTATTCTTAGTGGGATTGTTTAATGTTTAATGTTTCCAGGTGCTGTAGAACCAGTGAATATATTTTTAGCAGTTAAATTTTTACAACATGTGATCCTTCTCATTTTGTACAGTCATTCTAACATCTGTTCTGAAGCATTTTTTTTTCTTTTGCCTTTAATTGGGACTTATATTTGACTTATAATAAGGTTCTGTCACATTTTTTCACTGCTTGACGTGTTTTCTATACCCACATTTCTGAACTATTTCCAATGTTGTGAGTTATGCACGATTTTTATAGGGTGCTTATAATGTGGTCTTTTAATGAAATTGTGTGTAATATATGAAGAATAATACTAGGACTTGGATGCTCTTCAAATGTATTTGTCCCATTTGACATCTAAATAAGCCAGTTTTAGCTGTGCAGTTTGAAGCATACAGACATTTGACAAGGAACACATAATAAAAAGCCTTATGCCTGTGGCTGTGTCCCATTTTTCTCTCATACACATCTATTAGCCAAATGCTGGGTTTACAAAGATTTTACCTAAAAAGCAGAAAAGTAAATCTAATTTAAATATATGTAAATAACCTTTAGGAATTAATTTATTGACTGCATTTATTATGAAAACTAATAATATTTCTTGCTACACAGAAGTTTATAAATAAAAAATTCCACTTTTAATGTTAGAAGTGTTGTCTCATGCTCCTTCTGTATTCATATACAAACGTAGAAATCAGAAAGTTTATCTTCATTGAATTTACTTGCCATTACTTAACACACAGAAACCTTCAGCTCTAATTTGTACGTATAGAATTGTTTAAGAAGCCTTATCTTAAACAAAATCTTATACTCTGATCTATTCAGATTGGTAAACAGATCCTGTATGTGATTTAAGCCTATGGACTGAGATGGCCATGGAAGAAATTTTTGTATTTGGGGAACAATTAATGATAAATTGCAAGTATGTTTTCAATCTTTGTCTTTTTGAGAGAAAAAAAATATGGACCATCTTTATTTTCAAGCAAAAGTTACTAGATTTTATGTAAAATCTCCAGGTATTTTAAATACGAGATATTTTAAAGAGCTCATAATACTCTTTTAATACACTCCAATGAGGTTCCTACGGTCACTGGAAGAGAAAAAGTCCCTATCAGGGAGAAAAAGTCCCCCTGATAGGAATCCTCCACCATTCCTATCAGGGGGCTTGAGGTGTTTTTTTCCCTCAACATATTCACCTTCTGATTCATGCCAACACCATATCCATATGGTGTTTGTTGTAGTTTCTTGTAATCTCTTGGTCTTGTCTGATGAAGCCACATGGTTCCGGATAAAGTTCCCATAGCATTTACAAAACTTCATATATTGCTTTCCGTTTTTAAAGGTGTAACAGGTTTGTTCTGAGACCATTAATTCCAAAGGGCAATTCATTTGTACAGTTAGACCCACTCAGTAAAGGAAATACATCATAAAATGAAAGTACCCACAGACACCAATCAGAAAATCTGCATCAGCATCAAAATGCAGTAGCATAGCAGCCAAAATCAGTGCAAGTCTCTGCAGATACCTAACTGAAAACAAGAACAAACAGATACAACATAGCGTTTTAAAAGGCTACACACTGTGACTCCACTTAGCAATCAGTTGCATCTTCTTCTATGGTAATATGTTTGTCCATTAGAGTTGATGATGACCATGGCACATATCAATCTGTCGAACTTTGGCGAGTGCACAGATGACCAAAAATGTAAATCTGAGTTTGGATTATTCTGTGGCACACTGTGCAGTTTAGCAAGAATGTGGAACCAAGGTAAGGGAACAGTCTTCTTTTCCTGGCAGGTTTATAATATTTCCTCTTCAGCATAGCACACAAGATTCTCCTGGTCTCATGGAGGTCCACTCCTTCATTGACTTTTTTCTCCAAGCAAGTTGGTCCTTCAGAGTATCCTTGTTGTTCATTTTGGGGCCTGCTTTGGCCTTTAGCAGTGCCTCCCAAATTGCTCGTTAGCAGATAAATTGTGTCCTATGGTTTTTATGGACAGTTGGTGACGTCAAGATAGCACTTTTTGCTAAGGGCGAACACACAACTTTCCACATGCATCCATTCTAACCATCAGCTCACACAGTGCAGTGCACCAAGACAACGTCGATCACTGGACTTCAACTGTATGTATTTTTTTTTTTTTTTTTTTTTTTTTTTAGAAGAGGTGATTTTTGAGTATAAAATGGTGCTGTAAACGATTGCTGTGTGACATGCCACGGAGTGGGGGAAGGCCGCCAGACACCACCAGAGTGGGTTGGTGGAACTGAAATTATTATTATGTCTATGATGGCCACACCACATTACAATTTTACAATTTGTATCGCTTATGTACTTATATTTATTGTAGTTTGCACATTTATGGTTATTTTTTCAATTAACCAAACACAATAATGTTACTTTACTTGCCTATAAATGTTTATTGTGGGGTGTGCACACAGTAGTTCTACTTAAAGACATTTGGTTCACTTCTGTACTTTCATCATTACCACATTATTTTACTGGTTCCTTGCTATCCATGATCCATAAGAGTTTTACCAGCCTTGTTTGTCATATTTCCCACTTTTACCATTTTAAAGAATAGCTAAAATGGCCTCTGTGTAATGTCATATTTAAATCCCAGAAAGTACACAGGAAGTTCTGGAATACTGGAATAAAAAATAAATAATAAATAAAGTATACATTAAAAAGGATTCTGTTAAATTTATTTTTAAAGGAATATTCGAGATGCACTAACAATAAGGATGGCAATGGTTTTTAAAACAATAAGCTTAATACTATAATTATAATACATACAATTATTTCTGAACTTGGGATTTTGCTCCACTTAATAAATGAACTCTAATTAAAGGTTGGATTTTTTTGGTGTGTGAAATTAGGCTCCTGCAACAAAAGATGGATTTATTTTATGACATTTTTCACACCTTTACCAGGGGAGAAAATGACAAATATATCTCCCAGAATTATATGCATCAAGCAAATTTTGAAATCTAACGTTGATTCATATTATTAAATGGAACTTAAAATATTAATAAAAAAAAAACTAGTGTCTTTTTTCAGCTGATTTATAGACAAGCTGTCATGACTGCTGACCATAAATCCTAAAACCTTTAATAAACCAGGACTATTTAGAGTCTCCCATCTTTGTGATGAGACTTTTCAGTGTCACAGCTCAGCCCTGTTACTGTCAGCTCAGCTGCTTTCTTTCTTATACCTCACATACTGATTCATCACATGCTGTGGTGAGCTCTGCAGAATCAACACGCTGTTAAGTTACATCAATTGTGTTGTCTGAGCTGTGGCCCATTTTACTGCATAGGTGTCAGTTCATTTCTCATGTCTTATTGTTGCAGTTCAGGTTGATTCTTGGCTTTGGATTTGATAGTTTGTACTGCTCTACCAGGCATGAAACAGCTAAGTGTGAGATGAGACATCCAGTAACAAAACACCAAACCAGAGGACACTCAGTTATCGCACAGTCAATGGTTTAATTATGCACTCTAACCCTGCTATTTAGGGAGTAACACCCACAGCTTTGACTATGAAACTTTTCAGTCCTGATTCTGTTTGTTAGAAGAAAAAATATGTTCTAAGTTAGTTTTACAATTGCTCTTTAGTGTCCACCTGTGGGTCATTTAATCTCTGTATGAGTCCAGCTCTTCTATGAGGGCTTAGAGGTTTGTTAGAGAACATAGTGAACTAACATCATCATGAAGACCAAGGGAAGAAGCAGACAGGTCAGGGAGAACGTTGTGGAGAATTTTAAAGCTTGGTTAGGTTATAAAACATTATTCCAAGCTTTGAACATCAAAAAGAGCAATGTTCAATCCTTCATCTGAAAATAGAAAAGGTCTGACACAACTGTGAAACTGCCAAGACATGGTCATCCACCTAAATTGACAACCTTGGCAAAGAGAGCATTTATCATATAAGTATAGGCCCGAGGTAACTCTAGAGGAGCTGCAGGAATCCAAAGCTCAGGGAGAGAAATCTGTTGCCAAGGCAACTATTCGCTGTGCACTCTACAAAGCTGGCCTTTATGATAGAGTGGCAGAAGTAAAGAAAGTGTTAAAGCTGAAGAATAAGACATGCAGTTTAAAGTTTGTCACAAGCCATGTAGTACACACAGCAGGTGCTCTGATCACATGAGAACACAACTGTAGTTTTTGGCCTACATACAAAATGTTATTTGTGGCTGAAATCTAACACTGCACCTCATTCTGAGCACACCATGCTCACTGTGATTTGTGGTGGTGGCAGCATCATGCTCTTGAAACACTTTTATTCAGCAGGACAGCGAGGCTGGTGAGAGTTAATACGATGATGGATAAAGTTAAATAAAGAACAATCCTGTCAGAAAACCTGTTAGAGGCTGCAAAAGACTCGAGACTGAGACAGTGGTTTACCTTCCAGCAAGGCATTGATCCAAAACATACAGCCAGAACTACAATAGAATGGTTTAGATCAAAGGAACATCATGTCTTTGAACGGCCCGGTCAAAACTCAGACCTAAATCTAATTGAAAAACTATGGCAAGACTTGAGCATTGATGTTTCCAGATGCTCTCAATTCATTCTGACTGAACTTAAACTGTTTTGCAGAGAACAATAGGAAAGCAATTCAGTCCCTAGATGTGCAAAGCTGGTGAAGCTGAACACAAATGCATACATATGATGTGTTTTTTGTGAAAAAAACAAAAAAAAATATGTTTCCTTTTCTTGTTCTTCACAGTTAAGCACTACTTTGTGTTAGTCTCTCACCTAAAATCACAGAAATATATGAAAGTTTCGATATGTACTGTGACAAAAATCTAAGAATGTTCAGGGAGTACTTTAGCAAGGCACTGTGTTTCTTTAAAACCTAATTACAGGATCATATTTGTTATGGCAATGTTAAACTGTACATGTTATGCATTTTCCAAACTGAACCTGTCCTTTTATTTTCCTCATCAAGCTTGATGACATTTTTATGTTTGTGTGCTCTGGGATCCAAAAAACAAAAAAACTGTTCAGTAATGGAGCTCTTTCGCTTTTATCCTCCCCCAAAGGTTTTGCAATCCTCCAGGCCATAATGGAGTCAGCTGTAGCCAATAACTGGCAGGTGACAGCTCGCTCGGTTGGGAACATCGTGGACCCCACAGAGTACAGACGCATCATCGAGGAGATGGACCGCCGACAGGAGAAACGTTTTCTCATCGACTGTGAGGTGGATAGGATCAACTTGATACTACAGCAGGTACTAAGCCAACACACACTACTGCCTCGTCCTAGTTTTGCTGAAGAAAAGTAGCACACTGGAAGGAAAGCTGTCCTTGAACATCAGAAAATAAATCTTTAACACCCTGATACTTTTTTTCTCTACCCTAATTCTTCTGCATACTTTATCTCTTCAAAAAGAGCAAACATGTTTATTCCTTTCATTCTTCAGACTTCATGGCCTTATACAAACTCTGTAAAATAGGACAATTTTCCTGGCATTCTTGGCTCCCCGCTTTCCTGCTTTCCCCTCATTTTTCTGTTATCAGCCTAAGCTCCTCGAGTGCATCATGATTGCCTCACATCTCAAAATTCTCATTTTGGAAGCGGTGTTAAACAGGCAAACTGGGTGCTTTCGATTAAAGCTTGTTATTCCCAGTTCTCTTTATTTGTGCTTGTATGTGTGTGTGTGTGTGTGTGTGTGTGTGTGTGTGTGTGTGTGTGTGTGTGTGTGTGTGTGTGTGTGTGTGTGTGTGTGTGTGGTTTGAGGTCACCTGGGTTTAATTCACGTGGAGGAATTAGGGAGCCTTCTCATCTCTGTTTCCTTGGTGATCATCAGTCCCTGTTTTTCCAACACTTATCTGCTCGTTGTTGCTTCACTGTTGAGACTTTTTAATGTTTATTTAATGTAGCCTATTAAATAAGAATCAAATTAGAGTTTTCTGACTTGCTTAGTTCAGTTCAATGTGGGTAACCCAGAATTCGAGTTTACATTGTTTTACTTTCCAAGATTCCTCCAAAAACTTGTAATTTACACTGCCTAGTATAATATTTCACATTTAGGTAGCAAAAAGAGCCACAAATTGTATGGCTCTGGGCAAAACCTTCTCTGCACTTACAACTCTAATTTTTGTGGGTATGTCTTTAAATGCTTTGCTCTTCTAGAAACTGAAATTTTTGTCTGTTTTTCTTCTCAAAGTAGGTCAAATTCAGTTAGATTGAATGAAGTGTCTGTTAACGTCATTTTTCAAGTCATACCATAGACTTTTAGTTGAATTTAGGTCTAACACAAAAATGTTAATTGATCTAAATCATTTCTTTGTAGCTCTGATTGTATGTTTAGGGTCGTGTTGTGCTAGAAGGTGAACCTCCGCCTCAGTCCCAAGTATTTAGCTGCGTCTGCAGTGTTCAGAGTAATGTCTGGTGTTAGTTATTTTGCTACACAAAGGACTTTCTATATAGGCCAAAAAGTTGACCTATATGCAGAAATTTAGGTGTCCTTTGACCAAAGGACTTTGTTCCACCTGTTTGCTTTGTTTTCTCCTTGGTTTGTTGCAAACTGCGAACAGGACTCCTTATCAATTTCTTTCAGCAGTAGTTTTCTTCTTGTGGAGTGCATCACTAATAGTTGTCCATATTCACTCCCATGAGCTGTGGATCTCTGCAGCTGCCATCATGGATTTCTTGGCTGTTTTTCACCAAACATTTATGTCATAAACCTCCCTCTGTCTTAAAGCACAAGTTGAAATGATATTTACACTTTATGTCCCTTTATGTCCCCTGCTTATTTACACTTTTAAATCCTGCAGCTTGCATGAACCATACATCATCACTACATCACTCCCTCTCCCAATGAAGACGACTTTACCCAATAAAAGCCGTCTACCCCTCTTTGGATTCTTCCACTTTGGACTAGTTACTGGAAATTTTCTGAAGTTGCAATGGTCATCTAGATGAAATCTTCACTGAAGAATCACATTGTGATGACTTTTGATGTTTTCTTCAAATGTATCCTGCCTTTCCCCCCTTCAATCTTGAGTCCTTGCTGAGCTTCTATTAGAAAATAATAACACCCCCTCAACATTATGCATCTGCCAGTATTTGAAATGCAGTTAGTAATAAAAATGAACAGCTTGAATTCTTATACACACACACACACACACACACACACACACACACACACACACACACACACACACACACACACACACACACAGTTGAGAGTTGTTGCCAAATAATCCCATATTTGCTTCATTAAGATACAGGATTTTTCCTCTTCTGTTCGGGGCATCCCCAGCTGGCTGTTATGTGGCTTTTTACTAATGATTGACTCTAGTCTGACCACTCTTTCAGATTCACAGAACACTGCACTGATTGTTATCCTCCTGTATCATCTACACAGCTTTATGGCTTTCTGTCTGACCAAGTCACTTTAACTTCATCACTCCCCGTCAGTGTTTATCACTGTGGCTGAGCAGCCAGATCGACAAACACTGATGTAGTTTCCAAACCTATTCCCTTGGTGACTAATAGAGCTTTCTATTGTTTTACTTCTCTAGATCTCTTGCTTAAAATAAAAATCATGTTTTGTATTTCTACAGGCCCTTTTCTAAGTTTAACAGCTTATTTTTTTCTTTGATATTGAGCACAGACTGTGAGGCCTGGGTGTGCTTTTCCTTACTATGCCCGTTGCAGAGATAGATGGGTATAGTTTTATATACTGCGATAGTTTGTTTACATCACAATCCTTATTTAATTTAGAGATGTTAGAAATTAGATTTTTTTTATTGGATGTGTAATTCAACATGGTGGCAGAGTGACCTATCCAGCCAGAGCAAACAGCTGTTATGCTATATTCCCCCATCAGCTGAGATGAGAAACGGGACTAAAGTCCAGATCCTTTTTTTTTTTTTTGACTGAGCCAACAGCCTGATTTCAGACCCTCAAGTAGGCAGTCTCTTCTTTGCTTTTTTCTGCTAAGGTAGTATTCTGGTGCTGGGAAAATCAATGTGCCCAGGGTCCTAAGTGCTTAAGTAGAAGGCAACTGGACTTCTTCACTTGTTTCTTGAAGACATTTCATCTCTCATCCTAAAGGCTTCTTCAGTTCTGAACAAGACTGGACGCAACCGGTTTATAAGTTGTAGTCAGAACAAGCATGCTAATTAGGCCACACTAATGGGGCCATTAAGTTACAGTCCCTACCCTGTGGTCAGATGATGCCATGTGAGTTGCTTTGGTCACATGTCCCAAAGTGGGAATAGTTGTAAAACCAACTGAGGAGGTGAGTCAGGGCTGCACAATAAGTGTTAGAAAGATTAAATCCAAGGTCACCTCCTCTGTTTAGTATTGGTTTTTCATATTTGATATAGATGGCATATTTCACTCCTCTCTCAAACCACCTGTCTAAAATGTGCACATTGCTGTCTTCACATCTGTCCCTTTTCTTTCTTCATGTAATGCTCTTCTGTGTTGGGCCACCTGTTTGTGTAGTTGCTGTTTAGTTTTACCAGTGCAGAGGTCTGAATATTCCTTGTGACACTGGACTATAACACACTGCTAAGCTTCTGTTTGCGTGTTTTCTCCTTGGAATGAACCAGTCTCTGTCTGAGAGTGTTGTTAAGTTTAAAATGCATTGGAATATTATGATTGGAAAATTCTGAGTTTCATAGCACTTTGGATTTTAATGTCTGGTATAACTGAGAATTTACACCAGCATATGTGCCTAGGTTGTTTGGACACTTTGAATACCTCCTTGCGCCTTTCTTCTCTCAAACATTTTTCCGTTTAATTTCTGTTATTATGACAGTACTATAGCTTAAAATTAAGGCTGCATGTCCTTTCTTTAAACCCTAGAGAAACCAAAAAAGCTTTTGATAAACATTACGCTTTTTCAGGAAAGTCTCCAGCCTTAGCTGTAGTAGTAGATTGTGTGCTTTTCTAGTTTGCGGTTTTTACTTTAGCAAATGGATCTTGTGGGGTAACTGTTGCTAAGGAGGTAGAGGTTTGTTCTGTAACTGGTGGATTGCTGGTTCGAACACTCGTCTCAGTCATTGTGTCCTCGGGCAAGACATTTCACCTGCCTTGCCTGCTGGTTATGGTCAGAGGGCCCGGTGGCGCCAACTGTATGGCAGCCTCACTTCTGTCAGCCTGCCCCAGGGCAGCTTACCACTGTCAGCATGTGAATGGATGAATGACTGAATGTAGTGTAAAGCGTTTTGGAGTCCTCTGGTCTAGATAAAGCGATATACAAGTACAACCCATTTACCATTTCCTTTAGTATGAGTAATACTGATAATTCTTAATTATGTGTAATTTTTTATTGATAAAATAAAGCATAATTTTGATAAATAATCCAGACTCCTACATAACACAGCATGCATATAACAACAGTAAAAAGTAAGCTCTGAATGTATGAGGATTACCATCGACAAAAAAAATTTTGGACTTTGATTCAATTCCAATGAAGTGTAATCAGGTATCAGTAATAGTAAAAAGAGAAGTGTTTTACAGACAAACTAAAGAGAACATAGAAGAGTTCAGAAATAAGAGACCAAATTAAAATGTAGCTAAAATAAGTATAAACTTAAATGACCAAATTTTAAATCATTTCTAAAAGTTATGTAGCTAGAGGATTTAAGTGTCAGAGTAATGGGCTCCCTCTTTGCGTGTTAACATGCTTTTATCCTCATATAAAAGCTGTAACATCGTAACCTTCTGTTCTTTGTTGAGATGTCTAAGCATGACGGCTGCACATAATGATCTTCCTTATTACCGGACAGATAGACTTTAGTTTGACCTTCATCTGCATCTGTTTCCATTACCTTGGATGCAGGGAGTAAATATCTTATACAGCTCTGGGAACCAGAGTTTAACCAAGAGAAATATGATTTTCTCTATCTTCCCTTCACATTCACACAAAGCGTTTCTTCAAACGATTTTGGATTACTTTCTCATTAAATCTGAGTTATCCAATCAGATATTGGAGGTCTCTCTGTGGCACATGAAGCAGATTCAGCGAAGATTTCTTGCCTGAAGTGCATTAATGTCAATTTGGAGGTGGCATCCGTCCGTCTGCTGGCCACACCCTCGTCTTGTGAAGATGATTCCTTATACAAGCTGCTACATCAACACTTTTTTAAGTTTAATATCAGCTCCTGTGTAAGTAGGACACACTGTCCCGTTACAGCAACAACAATGAGCCTACTATAAATAGCCTACTCTCCTAGCCTGAGGGAAGATCTTTCATGAAGACAGGAGTGAGCAAACGCGACTGAGATCAGTCGGGCATCAGCTGCTTTGAACATGATCTGTTTTTCAATCAGTGAAACATTTATCCTTAATTTCTTTTTGATAAATACAATGTAGTCAAGATACCCTATCCACCCATTGATGTACGTCCTGAATATGGAGCCAGTAGTTCAGTTTGTGCCCGTTACTTTTGTTGGGGTAATATCTGTGGCTTTAATGTATTGGAAAAACTGTTACTATAAGTTCGCTCGTCTCTTTAAGCAGAGTAAAGTCAGAGTAGTAACACATTTAAGGCTTCTCATCAAACACAGAAGCACAGAGAATTTATTATTGCTCCCACCGAGGATTCATCACCCCCTGCTCTCTCCTGTGCAGTAGAAAGCCAGACAGCCGGTGGGATTCGAGCTTGCAGAGTGAGTCTGACGCCTGGATGGAAACATGAGTTGAGCTGAGCACCCAGAGGTGCACTGGAATTCCACTCTAACCAAAGAAGACAGAGGATCACATGCATGGAATCTTGGAATCAAAGTGTTTGTCAGTGTCTTTCTTGGGATTTAGTTGTAATGTTTTAACCTCTGACCTGCCAGAGTTGCTTTTGGTAAACATTTGCTGTTATGTTGGTTTATTTTCTCGGAACTTTTAGTTGATGAGAGACATCACAAATTGGGAAGTATCAGCTGTAGAAAGATTTACTAATAGAGATTGTGAAGTTAAATGCAAAACTTGGAACTTTGAGAAAGTCTGAACTTTTTCTATTTTTACAGTGTTTGGTTGAATTGCCTTTTAAACTATATAACCTGGGTCAAACATTTTGGGTGTTCTCAAACAATCTTCTCACAATAGTTTGGAGGAATTATGGCCCATTGCTACTGACAGAACTGCTGTAACTGAGTCAGCTGTGTTGGACGTCTTGCTCACACACCTTGTCAGCTCTGCCTACAAATTTTCCATGGGACTGTGATCAGATATTTGTGATGGCCACTCCAAAACTTCGACTTTATTTAATTGATTAATTTTGTGTGATGCTTAGGGTCATTGTCTATTTGGATGACACATTTGTGCCTAAGATTGTCCTTTCAATGTTCTTTCCTCATGAACCCCTCTATTTTTTTGAAGTGCACCAGTACCACCCACACAACATGATGCTGCCACCTCCGTACTTCAAAGTTGAGATAGTGTTCTTGGACTTGCAAGCCTCCCCCTTGCTCCTCCAACTGTAACAGTGGTGTTTGGTGTATTGGCTTCTTTCTCTTAAGTGGCCTTTTAGCCCATTTCGGTATATGACTTGTTTTACTGTGAATAATCGCACTCTCTTACCACCTTCAGCCAGCATTTTCACAAGGTCTTTGCTCTTATTTTGGGACTCATTCATACATTTCAGTCCAAGCCATGTTCATTTATGGAATAAGTATGTTGGGTGATAATTCCCATGCCATTTCTACTTGCATATAATTTTTTGATCAGATAAATGTGACACCTTCAGGCTTCTGGGAATTATATCCAACGATGAACCAGACTTGTGCAGGTCCACGATTCTCTTCTTGGTTTCTTAGCGCCTCCAATTAACTCAAATGTTGTGAATTTACAAGAGTACAAAGCCATGATTTCATCATCTGGGCTCTCTCAAATTATTCAAAGGCACAGTACAGTCAATATATTCAATAAATTCATTAACTTTAAAAAACTTATTCACTAAGTGAAATACATATAGATTAATTACACACAGACTGATGTTTCGAATCCTTTATTTCTATTAATTATGATAATGACAACATGACATTAAAGATTAGAATATCACATCAGATCAATAAAAAGGTTAATATATAAATAAAAAGTATGTTTAATACATGCTTAAAGGTTATTTTCATTGAAACTTTTAATCTGACAAACAAGTCTCATCAGTATGCATTTTGTAATTTATTAAATATGAATGTAATATTAGTGTATGTAAACCTATGATATTGTGAAAAGTAATAAAAACGTTCTACAAAAAACGTTTTTCCAAATAATATAAATATAATATACGTAATAAATAAATAGGTCTGGTAACCCTTAATGTCCTAAAACAAAACATTTTAGTCTTATCAAATGTCAGTTAGTGAGGAAAAAATACTGTCTTTTTATACACTGCATGTTAATATCTGGTTTCACCTGTATATCTAGAGGCAATTTCATATAAAAGTCATCATCAATAAAAGATTGACACATCTTTTCAGCAATCTATCCAAAAACTTATGAACTGATAAAAGATAACAGTAAAATTTATTTTTAAGTTAGTCCCATTTTCCAAAAATAACATTATATGACACAGCTGGCAAGATATAAACTAGTGTTTTAGCACCAATGTGATTCTCAAAGAGTTATTAGCTATTTGGCATACAGTAGATCAACTCAAGGATGGGATATCTCTAAAGTCCTTTGTCTGGCTGGATTTTCAGATACTGCTTATCTGCTGAAGATATAATTTTAAACTAGAATATAGTTTTATTATTTATTTATTTATTTTTACTAGTGTTATAGCTGTTTTTAAGATCACAGCTGTAAAATTAAACTGGTCTGAATATAGGCTAAAAAGCTGTGAAAATCCAAAGAAAAACTTTGAAAGACTTTAAGACCTTCTGCTGTCCTCCAGATTGATCTAATTCAATAATCTGAGGAAAAGCATTGTAAATGCTGCAATGTAAATGAGTTTTTTCCCCAGTGCTTAACCAGTGTTGGTGCCGACATAAGGAGACTGAACGAGCGGATGGATGGATGGACAGATGGACAGATGGTAAACAACACAAAACTCCATTAGGTGTGATAGTTAATAAATCGTTTTTAAAACCAATTACCTTTACAATTCCAACTTTTATTATGTTTTTATATTAACAAAGAAATTGAAAATTTCACTTAATGTAATATTATTTAAGAACCTGGGAGAATTATTAGTTTCTGCACTAGCTCTTCTTGGTTCACCACAGAGGCTACACTGTAGAGACCCTCTGCCTGAGCAACAAATTAAATATGAAAGACTATCATGAAAAATATATGTGTGGTGCTCTAGCCAAAACTATACTGCCTGACATATATACCAGTAACAATAGCCCTATGTATACATAAGCCTTCATTTTTTTGGCACTACTTTTACCGCATTTTTTTTTTTTTTTTTTTTTTTTTTTTTTTTTTTTTTTTTATTTCTTTAATTTGTTTCACATCAAGAGGACAGGCTTCAGGCTGCTGAAATACTTAAACTTTGAGTGTAATAGAGGAGGGATTAGCATTAGCTTGTTTGTTGTGAAGGCATCTAAAGAAGACCCTGGAGAAGCCTAAGTTAAAAGCAACTACAGTAAAAAAAAAAAAACAGCATCAAACATATTTAAAGCAGGAGAGTTGGCAGGCAGGTGTTCAGCTACAACAAAGACTCTAAGAACATTACAGGTTTAGATGGGGTTTTTTTTTTTTTTTTTTTTTTTCAGTTTTGTTGAAACTGGTGCTCACCAAGAAGACTGTGATGTTTAGAAGTGTGCATCTGGTGGCAACTACAAACAGCAGCTTCAAACGCACACAGTCTTGGGAAAAGGAGAGGCAAAAAAGCTTAACAGCTCCTGTTATACTATAATAAGTTGATAAATGGTAAGACTAAAATGTTTTTCTATATTTCTGCACAAGATGCCGATGCAGGCAGAGATTTCATTATGTGCTGCAACCAGGTAAAGATTCAGCTTTGTGGTGGGTTTCCACCTCTGCATTTGAAGCAATGTTTGTCTGATATTCAGCCATGTCCTTCTTCTTCTGTAACCAGGTTCTTTAACAACTAAAAAATTTTTCTCATCTCGTAACAAAAAAAAGCCACTATCTGCAAGAAGAGAGGCAAATCCTCTTTGAGGCACTCGGGCAGACATCCAACTCTACACAGGACTATGGCTCCAGTCTGCTTAATTAGACTCAGTTCCCCCAAGAATATTTAGGTCGATGGTCCTGCAGCTCAGCCATGCTTCAGACATTGCAGTGGGCGGGAAGAGCCCTAAACGTGGACAAATCCAGAAAACCTGAAACAAATGTGGTCTGAACTTCATATCGTACATTTTACACATCTATATGCAGTAAATTAGTTCTTATTTTTCCCGTCTGAACATCTCATCAAGATAACTAGATGACCATCATAAAGCAAAATATTAGGAGACTTGGCCTATAAGAGAAACAGAAAATAAACCCATGTTTATTTAATGATTATTTTCAGTTCATTGTGATTAGAAGTGCAAAAATATTATACTTTTCACTCCTGTTTCAAAACAATGTCAGAATTTTTCACCTCTCAAGGAGCTGACATTGGAAGTTTTTTGTGAAAGAAAATATTTTCAGCTGAATTTGTCTTTCTTACAAGCAAGGTAAAAGTGTAGTAACCTTCCTTTAGTCAGCTAACCAACAATGTGTGGCAACAGGTTGGGGAGGGGCACCGTGTTACTTTGTTCTTTGCATGCTCACAAAAAACTCAGATCCCTCTGACTCTTTCTCATTAAAAGGACTTCAAAGTGATGAAAAATGTTTCTGGTTTCAAAACAAACTTTTAATGTTGTTTAGTCAGTCACCCTCATCACTCCTCAAAAATGTATCTAAAGGAGTGAATTCTTTCCCACTCCTTTGAATGTGCTACATTTTATATTAAATGAAGCAGAATGAGAGTGCTATATACGTCACAGAATTTTTTTTATTTGTTTAGAGCCTATGCACAGGTAACACTTTAGTAAAATGAAAAACAGACAGAAGCTGACCACTAAAATCAACAAAGATGAACAACACCAATTAATCTACTAACTACGTATTGAAGGTGCAATTTATATGAGGAAATTACGTTTAAAATAGCACCAGTTAAACTAATTAACAATTTAAAAACTATAATGAGCTGACACTGTTTGCAGCAACCAAAAGCAAAGGTTTTTCTGAGCTAATTTTGATACTGAGATTGAACTTTAAACTACAATTTGAAAATAGGCGACAGGTGATGTATTGGTATCAAAAGCCATCTTGGAATCATCCAACTTCATTAGAACAAGCACAGTTCCAGCAGAGCAAAACAGAGTACCTTACTTAGTTTCGGATCAAACTCTTTCACCTCTCAAGGAGCTGACATTGGAAGTCTGTCATCAGGAGGATCTGACCCCATGCCTATTTAAAGATACCTTCCAAGACTCTCTAGGCCAACTTACAACAAATACAATACCAAATCACAGGGAATGGCTCAAAAACACCAAAGGTCTAAAAGTCAAAACCAAAAATAATTTAAAAAAAGTCAGAGATAGAAAATCAAACACTATAGGCAAACCTGAAAAGATATATTTTTCAGAACAGCTTTGTAAGATGAAGAGAACACATATTGTCACGAGGCTGGAGTACCTAAGATGAAGGGTTAGCAATCTTAAACATATAATCACAACATTAACCTAAAATGGCATTCACATTCAGAATTTGATACAATTAATAAGCAATATCTGAAGTTACAATTAATCAAATATTTTGTCAAAGCTTTCTGGATTTCTGTATTAGCACAAAAGATTATTCATATAGCAAGAACTGTGACATGATTTGGCAGGCACTCAGACATTAAGACAGTTTGGTCTTAAGCATAGTATTCAACAAATTCATATTCTCACCATTGTTTTAAAACCTCAAGATGCCACCTGCAGTGTTAGAAATTTGCTTTGACGAGACTGGTGGCCCCCTGAGGCTATTTTGGGATGATCTAAAGAGAAGAGAAGCGTTAGATTGGGTTAATGTAACCAGCCCTATAGGAGACAGGCATCCTGTTAAATTCTTTCCAATATTCACTGCAGAGTGAGGCAATGGTGCTTTGGCTTTCTCTTCCATTTAATGAACATTAAAAATTAAAAGCATGTTTGTTTAGTTGGTATGTACTACAGGTTCTCATATTGCTTTAAGCCCTGGAGTCTTTTTTTCTCTGCTCACAATAACTTTTTAAACTGCTATCTTTTGATCAAGGTTTTTCTGGTCATGTAACAATAAATGAGTTATTCTGTTAGCTGTAGTAGTGTCTGACCTCAGTGAGTGATTTTACGCAGGCAGAAAAAATGTTCCGATTCCAGGGATCGCTGAAACTGGAGCATCAGAGTCCTAAAAATATTTTTCATACCCAGATGTTTGTTTCTTCCAGAACAGCCCTGCCATCAGAGGAGATTCTAGGTTTATAAGTGTATTAAATCTAATAATTCTTCATAAGAATTTCAAAAGTAAATATGACAGCATATTTATATAGAGATAGCAACTGATTTGTTTTAACAGTATCTAAGAACATGGGTTTAGTAAGTGAAAAATAAAAAGGAAGCACTTGGTACTGACTACTGTTAGCAATTTAAGCTGATAACATATTTTTCTCCATATTATGCATTGAAACACTAAAGGAACAAAAAAGGATTATACAGCACTATCTATGCTGCTAGCCAGATAAGAGACCGTTTGAGCTATAAATACTTTGTTCATACAGGTTTCAGTTGTTCTATGAGCAGTGGCAAAAGTTTTGATTATTCCCTATTCCTTTGGATTTATGTTACACCCAATGTGTTAAAAATTCAAGAAAATGCTAAATCAGTGAAACAAAATCAGTGAAAAATAAAAAGTAAAAAAATAGTTAACTGTTTAACTCATTTAATAAGTCATTTATCTGTTCTTAAAAGATTATGTTGCACTGACCACAAGCAGAAAAAAAATAATTTTCACCAAAAGGCAGTATAGATACAGAACATGTTATATGTTGTCATATACTAATTTTAATTGGGAAAACATGACAGAACTTATGAAAACATAACATTTTTATGCAAATGCAACCCTTCCAACACTGGACATTGATATTTAACTTTGGCCCATTTTTGTCTTTATGTAGACAAGAAAAATCCTTAAAAAATCTGAGTTTATTAAACTTTAGGTCCAAGTTTTGCCTAATCAAAGACAGTGAAAGTCAGGCTGGGGTAGCCTGTCTGATTAGCCTTAACCAGCTTGTCAGAATATTTGGACATCAATAGACATATTTATGTGGAGGTCTTTTCACCTTTCACTTTTCAATCCCTATTTTGGATTGTTCATATTTCAATAAAAATCATGTTTTTTGTCTTTATTAAAAGGAAATTTACTCAGTCGTTATGAGGAACAGGTTTAATATTGACTATATGTGACTCAGAACCTGTATAGTAAATACATTTTTTAGATACTTACAGATTAATAAGTATAGAAAATATCCAACAGAAGCTACAAACCATTAACCTCCCACCCCACCAAGATTAGGATACTGAGAGAATTGAAATAGACTTATTTACTTTTTATGTGCTGATCCCGTATGGATGCGCTGCCAACTGAGTGCAAACTAATTAAGCTGTTTGGGGATTTTTGTTTTCACTCAAGTGGAAGCATTGATTGCTCTGAAATTAGTTACTTAAACAAAAGAAAAAGTGATAAATGCTGCAATCAAATGTGCATGAAAGAATACAGAGTCAGCATTTATTGATTAAGGATATAGTGTCAGCTTTTACTGGCCAAACCAAGATGCATAAAATTTATCTGATTTCCATTTTATTTGTGAATCCCAGCTTTAGAAGCTTGCACCAGCTAACATGAAGCATTATTGAAGTGCTTTGTTTGCACAATTCCTTTTTTAGTTCCCTCTTTTGTTTGGAGCTCCTCATAAATTATGTTACTAAAAGCACCACATATTTTTATCTTATTGTAAGATTGTAAGCGATCATCTTAATAATCCTTTATTCTATAAAGAGAACACTTTGTAGAGACCATCTCTGCTTGTTTCTCTGCGGATTATTTGCTCATTTAGAAGCGTCTCACTGCTGTATCCGTAAGATTTGTAACCAGTCTCTAGGCACTGCAGCTTCATTAAATGTCAGTTTGGTTACTGCGACTCCCCTCTCACATAACTGGAAAGCAAATCAAAAGCTTCTTCAAGACAATGTGGGAAACAATAAGTCAGAGAAGGTGCCGGGAATTTGTGCTTGTGTTGAAAATTTATGATGTGTGACTTCAAAACTGAAGTTTGAGCGCAGAATGTTGAAACACAATGAAATCAGTTCATATCTGCGAGAGAAGTAATTGGATTTATTGGTGAAATTGCTCAAAGCTATAAAGCTGTCTTGGGTTCAGACTCGGAGCATCAAGGACGTTTACCCTCTAGAGATAGTTCTGTGGCTGTGAGGTGAGAATAAATAAAGGGCTTTAGGGTGTAGAGGTGTAAGGGGAAAACAAACTGGATGAGGAATGAAGACACTGAATGCAATACAGTGCCTTGCAAAAAATATTCACACTCCTTGAACTTTTTTTAAACTAAAAGAATACTTGGTTTACAAAATGTTTTACAAATAAAGATCTATTTCCACCTTTGATATTTGAGTATTTTTGTATTTTAGGTACATGTCTTTGGGGTGTTTTATGTATGGGTTTGATTCTGCTGACATATTTAAATAGATACTGGTCTCACCTCTCTACAACAAAAGGCTCTACTAAACTTACATTACCTTACCTTAAACATTTCCATTCTAGCTCTGGCTGTATGTTCAGAGCCATTAGCCTGCTATAAGGTGAACCTCTGTTCCAGTCTCAAGTCTTTTACAGGTTTTCTTTCAGGATTTCCCTGTATTTTTCTCCATATTCCTAACAAGTCTGAAAGCTTCCCTGCCCCTTCTAAAAAAAAAAAAAAAAAAAAAAAAAAAAAAGCATCCGCATGTCATGATGCTGCCACCACCCTGTTTTACTGTGTGGGTGGTATGTTTAGGGTGATTGGCAACACACTCTTGGCTTCTTCTAATGTTCTCCTTGCCTGATAATGTTTTTCAGATGAGAATGGAGGAATATGAGAGTAAAGGGGCCTGAATACAAATGTATGCCATATTTTTCAGATTTTTAATGTGTGAACAGTTTTGAAAATATTTTTAAATTTTATTAGGAAAGTGCATGCACAGAAGTTTGTAGTTTTAACATGATAAAATGTGATAAAGTTATGAATATGGCATGAATACTTTAGCTTCTGATTTAAATTAAACAAGAGGTGCTCTTTCTATTGCAATAACTCAATCACCCTGGCAATGTCATGTTTAGGGTATTCAAGCTGTTTGAATATATCAAGCTGTGGAGGAGTGCAGAAAGTAAAAAAAAAAAAAAAAAAAAAAAAAAAAAAAAAATGTTCCACCCCCACAGTGTCTTTTTAAAGCTTTGTACTCTATAATATAGAGAAATAGACCTTTTTTTTTCCAGAGCTGAAGTTTGAAGAAATCACTAAGCTCTCTCAGAATCTACTTCCTCCTACAGGTGATTTCACAATGTTTTAGTTTAATTAAGTCTAATGTTCGACTGAGACAGGCAGAGAAAGAAGAAGCAGACTGCAGGAGCTCAGGAAGCAGCAGAAAGAGAGAGGGAGGCCTGCCAGATCCATGACCTTATTTTACATGTTGAAGTTAATGGGAAGGAACAAGCACTGTCATTGCGGTTTCTCCCACTCTGCATGTGCCCATACAGCACACATACACATACATACAACTTTGCTATCATGGCCCTACTTGCCCCTGCGTATGTTGCTTGAAATGTTTTTGTTTTTGCTTTCTTTCTGACATGACATGAAATTAAGGGTCTCTGTCATTTCTGATTATTTGCTTTGTAAATGGTCTCCAGCTCACTATGTGTCTTCTTCTGCAAACTGAAGGTGGTGACCTCAGGGAAAAACACCAGGGGATACCACTATATCCTAGCCAACCTGGTAAGAGCTAGCACCAACTCAACACAACACATTAAAAAACCCACAACTGCAGTGCTCAGTGTGATGCAACTCAGTAAAAAGAAATGTAACCCTCACATTGAACTCAGTGGGAAGAAGTCACACAATTACGGCCATGATGGAAAAGCTAAATCAGTTTTTAAGGTTTCTTGCTTTATTATCAGCAAGTTGTGCTTTTTTGCCCTCAGGGGTTTTCCAACATGAGTCTGGACAAGGTCTTTTCTGGTGGGGCCAACATCACAGGCTTCCAGATCATCAACCCAGACAGCCCCATCGTGCAGCAGTTCCTCCAGCGCTGGGAGCGCTTGGATGAAAGAGAATTTCCAGAAGCCAAAAACACCCCACTGAAGGTCAGTGAGGCATAGCTGCCGATACTACAGATGCTTTTATTTATGTTCAAAGGCCACATTTTTCGTACTGCTCATCTTCCAGAGTTCTGAAGTTTTAAAGTAACTTTAAAAAATATCCCTTTCTTATTCTTTTGCTGAAAAATGCTTTCATAACCTGTACCCTGATTTATATAATAAAACCATTCTGTTTTATTTCTACAGTATTCACAAGCTTGAACGTTTTGTCAAGTTACAACCACACAATTCAATGTATTTTGTCTGTTGGATCAGCACAAAGTAATACATAATTGTGATGGACAGAAAAAGCTATGATTTTTTTTTTTTTTTAACAAATGTTCTAGAAGAATCTAAAAAGTGTGGTATGCATGTATATTCATCCACCCATTCTGGGACTACCTTTACTGCAAAATGGATGGAAGGCTCTGTCTGTTCCAACTTTAAACATCTGGACATCAAAATATTGCCCAATGTTCTTCACAAGATTTGAGCAACTCAGTCAGAAAATTCTGAAATCTATTTAAGTCTAGACTTTGACTGTCAGTTTGGCACATAAATATGCTTTGATCTAAACCATTGTAGCTCTGATTGTATGTTCAGCGTGGTTGTCCTGTTGGAAGGTGAACCTCGACATCAGTCTCAAGTCTTTTACAGCTTTTAGCTGTTTTTTTCCCCCTGGACTACCCTGTATTATCTCTGTTCACCTTTCTATCAACTCTGACTAGCTTCCCTGTACCAGCTGAGGAAAAGCATCCCGAAAGCAAAGCATGCTGCTGCCTCCATTGTGTTTCACTGTCATGATGGTGGGTTCAGGATGATGTACAATTTTGGTTTTCAAAATGTTCATTCGTGGTCTAATCTGACCTGAGCACATTTTCCAGCTGTTTTCTGTGTCCCAGACATGGTTTGTGGCAAGCTGCAATTAAAAAACCTGATCTGGTGAATGTAGAAGTAAAAGATGTTCAGTCAAGATATACTTAAACTTGAGCTGTGGATTTCTGCAGCTCCTCCAAAGTTAATGCTGTCTTTGTCCGGTCACAGTGTTGGTGGATTGCCATGTCTTGTTATAGATTTGGAACTGTGCTGTATTCTTTCCGTTTTTGGATGATGGAATGAACAGTGCTCTATTAGATTTTCCAAGCTTGGGATTTTATTTTATAGAATAAACCTAAACTGCTCCACAACGTTCTCCCCGACCCATCTGCTGTGTTTCCTGGTCTTCATGATCCTGTTTGTTCATCAGTGTTCTCTAATAAACCTCTAAGACCTTCACATGACAGCTGGATTTATATTGAGTTTACATGACTGACAAGGGGAACCTATTTATCAGCTAGGAGACCTCTGCAGCAAGTAGGTCAGACTGGATTCTATTCAAGGATGTCAAAGATCCTACAGAAACCACACTTCAGACTTTGACTTGTAAAAGAGTTAGTAAACCCTATTTCCTTTTCCTACCACTTCACAGTTATGCAATACTTTTGTGTTGGTTTGTCAAATTCTGTGGTTGTAGTGAGACAAAGTATGAAAAAGTTCGAAGTGTATGAATACTTTTTCAGTGCACTGTACCTATAACCACTTGCTGTGATGCAGCATTATATTGGTTTACAATGATGTATTGTCTTTGCTTTAAGGTTTTCTTTTGATCTTTATCTCAGTACACATCAGCACTGACCCATGATGCCATCCTTGTGATCGCGGAGGCCTTCCGGTATCTTCGGCGTCAGCGAGTAGACGTGTCACGCAGAGGAAGTGCTGGTGACTGCCTCGCCAACCCAGCTGTACCCTGGAGCCAAGGCATTGACATAGAGCGGGCACTCAAAATGGTAGGACTGAGAAGAAGACCTTCTTTGTGTTAATTTTTTTATATATTCTGTTGTTACATTCTGAATATCTATTTCTTAATTTGCTTTGCTTGCTGTGTTCTTGATTATGTCTGGTGACACTGGTTTTCTTTTCCCATTTTTACACAGCAAAACTTACAAATAACTTTTAAATAGACCTATCTTGTAAATAAAAACATTAATTAGTATTTTTCTATGAAAAATATATGTAATAACAAATAATACTGAGCCATATAGAACATTTTCTGCCAGACTGAGAGTTTGCCTTCTTGCTGTGTGCTCAGAACAGATGTTATAATTGCTTTCTTGGTACAATGGCAGGTCCAAGTACCAGGTATGACAGGAAACATCCAGTTTGACACATTTGGGCGACGGTCTAATTACACAATTGATGTGTATGAGATGAAGCCAAAGGGCCCCTGGAGGGTAAGTGAGCACGTAGCTTTGAAAACAATCATGATTTAATTAATCCTAAATTATTTTTTTCTGAAGGACCAGCATATGATATTACTATCAGCACGGTGTTTATTGAGTCACAAATGCAGGCAAGTGTAGTACACGCTCTGGTTTGTTTTCTCTTTCCTTACTAGAAGAACAGATGCTGACTGTTGCTCAGTCTTGCAAATCCTGCATGTATCACCTGAGCTCCAATTCCCTCAAAGATTTTGATCTGGGAATTATCCTTTCAGCTAAGAAAAACAGCCTGAAGCTGAACTAAAACACAAAATATTAAAAGAAATTATGCTACCCAGCCCAAAGAATAACTTTTCAAATTGAAATTTCAGAATTTTCTTTGACCACTTTTAGCTTTGATTAGTGAACACGTTTGCATGTGCAGTTGTTTAAATAAGCTTAAAGTATGCCATTTTTACAGCAAAGCTTTTTTTTAATCAAAACTTTTAATTAATGTTGCATGTCTCAAAAATGCTTCATATAGTTAAGAGCACCGCTCTGAGACAGACAGTGAGAAAGACGTCACTTGCTCTCTAAACCTCTGCTCCAATAAAGTCTGATCAACTCTAGTACTGTGTGAATATTTAATTAATGAAAAAAGCACCCACTGCATCAGATAGGATTACGAAACTCATTTCCAGATAGAACATACTAATCAGTATTGTTTGTTTTGGTTGGCTTAGTTTAAATGCCCTCCATACTCATTGGCCCCCTGGAAATGATATACAAAAAGTCTTTAAAAGATCTCACTTTTTATGCCAGTAGCATAATTTAACACTGAAAAAAAAACTGTATTTAATTTGTGTACATTTAAAATAAATCACCGCTGGCATACTTATTATATAACTGAACTACGATTTTAATTTCTACTATACAAACTTAATGGTTCTGACAATTTGCATAATATCATATCTTGTTTTTTTAACTAAGAGTGAGTAAGCATATACTTGGTCGTGCATGGGTCAGCAGAAGGAGTATTCATACAAGAACCACTACTGTTCTTTGTTCCAATCCTTATGCAATCTCCCTTGAGCCTACCATTAAAATAAGTCTTGGTCATAATGCTGTTTTTCAGGTTGGTAGGTTAATGATATGCACATCAACTGCATTACCCACAACAGTTAAAACCAGATCTTTACATAAATTGTCTAAAAAAAACACATTTCTTTTCTTGCTGTCTGACCTGAAATTAGAATAAACTTTTCAGATTTAGCTCAGTTACAATTAACATTTTTTCTGTGTGCTAAATGCCAGGCTAATACCAGAGAGAAATATTTTAAAAATTCTTTTATTACTTTCTTCAGATTCATAAGTTTTTGTTAGTATTGTCTTTTAAACTGTATGACTTGGATTTGGGTATCTTTCCACAAACCTTTCACACTATTTTCGCTGGAATTTTGGCCCATGCCTCCTGATAGAAACCTGTGTAACTGAGACAGATTTGTAGGCCCTTGTTCACACACACCCTTTCACTCTGCCCACAAATTTCTATGGGTCTCAGATCTGGGTTTTGTGATGAGCACTCCAAAACATTGATTTTTGTGTCATTAAGCCAATTGGTAAATGATTTGCCTGCTCTATGGGCTTGGTGTCTTTGTCCAAATGTTTGGTCTGGTTTTAGGTCAGACAGTAGGAAAGGTTATGTGTATTTTTATGCAGTGCATGTAAAGATCTGCTTTTAATAGTAACAGTTCTGTTTACCTGTATATAAATTTACTGCTCTACCTATATTGGTCAACTAAAAGCTAAAGCAAATCTTGCTTGCAAAATCAATTGTACTTTCTTCTTGAGAAAAAAGTGGCCAAATGTAGATAGAGAGCATATTTGCTCTCTATCTTAAACTCAGTAGAAAATACACACACACACACACACACACACACACACACACACACACACACACACACACATATATATATATATATATATATATATATATATATATATATATATATATATATATATATATATATATTCAAAATGTAGGCAGTATTGGTTGGACATCTTGAGCATCGGATTGCTATAAAGAGCTAGCAAACAAATGTCTGCTAGTAGGAGGTGCACTCATTTGGAAAAGCAATTTAGCTTGTTAACTTGACAACTGTAACACACGTCAATGCTTGTTAGTTTACATGCTGGACAGCTTCTTCAAAGCACTGACAGGGCTGTGGAATGAAGTTAGTTTGCCAATGGTTTGCCTGTAAGATGCCTGCAACCAACAGTTAGCAATAAAACCTTTTTTACAAAGCCATATTTGAACTCAAATACACATTTAGGTTGAACCTTTCCATACATTAATTACATTTAAGCTATTGGTTTTGATTTGATAAATACAGTGGTTGCGTTTGAGATTTTAAACATTAGACAAGCCAAAGGCAAAAACAATGCTGTCTAGAACAGTCAAGATGCTAGCACTGGGGCGTAGCTACAGTAGCTCCATGACCGTGAAGTCCCCACAGAAGCTGACAGCAAAAGGGAGCGGCCCCATAATGTCCATGCAGCTCAGCTCACAAGACGGTGTACATCAGCAGCACACCCATGTCCCATCTCAGTATGAGATGATCTGCAGTGACAACAGAGTGTCTGCAGTGTATTATTGCCACCAGAGAAAAAAAAAAATCAATGTGGCTGAAACAACTGGAATCTTCTCAGGGTAAGAAGGAAAAGGGCCGTTTTTATGTTCAATGAAGCTTTCTCTTGCATGGTATTATTAGAGCAAAACAGAATGACTGCACTTGCTGTACAAGGCCTTTTTTTTTTACCTCTTGGGTTTTTCCTCACTGGTATTAATTTTATTCATGTTTCATTGCTTTAGTGGTGCTGGTTTCTTGTTATGTAAGAGAACATTTGCTGAGCCAGGAATAGATTACTCCTACTCTGCTGAAGTGTAGCCCAGGTGAAGTGAGGAGTGCAGCTACAAGCTTTTTATTAAATCGTAAATCAAGGAAAACCAACTGTCTCCAGCTGTACAGATGGAGCAGAACAACACTTTACATGCTTGGAGGCTCCACTGTTCAAGTAGGCATGGGCTGGTAAGAAATTCTCATGGGATGATAACCTTTAATAATTCCATGGTTTCTGGGTTTTTACAAAGAGCGGTTATTAGTGATATTAATTATAATTGTTTATTTACCTATAAGCATTTGTATATTAATTTCACTTGACTTTTTAAAATTGTTGCTCGTGTTACACAGATTTCTGTGTTGCTTTTACTGAAATTCACTGTTGTTTTTCTTTTTACCTTGTATAGCACTTTGGGATAGTATACAGTTATTTGAAAATGTGCTATTTGAATAATTTTGTCTTTGAGTTATGAAAAAATTCAAACAAAAATGTACAACATTGTAACTGATTTAATTTAAAACTGAAACACAACAGTTATTCCAAATGTTATGAAAATAATATATCAGCAATTATTATTTAAAGATTTATACATAGACATGAGCGTAAATATAGAATAAATAGCAGATTGTATAATATTTTTTAAAATCATATCTCTTTTGTCAGTCTGCTCTTATAAAACAAGTACAACAAGCTGTTGTACTGATGCTTATTAATGAGTCAGCTTATCTGCTGGGTTTAGTAGGAACAATGCCTATGTTTTAGACCACCTCTCCACAGGCTGCTAATCAGATTTTCATTCTATTGAGGTTGTAAGCGCTATTGAAATGGGAAAATAATACTTTACAATCACCCTACTTGGAATTTGATAGTGTAGCATACACAGTTTGATGATCACAGGTAAAGCTGCAACAAATATTTTGGACAAGTCAAAAAATGCTGCTGCATTCGCCACAGCTTGCACACGGCATGTAGTATACCTCATGTGTTCACCACTACCACATTATCAATTAAACTCTACTGGCCCATAGAAGCAAGGATAAATTTCAAGAATTTAACTCTCGCGATCAAGTGCATCCATAACCTTGCTCCTCCTTAGTTGTGTGACCTGCTTCACATCGCCACTGCTTCCCACTCCCTCAGATCCTCGTCTGTCACTCATCTTATTGTTCCTTCTGCCCGTCTTGTCACCATGGGGAACAGAGCCTTCAGTCGATGTGCTTCTCGGCTCTGGAACTCCCTTCCTCCTTCCATTAGGAACATAGACTCTCTTCCCTCTTTTAAATCACAGCTGAAAATACACCTGTTTAAACTGGCATATTCACTTTAACATGGATTAACTGTTGTCGCATCTTGTGTACTGATTTGCTTTATATAATTGCTGCTGACTGTTTATTATTTGTTGTTTTTTTGTCTGTTTGTTTTTGTAAGGTGACCTTGGGTTTTTGAAAGGCGCCCTCAAATAAAATGTATTATAATTATTATTATTATTATTATCATTATTATTATAAACTATAACGGATATATAGCTGCAATGACCCCATGATAACATTTCTTAATCAAACACTATGCTAGGCTGTTTGCACTGTCGGATTCCTTCAACTTGGCATGCCAGGTGCTTGAAACTAAAAGTGAAACTGACTAATTGAACTACTTTCTGATTGATTTGGTTGGTAACTATATGACCACTTAGGGGTTACTCAGAGCAATTAAATGTCATTATCAGACAGTCTGTTGATCTTTAAATATAAAAAAAGACACCGTGATGCTATGGCAAAAGGAATGTATCGTAGCCTGACCCTTAATCCCAGTCCACACACACTATTTGGGACAGGAGCACTTCAAGAGTGACACACAAATCAAAGATCTGACAGAACTGGATGTTTCATAAAATCTCCTGCATTTTGTCACATGTAGACCCACATAACATGTTTGTTTGTTTTTTTTTTAAATATGACAGCATACATGGCAAGACAGTAAAGTGACAGCAGCTTTGATGAAAGTGATGGGTGGTACTCATTTAGTTTCCACATCATATCTGACTGCATTTTTGCAACCACAAATATTTCCAGCAGCTTCGTCTGTGTCATATGTGAGTGAGCACTGTAATAGCCTTCTGTAAACCAGGTGACTGTGAATGTGCAGTAACATGTGGGGGAGGGGCAGAGATGCATCACTTCATGCTCAATACAGCAAACTCCAGTACCTCTAGCACATTCTGTTTAAAAAGACAACATTTTTGAAATGTTTTGATAAAAAAACTTTAACTTTCTAAAACCTTGGATCATCCTGATACTGGAAACCAGCCCATGCCTACTGCAAAATGTGCTTTCTACTTCCTGTGATAACTGTGACCCCTCTGTGTCATTTTTTCAGATCGGCTACTGGAATGAGTACGAAAAATTTGTATATATTATGGATCAGCAGGTCACCAACGAGTCCTCTTCTGTGGAAAACCGAACAATTGTGGTCACTACTATTATGGTACTCACTCTCAAAGCAGGTTCTAAGTGTTTCACCATAAGATTTCTGCCACTCAAGGTCAAGGTGTCCATTGTTGCAATCTGTCCTGGGAGGGTAGAATTATTTTACTTTTCAGTTGCTTTCCATCCACTCACTACATGTTGAAACAGTCGATTCACAAAGAGTGTTTCAACTGTATCCGTGTGGGTGCCAAAGCATTTTGGTTTTTTTATATTACAGTGGGCTGTTGTAGTAGTGACATCACAATAACGGCTTTGGTAAAGATAACTATAAAGATAGACATCATCTTATTCACATTCAGTGCATACGTAAGTAAAAATCTTTCCCTCTCATTAAGTAATCTGTCAGTGATGGTGGTTTACATAGAGTTACAATCATCTGTCTCTAAGAGCATATGAGGTTTCTCAAAAGTCATGCAGGACCAGGACTTGACACAACGCTAGAGAGATGAGTTGCAGGTTAGAAATCATTAGCCATTTTTAAATGTACGATAAGGTGCGCCTTATCTTACATTTAAAACCATGGCTTGCTCGTTCCTTCTGACTTTGTCTATTATGTCTGCATCTTAGGCAAATTCAGAATGTAATAGTCATACATTCCCATTTCAGCCTCTGAAAACTCATTGTCATCACAGCTAGAGTGGAAGTGCTATTCAGAGTGAAAGAGAGGAGAAGTAGTATTGTAGTGCCATTGAGTTACTGTCTGTCAGGCATGCTTTTGATTTAAACAAAGACAGTTGTTATTTTAAACACATCACAGTCATCTCATTGACTTTATGTTGCTTTCTCAACTTTTCATAACATTAAAGAATGAAACATATTCAATGAAAGATAATTGTTTCATGCTGCTTTTAAGCACATGTTGTGTAAAACTGTTGATTTCATGTCCAAGTGTTCTACATCAGGAGATGTGGAACACAATAGTTGCTCTCCTGAGTCAAAAAACCTCTGAAAAACATGTACATGCCATATGATTAAGTAAATCCCTGTTGATTAACACCTCAAGGTGACATTGATTCATCTATAATGGCTAACATGTTTTACAATTTGGGGGAAAAATACGTTTTCTTGGAATCTAAAAAGCAGAGGTGATGTGTGTCTTTTAGACTATATAATTAAGGCAGCAACCAGACTGACTATTATCTTCTCTTGGTATACTGTGGTAGAGATACA
This sequence comes from Anableps anableps, assembly GCA_014839685.1. Classification (NCBI taxonomy): domain Eukaryota; kingdom Metazoa; phylum Chordata; class Actinopteri; order Cyprinodontiformes; family Anablepidae; genus Anableps; species Anableps anableps. Next base: position 12,253,565 of record CM026078.1, on the reverse strand, counting down.
CTGATGTGGTTACCAGTGGTTACTAGAATAAATACAATTTCTCTACGTTTAATGACTTTAATGTCTCGGATGTCACTGACGGTTACTTTATGAACTGGAAACGTGTTCCATTCAGCTTGTCCTCTGTAGCACAGATGCAAACTACATGCAACCCTTTGTCCAATAACCACTTCCACACATTTAGATTTTGGATGAAGACAGCATGACCAAGGCCAACAACCTGTTTCCTCATCCTGCTTGCTCATTCATGTCCTGTCCCCCAGTGACATGCCTGAGATGTGTTTGAACGTTAGTTTTTATCTGTCCCACATCTGTTTTTTTCTGCTTTGCCTTGCCTTGCTTGTGTGCATGCTTCTTTACCGATTTAGACCTTGTATGACCCATGAACTCTGTCCGCTGTGGATGTGCTCTTGTTTTCACCATGAACTCAAAACTATGTCTAATTAACAGGAAGCTCCGTATGTGATGTACAAGAAAAACTATATGCAGATGGACGGCAATGACAGATATGAAGGCTACTGTGTCGATTTAGCTTCTGAAATTGCAAAGCATGTGGGGATAAAATATAAGCTCTCGATAGTGCCAGATGGAAAATATGGAGCCAGAGACCCAGAAACCAAAACATGGAATGGGATGGTGGGTGAACTGGTTTATGGGGTAAGTGTCTGCCTGTGCAGCCTGATTTATTGATTCTTAAAAGAAAAATTCCAAAAGTCAGTAAATCAAAACCAAACCAAACAATTACAATGCTAAAAGAACAACATGTAATTTCATTGTAATTAGAGTGCCTTGCAAAGGTATTCATACCCATCAAACAATTTATTTTACTGGAATTTTATTTGACAGACCAACATAAAGTAACACATAACCATGAGGTAAAAGATGTGATGCATGGTTAATTTTTTTACAGTGAAAACCTGAATATACCCCGATGCCCCTAATTAACCTCAAGTGCAGCCAGTTGTCCTCAGAAGTCACCTTGTAAGTGAATAGAGTCCATCTGTTTGTAATCTTACCTCAGTATAAATTCAGCTGTTTTAACAAAGGAATACAGCATACAGGTGAGGGATAAATTTGGGGAGAAGTTTAAATCAGGGTTAGGTGATAGAACAATATCTCAAACTCTAAACATCTGACTCAATGCATCATCTGAAAATAGAAGGAGCATGGAACAATTGCAAACCTTGACATGACCTTTTCTCCGAGACCAGCGATGTGAAACTCCAGTTTTCAAGGGGTAGTGTCCTGCAACTTTTAGATGCATCTTGACTTCAACCCACCTGGATCAAATCATCAAGTCATTAGCAGGTTTCTGTAAAACTTGATTGAATACTAAGGAAGTGCTTCACCCATGTGATTCAGGTGTGCTGGATCAGTGACACTTCTAAAATTTGTAAGACAAACAGCCCGTGAGGACTGGGGTTCAACACCACTGACCTAGACTGACTGGGTGGGCAAGAAGAGCATTTTTTTAGAGAAGGACCCAAGAGGCCCAAGGTAATTTTGGAGGAGCTGCAGAGATCCACAGATCAGGTTAACTGTGCACTTCACATCTTTGTCCTTTATTTAAGAGTGGTCAGTCAAAAGAAAGCCATAAGAACTAAAGACTGCAGTTTACCAGAAGCCATGTAAGGCACATGCCTAACATGCTTAGGATGTTGTTCAAATGAGAAACATGACGGTGGCTGCGTCATACTGTGGGGATGCTTTTCTTCAGTGGGGGCAGGGAAACTGGTTAGGGTCAAAGGATAGGGGGCAGTGAGAGGTGTAGAGGTAGAGCATGCATCTCGTATACAAAGGTTATTAGTCCTTGACGCAGCTGTCCAGGGTTAGAGATTCTAAAGATTAGAAACTGAGGCAAAGAAGAATAAGTAACAATGTTAGTCTCTAGATGTTGAAAGCAATGGTTCTACAAAGTTCTTTTTTTTTTTTTTTCAGAGGGACTGAATACAAAGATAGGTCACACATTTCAGATTTTTATGTGTAAAAAAAAAAAAAAAAAAAAAAAAAAAAAAAAAAAAAAAAAAAGAAAGAAAAGCCTTTGAAAACCATGGAAATCATCCACTTCAGAATGATGCAGGCTGTAACACATAATCCAAATAAAAAGCACCGAAGTATGTATTAATGTGACAAAAGAGTATGAATTTGTATTTTTTTTTTTTTTTGGATGAGAGTCAAAAAAAGATGTGTGTTAAGGTGATTTATGCAAAAACCTTTTTCTCTTTTTATACAATGTTCTGCAGTTTTATTCTCTGGAGTGCAGCATTGACTTTCAGTCAAGCTTTCATGTCTTGAAAATGAAGATTGGAACTGTTCCATACTCTATCACATACCAGAGTGCACTTGCCATTGTAATATTAATTATGCTGATGAAATGGCTTGCAGTAAGAAAATTTTATACTTTATCCACTACCTCCAGTATTATGTCTCATGGTCAGTTTCGTGGTGATCGCAGACGGGGTTTTATTATACTAATGAATTCAATAATGTTAACACATTTCATGTGTGAGGTCTGTAGAAGTACATTCCTTTTGTCTGTGAGTGACTTCTATGTAAAGTCTTTTTGAACTCTGACCCAGAAATCTACTGTGCAGTTTTTATCATGCAGCTCAAGGATAACTTACAATTGAACTGGCTTTAAAAAGGTGATATGCATCTTTTATGAGACCTCAGCTGCTGAATGAGTAATGTTGGAAATCCAACTCACAAGAGAGGAATGCATGCAAACAGTGTGTAACAGAATAATTCCAGATCTGGCTCTGTAGCTTCTGCAGTTATGTCTATGTCCATTTTAGTAGATCTACAAAGATGCCCCTCTGTTGTAATTGAAATGGCCATAATAAGGCCTCTGTATGTGTCATCAGTACATTTGCATTGATGTTTATCAGCTCCACAGCTGATGAATGACTACTGGAATGCAGCTTTTGACTGACTTAATGTTCAACATTTGTCAGTGTGGTCTCTAATACTAATTGCATGTCTGTAAGACATTGCAGAGGATCTTTCAGGGCAGGTTCTGGATTTATGAACTGCTTGCATCAGCTCCCCCTCCTCTGTTTTCCGACTCTCACTTTGATTCATGACAGAGATTTGGATTGAGACAAAGACATTAACCAACACAAATGCTGAGTGACTCATTTCCAAATGGCAGATTTGCTCCCACTGGCTTTTTAGCATGTCTGTTATTCAGTATATATTTAATTGCTGCATTTTTGCAGTTCCATGCTTTTTACTTCATAAATGCATTGTGAAGCTGTGTTGGTTTGGTTTTGTATTTAATCAATATTTCCTTGAAATGATTAATATTTAAAGCCTTGCTTGATTTTTTTAAGGTTTCTCCTGTAAGACTAACTCCTGGTGTGCCTGCTTCCATGTTTACAGAGAGCTGATATAGCTGTGGCTCCTCTCACCATTACATTGGTACGGGAGGAGGTGATAGACTTCTCTAAACCCTTCATGAGCTTGGGAATCTCTATTATGATTAAGAAGCCTCAAAAGTCCAAGCCAGGGGTGTTTTCGTTCCTGGACCCTCTGGCCTATGAGATTTGGATGTGCATAGTGTTTGCCTATATCGGCGTGAGCGTGGTGCTCTTCCTGGTGAGCCGTTTCAGCCCTTATGAGTGGCACTTGGATGAAAACGATGAGGCCAAAGACCCTCAGAGCCCCCCTGACCCTCCAAACGACTTTGGGATTTTTAATAGCCTGTGGTTCTCCCTGGGTGCCTTCATGCAGCAAGGATGCGATATCTCACCAAGGTTGGTTGTTGTGTTCATTCTCCACTACCTCCCAGATGCCCTGAACATATCATCGCTTTGCATTTTATAGTCCCATACATGCATTTCCATCCTGCAGTGGTGTATATGGGTTATTTTGATCTTTGCTTCTTTCTGCTGTCCACTTCACCTCATACTCCACTCCATTGCCTCTTCCTCCCATTTCTCAGAGCAAGAAGCCTTCCTCCTCTTTTCACTCATTTGTTTTGAAGCTGCATGCTGGCAGTGATGACCTCCATCCACAAAATAACTTATATCCACCATGCTGAGGGCTGTAAAATGCACTGGGGTTATTGCAAGTCATCCAAAATAACAGCTTGAATTCCTCATGATTCTTGGAGGGTTACCGTGTTTTTGCTGCATGTCTCATTTTACGGTCATCATCTTGGCGCATATGAAGTATTTTGTGTGGAAAAAAAACCATCATAATATTAACACATCATGTGCTGCATTTTCATTCAGTCTGTCACTTATTCCTCCAACCATCTCTTCATTTGTTATACCCTTGTTTGTCTTGACTTCTTCTAGAAGGATTCTTGCCTCTTATATCAGTTCTTATTTGAGTTTTCCAATTGAATACCACATATAGAGTTTCTTCCATAATTACTTTAAACAGGAAATAACCAGGTTGGCCAGATATTTTCATAATACCTTATGAATGTTAATTTGCTTGATAAAGATGACTGAGAATCATATGTCCTCCAAAGACAGATGTTTGATTGTGTAGCTTTGTGGAATTAGACATGCAACAATCAAATATTAATCTGAACATGTGTGTTTTTGTTCTTACAAATATGTGACAGAGTGGGCAATATGCAAACTTGGGTTTTGCCAAGCTCTCTGTATGTACAATGGTCTTAATGTAGTATTTTTCCTAATTATGAGCCGTTTCAAAGAAAAAAGTCCAATAAGTTCCACGAAAACAAGCCTCTTTGAAACAACATATTTCTTGGCTATTATTTTTTTATATCCTACACTTGTTTTTTTTTTTTTTTTTATTTTAGAAACAAATTTGAAGTTTGAACCATAACGTTGATCAGAGATGCACTAATTAGTATTTTGTGACACATGTCCAATTTTTGTTAAGCTTTGACCTACCGATACTGATTTTGGCTGATTCTGATTTCTCTTTTATAGAAATATTATTAGTATTAGAAGAAATAAGGACAACATTCAAAGTATTTTTTTCTAACCTGCCTGCGGTGAGCAATCATTAAACATTTATATAAGGAGTAGAGGCATCATTGTGCCACATGTGTGAATGCAGTTACTGTAAAACAAGCTTTTAATATTTCAGAACAAATACAACTCTGTTTGTCTTTGGGTGTTTATAAATAACAAACCAAGCCGGTGATCTATTGTTGTGTGGACTGGGCCTCAGTGGAGCGTCTACCGAGCGTTTATAAAAATAGTGTTTGACTCATTTGAGGTCTTATTAGTTTTATTGTTTTCAAGTAGCTATCACCGCTACTGAAAGAACTACCCTTGGCTGAAGTCCAATGATCTGCTCTGTCTGAGGGCATTTCACACCTTTTAAAACTTCGAAACTACATTAGGATACAGTAACATTAAGTTAAGGCTTGATGTTGTTCTCAACAAAAGAATCATCTGTCCAGGCAGCAGTATTTAGCTGATTACATGTACATGTTATTAATATATTCAAAGGGCATCAGAAAAAATGTGGTTTTAATGTTCAGTTCTTTATGGATTGAGTCAGTTCTGATCTGACAGACACAATGGGAAGTGATCCCTTCCTCCTCCACATGTTGATCTGAGCACTCTGCTCTCATGTCTGTGTCTGTTTCTCTTCCTCCTCCTCCTCATCCCAGGTCTCTGTCCGGCCGTATTGTCGGGGGAGTGTGGTGGTTTTTCACCCTCATCATCATCTCTTCCTACACGGCCAACCTGGCTGCTTTCCTCACCGTGGAGAGGATGGTCTCTCCGATCGAGAGCGCAGAGGATCTGGCCAAGCAGACAGAGATCGCCTACGGCACGCTAGACTCAGGCTCAACTAAGGAGTTCTTTAGGGTGAGTGTCTCAGCTGGTTATCCCCATACTGCAAATAGATAGGCCTAGTCTAAAACGGTGCGGACCAGAAGCTCATTCTCTTGAGCTTCCCTTTGGGTTTTGATTTATTACCTGCCTGTAATAGATTGAAGTATAATCTATAAAAAAGCCTAGAACAGTGTTTTTTTTTCCTTGATACAGCACTTTCAAAGTCCAGAACCCAAGCAAAGTTTTATTACAGTTTTATCTGATTAGTTCAGTTCATCATAAAAAGTAGTTTTATCAAATAAAATTAAGTTTTACTGAAGGAGAAAACAGCTGAAAAAAATTACAAGAATCTGTCTTGTTCAGTGATTTACTTTTGGATGAAAAGCTAAGATGATCTCATATTTTCTCTGAGCTGAACCTCAGTCCTCCTGTCATGAACATAGAACTAAATGATGATATTAGGATTAGGGGAGAATGCCTTCAAACGGCATGTCTACAATCCATTTTATTCACAAGATTAACTTTAGTTTCTTCAAATTAACTTTTTTTCCTGTACAATAGGATTATTTCTGCCATGAATCTGGGACAATTATGCTCCCTCATGAGCCTATCTGTGGAGTCATAAACCAAACTTTGATTAGCTTCCCCACTAATATGCACACTCATTTCTATTTTACATTTCTCTGGAGTGCTGCTGAAATGCAAATATAGTTGTTAAACCCACCTCAGACATACAGCACGTTGTAAAAGTATTCATACAGGTTGATCTTTTTCACATTTTGTCACTTGTCAACTACCCTTTTCTGCAATTTCAGCTTCAATTCTTTTTGGATATGCTTCGCACATTTAAATACTGAAATTTATGCCCATTTTCTTTGCAAAATAGCTCCAGCTCTGTCAGATTGAGTGGAGAACATCTGTAAACATCAGTTTTCACTTCTTGCCACAGATTCTTAGTTAGATTTAGGTCTGGACTTTGACTGGACCATTCTAATGCATGAATATGCTTTGATGTAAACCCTTCCATTGTAGCTCTGACTGTATATTGAGGGCGGATGTCCTGCTAGAAGATTAAATTCCACCCCAGTCTGAAGTCTTTTGTGGTCTCTAACAGAGTTTCTTCTTGGATTACTTCGTATTTATCACCATCCATCTTCTCATCACTAATACCCTCTAACAAACTTCTAAGGCCTTCATAGAGCAGATGTATTTAAACCGAGATTAAGTTACACAGAAGTGACTGTTTTTAGTAATTAGGTAAGGGTCTTGAATATTTTTTCAAGACATAGTAGAGATGCAAATAGAATTACATTAGTCACATGCTGCATTTCATACTTTAGAGTGTTGTGTGTCATTTTTAAAAAGCTACACAGAGAACTGTGTAAACTAAGATGCCTCAGCCCGATCAGAGTTGCTCCAGCTGATTAGAACATAGTTGGAACAACTCAAACATTGGATTCAAATCTGCAGGCTTCTTTTCACAAAAGTGCATTCTCACAGATGACGCCATGTTCCTTGGAAATAGAAATGACATTCATATCCAGAGTCCAGCTTAGAGCCGTTTCTATTTTTAGCCCTTGTCGTTCTCTTGGTGTGATTGCTCGAAGTGAGACTGCGACATTTGATAAATATAAAGACCAAGCTCTTCTTCAGACACGAGAGCAATCTGGAGGGCATTTTGCATTGCTTACATCAGTCCACTGGGAGCTATAAAAAAGAAAAATCACATCTTCAAATCTCCTCTCCTGAGATCCAAACAGCAGGAATGCAGCAGATTTTTGTCTGTTAGGTTTGATTATCTGCTGCTGGGTAGAGAGGGCTTTCTGTTTTAATACATAGCCACTCTAAGAATAATAAAATGAACACATGCATTCGAAAAACTTCAATAGGGAATTTCTTTTTTATTATTTTTGTTAAAGGAGCTTCACTTAAAGAGGAAATGAGTTGGTAGGGATGTGACTACTTGTAGCATCACTGTGACTCAATGTTTTTAATGAAGGCATTCAGGCAGAATGAATTTAAGTGCCAAACTTTGCTAAGTTCTGAAAGAATAAACTGAAGCAATTTTTGTTACCATTGTGGAGAAGGAAGTGTAACTTTGAGCCTCCCTTATCACAGTGGTTCAAAATACAAACAAACTGATTCAGTTGAAAACAATATCTGATTAAAGATCTGTATGTGGGATTTAGGATTATTAAATTCCATTCTAAAAATACAAAATAAAAGTATTGGTTGGGTTTTACAAACCTAATGATACTTTTTATACAAATCCACTTTTGTAACATTCGAACCACAAAACAAAAAATAGATCAATTTGAATTAATTTTATGTATTTGACCAAAAAACGTTTAACATAACATTTTGAAAAAAATGACGTGGCAGTGTGTGTCATTAAATCAAAGAGCATCACAAAGACCAAGGAACACACCAGACATATCCATCTCCTGTGAGGAGAGCATTAATCAGAGAACCAGCTGAGCAGCCCATGGTTACGTTATTAGTTTTTTTCTTCGTAAATCTGGATTCTACAGAAGAGGCAAAGGCAAAAAGAAAACCATGCAATGTAATGTTTACAGTTTTCCAAAAGCAATGCAGAGGACAGTGAAAACAAGTAGAGGAAGATGCTCTGGTCAAATAAGACCAGACATTTTGGTCTACATGTATACATGTGCATGCCACATCCCTGTCTGAAAACCAACACTACACATTACCCTGAGCACATTATCCCAAAAGTGAAACAAGGTGGTGGCAGTATCATGATGTGGGAAAGGGGTTTCTTCAGCAGAGAGAGGGAAGCTGGAGGATGGATGCAGCTGAATACATGGCCATTACTTGAAGAAAAATTGTTAGAGGCTGCAAATGACTTGAGACTGGAATAGAGGTTCACCTTTCAGTTTGACAACAACTCTAAACAAACAGCAAGAGCAACAATGGAATGGTTTAGCTCAAAGTATATTAGTCCAGACCTAAATCCAGTGTAGAATCTGCAACAACAGGGGCTTTTACTGGAATTACTGGTCTTTTAATTTGTATATTTACCAGCCTAAAGAATGATCACAAAATTTAAGATAAAAAAAAAAGTCAGAACAATATATGTGCCTTAGATTTTCTGAAAAGAACTGGATTTTAAAAAATAGCATACTGTACATTACTGACACACGTTTTAATCTGTAGAGCACTTTTGTTTGTTTGTTTTGTTGGAACCTTCTCCACAGTTGGAAATGTAACATTTTAGAGGCATCTTAGTGACTCATCCCACCTAAAGCAGCTCAACAGGCAGCAGCTGAAGTCAGGAAATGTTCTAATCAAGGGTCTATTTCGCAGGATGCGGGTTATTAAAGGTCCTCCTGAGGAGATAATTGACAAACATGTTGTGACTTTATCTGGAACGAAAAAAGTCAGTCAGTTTTTCCAACAGACAAGGAGAATAACATTTTAAGCAACAGCTTTTGAATTTAAGAGATCAAAAGCCTCATAATTGATAGCAGTTATCAACTTTCATGGTAATTATCAAGGAAGATGTTTGAGTTAATACAGATAAATCATACTGCTTGGGTGCATAATAAAAGGAAATAATTAACATGGTAATTTTACTGTGATTTTTTTTGTTACGGTCTTTAGAGGGGATTTATTAACCCCCTTTAGTTTAAAACTACAGGGCTTTATGAAGCTTTGAAGTTGTGACTTAACCTCTGTGGGGTTTAAACTTTTTACATGCCATATCCTCTTTAGACTACATGTAATTTGTAACCGTTTATCCTCTTTGACACTGTAAAAACGCAACAGTAAAATTTCCAAAGTTAATAGAAGCATAGATAGAAATCACATACTGTGGCCACAGTGTGAGAACAGTTCTCACATACTGTGATTTCTGGTTTTTCAAAACAGTAAAGGCAATCATTATAACGTCTTTCTTTTGAGCTGTTTAGAATCACAAATGGCAGAATCTAATCTTACATAATGGCAACAAAATCAACATGACATGCATTATATAAGCCATAATTTATCTATTTTAATAGTTTGTTTTCACAGACCATGCACATATAGTAAATGAATTTTAATTTATAATTAACATGCATGTAGTTAGCAGTTGCTTGCAGATAAATATTTAACTTCAGTAATAGCGTGGCGGCTTTGTTTGGGCTGTCGTCTCTGTTTTTGATCGGATAGCGTGACAAACATACACATCGCCATGAATCACTCTCATCTCTGTCAGCTGCTGACAGACCCACTAGAAGCTTCAGGAGAAGAGTTTATTTCCTGAATGGTTGACTAGACATAGACGTAAATTTTGCTTTTGCCAGAGGCCGTTAACAGTTTGTCAGATCCCATGTTGTGGTTCAGTCAGTTATTAATTGGAAATATTTGTCGATTACTTTGTCTTTGCAAAAGCCACTGCTGGGAGGAAATTTCTCAGCAGTTGTTTGAGTCTGACAGCATGAGGAATCTCACAGTTTTCCACATAGATGACCATCCGGCTCCTGACAAGCACTTCATCTTTATGCACCCCAGAAAAAGAACTTCTGTTCTCACACTGTGGCCAGGCCCTGTCATCAGCCATTATTGTCATGTGAGGTGTGTTTACATGCACACTCCACTGAACTGAAATCGTGCATATGTCAAGAATGATTCACTTACTAGCCTGAGCCCACAATCCATTACATGTCTGATGAATTATTTATGTTGCTGTGCACAACACCGAGCTGCCATAGTGTGTCAGCTCACCCGGATATTTTCATTTACTTTAACCTACGAGAAGTGATGTTGGACTGACTCATGCTGCAATCTGGATAAAATCAGGATGTGGTCTCTCTCCATCAAACACTTTAAATAAGCAAGCAAATATATGAGAGCTTCCGATTAGCAGAAAAAAACCCCAAAGAAATGCAAAATGTGTGCTGTCATCCTGAAAAAATTTTTTAAAAAGAAACACAACAGTCATAACTCATGTTAAAGTATGAGAGGATTTACCTTTAAGGTACCTCTGTGCCACATCTCCCTCTCGCTGCCCAGATTCAAGAACAGAAGGTCACATTAGCCCAGTTTAATGCAGCCTCTTTATTTTCTCCTCTATTGTAGACAGCTGTGTACTCATGCTCCCCAGTGACCAACGATCAGCCTCTCGCTGGCCATTTTTAGCAGCGTACTGAGTGTCATCGGGGTTGTGCTGTGCACGTCTGTAGCAGCTCCAGCTGGCAGCTGACTGGGCCACAGAGGTGAAGCTGTCAGTCTCAGAGTGGAGAGGTCAAATCTGTTAAAGACGACTGCTCTTAGAAAACAGCCCTGAATTCTTTGGTGTGCCGAAAATAACAAAAAAATCGGGAGTTTAAATTTGACTCAACGTTTGGATTCAATAATTTTTGACCAGGGTAAATGATATTATTGTATCAAAATAGGTCTGAACTGAATAACTGTTAGGAGTTTAAGGGGGGGATTTTGCAAAATCAACTTTTTGAAGCTTTATATTATGTGTTAATATCATTTTTTTCATCAAACACATACCCAGAGTGTTGCTCTGACTCATTCATGCATGTTTGAGAAATCACGCCCCACAGAGTACCCCTCTCCCACCCTTCCCCCACACAGTTCCACCAGATTATCAGCAGCAACAATTAGCAAACACCTGGTGGAACTGTGCATCTGCTGAGCTTATTATACCATCCTCAATGCTCCTAAGAACGGTTGTAAACTGTATCAATGGACAACATGGAGAAGCATTGTTGTGATGAGGTGCTATGTCAGAAAGGGTAGGAGGTTCTTAAAGAGACATAGGCCAATTTCAAGGCTTCAGATATGGCTATGATTTGAAGTCAGTAAGATATTTTTGATATATGCAGCTTTATAATTGGCAAGTGATACAAAGTTCTCCCAGTCAGCCAAATAAGATCTGAACCAGGGTGATCTTCCACCGTAGATGCCCATGCCTTAACTCAGATCAGAATGACTTAAATTTATAATGATTTTGTACAAGTAAACTAGAATGTCAGATTACATGATGTAGTCACAATTAACGGAAAGAAAGGCTTAAAAACATCTATCAGTTTAATTAATCTATATAATGTGTTTCACTTAGTGAAATGAGTTACAGAAATAATGAGCCTTTAAGTCATATTCTACTTTACTTGTTTGGGTCAGATAAAAGATGACCAGAAAAACAATAATAAAAATCAGCTCGCCAATGGAAATATGTTACCGTCTGTTGCACAGCCTTTATCCAATCCCTTACTTTTTATATTGACTGTAGTTTAATGCAGCACATATCATCAACAGTATATTTTAAAAAAATGAAAGGCTGTAAATCAAGAAATCATACATTTTAAAAATGTTCATAAGGATGTTTCGTGGAAGATCTACTATGGATAAGCATATATGTTTACATTTAGTCCCTTTGCTGCATTTTAAGCTGCCATTTAGAACAGTGTTAAAATATAAAAAAAACTTCTCAAACATGGCGCAGACACATGAAAAATGCTCCTCAGACAAGGACGTTATAAATAATTGTCTTAAAAAAATAAAATTGGAATGATTGTGTCACCAGCTGTCACCTGCTGGCGGGAGCATAAACTGAGACGGGGGAGGGCTCATCTGCCCATTAATATTGATACTAAACAGGGTCTGGAGTTTACTTCTGCTGAGCTGCCAGATTGTCCGACTTCAGGCTGCTGGCAGAAAGCCCACTATATCTCTGCCATGTGCTTTGCATTCAAATAGTGAATCCACTCAAATATATATATGAGAGAGATAACTGTCAGGGTTGATGTATGCCGAAATGTTCTGGCTTCGACCCGATCTGTGATATTATGGCAGGTGTGTTAATGATTCAGAATACCTGCTGTGTTATCGGTGCCCTCACTGGGGTCATGAAGAGCAGCAGCACTTATTTTACTATGATTTAGAGCTGCTTGTAATTAATAGTAAGGACTTTCAGAAGTATGCTTGGTGATTTATTTATTGCTGAGATGTAAATAGAAATGCTGATTATACATGAGTCTGTGTGCAAAGTTGGGAGCTAAAATGTGGAGACTGTACCTCAGAAAGGTGACATTTAGGGCTGTTCATGGCCAAACAGATTAGACTAATCTGAAAGAGTTGTAGGTGTTATAAGGCATATTAATGATTTATAAGATGAGGTTAGAAGTTTACTTGTGTCTTGTTTCAGTGGGATTTTTTATTTCTTTGTGATAAAGATATTTTCTACATATTTACCATTAAATCCAAATTTTTACCTTTTAAATTTTCTTTAGAAAATAAATAACACTTACAGAACCAAAATAAAAGAAAACCTGCTGAAATTAATGTTCATATATTGGAAAGCACTAATAATAATAATTTGATCAACATTTTTATGAAATTTAACAGTAGCATGTTGCTGTGTGAAGTCTGTATGTTCTGTGAAAGTCTCTGCTGGATTTGTCATGGTTCTGCCTCCCGCGGTCCAAAACCATTCATCTACTGTACACATAAGTACTGATAGTACATTTCCTCCAATAGCCATGTTTGTGAGTATGTGTAGTTGTCTCTTTCTTTTTGTGTCCACCTGAGTGACTGGAGATAGTTCAAGGTTTACTTATTGTCCCCTGAGACCCTAAGCTACGTGAGGCAGTTATGGACACTCTAGTGAAAGAGTTCAAATAAAATATAAATTACGCCTGTGCTGAGGATATTTTTTTTTGTCAGTTAAAGATTTGCCTTTTACCACTCTCCTATAACTATAAATTGTCATTGCAAATTTCCAGAAGTCAAGTTATATCATATTCTTGTAAATATATGTAATAGTGTTGGAAACCGTAAACCAAACTCTATCAGTAGTAACATTTTTACTGCTATTTAGCACATATTAAAGCTGGTCACTGAGGTTCTATGAGCAATTTTACAATAGTCATGACTAGACGTAATAATCAAATACAACCTTCTCTGTGCTGCTGTGAGTGTTATCAGGATCTGAAATCCACCTTACGTGACACTGAGCAAAGTTCTGGACAGGTCAGCAATCCATCACAGTGCAGATATGGGAAGACCAAAAATGATGCACTGTCACACATCACATTGAAAGGACTCAAAAGAAGACTGAGGCTTTAAAAGTAACACACTTTTTATTTTACCTGTTTGGTGAGAAAAGTCCTTTAGATTAACATCCCTTTTTGAAAAGAAGTCTGGCCAAGAAGGCACACCATTACAAAGTTACATGACATTAACATGAAAGTACTTAAACTAAACTAGTCTGCATAATAAATGTCAAATGTGCATCTTATAAACATCAGTATTTATTAGAGGTTAAAATATTCTGAAGATTATTCCATAACCAAGGTGCAAACTTTCATCATAATATATTTGTACTCTAAAGAGAAGCCATCACAAACCAAACCAAGCATTTTAAGATGTTAAGAACGTACTCAAATAATTGTGAAGTTGACCCAATGTAACTCTGTTCATGCTGTTGTCTTCTAAGGCTTCCTGAAGTCCAAAAAAACGGATTAAAAACCACTCAGAAGTACACTCTGTATAACAAATTTGTTCTAAAACTTAAAGAATAGTGGTGTACAGAATTTACACTGTAAAGTGTATTTGAAGCAAAATTAATATAAATAATTTCACCCCAGTCAAGACCAATAAAAATGGAACTGGACATTTTTCCCTTACTAATAAATGAAGATATGTGCTATTTTGAAGATAAAAGATCAGTGTAACCTTAAGCTTTTTTTTAATTTGTAGGATGATATTGGGATTTCTGGAAAACAAGAATGCTATTTTATTTACATACAGTGATACCTGCAGCAACCAAAAGCCAATTTAAAGCATGTCAACAACCTACCTCAGAGTACAGTTAACTGAATAAAGTATCGACATACTCATCCCAATGTTATTATTAACACAGGAAAATAAAATAGGGCCTGAGACGAAGCCTTGGGAGGACTCCTTTTAAAATATCTTGAAACCTTGACTCGCATCCATTTTCAAAAACTCAGTGTGTTCTATCTTTAAGGTAGCTTTTATCTATCTGTCAGTCCATAGTCTATACCGGTTTATCACTGAAGGCTTTCCAGCGGTCAGTGGGGAAGAGGCAGGTTACTCCCTGGACCGGTCGCCAGTCCATCATAGGGCAACACAGAGACACACAGAACAAACAACCATGCTGGCACACATTCACTTCTAAGGGCATTTTAGAATGACCAATTAACCCAACATGCATGTTTTCAGACTGTGGGAGGAAGCCAATGTACCCCGAGAGAACCCACACTTGTATGGAGAGAACATGCAAATTTCGTGCAGAAACACCCTAATCTGGCATTTGAACCCAGGAGCCTCTTGCTGCAAGGCAACAGTGCTACCAACTGTGCAATTGTGCAGCTTAAGCTGCATCATTCAAACCAACATTTCTGAGTCTGTTTAAATTTCCAGTTAGGGCTTCACAATGCTGCTTCCTGTCAATATCAATAATATTTTGCTTCATCAATAATATTCTTTCTCGCAAACATAGCTATTGGTGTGGTACTTTGACCATGCCACCCCATGCTGTAAAGAACAAAATACTAAATTCTACTACTTTTAAAAGAAAATGGAATGTTCTGCTGAGGTTCATTTCTGTTTAAGTTAACATTTTCTGTAAATCATTTTATTTGGAAGCTTTCTTTGTAGTTCCATTACTCAAGATGACATGTCAGTTGTCTGTAACTCCAGCTATGTTATTGGTGTGATGTAACTTTGAATGACAGTAACTGTTCCTGACCCCAGCAGCTTTGTGTGACAGTTTTCATGCCTGTCATTATGCACAACTAAACCTTCTCTGTCTTCTCTCCTTCTTCCTTTGAATGCAGCGCTCCAAAATAGCAGTTTATGAGAAAATGTGGTCATACATGAAATCAGCCGAACCCTCTGTGTTTGTCAAGACAACACCGGACGGGGTTTCCCGGGTCCGGAAGTCAAAGGGCAAGTTTGCCTTTCTGCTCGAATCCACAATGAACGAGTACATAGAGCAGCGGAAGCCCTGCGACACCATGAAAGTGGGCGGCAACCTCGACTCTAAGGGCTACGGTGTGGCCACACCTAAAAGCTCAGCATTAAGGTGGGTGGGATAATATAACAATATCCTCTTTGTTGTTATAGTATTCCACCTACCCTGATGTTTCCTTTTGTCATACTCTTCTTCCTCACTCCTTAATTCTTCTATTTTGTTTCCAAGTGCATCTCTAGGTGAACAGTATTATGGGTTAACTGAATTGAATCAACACATTATTGTCTTGTCCTATGTTTCTGGTTTGATTGTGTTGTTTTTATTGATTTTGTCTGAACTTTATGGTATATGACTCACTTTCTGTGTTTCCACTTGGATGTCAGTGTGCACTTCCACCTTCTCTTGATTGTTTTTTCAGTTTCTCCTCCTTGTTGTCTGTGGTGCTCCTTTTGCATTACCTCTACTTTAACTCTGATTTATTCCTGAATCATTTTGCTAGTTTACATGCTGGTCTGTCAGTTGTGATGAATGTTAAGCTGCATGCTGGATGTTTTTTATACCTACTTCAACAATGACAGAATGTCCCCATCCCGCACACTTCAGTTACAAGCAATGTAACCCTCCATGCCACCTCTCTAATATTTAACATTTCCTTTTACTGTAAAAGTGCTTTTTTATCCCTCCACTCCTGTGGAACTCTTTACCAATTTGTCCCTCCCGTGCTACCCTTATGAACCATTGATATTGATCACTATTTCCTACTAATTATTTCATATTAGATTTCTCACGGACCTGTTCATTTTCTTACAAGCTATGTTTTATCGTTTCAAGAAATGCTGTTAACCTGGCAGTGTTAAAACTGAATGAGCAAGGCCTCTTGGACAAATTGAAAAACAAATGGTGGTACGACAAGGGAGAGTGCGGCAGCGGGGGAGGTGACTCTAAGGTCAGCCTCGATGTCACCAAAATCGGGTATCCTAGAACAGAGTAATCGGCAAGGCTGTCGTCACTGACTGCAGAATCAGGGGCCAAGAGCCCGCTGAGATGTAACTGATTTAAAAAACAATCCAAAAACGTTGTTTTAGTCATGTTTTCATCTACAACTGTGATCAAGTGGGAACCCTTTACTTGGCTAATGGAGGAGAAAAAAATATGTGAGAGAAACTGAAGTTCTGTGATGTAAAAGTACTACATGCAGTGTTTGTGACTGAGTAGCTGCTTGACCTGTGGTTATGAAAGACAGAAACATCATTTTCCTCTGTTTTTTATACCTACAGGCCAATAAGGAAGTTTCTACATGTCTCTATGTGTTGAATACCAGTAGGAATCCACTCTCCGATCTGCCGCCTCAGAGTTAGGGCAGGCACGGGAAACAGCGTTGTCTTGAGGGGACTAAGCATCTCAGGCAAACGTGAGAATTCTAATGACAGAGTGACAACTAACGGGACCAATTTTATTTTTGTCTTTTTTTTTAATTTTCTCTAACATCCTCTCACCTTTTGCTTGGTCTGGGTTTAAGACCAGTAAAAGTCTTTCCATGGCCACCCTCACCTGGTAAAACCTGCTGTAGTAAGGAGAACTACCAGAGGGGTATGAAGGGGTTTGATTTGAATATCCTATTGATAGTAAGATATTGTCTCCAAATACGGTAAAACTGGAGAAACAGATAACTGTGTGAGACTATACAACTGTTGCTAACCTACTCATCTGGCAAATAGACAAAAATTACACATCATGACTCTTTTAAGTTGTGTCTTTTTCTGATACTGGTACATCTTAATGAATCAGAGTAGCATTGAAAAGTTACTTATTCAGTAATTCAACTTAAAAAGTGATACACCCTATGTCTGTTAAATATATTACACACAGAATGATATGTTTTAAATATTTATTTCTTTTAATGTTGATTATGTCTTACAGCTAATGAAAATGTAAATTTTAGTTTCTCATAAAATCAGAATATTACATTGATTAAAAACAGATCTTTAATACAGAAATGTTACATTCAGGCCTTCACAGTCATGCGGAAGACGTAGCAGTTGTCCTGTGGTTGGAGTCAGATCTTCACCCTACGGAGGACATAAGTCCTCGATGCAATTGCTCCATGTTTTTGTCTTTGGGACCTTTGTCACACATCTTCCCATCTTCTCTAAGTGCATGTTTCCAGTCTGATTACCTTGAATAAAGGCCATTAGTGCCACAAAAATCTTTTAAGAAAATGCCACTTATGAACCAGAAACAATGTTAGCAGCATCGTAACTGGGGTAAGGAGAAAAAGGACTGGATTGTGTCTCACAAGTCCTCTTTTCAGATTAAAGTAAATTTTGTATTTCATTTGGAAATCCAGGTTCATGATTCTGAAGGACTAATGGAGAAACACAAAATCAACATTCCTTGAATTCTTCTCAGTGTGAAGTTTCCATGATCAGTGGTGATTTGGGGAACCGCGCCATCTGCTGGTGTTGGTCTGCTGCATTTTATCAAGTCCAAAGTCATCACAGGAAATTTTAGGGCACTGCATGCTTTGTACTGACAAGTTTATGGGGAGGCCCATTTCATTTTCCAGCAGGACTTGGTACCTGCCTACACTGCCAAACATACTAAAACTTTCTTTGATGACCATGGTATCACTGAGCATGACTGACCTACCATCTCTCCTGACCTAAACCTCATAGAGAAACTATGAGGTATTGTTAAGAGGAAGATGAGAGACACCAGACCAAACAATGCAGATGAGCTTATGGCCACTATTAACTCTTCAGCAGAGCCACAGACTGATCGCCTCCCTGCAACGCCTTTCTGATGCAACAATTCATGCAAAAGGAGCCCAGATCAAGTATTAGGTGCATATACTGTACAGTACTTGGACATAGTTTGTGTTAGGCTGACATTTCTGTATTCATATATTTTTTATTGCTCTTATGTAATTTACTGAGAAATTGAATTTTGAGTTTTTTTTTTTTCCTTTATCAGTTAAATAACTGAAATAAGGTGCAGGTCTGCATTTGGGACATTCAGTTCTGACATAGCATATAAGCTGAAAAGGTCTGAAGTGCCATTCTTATGTAATTTACTGAGAAATTGAATTTTGGGGTTTTCTCCTTTATCAATTAAATAACTGAAATAAATTAACTTTTTGATGATACTCTGATTGAGATGTACCAATAAATGTATAAATGAACAAATAGTTACTATGATTTAAAGTCAGTAATTTTTTTTTTTTTCAAAAGTTTCATTGTCTCACATTTAATGTTAAAACAAAGATGAACTTGTACTTTTGGGAAGTATTTCTTTTTCATGCTGTGAGCATTTCCTAGATTTAGTAGCATGATGCAGTACATCAGCCCTGCAGAGCACCTCAGATCTTTTTCTACATCACTGTCTGTCATTTTGACTCTGATGAAGATATTAAACCCCTGCCCTTCTGTTTTAGAAATCATATTGTGGTACCTCTGAGTTCATGTCTGCTCTCCAGCTTGCATCATGACAGCAGTACCATCAAAGAGGAGAGCAAGGCAACTTTGCTGTTATTTTCTGTTGATGTCCATTTCTTAGTGAGCAGGGTATGGAAGCTACCAGAGAATAACACAAAGAAGCCTTCTTTCTCTTGCTTGGCTCAGTGCTTTTAGGCATGGTTTGGAAGGAGACTAGATGATCAGTCAAACAGTGCCACATGTGACTGCCACATTTCTTTGTCCTTATTTCACATTCAGAAAAGCAAATGTGTTATTTAGGAAGGAAATGAAAGTATATTGTGTGTAACAACCACTGATGCCAAAGCAAACACAAAAACTATGGAAGAAAAAATTGAATCTAGACAGAATGTTTAAAATCACATTTCTGTTCCTGTTTACTTCATTCATTGAAGCGAGATGCTTTTTTCAAACATAAACTCCCCTGTGTGCTTATTTTTCCTTATAGTTTGTGATTTTGAGTCATTGTTTTGTTTGCATGAACTGTTTTGTGTTTATGCGAATGATCGTGAGTGTTTTCAGACTCCATTCACCCCTTCCTGCGTTCCTGTTTTGCAGACAGACTGAAAGGTAAAATCACAATTTGACACTCCAAAAAATCTCCTGCACAAAGTGTGAATCCAACGCAGCAACCAATATGCTCTTTTTGGCACCCAGATTTATATGATCATCCTCAAAATTAATAAAGACAAAGGAAATACAGACTCCACATAAAAACTGTAATCTAAAAGGCATTAGCTATTTTGTTCCATTCCAATATTTTGCAGAGAAGTTAAACTAATGGGAAAGCAAAGCTGCTAATCTAAGCATCCTGCAAGTGAAGTCATTTTTCCTTACTGTTGCTACAATTCAGTAATTTTGTTGACTGCAGCATGTTTTTCTTCTTAGAGTCTTCTTGATTTTTCCTAACAAAGATGATAGTTATTGATATTAAAATAAATCTTACCAAATGGGTCATTATACAGACATAGAGCTGCTGAGATGTTTTCGTTTTTGCTCCCCTAAAACCTTTCAAATAGACTCTTAAAAGCTACTTGTTTAAAAATGGCTCTTTTGGGTCATTTTGATAGGCTGGTTTAATCAGATATGAACTGATCCAACTGATTTGGACTGATCCATTCAAAACCTGATCCAGTAAGTCTTGACATTATGTCTAACAATAGATTATTAAAGAAGTAATATTCTGGTAAAATAATTTTTTTTATGTGCAATGCAATTCTGCATGAAAAATTATCCCCTCCACACACACACATACACACACAGGTATGAATGTTGAACATAGCTAGCACTAATTTGTTCTAAATATTCATATTATGCTAATTTAATTGTAATTGAAAAAACTCCCACTCTAGTTTGAGTTAATGTCATTACCGCAATACATTGATATTAACATTATTATGTTCTCTTATTTTACCACCTTTTCATTTCTCATTTCATTCCATGGAACAGGAAGTTCAGTGACCTCTGATCTGTCTGTTTTCTTTCCACTACTCCTTCAAGTCTTCTCTCTAACCCAACAAATTGGCTCATAGTTTTTGACCTCATAAAACTGAGAAGTTGAACTAGCCAACTTTTATCCATTGTAATTGCTTGTTTTGTTTTTTTAGCTCTTTCAAGCCCTTTGAGATCTCAAGATGTAAAGGGCATCATAAATAAAATGTATTATTATTATCCTAACAGTGTAAATTCAACATTTGGGTTAAAAAAAATAACCCTTTTTTTTCAGCCAACTAATGGACATTTAATGATCATTTTTTTCTTAGATTAGCAAAGCAACAGGGAGCTATGTTACTGTCTGTATTGTAAAGGCCATCAGAAGTCCATAGTCACCACCTGGTGGTTTATTTAAAGTCTGATAACTAAGAGATTGCTGTGGGTTATTCATTGTTAAATGGCTTATATTTCTCTCCACACAGGCTTGTAAATTTGACACAAAACAATGTTTTGTGTCAGTATAAAAGATAAAAAATTCTGCTAATTTCTTCCCTTTCCCTCTTCATATTTCTGTAGATTGGGTCATTTTCTACAAAAAAAAAAGTGTACAAAAAGAAGCTGTCTGTCTCAAGACGCTTTGTGCCGATCTTGAATCAGTTCTTACAATTTAGTATTGGAGGATTCTTCATACCAACTCTGATACCAGATGATTTATAGTAGTGTTTTATAATCTACTCGTACTCTACTGCAAGAAAATGTAGTTATGTAAGTCCATCAACTGATACCTACCAGCTAAAAGTCACTCTGAGGTATTTTGATTTGATCGAGGTTTCCAGTCTGTCATTTTGAATAAGAGTCAACTGGCTCAAACGGGATCCAAACTAATAATCATTGGAAATATGGTGTAATGTGAAATTGTCAGAACATAACGTTCAATTCAATTATCTTTGAGATATTGTTAATCTCCATAATGCATCTGAATTCAAAACTACATAGAGAAATAAACTAATATTCAATGGTTAAGTACGCATGTAGAAAATGGTTTGTTTATAGACAGAGGTTAGAACGGGACGGCAAGAGCTGGGTACAAATTGATAAATAGGAGAACTGACCTAGAGTCAGCTAAGCTGTTAGGCATCATAAAGGCAAATCTGTGAAAAGAACTGTAAATGGATTACTGTAAACATATATTTTTTCATTTTAAGTATCTGGGATCATCAAAATCACAACCAAAAGCAACTATAACAGGATTTTAAAAATTATTTAAATAAAAAAGATTTTGTTGCTTGGTTGCAGCAGGAGAGCGCAATGTATGCCTGTACTTGTGTTTATAACACAGCACTTAGAAGTGCAGATATATACATCATTACAGTCACCTCTCTTGGTGTGGAAGGCCCCATGGTGCGACCCAAGAGGACAAAAATACTTGAAACTGATAACTGTTGTTATCACTTAATGGATGCTCTTCAATTAAGATCAACAAAAACATGCTTATTGGAATGGATCTGATGCCCTCACACAGAATTATGATCAGACAAATCTAAGTGTTGCTTTATAATTTGTTAGGGGATGGTTGGGCAAAGGCCTCCCCTGCTCCTAACAGGCCATCCTGACCAGATTGTCTCAAATTTAAAACATTTGTTATTATTTAAATTTATTTATGCTTGCTAATGTAATTTTTTGTCATTCATAGCAAATATCTTTGTTATATCTGTGCTCAGCCATCTGAATATAATGACAGTATCATATAACTCCCAGCATTTTCTTGCATCTAGGTTTGAACATTTATTCATTATCAGTTTTCTCTATTCATATTTATTTAGACCTAAAAAATTATATAATCAAATTGCAAATTTTTCCAGACTTTTCAAAACTTTGTAGGAACCCTTGTTTAAGTACCTTTTATTGAATCATAACCCAAAAATATCTTTACCAACAAACTGCTAACATACAAGTTTCTTGAATCACATAACTAAATAAATTAAAGAATACCTAAAAACTCTTCCTATAAGTTACTTTGTATAACATGTAATACTTCACTTTTTACTTTAAATTCTATCTGCTGCTGTAAAAAATTAAAATAAATTAACTTTTCTCTCTTCTGACTGGAAACCAGGACGAAATGCCACCTTCCCTTTTCCGTTCCATTTCCATTACAAAACAGGATCTATCTGTTTGACACAAGAAACACAGTGGTGAATACAATATGTTTGATGATTTTAGATTATAGACACTGAGACCTTTTCTGAAAGGAAATAAGCCTGGAAATCGAGCAGTTGAAACCTGAGCATAATGTCTTGCAGAACAAGCCCCCTCAAATAACATCTGACTATCCCCTCAGATTAAATCTAAGTTTCATCAACGTGTCTGGCTGTTGTGGAGCACCAGACGAGTCAATCAGAAGAGCAAACTAAACTAAATTTGTAAAACAGCTTTGGGGTTGCTCTTCCTTTAAACAGGTGACTCTGTGAGACATTAATCTCGATTAGTGTTTATGTAATTATTGGACAGATGTTGTTGTCTGTTAGTCAGGAAAGGGTTCCTGTTAGATCCACTTTACCAAACATCAAAAAAGGCTAAACAGCCAAAAGAAGTGCCCTCAGCAATCATTGCCTCTGTTTCCCTTCATTCTTTGAAAGCTATGCAGCAGCTGCTTTATTCTGCACAGTTTAATCTCTTCTGTTCTTGTGATCAGTGTGTGCCGATTACTCAAAGCGATACAGGTGGGGTCTGGCATGCTAGGTTAGCCATGGATGGTGAAAGTCTTATATTGCCATACAATGTAGTGCTGCTTGCTATCTGTGATATGTTGGCCAGGACCCTACTCTATCGCTTTGTACAGCATAAAGTAGTTTAAAAAGTTGAATAACATAAAATAACATATTACAATGTTATTTATGTTATTTCCCACGTGAAGAACTCCTGTAAACCTTGCAGTATTGAAACTCAGTGAACAAGGCATCTTAGACAAGCTGAAAAACAAATGGTGGTACGATAAGGGTGAATGTGGAACCAAGGACTCTGGAAGTAAGGTCAGTCGCTGCAGGTCTTTTTATACTGATGGAAAAAATGCATTTTACCTTCACTGTTCATATGCAGACATGTAGAGCATACATTCTCAGACATGTTGGCATGAAACACAGTCATGGAGGCTAGATTACCTTCACACACTGCAGTTTAGGTTTTTTACACGACAGGGCACTGACGCTTTACTTTAACTCCATGTCATTACCTCTCTGTGCAGACACATAAAACTGCAGCATGATCACACACAGTATGTATTCACTCCATTAAATTCTGAAAAGTTTAACGACAGAACTGAAACCATTATACTGCTATTTTTCATCCAAACTTTTATTGAAATTTAGTTTACTGTTGGTCTTATTCATTTGTTTGTGGAATTATTGTGAAACCCTTTGCCAAAAAGAAAAAAAACTTGGGATGCTGTGCAGAATGTTCCAAAAATAATAAAATTAATTCACTTCTGTTTTTTGTTTTTAAAAAGTTCGAGCAACATGTTTCATAAGGGAGGGACAAGTAATGTTTGACACTTTGACCTAGTTGCGGTTTCAATATGGGCCATGCAGGTAGTTGCCCAGGGAGGCATTAGAAGTGGGGAACAGATCTGTCTGGGGTTAGTTATAGTTTTTAGTAAATTACTGCAGGCAAGCCAGCTTAGCTCCTAGGTTTTGTCATTTTTGTTTATTCCACTTAATAGTTGCCCTCTTGCATATTTTTTTCCCTTTAAGATGCACTTCATTATGGCACCCTAGAGATGTTCAGATGAAAAAATATTGCCACAATTTCTGGAACTTTTTTTCAGTTAATGTGTTAATGGTCATGTTTATTCTCATTTATGTAGATCTAGCAACAAAGTGTTCAATGACAAATTTCCTTTTCTTAAGCAGTGACTTTAGCTATAGTGTTTTGATTTTTATTGCTGGGGTATTTTATGTTTAAAAGATCACAGTTAAAGCAGTACATGAAACGAAAATGCCTTGCTTGTTTTTTTTCGGTTATCTAACAGAAAAACACATGCAACAGGGCATTGGTCACAATTTTCAGAACCTGACAGAATAATATTCAGTTCAGCTCAGTTTATTTATACAGTACCAATTCACAAAAGTCATCTTGAGAGCTTTTAAAAATTAAACAGGTTCACTTGTCCAAATTCAATTCATATCATTCCAGCTCAGTTCAGTAAAAGGTTATTTAAGGATATTTAATTTTAACCATTGTTTTAGAAGTGCAATTGTGTGGTCAGACACTGATGTTGGACAACAAAGGCCTGGATAATAATTCTCAGTGCACCCAACTTTACATTTCACACACTTGCAGTCATGCAATTGCTGTTCTCCTGGAAACTGCCAAACCCTGGCTTGTCCATTAGGTTATTGGAGAGGCATGATTTTAGTCCAGAGAACAGGACTCCACTGCTCTAGAGTCCAGTAAATGGACTAAATTTATGCAGCACTCAAACAGCCACAGTCTACCAGATACAGCATGCTTTACACCACATGAATCTGACTCTTTCCATTGCACGTTGTTAGAAGGCTTGGCTGCAGCTGTTCGTCCATAGAGACACTCTTCTTGAGCTAATCTGAAGGCCACATGAAGTTTGCTGTCTGTAGACACTGGCCTTGCAGAAAGTTTGGGACCTCCGCTCCAGTCGCTTCAACCTTGTTATAATCACAGTGATACTTGCCTTTTGATTATTAAGTAATGAGGAAATTTCATGAATGCACTTATTGCACATGTGGCATCCTATTACAGTACCTTTACTGTACTTTGGGGAACAACCCATTGATTCCCAAATACTTGTAGAAGCAGTCTGCTTGCCTAGATGCCACATTTT
Source organism: Anableps anableps (assembly GCA_014839685.1). Lineage (NCBI taxonomy): Eukaryota > Metazoa > Chordata > Actinopteri > Cyprinodontiformes > Anablepidae > Anableps > Anableps anableps. The sequence continues at coordinate 12,228,083 of CM026078.1, read as the reverse complement.
ATAAACCTGTTGCCATGGAAGGGACTGAAAGACCTAATTTCAGTGATTTGGATGGATGACCCAGTCCTTTGTGGGTGATGTGGCCCACCACTCTACCCAATGACACGATTTTCACCAAAAATAGTTCTGCAATTCAACCTCATTTGTATTTGCCCACTAATGCATCACTGAACTGCCTCTGGTATTTATGAATAAATGAAGAATGGCAGGAGTTTCTTCAAGGCCCTTTGTTACTCTGATAACACACAGTTGATGTGTAATGAAATTGAATCCAGTTTAAATACCTCAGTGTAATATATTATCATCTGCAGAGTCTGATTAAAAGTGGTAACTGTGGAAGTCTTTTTTTAACCTTGTCCCCTCTTTTTGAATATGTGTTGCCAGAAGGACTTAATATCATCTTTAAACTATTTTCAACAACCATTGGGGTTTTATTATTTAAAAAGGAAAAAAATATATATTCTTTCTTTTTTAGCATTTTATGCAGCTGCCCAACTTTTTTTTGAACACAGAAAAAGACATTGTTGCCCTGACAAATCAAAAACTGACCATTAAATAGCAAGTAAGTGGTGAGGTGATAGTTAAGGTCATAATATGACATATGATGGAATGTCAGAGCAACAAACAATGTTTTATGCTTTTTCAATTATCTTTTCAATTATTGCATACAGGTAATCTGACTTTTACAATTCAAAAGCAGATTTAACTGGTTTTAGAACTGTACCATTGGGTTTTAGTGCAAATGGTAAAACTTCCAGAAATGAATTTCAATCTTACTGTTTGGCTTTTAATAGCAGCAAAATGGTTCAGTTCCCCTTTTTTTACAGCTTGCTACTCTGACTGTACAGATGCAGTGTTGTCAAGGTTGAGTTCAGCAGCTATGGTAGTAAACTGAAGCTAATCTGTAGACCTGTACGACCACGACCGCCTTCCTCTATGTGTGGCCTCGTAAAGAGACCATAAAGCAGAATAGTTGGCAAGTCTCTCTACATTCACCTTCTCAGGGCTTTAGAGTATGGAGTGAGAGGAGGAGGTACATACATGTACTGTTTTTGTCAGATTAACCAGTTATACTACAGGATGTTTATACACACATTTAACAAAACCTCCTCAGAGTAATTGTTAGTGATAGAGTAGCAGTGTACATGTAGGTTTTGTGCCTGTTTAGTGCAAATGGATGTAGCCTCTCTGTATCAGTTTAAAACCCCTTAATGGTGGTCTGTACCTCCCCCAGGACAAGACAAGTGCATTGAGCCTGAGCAACGTGGCAGGGGTCTTCTATATTCTGGTTGGAGGGCTCGGCTTGGCTATGACCGTTGCTTTGATAGAGTTCTGCTATAAGTCACGGCAAGAAACAAAAAAACTGAAGCTGGCAAAGAACGCCCAAAACTTTAAGCCAGCCCCTCCACCAAATGCCCAGAATTTTGCCACGTACCGTGAAGGCTACAACGTCTACGGGACGGAAAGTGTGAAAATCTAAAGGGTAGGTTTTCTGTTGTTTCTCACATTGACATTTTGTTATTTTATCACTTTACATTCGCCAACACCAGTTTTTTTGTGAGTTTGTTTGTGACAGATCAGGGGTCTGGAGCCACATGTGCCTCTTTAGGCCCTCTAAAGTTGCTCCTTATAACTTTGGTGAAAAGTGTTGAAGACTTAAGAAATATTTTTGAATATAAAGATAAAAAAGAACCATTTCATTAGAGTAAATGGTTTTATCGTGTTCTCATAAAAAATGTCATTTTTCTTTGTTCTAAAACCTTAGATCACACATACATATCTAGTTCTTTAATTTAACTGTAAAACATAAACAATTGTTATAGCAGGTTCATAAAACTCAATAAGCTTGCTGTTTTTCAAATGTTCACATCTGGGTGAAGACGCCAGACATATGTTATTTATTAAGAATGGGGGCAAAAATAAGTGTTTGACTCAGTAAAGGTTGCTGACCCCTGTGATAGATCAACACAGTAGAGAAGTGGGAGGGTTTGTTAAAACAAAAATCTGAAAAGAGTGGTGTTCAAATGTATTAACCATCCCTGCGTCAACTCTTTGTTGAAACACGTTTTACTACATCTGCAAGTTTTTAGAAGTATGTCTCTACTCGCTTTACAGGTCTAGAGAGTACAATTTTTTTTTTTTGTCTCAATGGATGAAGAGCACCTGTGAACATTAGTTTCTAAGTCTTACCACAGATTCTACACTCGATTCAAGTGTGGACTTTGAGCCATTCTAACACATGAACATTTGACCTAATCCATTCCATTTTAGTTCTGTTGTTTTGTTTAGTGTCATCGTACCAGTGTTCTGCGAGAAGCTGAGTTTTTATCCCCCAGTATCAAGTTTTTTACAGCACAACATGTTTTCTTCAAGGAGAGCCCTGCAGCAAGGTTCATTAATCTTCCCATTAATTCTGACCAGCTTCCTTGTCCTTGCTAAAGAACAGCACTCTCACAACATGATGCTATATTTCACTGTGTGGCTTGGTATATTAAGGGTTCCAGAGTTCCTGTTAAATTTTTCATTTTAAAATTCTACACTTTTCCAAACTTTAAACAGTTTTGCTAACATCCTGAACAATTAAGAACAAAACATTTATCTAGTTTGCATCTTCACAAACTTAAATTAGCCCTTTTTTCCAAAATCTTTAACACTTAGAAAAATCTGGTCTGAAGAATTGTATGTTAAACACAGATTCTTTAGCTCTCAGTATCTGTGGTACCTTTATTTTGTTAGCAAAAAATATACTAGAACAGAACTATCCTTTATTTGTCCCATGGTGGTGAAAGGAAGAAACAGCTGCTTGTTGCTGGTGATACAGCAACATGACAAGCGAATAGAAACACATTAATACATATAAATATAAGGAATAATAATAAAAACAAAAGAGACTGTACAGTAAGGCGAAATACTCAATATAAGAAAAACTATACAGTTGTGAAAAATAACTGATGCACACAATGATACAAATAAGATGATGTAAAAACTGTACAAATTGTGCATTTTGTATGTTTGTCCAAAAACAGACTTTTTATAAGAATTTGGAAATCTGTGCAAAGAACATCAGGAGTGTTAGCAGCTTATTGTGTTTTATTGGGAGGAGTGATGGTTATACAGTCTAACAGTCTGTCACTAAAGGAGCTCTGCGGTGCTGTTACACTGTCATACATGGGGAGGGAGACACTATGCAAGAGTGATGTTATTTTTGCATGGTTATCTGTTTTGCAGGTGATTCTTAAATCCCACTGGTGCATAAAGGATAGGAAAGAGCCACTCCGACACGTGACCCATGACCCCGACAACCCTTCACCCCTCTAAGGTTGGCATCCTGGAAGCAACGCCTTCCTTGTCATCAGCTTGGACACAAGCCAATAAGTCAACAAGTGCTCATTTGGGGTTATAAACTGTCACACTAACAGAGGGCAATGACACATCTGGACTTCTGTTTGTGGGAACACGGGAATTGCCTCTTGTAGTGCCTTAAGGAGCATTTTGGCGTCATGGCAATGCAGATAAAATTAAATTAACTTAATAATAAAGAACAAAAATCCATGGAAACTGCGGCGCTTGGATCAGAAACGACTTCATGTAGATGGACTGATGTAATTACTGTTTTATATTTTGAAGACAACAACAAAGCCATGGTTTGCAAAGAAATCCCTGAGGTACTTAAGTACTTTAAATCCTTTAAAGAGATATTTTGTGGTGAAACCTTAAGTTGGATAAATGTTATGTTTAGTGAGGTAAAGTCCTTTTCTTGTGTTATTATAAGGATATTTCCAGTGTCAGAACATTTAGGACAAGCATCAGTAACAATAATAAGGTTAAGGATCAATTGAACTGGCAGCATTTTATTCCAGTTTTTATTCCAATTTCAACACGTCATGCTTGTGTACATCTGAAACAGCTGAAATGGTGTTCTTTTCATAGCCTGCTGGACATTCAACCTACTCTGTATTTACTTGGATGCTTGTTTTAAATCAAGAACGTTGTTTCTTTAAAACTGCCACTTTTGGAAAAAGACATTTCTACTAAAAAGTTCCGCTTTTTTTTTTTCACTTAGTTCCATATTACTGAGATCGAAATGATCCCCAACAATTTAAATGAAAAGAAAAAGACCCCATTTTATGTGAGAGAACATTAAAGAAGATTTTAAAAAAGCTCATAGTTTACACTTTGTACACACTTCAGCACTGTCCTCTTATAAGTGCAGTTTCATCAAACAGTTTTGATAAATGGTAATGTACCGTAGCTTCTTTTGGTTGTGATGAGCTTTCTGTGTCTATGCATTTTGCAGAGGGTTAGCTGTACCCTGAGAGGGCAACAAAATCAAACATTTGTATGACTAAACTTTCTACAGCCTGCAGGGGGAGGCTGACATAAACCATTTGCGCCTACACTTGTTTGCTATATCTTTCTCATCCTTTTCATAAAGTGCATGTGAATTTGGTGGTAGTTTAATCAAATAGCAACTCCAAATGGACCCCGGTTTAGTCTGCTCTAAAATGACTTTTATTCCAATTTGGTTTTAGGTTGTTTTTTTTTTTGGTTTTTTTTTTATTATTTTATTGATACCTCAACCACGAGAGTTGCATGTATGGACACAACAAACCTCTGTGTAGAGGTCCTGTACAAAGGATTTTATTACATTTCCTTAATAAAAGAAGATTTATATTCAGCTTTGGGATTTTTCTTCTACATTCACTTATTAATTGTGACTTTTATTTTTAAAGTCCTAAAAAACCTACTAAAAAAAGGACACCTTTGTTTGTAATTAAATAAAGCCTTTTGTAAATCGTATTTGCATGTAGCTGAGATCAACAAATTGCACTAAAGACAATGTCTAATGTCATCTCATCAGAAAGCAGAATGAGATGACATCATCCTCCAACATGAACTCATCTGCATGGACAGCTTAATAATTTTGTGCTTTTGATGGTTTATTTGAACTGTCCTTTTTCCACTGTGTAATGATTTTTTAAAAAAAATCTAGATTTTGGTGCCACATTTTGAGATTTTCTCCGATCTGCACAAAGTCTAAAACAAATGTTTGGTTAAATGTCCCTAATCAAACTACCCCAGACATATGTTTCCTATAGACAACAAGGTCCTGGCATTATGCCGGCTGGATATTTGAAACATTCTTCTTGGCAGAATTCATTCAAAGTAGTTTATCTGGCATCAACCCGGCTTTTAGGTACAGTCCACAGATTAAAGTCCACTACAACCCCTTTAGACTACTCCATAATGAGTTTATATGTGTATTTGAGCTCATTATCCTCTTGGAACATCCAGTTATGTCCAAACTTTGACTATCTGACCCAAATCGTATCCCTCAGGTGAAGGAACTTGTTTGTGATGCTATAGAACAAAGAAAAATAAATAAATAAATAAAAGCACAGAGGCTCATGACTCTTATAAAATGGAAACTGCTGGAACACCAGTGCGACTGTCCAAAGCAAAGCCCGTATTATATCAATGTGGACCATGACAGAGGTGCCCTGATCGGGTCATCTGGCCACAATGATAAGCAGTATTAGACAAATCAAGATGAACTTTTGAAACTGAAGAACTGTCACACATGGTGACAAACAATGGGTTGGAATTATGAATTATTTCCAAATTCTTCAGCTTCACATTAAATCAGCAGTTAGATGGGTAAATCATGGATACCCTTGTTGTTGCCTAGAGGTAAGGATTCTGAAAAAAACACTAAGGTTTTGGAGAATCGCAGACACACACCTTGTTAAAAGAAATTGTGAACTATGTTTAAAAGACAGGTCCGCAGCAGGAAACAAACCCATTTAAAGGAACTGTATAATTTGTGATAAGAATGGTCAAATATCCAGGCAAAATTTCACCAGAAACTTGTTGAGGACTACAAAAATTGTGTGACGCTGATACAATTTGCTAAGGGACGTTAAACCAAGTATTAGTGGAGGTGAACGTACAGTGTATAGAAAAAGATGGTTTTGATTTGTTTCAGATCATTGGAGTTTTTTATGTATAATAATTTAAGGAAACAAAAAGCTTTTAAAAGAAGATTTATTTCAGTAAAAGGAAAAACTATCTGTAAACCAACCTGGACCAATGTGAAAAACTCAATTTTTTATTTATGAATTAACTGTGCTTAATCACGTTTTTTGTAAAGCTGAGTTTAATTTCACTACCCTAAAAGTCAAACCCAGGCCTGATAACTGCCAGACTTATACAATAAGGAAGTCACTTAAATAGAACCTGTCTGGCATTATGAAGTAGGCTGTATGTTTGAACCTGTGCAAAGAGGAGAGAAAAAAAAAAAAAAAAAAAATATCACTACAACTGTATTTGCAGGTAATCTACAGCTTTTCATTCTTGCAGAGGAAAAAGATTGAGACAATGTTAAAGTGACACTAAGAAAACTATTTATTGAGTTTCTTTTTTTTCTTAAAAAACAAAACATACACTCATTGAGTACAGCAGATAAAATCTCCAAAGGTCATATTTGAAACAGTTGCATTTGGAGTACAGACCGTCAGAATTTTTCTTTACAATTCTACATCTGAATCAAACTTGAACTGACATTTTTTTTTTTTTTTTTCCTTTATAAATTATGTAAAAACCTGATTAACACAAATTCACAGAAGAACTTGTATGGGACATTGAAAAAAAAAAAAAAAAAAAAAAATAATGAAATAACATGATGCGAATTTCATGTTATGCTTTTTATTATTGTACACAATATACAAACTGGTCCTATGTATTATTTCCTCACTTATACTTGCTGTCCTACATAGATAAAAAGGAGGAGATAAATAAATAAAAGGATCTAAGTATCTCAAAAGGATATGAGGTAAGTGAGTATGGAAAAGCAGGCTATATCCAATAAAACAAGCAAAAAGCAAGGCCCGACAATGTACAAAAAAAACAAAAAACATTTTCAAACATGAGATTATTGAATCCATGACCATTTGCAACCAAAAGATCATTTCATACAGTAACCACATTTCTGGTAGGAGTAACACTGTGATTACAGCAGCACCTTGTGCCCAAACTATTTTATTATATATATATATATATATATATATATATATATATATATATATATATATATATATATATATATATATATATATATATATATAAATAAAAAAAGAAGACATTTTATTCAGCTGGTTTATCATCTGAAACAGGAAGAATAATTAGGTGATGTGAAAATTAACCACAGCTAACAACAGTCATGGAAAAGAGAAAAAATAAAGGAAATTACAATCGGAAATAAGAAAGTCAAGAAGTGGTACAGATGGAGCTGTGGATGTCTTGCAGATAAAAGTACAGCTTATCCATTTCTGCTGCAGCACAGAGAAGGGAGGAAACAAAATACATCAGGCAACTCCAAGATGGCTGAATCAGAGTTGATGAAAAAGAAGCTGAATGGTTCTTACCTTCACTGATTAGTGCACATTATCTGTGCTTGTCAGACGACTTATGAGTGTGATTGTTAAGGGAAACCGAATTACTTAAAAGACGTAGGACTACTGATTCACTGATTGTCAAAAAAGCACTCTGTCAATGTCCAGAGAAAAAGATCGGGAGGGAACCAGAACCGCTTCATTTTATGTTGAAGAAAATGTAATTATTAACCCCTACGTTTATTTCCTTTAAAAACAGTCAAAAACACTGATTTATGTAAAGAGTGTGGGCAAACAACCACTATAGCGACAAAAACTTTTCACCTACTGTGGATCAGGTCCAAGTCATGGAAAACATGGTCAGTTAAACCAAACATTATTACACAGGTTGGAAATATAATATCACAAATAGACATTTCACACTGTTAAAAGATTCATCTGTAAATCAATTCTGTCGTTTTGTGAACACAGCAATATTTGTTGAACCTGAGTGTCATACTAACACAGCTGAGTACAAATACAATAATCTTATAATGGAAGCAAAAAGAAAAACCAAGTTTAGGATTAACCAATCAACTTAACTTGAGACAGATACATAAACACACGGTACACAGAACAAAAGGTACACAGAACAAAGCAACAAACTATGGCTGATTAGATTAGGTCGCAGAAGTAAAGAAAAGCATCCAACTGAGACTCTGTCAAAAATATCCAACTTATCAAAAATGTGATTACTGGTATGATTTTCAAATCATTATACACTTAAGGATATTGCTTTTTTTCCTCCTTCCCTGCAGCACTGTCCCTCTTCTCCTTCTTCTCAGACTTTTCTTTGTCATGTCTGGACTCCTGTAGAAAAGGAAGAGAAACTGTTAGCAGGAGTTAAAGATAATCACAGGACCACCTGGCAGAGGTTTTCATATCCTTTAAACCTTTTTGCATTTTTGTCACAACAATAAACTTTGTATTTTTTTACTTGGATTTTATGCTACAGATCAACAGTTTTGGTTATTAAAATTTCTTTTTTTGTAGTGTGCGATTTGCAACCCCCTTCACTCTGATACCCCTGAATAAAATTAATTGAGAACAACTGCCTCAGTGTAATTTAATCACAGTATGGATCCAGCTGTTCAGTGAAGGCCTCATGACTGAAAGACTGGAGATCACACACTTAACAACTGCACCTGTTGCTGGACCACAGACTACACGATTTATCAGACCAACTAAAGCCAACTACTACAGACTGATGCAGACTTTTCCTAACTGGGAATCGGGGTTAAAACAGGCAAAACTTCATGTAGTGTGGCCCCAGCTTTAGTCACAAATATCCAACTAAAACGACAGGCCAGGCAAGGAGAGCATTGATCAGAGAAGCAGCGTAGAGGCCCATGATAACTATGCTGAAATCCTTGGTTTAGATGTAGGAGCCCAGAGGAATGCCATGGTTGAATGAAAACCATAAGAACTCCCACCTGCAGTTTGTCAACAAGCCACATAGGAGATGCAGGAAACATGTGAAAGAAGGTGCTCTGCTCAGATGGGACTAAAAATGGCCAACATATCTGTGGTGGAGACCCAACGCTTCACACTGCCCTGAACACATCATACCCAGTGAAACATAGTGGTGGCAGCATCATGCTGTGGGGACAGAGAAGCTGACCAGAGTTGATAAAATGAAAGGTGCATAAAGGGAGAAACTGAAAGACAACTTGTTAAAGACCGCAAAAGACTTCAGTCTGGAACAGATGTTCACCTTCCTGCAGGACACCTCTAACGACAGAGCGAGAGCGACAACGGAAAGGTTTAGATGAAAGCATAGATGTGTGTTTCTAGATGGGAGGTTAAAATAAAAGAAAGGCACATTTTATATATTACAAAAAAAAAAAAAAAAAAAAATGCAACCTAAGTATTTTCCTTTCACTTCACAAATGTAAAAAAAAATATATGCAAAATTGATTTTGCATATATTTTGTTAAAAAATTTCAGGGGTTTAAATACTTTTTTTATGCAAATATGTACCGATTCTTATCTTAATGGGTTAATAATGGGTAAATACTTCAAACAACTGATGAGGTCTGTTTTAAATGTACTCTACAGGTAAATAATAAGCGTTGTCACAGTAAAGAATGATGAGCTGACCTTCTTGCCTCCGGAAGACGTTCGCTCGGCCTTCACAGACTCGGCCTTCTCTTTGCTTGAGGATTTGGACCTTTTGCTCTTCTCTTTTTCTGGCGACAGAGGAGAGTCACAGGAAGGACTTGTGCTCTGGCTGTTTTTGGAGGAATCTGAGAGGAAAACGATCCCGCCATTATGTTCACATTTAGAGTTTTATCAGTTGAGACAGCTGATGTTTGTCAGGACAGAAAGCGCTTACTGGTGCCGTTCTCGTCCTTTCTCCGTTTGGATTCTTGGCTTGCCTCACGGTCGTTGATGGCGTGATCCTAAAACAAAAGCGATAACATTCAGACGTCAGCGTTCATCCATAAAGAACTTCTATGTTTAAAAATATTCATAAAAGTGTGCCTCTGTTACTTTTGGTTTAACAAATCTGTCAGGACAACAATCATTTTCTTTATCTGGTCAACATATTTTAAATGTAAAGTTGTAAAGCGCTCACTCGTTTCCTTTCTTTCCGATCCTTTTCCTCCTTCTTCTCTTTGGCTCGACCTTGTACGTTCTCTGTGTCTTTCTTCTCCACTTCCCTCTCTCTGCTCTTGGACCGGGCAACTGAATTAAAGTTGATGTGGTGCTGCTGGAAACAATCCCATATGAACAGAACACAAACAAGTTGAAGCCTTAGTCTACTACTGAAGCTTTATTAATGATCTTGTATCAGTCTAAAAGGATTTTAAAAAGGTTGGTGTCATTTATTGTCCAGGCAGCGTATTTGGACACCTTTTTTTTTTTTTTTTTTTATTTTAATTAAATCATGCTCCTTTTAATCTAGTCAAACTATAAAATATAATCATTCAGACTGTGAGGAATCTTTACAGCTTGTTTGACCTCAGCATCAAAACTGAGTTTCTAAGTCGCAATAAGCTCAGAGTCTCGCTGCTGCTGGACTTATTATCACTGCTGTGCTCGTCTTCCTCTCGGTGTTTGTATTGATTTTTAAACATTATTGCTCACTTTCAAAAGCCTAAATGGCCTCATGCCTAAATACATCTCAGCCCTCATTAGATGCTCTGGTTTTTAGGACAGTTCTGGCAAATCAACCCAGTCACATTAGGGCTCTTCAATTAAACTCGTCCTTGATTATTTTTTTTTTTTTTTTTTTCCCTTCTAACACACACACACCCTGTGTAATGCCTGCAGCTATAAAGATCTATTACAGTGGTTTTAGAGACATTGGTTTAATCCAATGCATCTTCTCTCTTTCTCTAAAAGGGTATGGGGAAAATAACACTGGCATTAGATGGTGCATTCACAACATTCACTTGGCTAAAAAGATTTTGAGTTAAAAAGATCCCAAATGGACCCAAAAATGGACAAAACAGCTACTGAATCGGGTTTGATATCTGCGCTTTGTGCCACTCAAGCTACATGAACAGCAAATATTAATTCAATCTTCGACTTCAATTCAGACTGATTCAATGTGTTTTGACCGAACAAAATCTAAGTTGATGTGAATTTGATACATTAGGACGAAGCAAAGACACCATGCTGTCGTTTTCTCTCACAAGGCCTTGTTTCATAATTCCAAGACCCCTTGCTCTTAAAGTAATCCATACCCAAGCCCTGTTGCAATACTTAGTCTGAGCAGTAGGTATAAAGTTGTACAGTGGTGACTTACTGTCAGCTTTGAACTCAACCCAAGACATAAAACAATGAAAATGATCTTCAGGAAATCTAACAGAGCCACATGATCAGGGATTAGCTAACTGCACAGGACTGAAGAAGTCTAAGCCAGGGGTTCCCTGCTCTAACACACCTGAATCAAATAAATGGTTAATAACCAGTCTTTTGCAAAACTTGCTGACATGCCAAGGTGATTCAGCATTTTGATTCTGGTGTGTTGGAGCAACAAAGGTTGCAGGACAGTGGCACTCGAGGACTGGAGTTGCTGACCCCTGTCCTAAACAGTCTCATTATGGCTGCTGCAACTTTGAAAAATACTATTGCCCTGCAGGAAAGGCAGGGGAAGAAGAACTTTACAGGAGTGACAAGCTCCCTTAAATGAAATGAAATATCATCTTTCATTTGAACAGATTGAATTTTATAGATGTGAACAATGAAGAAAATCCATGCTACTGAATTTTATCCAAAATTTGTATTTAACAAAATCTGCTCGGCTGTTTATCCATTATACATCCTAATCCTGATATCTCTATTACTGAACGCTATTTTTTCAATACTACATTTCAAAGATGAGAACAGGTCAATTTCAGATTCTCACGGTATAAACACAAACATTTTTTCTAAACTTGTATAACAGAGTCTAATTGGTTCTTACTGGAAAGCAACAGTGACCTGTATTGCAGCTAAAATATGTTGATTTTTACAATTATATCTACAACATTTATGGATTAGAATTTTGATGTTCGTACATAGACAACAATATAAACTAATCACCTGCTAAACTTGCTATAAATTAGAACGTCTATTTTGACTGACAAACAGCCAGCCTCACGGCAATGTTGGGAAATGTCCTTCTCATGCTAAAACTTGGTTATAAAATCAAAACTGATGAAGTGGACAGATCTGATCAGTTGACACATTTACTGTTGGAGTATGTATTTCAAAATATTCTACTTTTTCAGCTCAAAAATTAAACAGCATCTTTGTCCTCAAAATAAATGAACAGAATAAAGGTCTGTGTGTCTAAACAAGATTCACAGCCTGTATCAACAGCAGAGGATTATAGCAGTGAAGGCTCTCTATGCATACAGGAATACTTCATGAAAAGCAGGAATATTCCTGAAGCTAATGTATACAGAACAATCACAGCGTAAACACATTTGAGTTTGGTCTATTTTTAGTGAGAAAACATGCATTTGATTCATTTTTTGCACCAATATTTAAAATGGAAACATACTGCAGGTAACAAGAGATATTCAACAGTTATGTTTCACAAAAATATCAATAAGTAAATTAAAACAGCAATTACACCTTTCATCTATAAAACTGGACCATCCAAATTAGGTACTACTGAATTCAGAAGAACGTGAACCAGGCATCTTAAGCTCTGGTGGTTGTATTACAACACAACGGTATTAGATCCTTGTGTAAAATGAGAGAAAAAAAAAAAAAAAAAAAAAAAAAAAAAAAAAAAAAAAAAAAAAAAAAAACAGGCTATTTTTTTGATATTTAAAAAAAAAAGTCAACCCCAAAGATAAGGAACATTTTTTTCATCTCTGAATTATCAAAATAAATAAATAGGAAACCACACATTTAAGTAAGAGAAATCATGTTCAAAAAGAGCTAGAACATGTACATATGATGGATTGCTACAGCCATTGTAGATAAAAAGGGGGGGAAAAAATGTGGCCATAGAGTAACATTTCCACCAAAACAAAAAACCCTCAGAGATTTGATTCATTTCACATATTTACGTAAAAAACAAAACAAACAAACAAACAAAAAATCAACTTGGGATAAAAATCAACTTGGATGTCGAAAAGTTGCAAATTTGCAAGAAAATTCATGTATCATTCCTGTATCGGAACATCTTCTGGGTTCAGACTCAATGCAGCCATGCTGCAGGTTCTTCCTCACCGTCTCAGGCGTATATTCCAGATCCGGCTCCGAGGCATTCATGGCGAGTCTGCACACGGATGGTGTCATTCTGGTGTTCCACTTCCACTTTGGAAAATATCCAGACACACCTCTAATAAATTTATCCCTTAAACTGAGAGGACTTCTAAAATGTTTAGTTGAAAATGTCTGACTTCATAATCTCAGTAAACTTAGCAGTTTTTTAAAGCAAACTTCTGACTACAATTTTAAATAGCTTAGTTTTAATAATCTAAATTTATGTTCTTAAATAATTTTTTTTCCCTTGCAAATCTTTGTGACAGAATGTCAAAGTTTTTTGCTGTTAACATGAAATTAATGCAGAATATTATTTAGCAAGTTTTTTTTGTGTGTGGAAATTTACTCCTGTGGCCACAGTTTTTGTTTTGGTGTTTTTTGGAACTACAATGGCCCTAATACTTCATGGTAGGTATAAGCCAAGGCTTACAATTTACTACAAAAAAGCCCAAAACAAACATTCCCAAGAAATCAAAAGTTCATTTGGAGCAGCAATAACTGTAGCTGTTGGAGAAAAAGTGTGTAAATCTACAATTAGAGACAGAAGGCAAAGTATGTGACCAGTGACAAGAAATGGCTTTTGCTGCACCAAAAATATATCTACAGGAAAATCAGAGTTTTCAGTGAACAAACGAAAGGTATTTTCTCTCTCATTTGGGTGTAGAAATTAAAGACAGAGCATATTGCTTAAAGAGGGTTTTGTTTAATAAACCACTTTTCCTGTAGGCACACATCAAAGGAGACCTGTTTTGTACCTAAATATTTCTAAATACGTAATATCTTTCCTAACAAGTTGAAACCTACATGTGCTTTAAACTCAGTTCGTGAAAAAAACCCCCCCCAAAAAAACCATACAACAAAAAGCAAGTAAATCCAAAAAGCAGAGCTGACAAGAAGAGGCAGGTAAGTTTAATGCGCTGTAGACATGGAGACGAGCATGGCATATTGTTGTAAACGATAAAAAAAACAAAACAAAACAAAAAATGTGTATCCACACAACTGGATGCAGAACCACAGAAAATGATGTAGCCGGTATGCCAGGCCAATGGTGGCGCTCTAACACTGCCAGAGTGACTAAAAAAAAAAAAAAAAAAAAAAAAAAAAAAAAAAAACAAAAAACACCGAATGGCATCATGTTTGTTATTTGTGAGTGAGGCGCTTGTGTGCTAGAGAGGGAGATGGAGTTTTGATGTCATCGTTAAAAAAAAAAAAAAAAAAAAAAACATGGCTCACGTCTCACGTGGCCACACAAAAACATGAAGCCGGAGAGTTCTTAGATTTATCCACTCTGGGACCAGGTTTCACAAATGATCATTTCCGGTTTCTCGAGACGCCGAATCTGTGTGGATGCCTCAACGACAAAAAAAACGACACCTAAAATCGTCTCTGTGTGGATGGGGCCCAAATGGTCAGGTACCCAAGTTGATCTAATAATAATTCGTTTTCTGCTGCTAGTTCTTTAAGACCAAAAATAGGAAAAACGGAGGCCAACTTTAGTGACATTTTATAATTAATAAAATGTCCTCTCATATGTTTTAATTTCCACCATCTTGCTGCCTTGTTCATCCAAGAAAATGTTTTTTTTCCTATCAAGATCAGGCAGAAAAATGCAAATGAAGTCTCTCTGAAACCATCAAAGTAGAACATAATTCTTAAGTGGAAAGAAAATCATTATTTTCCAACTTTTTTAAAGATGGTGAACTGTGCTCTATGACAGTTTTTCAAACCAGTTCCTCAAGACACACTGCCCTACATGGTTTAGAGTAAGGGTGCCCAAGTCCAGTTCTCAAGAGCTACTGTCCTGCAACTTCTAGATGCATCTCTTGTCCATCACACCTGTCCACCAGTTCATCAGCCTGTCCTTCAGCTCTGCAGACGCCTGGTGACGAGCCACTCGTTTAATTCAGGTGTGTTGGACTTGAGTGTTAGATGCTTCGCTGCTTCAGCACACCTGATTTCAACTGATGGCTGATTAACAAGCTTTTGCTGAATCAGGTGAGTTAAAGCAGAGGAAGCTCTAAAACATGCAGGGCAGTGTGCTTTGAGATCCAAGGTTGGGTCTGCTCTGAGAGATGTTCAAAGAACGGGATTTTATTTTATAACCTGACCCTGCTTTAACTTCTGCACAACATTATCCCTGAGCTGTCTGCTGTGTTCCTTGGTCTGCACGATGCTGTTTGCTCACTACTCTTCTCTAACCAAGGTCTGAAGCCTTGACAACAGCTGGATTCATACGGAGTTGATTCAAATTTTTATTGAGCAGCTTCTGGAGGCAATTGGCCGCACTGGATTTTATTTTGGGGAATCAAAGTAAAGTGGGCTGAATATAGATGCTCAGCAAACCTTTTATTTGTAAAAATTTTGAAAACCATGTATCATTTTTTCCCCACCTCAGAATTATGCACCACTTTGTAAAACATGAAGCTGTAAAATGACAACATGTGGAAACTTCCCTGGGACATGAATACTTTTGCAAGGCCATGTTTTTAGATCTTTTAACCCATTATGGTGACTTGAGGCGACAACACATACGGGACTGTTGCTTTGAGAATCACAATAAACTACATTTTAATGTAAATTAGACGGTCCAAACAGATCGAGACGATGAGAACCTACATGAGTTACTTCATATGAAACACCTGCACAGATCTCTGAAACAGGCCAACTAGAAGCATGAGTAACAGAGCCAGTTCAAACCTTGGATGCAGATTCCTTGAGTTCGTTGCTACTGTCCTGTAGGGATGAATGGAGATGACAGATGAGCTGGGAGGGGGTGGGGATTTGGGAGGAGGTTGTCAGACAGCAGTAGAAAGTTGGTAGAAGAGGAAGAGGGGGGAGAGGGGCCGATCCAACAGCAAACTCCTCCCTTGATCTCTGACCTTCAAGAACTAAGGCTTTGACAAAGTTATTACATAGAGGAGAGTTCATAGACTCAACATCTGGAATGTCAACACTTAGAAAATAGATAAGATCTAATAGAAAAACCCTGAGCATATGTAAAATATGTATTAGTCTTAATACTAAAACATATCTGCTGTTTCATCGCAGCTAGTATATCAATACTTCTAAAGTGCAAGTGCTGTTAATAGTGGTCATGTCTGTGGGTGAGTGCAATTATGTGCCTGTGTGTTGTACAAAATCACTGAAATGTGCTGGACTGCATCCCTACAAAGATAACTGCTGCTGTCACTTACAGTTCAGGAATGGATAAGACACATGGAGCCTATTTCTCTCGTGGAAGGGTAAAATAAAGACCTATCACAAGCTCCCAGTGGTTAGGGCAAGGCTCCAGACGATTCAGGTCTCACCCACTCTCTCCCTCACACTCTCTTTGAAGGGGCAGGCTTTATTTTCCGTGGCATTTCTTGTGGATTCGCAACTGCAACATTCATTCTCCCTTGATCCCTGGGTGCTGGCGGCTCTCTCTTCCACGTATTGCTTGCCAGGAGGTAGAGCGACGGATGACGCCGACGGCTAGAAGCTGTAGTGATAGCGTTGCAGGGGCGGGTGCCGGCAGGGCTGACTGGGCATGCTCCATGTGATGTGAAGGCTGGGCGTGGGCCATCTCGAGAAGCGGAGGATGAAGAGGGGCCAATGGCTCAGATGTAGAGGCACTCTGGAGGAAGCGCCAGAGAGGTTTGCTGGACACCATCCATCTTTGAGGGGCGCCGAGGGGACACCAGGATACTTTACATCACTTTAAAGAAGGAAGAGCTCACAAAAATGGAGGAAAAAAATCTTGGGGACTATTTCAACTGGTAGAATACGGCTCCTAGTGGGGAAAAATACTTCGCTTTAGGAGACTTCTTGACAGGGTGTGAATACCATTTTTAAAAATGCAAAAACTCCACCGGAATATAGAAACGTGGCCCAAAAAAAAAAAAAAAAAAAAAAAAAATTCTTCCCAAGGCACACCGACTGCTTTCATTTCTATGAAAATAGGCAATTTTTTTTTTCAATATGAAAATATATAATATACATAATATTCTCTTGACTAAGTCCTTCAGGATTTCTCCCAATTCTGCAAAATTTTCAGCTCATGTCCATGGAATGCTTTCCAACTCCCATGGGTTAGGGTTGAGATTTCCAGATGCCATGCCTGCATGTGCGACAACTCTCCCAGATGATCTTCAGGGCTGCTGGAATGTGCAAGGCAGGGAATGCTCCGGCAGATAGAGAAGAAACGGGCACAGCCTTCCTCAGGCCATACTAACCTTAACAGATGAGGAGTGGGACGGGGATGAGTGACTGTCGAGCTTTCGTCTTTTGTGATCTGCAAAGACAAGAAAAGCAGAAGTTGTTGATTTGCACGGCCAGCATCCTTGATGAAAATTCTCCACTTTATCTCTTTTTCTTTATAATGACGTATTACATTTAGTGCTTTGCGTTAAGAAGCACCAGGAAATGATGAGAATTTGAAACATTAGTCAAACTGTGTTCTATTAGTTAATATTTGAGATTTCCTTGGATACAACAGTTAACAGACACTTGGAACAGCTTCTTACCCCTCTCAGATTCGGCCGAATCTGATCTCGGATTTGGTGACTTTAGGTTTGCAGTCGCAGCATTCCTGTCTCCTTTCTCCTTGCTCTTGGACTCCTTGATGGCATCTCTGGCTGGTTCCACGGGCTCCCCGTTTCCGGCTTTGGCCTTGTCATCTTTGCAGATCTTTTCCTCCAGCTTGACTTTCTCTCTGTCTGCTTTTGGGGTCTTCTCCTTACCCTCACGTACCACCCGCTCCTCCTTTCCTGCTCTTTCGTCTCTCTGTTTCTCCCTGCGGTTCTCTGCCTTTGTCTCTGGAGTGCTACCTGGGGTCTTTTCTTTCTTCTCTTTTTTCTCCTTCCCACTCTTCTCTTTCTCATCTTTCACAGCTTTGGTGCTGCAAACAGAGCAATTTTTTTACTTTACAAAATAATATGTAAACTATTTTTCTAACACTAAAACAAAAATAATTCAAGACAAAACTTGATAAGTTTGAATCGGAGTTCCAGCACATTTTTTACGTCCAAATTTCATCCTTTTTCAGACTGGGATTTCTTTGAGTTCTCTGGGTTTTAACCAGTTTTGATGGTCCAAATAAAAGCATTCACAATAAATTTACCGCAGACTTTTTTATTTAGGTAAGACCTAAAATATAAAATCTGTCAAAAATACACAGACATGATGCATGAAAAACAGATGGGTGGTTGATAGTCAAACAAATGGATAATTGATGATGTATGGATGCATCATCAAGCATGGTCAGATGGATTAACCGATGATGAATGAATGGAGGATGGATCAGAGAGTTAGATGGAAAAATGGAAGCATGAAGATAAATTTACAAACCATTTCGATCAATAGTCTTACAGTTGATGGAAATGGTTTGTATTTTTAACCACTGAGTTAAATGGTGTGTTATCTATTTTTGAGGAATTTAATTTTAAATATTGTGTATTTACTGTCTGCCTTTTTAGTCCTACCAGCAGCCTGTTCTGTAGACACAGAACAGGGAGTACAAGGTTGGAAATACAATTTTTTTTAAAAAAACAATTCCTTTTTTCTTTCCATACTTATGCAGACCTGGAATTTACTCCTTACTTTGAGACGGAGGAAGAACCCTGTTAAATGCATTTTGTCAGGAACGCATTTACATTTCAGAGACAGGACTGACCTGTTGAGAGCACCGTTTCCATTGCTGGTGGTCACTTTGGCTGCTGTGCTGTTGGCTTTGTTGACTGGCTTTGTGGTCCCCTGAGATTTATCCTTGGCCCGGTCTAAATAACAGAGAGTCGCATTAATTATAATTCAACAGGCAGGCATATTTACAGTTGGCAGAGTATTAAACAAGCTCAACACTCATCTATATCTATGACTATTCAGAGATTCATATTGTCTTTAATTACTCACCCCCATCTTCTGATCCCCCCTCCTCGGTCTTGCTGGCGTTGGCGGCAGGCTTGCCGGTGCTACCAGGGCCGTTCTGCTGACTTGCTGGTGTGGCACTCCGAGCTGGCTGGTCCTTGTGGTGGAACTCATTCTCAGGGACCATGTGCACCTTCTGGCTTTTCAACCGACCTGAATAACTGCAAGACGCAGAGAGAGTTTGCACAAAGGAACAAAAAAACCCCAAAAGAACTTCTGAATCTCACTGTACAAATAATGTCTTTTTCTGGGCAGAAACATAGCTAATTACCATCACTTTGATCAATTTTTTTTTTTTTTTTTAATGAAAATGGGACCAAAATTTCAGATGTTTGCTATGCACAGAATTAAAAATAAGCTCTACCAATTGCTATGTAATGAAATAAAATATTACTATTTAATAACAAGGACCACAACTGGATTCAAATTTAGTCAAAAACAAGTAATCAACTAGTCTTTTGAATCAGCCAAATATCTCTCTTGTCAGGTCAAATACAGAAAAAGCTAGTAAAAATCAAATAAAGATTAGAGATTTATGTTTGATCCATAAAAATGGATAAAACCAGTTATCTCTTCATTTTCTGAGGGATTTAAAGCTAAAACCTCTTTAAGTAACTAAACAGAAGGCATCTGGATTAAGCAGGGCCAATCCACAGAGGCACAGAGATGTCCCCTGCAATTAACCCTGAAGTGCTTTGTTCATGCCCAGAGAGGCCAGGACTGCCTCCACTCAATATCGGACTGGCTTTATTTTTAGTTGAAATCCTTGCTTCCTAATATTAAAAGCCGCCTTCACACTGACTTACTACTGAAGTGTAAAAAGATATTGGATGAAAGCTGGAACAGACCTAAATCTGAATTTAAGCCAACTTTGTCAAACAGATATGATTAAAAAGCTTATTTTTAGAAACTGCAACTCAATTCGGAAACCTGAAATAATTCTAAAGTAAATCTTTTTGCCAAAATTGATAAGCTACAATCTTGTCAGCTAATTGGCTGACAGACAAAAACGTTTTGTTAATAGACTTCATCTACATTTCTGTGTTATCACAAAGCTTTGTTAGCAACAAAGAAAAGATGCTAGCTAAATGCTCTACACGGAGCTCAGCAGCACACAATGCTGTGTTACCCCATTGCTAAGGCATAGAGGTCTGGCCTCTTATCCTTCTCTTCAAGGCAGATCTTGTGGACACGACACTCCAGCGCTTGGCCCAGGTTCAGGACCTTTGGGTAGCAGGGTAGGATCTTGGTAAGCACGATCAGAATGTTTCGGATGTGGGTGTAATCTCCTGTTTCCAAGCAGTGAACTGAAGCCTAGACAAAAGAGACGCAATTAGAAATATTCATAAAAATGTTGCACCTTCTAAAGCTCTGATTGTTATTACAAAAACCACTCCAAAAAAAAAAAAAAAAAAAAAAAGTCATTAAATGGCCAGCTCACTTTAGTCAGCATATAGTGCCATTTATGGACCACATGCCGGAAGTTCTCATAATCCAACTGATCTGCTTTGTTTCCTCCATCAAACCCTGCAGCTCTGAAGATGGTCAGGAAGCCCGGATAATTCACACACTCCTAAAATTGCACAATAATAAGAGACTAATCAAATATCTGCTCACCATAACTGACAAAATGTTAACAAATCTGGTTTTGGACGTGTAGAAAACAAGCAGAACTATGTACCTTTTCATAAATGGCACGGTCGCTATGCCATCGGGTCACCGTTTCTAACATGCAACAGAGGAAGCGCCCGTAGCGGTGAGACTCATTTTCTGTGCAGCTGGCCACAGTGTAGATGATGGCAGAGAAGACCTGCAACATTAATGCAGCAAAACTTGTAACGCTGCATATACTGTATTTGACTGAACTTTACAGAAACAATTTTAAGAGGCTCTGGTGTCGCACTTTAATTTACTTTAGAATCTACAGGTTATTAAACCCCTTAAAGATGGACTATTTCGTAGAGGTGTCACGATCAACCGATGTTTACCCTGAATGTCATCCCAAGTATTTTAAACACTGAGTTTCAATCCAGTAGGAGTACTTTCCAACATTAAACTAATTTATTTTTTAACTACTACACCCAGTATAATGTTATAAAAGTCATGTTGGAACATCCAAAATACAATCACCTAAACAAAACCTGTAACTGTTTAGTAATAATCATATGTGCATAATAGTAAAGTGCTGTCTTTTTCTAAGGGACCTTCTAGCACTTTGTTCAGAAAGTTCTGTGGGTCAGCATGGTTTGATTCAGGCAAAAACAAATGTGTCCATTGTGACAATGCCTGACTGATCTGTAGACAGTTCTGAAGCACACCTTGGTCCACCTGCTAATTATATTATATTGCATGCCACTGCTGAGATAAAAAAAAAAAAAAAGCTTGGGAGTCTAATGTATCCTCAGTAACCATAATCTCTACTTGCAGGTCCAAGAAACCCACAAGGGTGGCGTTGGAATATTCTCATAGGTTTTATGAATCTCTTACCCTGTCGTAGCAGAGGAGAGTGCAGAAGTTTGGGGTTTTCTGCTGGTGGACCAGCTCAACAAAGCGGGCGCAGTACACGGCATCGATGGAGGAGAAGATGCAGCGAGGAAACAGACAGAGCTGCAGGAACTTTGTTATGGTCTCGTTCTTTGTGGATTCTGCCATAAAATGTTTAAAGTTGCATGAGCTCACAGAGCAAGATGAACATGAGACTTCATGAAAACTTCAAGATTCATGATTAAATCATCATTTGCAGAGACTGAATGAGATGTGTGCTGTATCTTAAAAGGAAAAACATTATTTTGTTCACAGATAATAGTACTTACTGGTTAACAGCCAGCTGTCTTTTTCCAGCTTGAGACGATGCAGAACTCTTTGGACATGTTCCATTTGTTTCTTTTCTTCCTCCTGTAACTTTTCTTGCAGGGCAGTGCAACGTTCCTTCTCCTTCTTCTTCTTATTTATAGGCTTTAAATTAAAAATAAGTTAATAAACAGTCAGATTTTGTGTTTATCTTCCAGTACTCTGTATTTGATGTCTGTTCCAATTTCAGTTAAAGAGCTGTTCAACGACAGATGGCACACGACTACTTACTATCTCAGAGTTTTCCTCGATGGCCTTGATCTGGGCCTTAAGCTTGTTTACCTCCCGCTCATAAGCACCATGCGGCACAGCCAAGTCGTACATAGTGAGAGACCAGAAGGTGGCGTAGAACTGAGGCCGCAGATCGTCCCAGACCCTGGCTGGATGGAGGGACATCACAGCCTCGTGTACCGGTGTCATCACCTGTTCGCACGCTGCTACGTACTTGGTGACCTTCTGCTGCTGCCGGTTGCCCTTTTCAGATTTCTTTAGTTCCTCGTATTTTGACTGTTGTTTAAGAAAATATAACAATTTTAATAAACAAACCAAAAAAAGGTCTCAAAATAGGTGATACAGCAAGTTTAATGGCCTGAGGAACAAATAATAGTCCACTAACCAAAATCTGGTGTGCGTACATGGGGCGCGACAAGAAGAACGCAGCATCGTGTGGGGTGTGAAACTGGTTACAAAGGACGTCAATCGAGGGAACTCGCTTAATATAATCCTCTGTGCTGAGGTTGGAAGCTAAAAAGCCACCAAACTGCACCAGCGTGTCATGACACTGCAAAGAGAAAAGTGTTTCTCAAAGATGAATATTTTTAAATGTTATATTCTCAAAAGCATTTCAGTGCTTATAAAAAATTTTAAAAGAAAACTATTTAGAAGATGCAAACCTGGTCATAAAGGTGTCCCACAAGTTTTAGATGCTTCTCTCCTCCCTCCAGGAAAACTACTCCATTTCGTTGCTGGGCCATCAGTAAACACAACGGAAGCGCTAGTTCATGGTCAAGCAGAGCATCCTTCAGGCGCTGAGAAGATTTCTTCGTGTTCCTGATCTGGCCGAAGTAGCCACCCTGTGAGCACAGTCACATTTATGAATACTGGCACTTTCCTCAGCGTCATTGCAGGACACACACACAGACAACATTTTTGACTTTCTTCAAACGAGAGGATAAGGAGAGTGTACATCAGCTACATGTTTATACCTCAGCTTTTAGCTGCTCTCCTCCTGTCATGGCCTCTAACTGTTCTGAAGTCATTTCATCTGTGATCTCAATGCCAGCCATTTTCTGCACCACCTCCTTCAGAATCAGCAAGTCAAAACTGCAACAACAAAAGTCATTTAGCAAACAAGGAACCAGAATATGGAGTCTATTTACACTTAGGACATAATTGTCTTTTTAATGCAATGACAACAACTACAAGTTGAAATAATAAACAAATGAGCATTAACAATACCTAACTAGCATACATAACAAAATGTCTACTATAGCGCCTTACAAACTTTTTCATACCCTGTAAAGTTACAATCACAAACTTCAATGCTTTTAATGAACATTTTTATGATAGACCAACACAAAGTACTTCTGTAAAGATGAAGGAAAACAATGCAAAATTTAACATCTAATAGGTTCAGTGTGCACATGCATTCTGCCCTCTCGAGTCAATGCCTTGCAGAACTACCTTTCAGCGCAATTACGGTGTGTCTGTTCCTCTCTGCAGAACAGTTTAGGCTCAGTCAGACTGAATGGAGAGTATCTGTGAACACCAACTTTCAAGTCTCACAACAGATTCTTAAATGGATCTGTGTCTGCATTTTGGCTGGGTCATTCTAACACATCAGCATAATTGGATCTAAAAATTTAACTGTAGTCCTGACTGAACATTTAGGGTCATTGTGCTGCTGGAAGTTGAGCCTCTGCTTCAGTCTCAAGCATTTTAAAGCCTCTAACAGGTTTCTATCTAGTATTGCTCTGTATTTAGCTCCATCCACGTTTCCATCAGCTCTGACTTTCGTGGACATCCTGTCAGCTTAGGTGGGCATTGGCGTGTCTTGATAGGTTTGCAGTCGTGGCACTCTCTCCATTTTCGACTGATGGATTGATCAGGGCTCTGCAAGATGCTCAAAGCTTGGGATGTTGCTTTTTAACCCTGCTTTAAACTTCTCCCTGACCTATTTTGTGTTCCTTTACTAATGTTCTCTAACAAACTTCTGAGAACAGCTGTGTTTACATTAAGATTAAAATACACACAGGTCGACTCCATTTACTAATCAGGGGACTTCTAAAGGCAACTGATTGCATCAAGGAATATGGGTTAACACTTTGATGATTTTCACTGTAAAAAATGTTTTAAAAAAACCATGTATCATTTTCCGTCCACTTCACATTTAATAACTACTTGGTGTTCCATCTACCTCATAAAATCACCAATAAAGACATTGAAGTTTGTATCTGCATCATGTCAAAATGCTGAAAAAGGAAACATTGTTATATTGATGTATTTGGTTCGTCTTACCTTTTTCCTGCCTTGAGTTGGTTGGTGACATACTGCAGAAGGCCGGCCAACTCAATCGGATACTTTCTAAACACAGCTCCACACAGACTGGCCAAACCTTGGACAACATAAAAATACAGATGTGAGTGACATATCTTTTTGACATTTTATAGAGTATTTCTGTGTTTTCATAATTTATTAGTGAAAGGACACCTACTCTGAAGCCATGAGGAAAGGGTAGTGTCATCATGTTTCATCTTCTCCTTCTCAGGATTGGCCAGAGCTTCAATGATGCAATCTGAGACCAGAGTTAAGAGGAACAACACAGAAACATGCCTCTTTTACGTTTGCAGCTCACTGCATACACTAACGTAAACATTTATGAGCAATAAGTGTAGGATACAGGCCAGGACGTCATAATTGAGAGATGTGAGGTATTTCAATGAGTCCACCACTGGAACAATGAGGTTGTCGTACCACTGGATCTGAGACAACATCTGATATACAAGAAGACGGTGGAGAAGATTTAGTGTATATGAATTGAAAACAGCGACTTATTTTACAATCAGAGCTAAACACATATGTAAGAGGTATTTTTAAACTAAATGTGCAGACAAGGTTCTAGGATGTAAAGTAAAATCAATCCCTCAAGCTATTTCTTATGGCATATTATTTATAACATGGCATGACATAAATTTTCCACATTATAATTACACATTTCAGAGCTACTTAAAACAAAAATTTACTATATCTAAGACACAAAGAGCATTATCCTACTCATGTAAAACTAGTTTAATAATTTTTTTAAAAGGCAGCTTTCATTTTGACTAATGGAAACATGATTTGCAGACAGGTCACAAATTTGAAGATCTGGACTGCTGCAACAAGATAGATAAACAATAATAATGATATTAACCTACATCAAACAAGTACATTGTGTTATATGATGAAAACTACTTTAAAAAAAAAAAAAATCACTTAATTTAATCAGAAATTCAGCATTTGTTTGTCTTTTACAGTTTATGAATGTGATTCAAATTAAAATAATTGTAGAAAACTATACTAACATAATCAAAGAGGATGGTGGGGTTGCTATGGCTCAGTTTGCCAATCTGCCTTCCAGACTGTTTTATGTTCTCTTTGGTCAAGCGTCTGAAAGAAGACAAGACAGAAAACCACAACAGAAAAAGTGATTTCATAATTAATATACAATATGTGTGATGCTTCTTAAAGGCAAAATAGTCTGCGAAAACAGGTACATCTGAAGTTAATTAAAACATGCATTCTGATGAGGCTTGTTTGTCAAGATTAAAAGTACCTTTTGGACCTAACAACCTTTAAGCAGGTATTTAACATATGTTAAATTAAGCCCATATTTCTGTATTTAAAATGTTTTCTTTATTGGTCTAATGTAATATCCTCATCTTAAATCTTGTGTTTCAATTAGTTGTAAGCAGAAAACCATAACAGAAATAAAAGCTTAAAAACATCAGTCTGTGTATTCATACAATGGTTCATTTAATTGAGTCACTGAACTAAATTAACTTTTAAATAATATTCTAATTTGTTGAAATGTACCTTAATTATGCAGCATTAACAACATACATACTTAGTAACTTCACAGGTCACTCTAGTTCATGCTAAACCAAACAAACTTTCATCTGAGATAGTTGTAGTTAGACAGTAATACAAAAAACAGCAACATGTTTTATTAAAATCTATAACATTAAATTATTACAATTAATTTAATATTACTGTTCTTTGGTTTTGACATAAATACTTAACATGAATACTAAAAAATATACATATACAACTACTCAAAAAAGAAAGAAAAAAAAAAGAAATAACACTAGAGTCAGAGATTAAAAAAAAAAAAAAAAAGATTAAATTTCAGAAATGTATATACAGTATATTTTAGACAGCAACACATTAAAGATGATGACTGAATTATTAACTTTATATTTGGATTCTGGATAGAAAGAAAAAAAAAAAAAAAAAAAAAACGATAGAAAAGAAGCTTCTTACTTCATAATGTATTTGGCCCTTTCCACAGTCTGGGCTTTTACTTTAACCAACAATGGATGGCCAGAATAGGTCTCATTCTTCCACTGCCCATAAAGCCGGTACCTTAGAGTACAAACACACATCGAGAAAGGAGAGTTACAGGAATAATAATAATAATAATAATAATAATAATAATAATAATAATAATAATAATAAAGTCCTGACAAAAAATGCCAGAACACTGCACAACTTCAAGAGCTATAGGGATACATTTTTAAATTAACTGAATGTTTGTATAGCTATGGTTAAGATGCACTTTTTTGCTGGTTAACAGGTTGAATTTCTAATTTGTTCACAGCCCCTTGTAAAAGAATTCATAGCCTTCTAACTTTTTTTTATACTTTGTCAAAATTAGGTGCATTTTGGGGAGATTTCATCTCATACACCCATAGTAAACATATTTATGAAGGGGAAGAAAATAATATTTTGATTAAAAACAAAGGGTAAAAAGTGCAGTGTGTTTTTGCTTTTTGAAACTCCTAAAGCATTCCAGTTTTAAAATCTAACAAGGTTGCCTTTAGATATCAGAGAACCAACAGTATCAAGAAGAGTGAGGAACACAGCCAACAGGTGGAGAAGTTTAAAAAGGGTTAAGTTATAAAACAACATACTGAGCTTTAACATCTCACAGAGATTTGTTCAATGCTTCTGTAATGACAGGGAAGATCTTTACCTGTGCTGGTAGGGAAAGAGTTTAAATAGGCCCCACAGTTCCTCAGACATGCAAGCGTTGCACTCCATTAGAGAGAGAGAGGGCAGTAGCACCTGATCGGCAATGCTCAGGAAACAGCTCAACAATATTTCCTGAAATACATATATATTCAGTATAAACAGATTTATATGTAACAAGTTTAAGTGGACGGTTTTATAAGCATATTTAGAGTTAAGTTACTTTTCAGAGGATTTTTAGTCTTACACTTACCATCTTATCTTTTACATCAGGTCTACTATCAGTTTGATACTATGAAACAAAAACACAGAACATGGGTCAAAAGGAGACGAGCACAGAAGTGTAGATGCAGCAATACAGAAGGAAGTGGTTTTACCTCTTTCATGAAGGACTTGCCCAAACGGACTATCTTGGCAAACAGGATGGGATCATGGGAGAGGTGAGGGCCCAGGTAGCAGAGCATGCTGAATGTGTCTTTACGTAGATCCTCAAAGCTCTCTGTGGGCTGAGGAGCCCGCTTGTTTTTCAGGGGTTGCAATGCACAGCCCTTTGCTCCTTTTGGAACGCCAGCTCTTTAATGAACACAGCATTATGTCAGGTTTGCATACATGGATTATTGGCAACAAAGCTCTGAAATTGCATGTTTTTGTCCGGCTGTTGCGTACACCCTGGGCAATTTGTGAAACATGATAATAACTACCTTCTGTAAAGAGGCTCCACAGTCAGGTGTACAAGTTGGCAAAGCGCCAGCGCAATGGCTTTGTGAGAAGTAGCGTAAAAAGATGGCATCTGGTCCATGATACTCTGGGCGTGGTGCCAATCTCCAATCCTGAGCAGTGCCTCAAGAAGACCAAGCTTCTGGTTGTCAGGTGGCTTTAAGTATGAAAAAAATTTGTTACTCAAAGAACCGAAATAATCGATTAAAAGAAAATAATGAGCACATTAGTGACAAAACTCAGCATAGAAGGGGTCACACTGCAGTGATATATTATTGAAACTGTTCCAGTTGATGATTTCTAATCAAGATTTTGAGAGCAAAGCAGGATGTAGTACAGAGTACAAACTAGTAGAAGCAAAAGGCCTCATTATCCAACCTGACAAACAGCATTTCCCTAAAACAGGCTTGACATTATATGCAATGAATGTGAGAGCTAATGACCTTTTCATTCTTCTCCTCTTCCTTTTCTTTCTCCTTCTCCTTGTCTTCACTTTTCTCTGAGGGAAGCACGACTGTAACCAGCTTGCGAGCGATCTGCTTGGCCTCTGAAATCTCCCGTTTGTGTTCCTCTACAATGGTGGCATCTACTGGCATAAGCTGGAATTGGAGAATAACAACAACAGCAGAGACAAAAATCATCTTAAAGATGAATATAAAACAAAGGCTTGCCCCTTTAACTATTGAAGGATTGCAGTTGCTCAACACATCAGAAATGTCCAGTAAGGGACCTAGAAACCAGTGAAGCAATCTAAATATTGTGTAATCTGTTGAGGGCATGTGAGCTGCAGTCCTTCTCCTTACATGTACATAGAGATCCTCCAGCTCTATTAGGTTGTGGTGTAGGAGGGCAGCAGCAATGTGGTAAAGTGACTTTGGGGTTTCCTCATTAGGTTCCTGGAAAACAATTACACAATATGTCCATACATTATTTATGGAAAACATGCAAAATATGATCAGTTTTTAAATCTGTTCTGTTCTCATCTTTTTTTAATTGAATTAATGAAATAAAATCATTTTTCAAAGATATTAAGCTTTCACAGATTACCTGCAATTAACTAAAAAACTGCAATATACTGGACTTCAAGTAAACTCACCTGGTAGAACTTGAACTTAAATCCCAGTATATGGCAAAGGGTGATTGGCTCACACATGTAGGACTTGATGAGGGACAGAAAGAACTCATCCTGCTCAGACCGGCTCTCATACACCTCCAAGATGATGTCCAAAACCCGATTAGGGTCTAAGTTGAAACAGCCTATGGCCAAAACAAAGAGATGGCATAAGAAGACAAATCAGAGACACATCATACTTGATTTAACTTGTAGAAGAAAAAACCCATATATTGAAATAAGTTTAAGTAAATTTTCTAGTCAATAATAAGAGATTGTTTTAAGTTACACATGTTGGCAACGATAATAAGCAGCTATTAATTTGAAGACACATACTACTATCAACATTTGAAGACATGTTACTGAATATACCAGAATCTATTAATACATATCGATTAGTAGAGCTGTCTGATCAAATCATCATTGATTATCTGGCAATTAGTAGCTCAGAATAAAATAATGTTCTATTTATCATGCATTCATCTATTATTGTTGATTGAAACATACATGCTTAACATATATATATGTTGAAAATGAGGATAGTTTAAGGTAGCAAGGCAGTTCAACATTAGTACCTATGAGGGACTTTATGCTCTCCAGGACAAGGTTGCTGGTGATGTTGCCTGATAAGTCTTGGCCAAGCTCTGTGATCAATTTGGCGTAGCCCTCATTCTCCTCCCTTAGCAAGTTAAACTTCTGCTGTTTGTAACTGAAAGGAAAGAAAAGTTACAAAAAGGTCAGGTGAC
The DNA here is from genome assembly GCA_014839685.1 of Anableps anableps. Classification (NCBI taxonomy): domain Eukaryota; kingdom Metazoa; phylum Chordata; class Actinopteri; order Cyprinodontiformes; family Anablepidae; genus Anableps; species Anableps anableps. The sequence goes on along the minus strand of CM026078.1, from coordinate 12,198,384 downwards.
GGATATGCATTATACAGCACAAGAAGCAGACTCTTACTTACAATAGCTTAGTCTTGATCTTTACAATCTTTTGATTAAACTGATGAGCTTGTTTTATCAGTCCAAGGGATTCCAGGGTTTCTGGGTCGAGTCTTTCCTTCAGGATGGCCTCGGGTACAAAAGACTGACATAATAAAACAAAGAGTGTAAGTTGATAAAGTTATAACTAGAAGATAAACACTAAATTACCTAGAATACCAATAAATAAATAACATCTAATATAATATAAATTGAACTGCCTCTTAATGGAAAAAAGAAATTAAGAGCAGAAATGTGAGAAATTAACTTCAGACAAGATTTTATATCCTGATCCATAGCAGAAAACTTATGTTTCACGTACAGCAATGCTATTATCTCTACAGATCACACACTGTTTGCCCTGCAACTACTATGCTGAGAAAATTGACTGGTATTAACAACCCAGTTCACCTCACAGCAAGATATGAGAGAAGCTCTGAGATATATGCATAAATATACATTTTCAGTCAGTCAGTCAGTCAAAAAAACAAACAAACAAAAAAAAAAACATAAAAAAATATGTGTTGATAAAAACTCTTACCAAACAGGCTCCCACCAAATGAGTATAATGGTCCCGTTTGTTCTTTTCTTCTAGTGCACCAGTTTCTAAATCTGATGTAAAAAGAGTAGGGAAAAAAAAGAGGTCATGATAAAGAATTCAATCTCTGTTATATTAGTTTTTATAACTATTATTCCAAACTGTAAAATGTACCTAGTATACAGAACACATCTGCTAAAATTGATGGCAAATCATCTCTGAGTTCCTGAAAACCAAACAAAGAGACATGTTTAAGTTGAGTGTAATAAAGAAATATTAATCATTAAAACAAACGGAGTGTTGTATAGCTATTTTTATTGCGAAACTTATGAAAAGCTTTAGTATAGCTGTAAATAGTCAATTACATTTTATTCAATGCCAAGAAGAACCTAAAATCATTATCTTCCTGATTTAAAAAGCTATAATTCTCAAAAATGTTGCAACTGAACAATAACAAAAGATCATTTTGCTATTACTACTCCGTGTTGTGTTTTTAGTTCTTTGAATCAACAATATAGCTATATCTCGATTGATATATATATATATATATATATATATATATATATATATATATATATATATATATATATATATATAAAAGTACATATTCCTACCATCATTTCCCCAAGGACAGCGGAAACGAGATCAATTTTCAGGTTACCCTGGACAACCTGTGAGCAGATCTCATAAAGGGCAGCCTGTATATCTAAAGAGACAAAAGACAACGTGTTAAGCTAAAACCGACTTCAAAGAACAGATGAGAAAGTAGACCTGAAAATAAATCTATACACAGCTCAATAATAAAGAAACAAAAAGGTGGATATGTTTTTAGGTGGGAACAATATATCTTATTTAAGCACTACTGCTTTCAGACTTTCTAATATCAGCTTAAGCTTTTAACCAGGGTTGTGCAATATTCAGAAAACAATCAAATTTAATATTACTGATGAATATTACAATTCACCTATAGTTTCCTCACTCTTCTCTTTCACCTTGAACCCAGAAACTCTATAAATTCCAACATTTTGGTCATAAACGTCTAAATTAACTGTGGTTGACAAGGGCAGTGAGAGTCCATCCAACTAGTCAAATATATTATTTGTATGTTGAGCGTGAATGCATCCACCTTTAAATATAATACTCTAACAAATACTGCATTCAAGTGACGTGAGTTATTGCCCAAGATGATGATTTTGTATACTGTGCAGCTGTATTTTAAAATATTAGTGTTTGTCAATGATGCTACAGCCCTGAGAAGCTGCTCTTTGATCTGTACGGATCAGCAGTGCTGTCTAGGCGAAATGAACACGGAGTTTCATGTGCAGTTTATTGAAAACAAGGAGGTGCCCAGGTGGCCTGCGCAGTTCAAAAAGGTGCACAGACCCACACATGACTTCTCTATGGGCAACACAAAAAATAAAAACACCAAACATAGTTGAAAAATGAGTCAGTGAGCTCATATCATTCCAGTGCTGATCTGACCTTTTACCTTTGTTAAGGTTCAGTAGTTTTATATTAAACTTGGTAGGTTACAGGGGCAACCCCTGACCCCAGGGCATTTGCTGCATGTCCTTTCCCTTTCCTTTCCTTGTCTGTCAAGCTACTACTGAATACAGACCACAAAGCCTTCAAATAAATAAAAGAAAAATTAAGTAGATTAAAATCAAAAGTCAGTCTGTAGTTTGAATGTAGCACTTAGAAGATATTGACTGGCTGCAAGTCTAGTGATAAAGCACTAAACAAGCACTAACACCAGTTCAGCGCAGAAACCAGTTTGGTTTAAAACGCTCCAAGGTTATTGTCACACTTTTACTGCAGAGAACTGCTGGACTCTTGTGATTTAAGAGAAATACTCTGGTTTTTATAACAACAGAAAAGAACATAGAAAACTAGATGAGCATTTGAAACCAGTAAACAGACAGTACCATATTTCATCCACCTTGAACTAAATTTGAAAATCCTTTTAAAGCTTTCTACTGTCATATCTGAAAGTGGCTGTTTGTGTCTGTGTGCAGCCAGACTTACATTGACAAGTAAATTATACAACTTACCTTTAGTTTCATTCCCATGATCGGTGTTCTCTGTTAGCTCTTTGCACAGTTGCAGACTGGAAAGTAAAATTGACAAAATGAGATTACCTCATCCAAATTAACACGACAAAGGATAATCTTTTACAGTTTTAAGTGCAACTAACACCCAAATCAACTTTTTTTTGTAGATAAACTGTCTAAATAGGTTATAGAGGGTTCCATTTTTATCTTTCTGTGCAAAAATTTATATTTTCATGTAAATTTGTTTAGTTCTGCATTATTTTGCCCAAAACCGTTTCAGTGCTGTGGGCCCCTTTGGTCAAATGGTGCCTAAACAGTTGAATTTTACTATTGTTTAAAACAGTACAGCTTTTCGTCACACAGCCCAGCGTTCGGGTATAAAACCGTCTCACTCAGACACACTGCTCCACTCCATGGCAAATCAGGAGTGGGAAGAGGGAGCGTGACAGCAGCGAGCATTGATTGATAACGTTACTCAGCTTTACAAATGTGTGGTTTATTTGCAATGTGGACACGGACTGGAATGGGTCTCCTCTGCTCTGACTATTAGTGACAGTACACTGCAGGACAGGAAGCGGGCAGGGGTCTCAGTAGCACTTGCTGCTTGCTCAGGACAGAGCAGGACTGCAGAGCGTTGTCACCATAAAATTGGACTCTAACAACACAGAAAAAAGTCGCTAGATTTGTCACTTGTTCGTTTTTTCATAAAAAAGTCACTGAAGGTGTCTGGAAAGTCACTAAATATAGCGACAAAGTTTATAAGTTACTAACAGTGCTTCTCTCATCCTGACCACAGCCCTGCTTTCCCCCTCCGCTCATCCCCACACTTGCTCCTCAGTATCTCTTAAAATTTGTCTGGGGTTGGGTTATGCTTTACACTTTAATAAAGAAATAAGCTGCCAACAAATCAATTTAACACAATATAGTTCTATAAAGGGTACATTTTAGTCTCCTTTTTTAAGCCAAATGCTAACCAAACCAGAATGCACTTGAAGGCTGTTTCTATGATAGATTGTGCCCTTATATAGCCTTGTGATCGGTGAAAAAAAAAGTTACTGGTGCTAATCATGCTGCTTTTGATACAAAGTTAAAATGAATGCTACAGCCAGTCAGGGACCTGCAGAAAAGAAACAGAACGTTTCTTGGTGATTTTCACATGAAGCTGCAAAATGCATCTAATCGCAATCATAATCGCAAAATCAGTGTGTGCAATCACAAAGGACTGCTTGAATGCCATGTTTGGTAGGATATTACAATACAAGTATCAGGCATTCACCCTCTACATATTAATACTACATTTGGCCAGTAGGACGGACTAACTGGGGGTCCACTGATTGCAATTTTCTGGCCGATCACCGATCTTTAAAATGTCTGACTTGCCAATTCAGATTTTGGCCAATACCACTTTTTTTTTGTCTGAAAAGTTGCAAAATATACCAACAAAGTCACTAAGCTGGCAACAGTGAGGTAACTATTGTTAACCACGCACATGCAGACATGACCTGGTGGGCAGATCTGTCAGTCAGCCCTCACTCATGGCAATAGCTGATTTTAAGACCTCTGAGGCGGTAGACAAGATCATGGTTAAGATTGGCTTTTCATGTATGTATCGGCTGATCATCTAAAATTAAGGAAATCGGGGCCGATTTATTGGTGCACCCCTAACTAGCCACTCATATTGGTGAGGGTGAAGGGGCGTTGTGAGTTGTTTAATGGTAAAGAAAGAGAAGTTTCAGAAAGGTTTGGGTTAATCGTAATTATTTGCTACATTGCAATTTTCAGAAATAGTATCATTAAATGTGGTGTCGTGCAGCTTTATTTTTCAACTTGACGTTTTCCCCATCGTCTACTGTTAAAGCCTTTTGAAGCAGGATGCTTTTGGGAGTCAAATCATAGGTACAGATTTGCAGTTTATATATGGTGTTAACTGAAGTTTTAAATTTTAACAGTAAGCACTGTAAAGTATGTAAACTTAAACCTGTCAAGCAGTCTTTCTTGAACCCTTAAAAAAGCAAATTCAGAATCTGTATCAAAATTTAGGTCACGTAAGCTGTAACACTACTGAGCACATAGATTCTGATTTTATTCAAACAAGAGAGAGTGATGTAGCTCTATCTTTACTAAGCAAGACTTTTATTTTGTCTTAATATATAGGTTTTCAGTAAAGAAAAAGCCATCTTAAGTCTTATTGGTGATAAAAGGTAACTAAAAACAAATGCAAATCATAATTTCTGAGTGGCTTTGAAGCAGAAAAATCATTTGCATGCCCACTACAGCTTTTCAGGAGAATAGTAAAAGGTTACTTTGTCTACATTTACATTTTTCCCACGACCATCAAAATAAGTGTGACAGAACTTAATACACAACTTCACAATTTTTGTTCAAAATTATAATCACAACAATGAAAATCAAAATAACTACAACCGAGGCATGGGCAATCTAAACTTTAGTCATGATATTTTGCACAATTAATTGCAATGACAATAAAAGTAAAAAAAAATGACAAAATGTAATTTTAAGAGTACTAAATGAAGCATTCTGCCATGGGACATTTCATTCTAACTGAGGGTCAATTCGCATTCAATGGAGGAATTTCATACCTGCTTTGACACCCGCTAATTTAAAGCAATTTTTTTTCCATATTCTGCTCATAGGCACCATATGGGGGTAAGAATAGGCAAAGCAGCCTGCTGCTAAAATTATATTTTACAGGTCTTCACCAACTGTGCTCATTAATAAAACATACATTAACATAACACCGGTTTCCTTGAAGGGAATTATTTAAATGTGATCTATATACTTGAATGATGCAACACAATTTTCTATTAATACGTTATCAGCCACATACACAAGCTTGTAGCATGGGAGTTTTAGCTTTAGCGCTGCAACTGAGGCCTTCCTCAGATATGCAAGGCCTATTGATACTAATTACATCCATAATTGTGTGTAACAGCACATATACGATAGATGGGCTCTTAAAAATCTGGTAAATCTTTACTCATGCCAAGCCGCCTCTCATTGTGTGAAAGCATCCATGTATCCTGAATTTAATTTTTTAATTGTTGACAGGGGATGGACCCTCTAAAGGTAACTGGCTGAATACTGTAAAGTTGATGTTTGCTGATGTTATGCTGTCGTCAGGAACCGAGAATCAAAATTTTACAATGGCTTTCACTGTTAATTTGTTAGCTCTTAAAATGCATCTCATTTGAGATGCTAATAAAGAACAACGGTCGAGTTTCCAACCAAAATATTATCACCTCCTTAACACCGTCTTTATATCCCATCGACTAGTCATTGAATTGAAAAGATTAGTTGGGCAATATGGATAATATATAATCCTTTCGATTCCAAATCACTGATAAAAGCGCAGATAAAGCGCTTCAAACCGCCAATTACGAAGCTAAGGTTACTGCTAACTAGCTGTAGCGTCAAGCTCCGTTGTTTCCCTCCATATGATTTATTAGGTTTTACGTTATAAAAGGTTGCCTACCAAGTTTGTTCTCCACTAACTGCTTATCACTCGTCTGAAGGACGTTAATGGGATACAATTCCCTGAAAGTTGGCAGAATTTTTCCACTTTAGTTACCAAGTAGTAATCAGATAAATTTAGCATTGGTGTTAGCTAGATGGATTTTTAACTAGCTTGATGCGTGTTTACAATTTTAGCTAGGCTGTTAGCGAGCAGACATGTTTAGCTTGCTAGTTGACGATAAATTCAAAATTTTCTAAAATTGAGTCAGACGGTTATATTTCACATTAAAGTTGCTTATAATATATGCATTCCTCTTTTCCCCTGAGTGATGCAAGTTAGGCCACTTTAACCGTTTGCTGACGTTATTTCTCGATTGCTACAGTTAGCTTACTTCAAACACTGGCCCTCAGGGCGTTTTAATGCTAGCTTCCTTATTTTTTTGTTTTTGTTTTAGGGAGACGGTAAAACCCTCTAATGCACAGGGATTATTGAGGCTCAAGTGTACTCACAATTCGTGTTTTCCTGATTTTTCCCAGTTTTTGATCCATTCACCGGGGAGTTTAAGTGTCGCCATCTTCCATACACACTGTCCGGATGTCTAGTTGAACATCATGGAACACACTACAGGGTCAAATGTGGTGGTTAGCCGGTGCTGCTAGCTCGCTGTTGCATGGTGGGACTGTGAGAGAACTGCCAGCACAAAACACAATGTTCAAACAGTCATGGATCTGCGTAACCGTCTTTTACTTTAAATGTTTAAATAGCAGCTGATGGAAGCTATAATTTTTAAGTTCAGCAAAGAAAGATAACATCTTTAGAAAAATACTTTTAATAATTTGGATCTCTATGTTAAAGAAATGTTCATGTTTATGACCTTTACAAAAGTTGTAAAAAAAAAAAAAAAAAAAAAAAAAAAGGGAGGGGGTGCGAATTGTTTGTCAGAAAACGAGCAACATTTCTAAATTATGCAACTGTATATTGCATATTGTAAACTGGTATATGCAAACTTTGCAACTGCGTTTGGGACCACTGCACTGAGGGCCCCAAGCCTACTCAAATCCAGGGGAGATTTACAACTGCACCAGATAGCAACAAAAACTATGACTTGAAAGTATGTAAACGGGCTTTGTTTTTTGTTTTTTTACTGCTACTTTATTCATTTCTGCAGTTTGTATTTGCTCTGGGGTCACATTTCATGAACTGTTACTGTTTGTAAGTAAATAAGTTTCGCCTTGTAAACAAAACAGTGAACTTCCTCCCCAGCGCTAGTCTGTAATAAGTGTTTTTTCTTTGTACTATGAATTTGGATTTTCCAAGTTCCCAGTTAGAAATGCAAAATAAAGGCCTTATAGATTAGTTCTAACTATGAAATGCGAGCAGCCCAGAGTTTAGCATCTAGTATTGAAGCGATACTGAACTATGCTATGGAAATATTTGTAAGTATAAGCTGTATATTAGCACTTATGACAGTTTAGTTAAACCAGTGCCACACATACAGCTGTACAACCTTAAATTTGTGAACATGCTCCTTAAGTATTTGAATACATAAAATGGGGAGAAATGGTAGTTAGAACCATCAGCAAATTCCACTGGTTTTCCAACTGAAAACTAGAATGTGCTCCACTTAGGTTTGACTTCATTCCCATATCCCAGCTCTGACATCCAAGACAAATTGCATAGATTATGATTAAAATAGGTTTAGCTTCGGAGTGGGGCCCTACAAATCTACCTTAGGCCTTATACAACTTAGGACACCCCTGAGAATATTTACAGTTCATGGGGGAAAAAAATGAAATTATTTACTATTTGACAACTATATAAAAATGTTTCAAAATAGTAACATTTTCCACCTTGCAAACAATCATCACACAGGTTTAAAGGATTTATTTGGTTGTGTTACATTTCCAGACATAAATACAAATATTAAAAGATGCAATGGGCACTTTGTAAATAGAATAAAAACACAAATTTAATATATGCAAATATTTAAATATGTATAAACATACATAAGTATGTAGATGTTCAGAAGTTCAATGCAAAACCTAAACAACCAAAAATGAATCGCTTTAAATAGAGGGTGTACCATTCTCATTTCCCCAATGTGACTACCTATTTTTAATGTGGTATTGTATATGACCAAGATATCTGTCTCCAGTTTATAGAGACATTCTAAGGAAATTAGGAATTTCTTTCTAGCTACTATATATATATATATATATATATATATATATATATATATATATATATATATATATATATATATATATATATATAAAAGGTAGAATCTGCCAACCAGGCCAGTACAAAGAAAAAAACAATTAGTACGACAACGCACTGAAAAACAAGCAAAAAAACTGTGGATGCATACTTAAAAATTAGAGGGTTAATGTCGGAGTAACATTGTTTTCTTTAACCGCTACTTAAAATTTCACACATGAAGAAAGTGCACATATAAACGCACACACTCACAATATATTACACCTTTGTAACTGTATAATTTACAATCCAGACACTATTGTAGTTTACTAAAGTATTCTGAGTCTTAGTAATTGAGCATAATTTCTTAATATCAACAGTGGAAAACCAAAATGTATAAAAATCCTCTGCACAACTATATACTGGATTTAAAAAAATAACAAACAACACCCAACTTTCTTAAGCATTTTTCATATTCATTTTTTTTTTTTTTAACAAAAATGTAAATATATGGCATGTGGAATATTTGATATTAGTTACTATACAATGTAAAAACAGGCTATAAGAAAGATTAAATGTTTAAGATGGGTCAAGGTTTTATTGATGGGACTGTAAATGTTTCCAATTCTAAAAAAGATTTTTAGAATCAACCATCCATTTGTTAGAGAACTACATTTAAGTGATACATACCTTTTGTACGCATTCATTATATTGAGAAGAAACAAAAACAGAACAAGCTGGCCATATTTATAGTAACACCATTCCATTTCAATTAAAAATGACTACTTATGTTTCTAGGTGAAATAGTATGATTATAAACCATTAATTTACATTTGATTGTCAATACAAAATATCTATAAATCAAAGTTATCTATAGGGTATAAAAGCAGAACACATGTTTCTTAAAAATTCCATCACAAAGAAATCTGAGAACGCTGTATACCACTTGTGGCAAGGCCTTTGAACAGTATGACAAGCTAGTTCACGTTATAATTTACTGCGTACAGATCTTAATATATGGCTACATGCCATGCCAAAATCTACAGTTCACCAGTACAAAAGTGAACACAATAGCACTAACTGCTTTGTTATTTACTTTAGTGGCCATGGAGAAGTCCTGTCATCCTGAAACTACTCTGTGTTCATATGCTTAGCATATTCGACTTTAAATTAACCTAGAATTATTTCTATAAATAACAACTATAAGAAGGTTGAGCCACCCTCTCTTTGAAAAACATCTGTTCTTATTAAAAGTTTTAGACAACCACTGAACACCAAAATAATGAGAACAGTAGTTATCATCCAGAAATCTGTCTAATGAGGTTAATGAAATTGTGTTCACCTCTCTTGAATGTCAACCACTATGTATTTACATTAGACAACTCTTTATATATCAAATGCAAGAAAAGGGAAAATGATATTCATTAAAAGTCTGAAATTAAGCCTGCACACCCAAACTACAAGTACCCCTCTCTAAAAGTGTCTTCTAGAGATCAGGTACTAAAAGAGAATCACGTTTCTCTCTACAGCCTGACCAATGATAGTGTGTGAAAACAGCAGGACAATTTAACATGAGGCTCTCCCTCCAAGTCTTTAAGTGTTAAAGAGGCAAATACTGGAGTCTCAAAAGACTATTGTAATAGTTCATTTCAACCTTTTCCTTTCAAAGATTTCACAGAGAACGGTCATTTCTTCTTCCAAGAAGAGGATATTGATGATGTATTGTCCTTGATCCAATTCGTGTTAGAACATTGAAACATTAAGAACCTAAAAACAGATAGAAATAGAGTTAAAGACCTAACAATAAGAACAGAAAAAATGAGTTTCATTTTGCTATTGTAGTAAACAGTAATTTTGTCTATTCTTTTAAGAAAAGAGACAGAATTTACTCACAGCAGATGCAGCTAAAACCAAACAAATATGTACAAAAAATATCTATTCTAAATGGTTTGAATCACACTGAATTGTGTTCTGTCATAAATACCTTCCACTGTAAGTAAGAAAATTTTAAAAAGACCCTCTGTAAGAGATAATTACACCTGTGCATTAACAGTTGTACTTTAACAATACATGAGGTATTGCTTCAGCATCAACACTAAAGCATATGCAAAATTATGTTTGTGGCAAAGCACCAATGAACAATGTCAAACTGCATTTTTTTTTTCTGACTGATTCAAAAAATAAACATTCTCATTTTTCAGAATTAATCTGGATTCTTGAATACAATGAATAAATAAATAGGGAAAAATTTGTCAAGACGGGTTTTATGATTTCTAATGAAAATCACAAGATCCTTCTTTAGTATTGAATTATAACTCAAATATATATTTTTTTCTGTTATGTAAGTTTCAATTTAAGCAATAGTCTTTTTCTCCTAAAAAAAAAACAAAAAAAAAACACTGCAGTGGTCGTCATGGTAATTGGGTCTGCTGTAACCCTTTGACCATTTTTCGAGGAGGAGTAAATAGGACCTGTACCCACATATTGCCTCTCGACCTTGTGTTTCAATGGCATGAGAAGATGCCCCGATAATATTAGTTAATCTCAGGCTACAATATGCACATGCTCTGTCTGCAGACTCAACCGTGTGCTAGAAGTTTCTTAGGAGGAGGAGGGTAATCAGACCCATGTTCTGATTATTGTAGCAGATAATTATTTGACCACTAGGGGTTGTTCATATACCGTCTGCACAGCATTGGATTTTCAGCTCAAGGTGGTCAGGAGATCATTATTCATTTTTAAAGGGGAACGCTAAAGTAACTTACTCTTTTACACTGTAGCACAATGTGAATCTTATATACTCCATCCCAATACACATGCACTACACAACCAGGGGGGACAACACAGGCAACATACATACTTCATAGCTCTGACAGGACCTGAGGTTTCAGAAAAAATAAAAGGCTACGTTTCTTCACATTTGGTTCCATGTAAAACATGTTTTTAGATACGCCAAGATACTTGACAAGGTAAGAAACAGTGTGACGGCTCTTTTCCTTTAGAATAACACAGTGAGTCAATAAAAACATATCTAATGAAGCATTCATAATATATGTACTACATGTACATATATTATGTACTATGTACATGTACTACAGAATAATGCAGGAATTATTCTTACCGAATCATCCATAATGGAAGACGGATCAAAGTAATCTGGCTTTAGCTCATTTCTTTCTCTTCGATTCTTAGATGCAGGCTGAAAAGTAACAGCCCAGTTAGAAAACAAATTACAACATATAAGTAACTTGGGAGAAAACTGCTTTTTAAACTAGAGATTATAGTGTGAAAAATCAGTTAAATCACTCAATATATTACATTATATTGAAACAATCAGTTAATATTGGGGCTACTACCATGACTCAACAGTGAAATTATACTTTTGTTTTTTCTTATTAAAATACAGTTCAGATCTTAGTACATAAACTTTATCTAATTGTGCATAAAACTAGATGTCAGCACTTCCTTTCCAAGCCAACAAAAGTTAGATCAATATTTCATAAATTACCAAATCGATCTCCATTGTATTAAAATCCATGCCCTCATTGATGTCTTCCAAGCGATCTTCTGATGACATCATCACGTCCTCCACTATTGGTTCCTCATCATCCTCCATTAATCCGGACCCTCGACGACTGTGGAAAGCACAAAAGAAATCTATCAGCAGTGATATTTTTCCTGTTATTTAAAGTGTGTTCACAGTAAAAGACAAGAAAGCTCTTCAAAGGCACGAGCTGTCTTACATTGCTTGCTGCATGTGGTTTCTCATCTTAGTGTAGTGCATGCTAATCCGTTCCTGGTGCTGACGGGCTTCAGCTTGTTGCCTCTGAGTCAACATCCAGGTAACCTGGGTGCTAACAGACAAGATGTGGTAAATATTTCATAATTACCTTACTTCAAACAATAAAAGCAGTACAGGATACTATAATCAAAAACAACTGCAGGTCTTTATTGAAAGTTACTTAAGGAAAGTCTTGTACTTGTAATCTATGGCAGCCTGGTGTTGGTGATGAGGCAGCTGTTGTGGAGGGAGCGCTTGATGAAGGTGCTGCTCTGCCGGCATGGAGAATGTGGTTGCGTAGCTGTCCTCTGGCCTCATCCTCTTTGGATCCCTCAACACAGTAGAAGTGAGGTGGGGCGAGTGCATCATAACCGGCGTCGGCACACTCTGCTCACGATTCATCCAGACCCCATCAATGCTGCTGCTGCTGTTCTCCTCTACAAGAAGACAATATATTACAACCAGCGGTCACCAACACAATGCCCTTGAAGACCATACAAGTAGCCCACAGAGATGTTCCAAAATTAGATAAATTATTAAATAATATAATTAAAAGTAAACTGTATGTATCAATTTGGTAGCCCTTCGTATGACTTAGTGCCCATGAAGTAGCTCTCAGTTGCAATAAGGTTAGTGACTCCTGCTCTGAACACACCATCCCCATTGCAAAACAAAGTGGTGGGAGTATTACGCTGTGGAGATGCTTTTCTTTAGAAGGGAAAGGAAATTGATCAAAGTTGATGGGAAGAAAGATGGAGCTAAATACAGTGAATTCTAGTAAGAAAACCTGTTACAGACTGCAAAAAAACTTGAGACTGTGACAGAGGTTTTCACTTCCAGCACCTAAACATACAGCCAGGGCAACAGTGGAATGGTTTAGATCAAAGCATATTCACTTGTTAAAATGGCCTAGTTGAAGTCCAGACCTAAATCCAACTGAGAATCCGTGACAAAACTTGAAACTTGCTGTCCCAACAGATTTAAATAAGCCTGAGAAATTTTGCAAAGAAGAATGGGCAAAATGTTCAGTTTCTGGAGAAGTACTGCCAAAAAAACAGCAGCCGAGATAACAATGAAAGGTTGTTCTATAGACTTCAGGAGGGATAAACACAAATGTGCATCAAACATTTCATAACTTTCCACTTGGCAACTCTACTCTACTCCGTGTTGGTCTAGAACATAAAATCCTAATAAAATACACTGAAGTTTGTGGTTGCAATGTGGCATTTTCTTCACAAATATAAGGCTATGCTAAGAATTTTCACAGTGTAGAAGTAAATTCTTTTAATAAAACTCACCTTCAGGTAGTTTTCTTTTGCTTACAGTGGATTGTTTGGACTTCTTACTCCGAACGGTGGATCCCCGACTGCTGATCCCACTGATGACAGACATGGTGTCGTCGTCCACTCCGGCCTGTAGAGAATTCCTGTATGAGATGAGGGGCAGCCAGCAGTCGTCTCTCTGAAGGGCCATTTGAAACGTCATAAATCGCTCCAGGTACATGTGACTGCAGAGTTCAGAATGACAACCAACATTAGAGTCTTTTCAGAGTTAATCACAAATACACATCAGACCACAAACTTACACTGTCCTCTTGTCTTGTCGAATGAGTTTGCTTGAGAACTCACTTAAGATATCCAAAAATGGCAGATTAAGTGGTGGACCTCCTTCTCCTTGAGGACTTGGTTCTTTAAATGCAAACTCAATTCCATCTCTAAAACAAACAGCGTTTATCACTCATTAAAGAACATACTGTGGAAATTCCAACTGTTTCCTGCGTTAACAGGTACTCACTTATGTAACATGGCAATCGCCTCTCTAGTCTTTAACTGATCCAAACCAAAGGTTAGTGAGAAGCGTCGAGCCAGTTCTTTTATTCCACAGAAGGCTGATGAAGAGCGGTCAAAGTTAAAGCCAAGTTCAGACATCATCTCATTGAATAACTGTATAAAAAACAAAATGACAACAACAGAACATACTTTATGAGATTCGAGGCTAAGGCACCAGTTATAAAACAAATAGATATCATTTTGATTGTATGGTATATCTTAACTAGATTCTACTGGTGTTTTAGGTGTTTTCCAGTATTAGAAGATATGTAGGAGTTTACACTGGTTAAGCTTCCAAGAAAGTTGAGCTTCTGATACAAACTCCAGTTCCTGAAATGTGGTGAGTTATCTAACACATAGCAAGTTCTTAGTTCTGTATTTCCTTAAATTGCTTGAACTTTCTTTTTACTAGACACAAGTACTACATAAGTCATTTTCATTGTGTTTACTGATCTGTTTAGGAAATGGAAAACCAGTCAGAGTTAGATGACAGCAACACACAACAGAATGGGGAAAAGCACGTTTAAGATTGATTTTATTGCTTAAGACTATTTCTACTGAATAACTCATTCACTGATTCTGGTAGCTTAGTGAGTATTGTATTTCTGATATAATGTCTGAAACTCTTGGCTAAGCCTAACTTGGCATGTTGATGTATAGCTTAAACATTTAGTTTGGTAAAAGGTTTAAGCTACGGCTCTAGATGAAGTCAGCAACATACTGGGCAGAGTAACAATAATTCACCTCATACTCCATAACCTCTGTGAATACATGTTGCCATCATGTGACAGTTTCATATGGGTTATGAAAGTTAGACTGTGTGCAATATAAGTTTCTAGCTTAGGCCTTTATACACTGAGCCATCCTCATCTCTTGTCACAAGTAGATTAAAGTGTACTCTACAAATAGTTTTGTCCTTTTTTGGAGCTTGCCCAAATTCTTTTAATGTTCTTGCCATCAGATTTTAAATGTGGTTTTATTTTCACAATGCAATCAATCTGGTCAGAAAGAGTTATTCAACATTAAACCACCTCAAAACTACTTTATGCGACAATGAAGCCCAATAATCCCTATAATGAATCCCTTCATATCCTGTTAGCCCAAAAAGGGATATGTGGGGATAATTTTTTGAAATCCTCACACTCTGCAACTCAGAGATTAAGGCCATTAACCATATTAGGAGAAATGTTTGTTGCTTTACAATCCAGGGAGGGAGGTTTCGAGACTGGTCTTGGTCTCGAGCTGTTTTTTCCCGGTCATGGGCTCAGTCTCGGATTGTTTTGCCTCAGTCTTGGTCTTGGTCTCATTTGACAAATTGGGTCAAGACCGGTTTGAGACTAAATAGTTTTTGTCAAAATTACGAAATGTAACTCCCTTTTATTTTCACCTCCTCCAGTTATCTTCACAATAATGTGCATTAAAAGCAGAGATCAGAGCGCAGCTGCATCACACCATCTCAGAAAATACAGTGTTATTATTGCTAATGACCGCGCAATCTTGTTGTATGTGATTGTTTACAAAACCAGACAGCATTTGGTCCTTTGATTTAAAAGAGCCCGTCTACGGATTCACATGCGGTGTAGTCTAGCTTTTGCTGAACAAACACCTGCATCTGACCGCAGAAAATTATTAAATTTGCTTTTTAAAAACATGAAGAATTTTAAGACAGGAAAGTAAAGGGGGAAACAGAACCACTGCCAGGATTGAGGATATGCGAAACGAGCAGGACGACATCTAGTTTTACAAGACATCTACAGCAAACACAAGGAAAAGTAAGTAATAATGTGAAAAATATGCACAGCAATGCTGTTTCAACACTAAGCAGCTAAATAATAGTAGTAATAATAATAATAAAAACGTAATAGATGCTAAACCTCCATCACCGCTCTACGTGGAAAACTCACTAATTAATTGAGCTAATTGCACTGCTGGTAAAATCTTAACCAGCAGCCTTTAATTAGCAGCTGATGAAGGAAAAAAAAAATAAGGTTCATCAAGCCAAAAACATAAATTCAGTCTTAACTTGTATGTTTTATGGTCATAATCCATGTTAGAGAAAATATTTCCACTTGGCTCCTGTAATCTGTTGTCCCTGGCTGATCCCTGTTGGATTCTATTGGCTCTCATTGTTTTGGAATTCCCCCCTGTGAGGCAATTTGCGTGTCTGCCTGCACGGACTAATAATAATATTAAAATGCCTAATAATTTATTAATATGTCCAGCATATGTATGTTTTAAACACCTGATACTCTGATGAATTGCTTTTATTTAGATGATCAGAGAAAAGATTTTGTTTAAATATGACATCTTTATCAGCCTATTCTCACTGTTTTTTACATTTATCATACAACTATTGTGCAATGTACGATGATTAATTCAGTTTAGAGAGTGTGTATCAATGTATGGCTGCATTTAATAACCTAAGTATTAGTTTATTATGACCATTATTAATTTAATACCAAGAAGTGGTTTTGGTTGAGTAATTAACTGTTTTGCCATTAGTTTCTGCATTTTGTGGTTTACAAAAAGCAATGTCCTGAAATATTTGTCAACATTCTAAACATTTGGTCTTGGTCTTGGTCTCGGAAGGTCTGGTCTTGACTCCATCCCTGTTACCTGTTACAGTCTTTAATCTATCTTGAACTGTAAAATGTAACAAAAAGGCAGCTATGGCAAGTGTCTGTTAGGAACTTTACCCTTTGCAGGCTCAATATGAGCGTCTTTGCACACTGTATTTTGTCGATTTGTCTCGTTTTACTCATCGTTTCTTTGATGATATCACCATAATCATTGTAATACTGAGGAAAAAGAAAAAAAAGATCATTTTCAAAACAGAAAGAAAAACAGCACAAATAATAAATCTTTTACCATGCTAATATATTTATACCTACTCTCATGTACTGTTTAAATATATCTGCTCCAGTATTCATTTCAACAACATTGTAAATGATTAATTTGCAATAGGCTGCAAGAAGGTTTCTCCGCTTGTGCAGAGCCTCGATTTTACTGGCCTCATCATCTTGTTGTCCATCTGATAAAAAAAAAACAAAAAACAAACAAAACAAATACAAATGTAAAAATGGTTGAAGAAAAAGGTGTATAACAAGTAGGGCTGCAACTAACGATTATTTTAGTAATCGATTATTCTATCGATTTTTCTATTGATTTATTCCGACGATTAATCAGATTTTAAAAAATTGGCACATTCTGAAGATTTTTCATTTAACCACCTAAGCCTTTTATGCAAATAAACAAATAATTCTAATTCCTTTTTTAAATGAGAATAGCAAACATTTTATCATTTAAAATGAAATAACATAATTCCTTAAGCGTTCACTTGATCATTTGTAGTAAAGGATGCACCTGCAGCTATAAAAATACTTCCAGCATCAACATGTGAAAGCTCAGCCCTTTCTGCTTGATTTAACATCAATACAGTGTAGAGCTAATTTGTTGATTATTTTTTGGAGTAACCAATTAATAATTCAATATCAGAAGTTGCTTAACAGATTTTTTTTTTTTTTTTTTTACAGAATTTAAACCAGGTGAAGCTAAAACTAGGCTACTTGAGGAGTTTTGGGTCGAACATATTTCTAGACAAAGTTGTTTTTTTATTAAGTGCAAAATGTATATATTTTTGTTCAGTTCTGGCTTAATTACAGCTCTGAGTATGTTGTTCTTGTAGCAAATGGCCTTTTTTTGAGTCTGTATACTCCAGTTAACGATTAATCGATTACTAAATTAGTTGACAATTATTTCAATAATCAATTTATCACGATTATTCCGATTAATTGTTTCTGCCCTAATAACAAGGCAACACAATACTTGAATAGGTTCAAACCTGTGCTGTTACTGTCATCATCCTGATCAATGAAAACTTGATCCAAGATGAAATTGAGCAGTTCTGCTTGCAGAGAGGAATCTGGCACATAGACCAGATTCTCCAGATGTTCCCGGCCTGATGACATGATTTGGTGACTGAAGATCAGCAACACATCACACAGTATTGTGAAAGCCTAGAATAAACACAGCAATCATTTATAAATGCAAACCAACTGCATTTAGAGCTGCAGTAAAGAAATAAAGAATAGATTAATCATCATCCCACCTGTTCTTTAACTGCTGTGTTGATGCTGTTTAGGTAACGTTGACATATTAAGCAGAAAGCTCGCATCTGTTTTCTCAGAGTCACCAAATCACCCTAAAAGAAGCAGACGTTCAGTCAAGCAATACCTGTTTCATAAGAAAAGGATGCGTAATGCAAGAATAGTAAACCTTTAATTTAAAGAAACAACTTATTTCTTGATTATTTTTTTTCAAAGATTTAAACAACTAAGATTAAAAGTAGCAAAATTCCAAAATTTTCATATTATGGTAATTAAAGATTAACATATATTAAGGCGTCTTTCACATCTTTACCAAGGTTGCTAATAAATTAAAACAAGTTACTGTGATGTGTTTACCATCTGCATGCACACAGTGTCTATTTTCCAGTTATATCATGTTTCAATCTTTTTTTATGTAATTCCTAAAATCAATCAATTTGCGAAATAACTCAAGTTTAATGATCAATACCTTTATCGAACTGCCATCTGAAACCTTAGCAAGATGCCACAGGACTATGTAATGTGTGCACTGCATTGCTTGAATCACAATCTGCAGGGACAGAAGTTGACAAGAAATAGTGAGCTACCTTTTTCACCTTCAGTTCTAATGTAGAACCAAGTAAACAGAAAAATCAAATGGTTACATAAGTTAACATCAACCTTTCTGTATCAGATTTTCCTGCTATATAAGTGAGTCAAAACACTGATAAGATGCAATGTTAATTTAGGATTTTAGGAACATTTGTGACATTCAGGATGATCCCATAGTGCTGTAATACCTGTTCAGGCATGTCCCCATTCTGTAAACCTGTGCTGAGTAGGCTGTAGTTGCTGGTGAACAGATCCCACTTGGAAAGATCATGCGCACTGGTTAAGTAAAAAGAGAACAAATGCAAATGGGAATGTATACACACCAGGTTATATACTATACATTCATGAAAATATCATTATGTACATCCAAAACTTCAACTTATAACTTAAATGTCAATGAAAGATTTGTTACTTGTGAAAAGCAGTGATCTTCTTAAGTGTTGATAGAACTTGGTAGGCATCATCCTCATCTGGTTCTTCCCCCTGAACGAACCAGATATCAAATCTGTAAAAAAAACCTGAACTTTCCCTTCAGATTTCTACCTGTGAACATTTCTAAAATAATAAAAGCAAAGCAACATCCAACACAAACTACCTCTTGCAGGAAGTCTTCCAGAAGTCTGTTGAATTTGTCTACCAACTCATCAATCAGTTGTGAGCGGGCAATGTCCACACGGTTGAAGATAGTGAACTCCTCATTGCACAGATAGTGGTAGGTTGTAGAGCATGCCTCCAGGACTTCAGTGTCTGTGTGCTTATCTACAACCTCCCAGATCTGACGCAGCAAGGCATCCATATGCTGAATTGAGGAAGATTATTTTACTGGTACTGAAAAAAATAAACACTTCAAGTAAGAGCTGTATTTAAAAAATCTTTAAGCAAGTGAAACCTCACAAACCTTTTCTAACCGGCCAGTGGTGTAGATGTCAAGATCAAAGTATTTTGGTATTTGAAGTAAATTGGTCACCTTATCGATGTCAACACAGTACTATGACAAGAAAATATAAAGAGTTTGGTTTATAATAAATGTTTAAAAATAAATCAACCCTGAAAAGGCTATAACACAGAAATCATGCAGTCACCTTTGCTAATAACAGAGGTAATGCAACAGCAAACATCTCTGTAATTCGTGTCCGATCATCCAGCTGAGTTTTCTTTTCTTTTGCAGTCAAGACCTAACGAATACACAAACAGTCATTCAATTACCGACATTAAATGATTCAAAATCATTTATCATTGTTTTATCCAGCAATGTCTCTCACCCTCTTTCCTGAGCCTCTGCCTATTGGAGGATGACATTCACAAGCCTGTCGAATGGCAGAGAGCATGATCTCAACCAGAGCTGTCTCTTGTCGATCAGTGAGGGCTAAAGAGAGAAAACAGAAAAACAGAAGAAAAACAAAAAGGGTCGAATAGAATACTCGGTATGAAATGATTCACTCTTTCGTTTTACTGTTAAAGTGCTTTAACGTTTGTCTCCTTACCCTCCTCTCCTGACATGGGTTCATCCAGCAACAAGCTAATCATGGTTTCCCAGTCCTTCAGCAGCTCTGATGCACACTCCCACAGGCTATCTACCAAATAAGCCCCATGTTCATGGAGCTAATGAAAAATCATATTTCCTGTTAAATTGAACAGAATGCAACACTACAAGGAAAACATAGTCTCCTCAGCAGAAACTATATACAACAAAGTGAATAAATGAATAAAACTAACAATATATTCACAATGAAATCTTAAATGACTTAAGATTAGAGATGCACTGAAAAAATACAAAACAGCAAAGCCCTAAAGGCTTGGTTACCTCACTCTCCAAGAAAAAGAAGACAGTGGTCTTGATGAGGCTGCCATTAAGGCTCTGCCTGCCCCTCCTTGGTAGGCCCTCCTCCTCTGGACCTCGATGACTGAAGAGCCTTTAATCAGCATTAGAAAAAAAACTGCTATTAACAAGTACTAACAGCAGCATGGGGTAAGATCTATAGTGGGATTGGTAATGGTGTGATCCGAGTTAGGACAAACATGAAATGTTAAACCTAAAAAGCAAATATAGTTTAGCCCCAGATTATTCATACCCTTAAGAGACTTAGTTATAAAGTATTATTTCAATTTGACCAACATGTTTCTTCTGATTGGAAGTAATATTAACATTTTGAAGGCATTTTAGGGTGAAGGCAAAGAGGACTTCCAACCTTAAATCCTTGAAACTAATCACCAAAGATAAATCAGCAAAATACCAGCAGAACCATGCAAAAAGCTGGTAAGCAGTTATAGGTAGGATTTCTAGCTTTAATACCAATGCAGATTTTATTTACTGATTCATGAGAAAGTTATAATTTTTGACATGGCATATTTTTAATGAGATACAAGTAAAAAGAGATTTAGCATTATAAGTGTTAAGAATTTATTAACTGTAATGAGGACACCGGTGTCCTCATGGACCCATTGACTAACATGTAAAAGTTTTGGAGGTGACAGTTAAGGGGTTTTAAATACACTATTTAATAGCTAAAGTAGAAATCATTGAATTCACTATATAGAAAAAAAAATCCATCAAATATTCTGTATTCTACAAGTCATCAATAAATGACTTAAACTGTCACTGGCTCATCAAATCGGCTGCAACATCTGATTGGCTAACACCTACAGACCAATAACCGTCTCCATGGCAGAGTTAACACCTCCCACTGACTTTGAAATTTAAGGCTGGAATTTCAAATTAATTCACAACAAGCTACAGCACAGGACTATTAAATAATTAGATAAATAAGATATCAATATATAGATATGACTAACATATGAGTTTAAATTTTAAGAAATGATTTCCATATTTAAGGTAAAAAAAAATGTGATATAATGTGCTCATTTATACATTTAATGCATGTATCTCATAATTGATTTCAATAATCCCATACATCAACGTTTATTTAAGGAGTTTATTTAGTGGCTTATGGCACATTTAGCCCTCCACAAACATATCTTAACTTCCTAAATTTTCAACTATGTTAACTTTCTGCATAATGTATTACCATTGTTTTAAGAATTATAATGTCATTAACGCAGTATGACTGTTTTCAAAATGTTGCAAATAAGTCTAAAATATTCACAGAGAAGAAAGATAAAGGCACTTCACCATCAAGCCACCAGCTGTTATAATAAAATGAAATGGTGTAACATTCCTGTGAGCCCTCCTCATCTCTGAATAGCTAAATCCTTGATTCACTAGAGTCAACCAGCCTTTAGTCAATCAAAAAGGCAATTGATAGAATACCTGACATCATGTAATGATTCTTATAACTGGCATTTTGTTGTCAGACGGCACATTACTTACTTTTTAAACAGAAACTCTCCTGCAGAAACGGCGATGGGTCGGTGTGCTGAGTAAACCAGGTGATACACACTTTCACAGTCCTCTGCTGTCAGAACTTCTTCACTACTCCTGTTGAGAAAGTAGGAATATAACCAACTTTGTTAATTTGTGCCTGAATTTAAAAAAAAATATTCTTTGACATTTTCCTGCTAAAACGGCAAGAGAAAAAAAAAAGACTGATTTACACCACAACATCAACAACACTATTAAGTCATACGGCAGCACTAATGTTAAGTTCCTTAGTTTGTGCTGAAACATTAAAGTCTAAATCTGTATAAACATTTATTTATTAGCAAAGGGACTTTCATCTGTATGTTCAGATACCATACAGTGATACAGAGTTAAATATGCACTGTTTTAAGAGAAAAGTAAAATACTTACTGTAAAATAAGTGTCAGAAGTTTAATAGCTTGCACTGCAACATCATATTCTTTGTCCAGAGTCATAGACACAATGCGGTCCTGTTGGAAAGAATCCATCAGCGTTTAGTACCTGATCACTGTTAAACATAAGATTTGTCCCTTAAGAAGTAAAAGTAAGGTACTTTGCTGTCATTAGGTATCCAAATATTCAACAATAATTAAAAAATGTGTATTCCAGAATTCCAGATGTGTGATGTTTAGCAATGACCTGACCCTGCTGCTGGCCTACCTTAAAGCGACTCGTGAAGAGTTCCAGGCGGGAGCCGAGTTCTCTGTTGTAATACAACCCTTGTAGGGCAGTCAGGCACTTCAGTCGCACCTCACCTTGCTGAAATTACAGCCATGATGCTTAAAATATTGTGTGTATGTTAAAAAGAGAATTCAAAACTTGCATATAATTAACCATCCCAACAGATAGCAAACAATAAGCAGTACTGCACATAAAGTTTGAGAGCCTTCATGCAGGGTGAAAGTACCATCCTCGAATTAGTTTTACTAATATAGTTTTATATATTAGTTTTATATATATATATATATATATATATATATATATATATATATATATATATATATATATATATATATATGAAAATTTCTATTTTTTTTTTAATCCTACAAGTTTTTTCATATAATGTTGGAACATTTTTTTTTATTAATGATTAACTAAATTGACTAAATTATGCATTTAATTTTTTTTTAAGACATTAAAAAAATCATACAGACATTATTTATTCAATATAGACATTTCCAATTGTATTTAAATTTTCAGATTGAATTTACTTTGAATGTGGAACCTTTCTTTCACAACATTTTCTCATAACATTGCTAAACATGTTCATAAAGTGCATTTTGGAACAGAGATTAAATCCAGCAAAAGCTCAGATGCAGATGTTGTCAACATATCCAAAAACTTGTTTATTGTTGTGGAACAGGGGGTGTATCTTGTGAAATGAGAAAATAAGTTTTTTAAAACCATTTCAAGTCTAAAACATAAGTGGAAAACTTAGGAAATCCTAAACAACAACAGTAGCAACAACAATCACTGAAGATCTCCAGAAAGTCAGAACTGTTATTGAAGCATTTTTTTTTTTTAAAAATCATAATTTTAGGTTAAGGTATTAACCCCGGTTCTCTGAAACATGAGTGAGGTATCTCACTATGGGACATGCCCCAGCGCCTGTTCCCCAGAAGCTCTATTACAACTGGCTCCAGCCAAAGGGGGTTCTCCCTCATCGGTAGTGGAGAGAAGCAGTGGCGGAGGATTGGATACCCCCAGCACAGGATCAACCCCCAACAGGCTAGCTTAGCATGCTAGCCTATGCCAGCGAGATTTAAGAGAGAGCCATGTACAGTACTCGCAGCTCGCTGGTGACGCTAACTGGTCCTGGGCATGTTCCAGCCCTGGACATGAAGCGCAGACAGAATGTGAATCTGCCCCAGCAATGAAGTTGCCACACGTGCAAGTTCTAGTTGATGGCTTGGCCCTGTCCATGGTGAGTAAAGGTGCTAGCTTCGCGACAATGTATGCTTCGTTTAAAATTGAAGTGAAAAGAGCGCAGCTCGTTTGGTGACCAGTTGCAGCTGCTGCTGTTTGATGACAGACCAGCTGTTGTAAAACTCAGAGCAACCAAGTACAACTGTTGAGAAGCGTCCGGCGACCGAGTTGTTAGCTCATTTTGTGAACAGTTAACCTAGCCTAGGTCAATAGTTGCTGTACTAGCCATCTGAGAGTTGCTTCTGGGAGCAAGAAGAGGGGTTAGACTGAAGATCACCTGCATGAAGTTGGGCCTTTATACTGGGAGGAAGTCCCTCTTCCCAGAGCGGACGTCACTTCTGTGGGCCAGTCAGGACTGGCGTAATGTAATAGAGCTTCTGGGGGACAGGCGCTGGGGTGTGTCCCATAGTGAGATACCGAAACCCCTTCTCTAGTATTGCCACTGAATTACTAGCAGCTCTCAAAGAATCTTATCTAAATAATAATTAAAAAAAAAAAAAAAACCTTACCTTGTCATGCATTGTCCAGCCAACATACTTCAAGTAACTATCATTGAGGAAGGCATCGCTGTACAGCTTCATCCACACTCCAATCTCCTCAATACAAATAGCTCGAATTTCAGCAATGGCATCACTGGAAAAGACAAGAGCATAAACATTGAGGCCTAATATTACCCTGAAAAATTTACACAGAAAAAAAACATTACTACTCCCTTACGAAAAATAGACAAAAAATAAAAAGAAAGTTCTGAACAAAAATTTTAGACGATATTTTGTAGTGACACCTATTTACCACTAGATGGTGCAAAAATGTCATAGATTTGCAATGTAAGGTCTGAACCCAAGACTCAATTGACTCCCATCATTAAATCTTACAGCCAACAAACTGTGCAAATCAAACCAATTTACATACCGATATCTGTGAACAAAGACTCCTTTGAAAATTGCATTCATCATGTTTTCAATGTCATCTTGATTTTCCTGGAGCTGAAAAATAAACAGCAATGTTTACGACATAAAACATCTATTTACAACAATAAAAACACTGTTACCCTCATTCTGTCTGAGTTAAGTAAGATATTTTGCAGAATAACTTGAATAAATAAACCATCTTTTTTGAGCAAATGCAACGTAAACACATTAGAAATTCCAAACTGTGTGCTATAGCTTCTTTTTGAAACAAACCACAGAAACATTTAGATTAAATTCATTATAAAATTAATTCAATAGAATTTTTGAGTATCACGAAGAAGTACTAAAAATAAAATAAATAGATTGGTACTTGTTTGGTTTTAATAGCTGCAGAAAAGAAGTGGAATCCTACTGGGCATAATTTACAGGTTGATTGTAATTATACTAAGACTGACAAATTTGGAAAATACTTGACCTCACTTGCTTCATCTAATTTTCAAGCACTAGAATTAAGTCTCTTTTCTAGTTTAACACAAATTTTTACAAGATGATTGCTCACTATAACCTGTGTTGTCTAATCTAACCATAATTAAAACATTGATGCTCTGTTTGACTTTCAAGCCCATTTTTTCATTTGTGAAAATGCCAAAGATTGTTGTCAAAACAAAGATCTACATTTCACATTTTCCACAAGTAGAGCCTGTGGAAAATGGCTCTACCTGTGGAATGTACACAGGTAGCCTTACAATACTAAGCTCAGAATTTGAGCTTAGTATTGTAACCCAACTGTGACATCATGATACAGAAAGGTCTAACTTGACTAAACAGTGCTATTCTAAAGCCATATGGTCCACTATTAACATATCACCTTATTAGATAAAAGAATAAAGATAAAAGAATTTTACAGCCACTCACACTGAGGCCAATGACAGGTTGAATTTACTCCCAACAACTGATAAGCTGTGACCAAGCACATAAAATAGAGTCTGAACACTCATGATTTTAATATTAAAGAGTCTTTAGAAGATCCGTAAGAAAACAATACAGAGGAGAAAATCATTTGTTATTTTAATAGTAATACGTGACTAAACCAGACTAAAAATAAGAAAGCACTTTGGCAGAAACAAAACATGAGACATTTTATGCTTCTTTAGTTTAACATCCACAGCACAGGCATGTTTGAAGACAGTAGAACTCTGTGCCCTGCAGAAAGTACCAGACTTTTTCATGTTTTCTCTCATTACAACTACAAACTTCAGTGTAATTGACTGGGATTTTATGTGGTACACCAAAGCAAAGTCATACATGACTGTGAGGGGACAATGATGTTTAATTTCTCTTTGGGATCAATAAAGTATTTCTGAATTTGAATTCATGGCTTTCAAAATGATTTACCAATAACATTCTGAAAAGTGTGGTGAACCCACTTGTTTAGAGTTGCTTTTGATTAATAACTGGAACAATTTTTAATTCTAGTCTTCATTCAATATTTGATGATGATTACTCTTGATGATTCTGATGATGGTATTTGACAAAATGTAATGTTTGTTGATTGTTTTATATTTTTATTATGTAAAGCATTTTGAACTGCCTGATATGTGCTATACAAATACACCTGACTTAATTTTTTACTCTGATGCCCCAAAATAAAATCTCCCATAAGAAGTTTGCCATAAGTTATGTTGAGGGCACAGCAAACATGTGGAAGAAAGTGCTTGCCCAAATGAGACCTTTTTGGCCCATGTGCAAAATTTTATGTGGCACTGAGGCAGAGGTTCCCATTCCAACAGAACAAAGATCTTAAGCATTGAGCCAAGGCTACATTGACAAGGTTTAGATCAGCAAGGCCCAATCAAAGTCCAGACCGAAATACAGATGAGAATTTGTGCAACACTGGTAGAAAAATACTGCAAAAGACATGCAGCTGTAACTGCAGGAGAAGGCGATTTTAAAATGAGAAAGTGAGGAAAAAAATTCAAAGAGTACAAATACTGTGGCAAGATACTATCTAAACCTTATTTACACCATTTTTGTTTTTACACAGCAAAGTGTCAAAAAGCTTTCATTTCCTAATTTAGGAGAGAAGGAAGCAGTTTTTTTGTCAGATTTCTTTCTTACCTCTTTCCGCTTCTGTAACAACAATTCCAACCTATCATTGGCCCTTTTTGCAATAACTTTGTTCCTTTCTGCCTCATACTGTCTCTGAGTGTTGTCCATATTGATGCTCAGGTTCAGAGCGACATTCACCAAGGCAGTCATGAGCTTCATGGCTGAGGAAGACAGCAAAGTTTAAACACAAGTCCAAAGGCACAACACCATGAAGATGCAAGCAACATAATTAAGCAGATACACACAGAGCAGGAATTAACAGAACTGCACTTAAACTGACCTGCTAGTGTACTTGTATGTCTAAATGCCCTGACCTGTGAGTCAGACAGGCCAGTGAGCAGAGAGATGACTGTGTCCATCATATACTCGTCATATATGATGCTGTACTGGCACTGACGCACGAGGACTGCAATAAAGTCACAGAAATTTATCCGGAATCTTTTCCACTGAGGTCCTGAGAGTGTTAAAGGATAGTCGCCGCTGTCCTGTTTGATGATCAGACAATCAGATTGAGTACAGGAGCACGACACAAAAACATCCCCCTAGACAAATCAAACGAGAGACACAGTGTACTTTACCTCATCAAACTCCTCTGTCATTTTCCTGATGATTTCAGAATTCTGCATATGTCTGAACATTTCTTCACTCACAGCACCTACACAAAGAATCAAACAATTTCAGCCAAACTTAACAAAAAGAAATACTTTCAGGTATGGAGACTTCTGCCAACATCATGTCTGACAAGTACCTTTACAGCCTGAGCACTGAATGAAGAAGTTGATTAACTCCAAGAGCGCCACATCTCGATCTTGTTTGTAGGCCTCAATCCAGTCATCAACAACAGACTAGATACATCAGAACAGCACTTTATAACATGATTTATTCATATAATAAACACAAGTACAAACTGCAGAAGAAATAACCTGTGAGCATTGAAGTTGATTTAGCTTTTAATAAGTATAACCCATTTAAATAATTACTTATTGTTTCATTTGTTTATTGAATGTTGGAACTTTTAGTCTTCCATATTGTATATTAACAATATTCCACATGTAATAAAAAAAAGTATAAAAATAAGAGTAACATACTCACCTGAGTGGCACTCCTCCCTATTTTAACCACTTCAAAAAGGCTCATATTCTCCATCCCGTTCTCCTGATGATGGCCATTCACCCAGCCAGCACCAGCAACCCTTCCTGCTCCCCCACCTTTGGTCTTGTCTCCCAGCACCTTCCTCCCCCTCTTGGCTCCCTGTGAAGGAGAACAATGTTTAATGACAAATGAGGGCAAAATTATGACAACTCTTGAGTATAACCAGGGAAACAGGTGACCAAGAAGACTATCTGGTTACAGGAAAGCAAAAATAAGTCACGGTGTACTGACTAACACAATAAACATTTAATGGAATCGGTGTATGTAAAATGTATTTAATTGTATTTTTAATAACCATACCACGCCCCTTCCTCCCTTGGCATTTCTTCCATCAGGATCCTCAAGGTCTGCATCTGAAGATAACTGAGAGTCTGTCTCTCTGTGTATAAAAAAATATAGACATCAAATCACAGCTCAAACAATCCATTATCATCACAGGGATGAGATAAACATTCACCAACAAGTGTAAATTAGGAATTATGTCTGTGATTTACTCCTTACTGGGGAAACTGGAACTCTGCGTGCAAATCCTGTGCCGCTATCATTTCTGCAACATTTTCTGGAGCTGTGGAAGTAGGTCCTCAGTCTGCTCTGGCCCCCAAGCAAGAAGTGCTCTCTTCAGACACACCTGAAAACAGAAACAAATCACACTGAGTAAACACAGAGCACGCAGTAAATAAATGAATTGTTTAATGTTTTCTGGAGAGTTTTTAATGGTGTAACCTATTTCCACTGATTGTGGATCTGAGAACCCTGTTTAGCTCAATCTTCTCTTAAAAAAAATATGAGAGAAAAACAATACTTGGTAGGTCTTAAAATAAGCTCAAATGTGATATTGTCAAAATAATAAACTAAGGTTGCACAAATTTAGGTCAGCATAAGGTTCTCACAGTGAGTAGAAATACACTGTCTTTACAACATCATTGTTTGGACACCACAATTTTAAGTAAAAATATATCTTGTAATTTCGCTAGGTGATGCTGCTTTAGCTTCCATGACTCGAATTTGTGAACATTTCTTGAAAAGAAAGGGAAAGTGCTTTTTTCAGCCAGAAAACTAGCAGTGCACAGCCATGGGTGGGGGAAGGGTAACACTGCTTTCCTTTACACACATTCAGCACTTCCTCAGGCATTTCCCTACCATTAAAAACACTTCAAACTGTAAAAACAATCTAAAAACGTCTCTTATTAAAACCTTTATGTTAATTTGATACCAGTAACCAGCCCATGCATAACAGTTTCCTTGCTTTATACATGATTTGGGTTTACAACTTTGTAACTAATACCACTATTGAATTTATACACTTTAAAAGTCTTTTGTGATTTTCTCCTTGCTAAAATGGGAGAAAGCTTATCCAATACCAAAGCTTATCAGCATCCGAACTAAACAAGTAAATACTACAACACTCTTTTACAAGCTTATGATTCCCATCAAAAGATCAGTAGGAAAGGAAAGTGGAACAAGAATCATTTCTACTCTGGGCAGAACCAAAATCAACTCAACTTTTTCCAGTAAAGCACAGCTCCAAGAATACTAGCAAAGCCTGAAAAAGAAAGAACGGATAAATTACGAAGAATGATGCTTGAATTCCACTAGCTGCTTTAGTTTCACTATCATTGTACCAAGCATTGTGGTTCTGTCAACTTGCCAGGACTTTGTGGTACATACCTGACAAAATAAACACCGCTTTAGTTCGTAATATAACACCAGTGCTCTTACGGATATGTCAGAGAAAGAAGGGGAAAAAAAAAAAAATCACCAGCAGTTTTGATGTCAGTAAGTACTTTTTTTTTGAAGTCCCACAAATCCAAAAATGTTCCGGATTTGCAAGTTTCAGGTACGAAACTGGGAAATGTGCTACTTCTTTCCCTCATTCCAGTAATCCTAGCGTTCCACCCCAAATACTTTCAGCTGTCGAAGCATGAAAAATACAGGTGTCATGCAGACTTTTATTGACCACAAAATTCAGTTTAGTTTCCCAAAAAATGTCTCACTTCACATTTTTCACAGCAAACATTCTGACCTGTAATAGTGCAGGTGCATCTTAGTAAATTAGTATATCATTGAACATTTAGTTTGTTTTTAAATTCAACAACTGAAACAAAAATATCATCATGACATATTTCAAGTGTATATTTCTAATATTTTGATGATTATGACTTCCAGATGATCAACCTGTGGCTCTACTGAGGTGTTCAAGAAGTTTAGCTTGCTTTAGAAACGGACTGCGGCTCCTCTGCATTGTTGGCTCTGATGTCTCTCATCCTCTTCACAATTCCTTAAACATTCTCTACTTTGGAATTATTGAAACAGGGTGGATCAACATCAGCAGCTAACATGGATCCCCACATCATCCCTGACTGTGGAAAATTCACACTGGATCTCAAGCAACTTTGAGTCTGTCCTTTCCCACGCTTCCTCCAGACTCTGGGACTTTGATTTCCAAAAGTAAAAACTACTTTTATCTAAAGAGATGATTTTGGACACCTCAGCAATAACTTCTTCTCCTTAAAAAAAAAAAAAAAAAAAAAAAAAAAAAGCTAAAACACATCTGATGTTGATTTTGGTTTAGAAGGGGTCTAACACAAAGAATGCAACAGTTCTGGTCCATATCCTGGACAGGTCTCTGTGTGGCAGTGCTTGATGCACTGACTTGCGTCAGTTCACGTCTTGCGAGTCCTCCCTAACTCCTGTATGAGCTTTGCTTCACATTCCTCTCAGGGCTGCAGTTATCCCTAAAACATGTGGATCTTTTCTAAAATATTTTCCTTCCACTCAAATTTCCATTGTTATTCTTTAATCCAGTACTCTGTGAACACCCAGCTTCTTTACTAATGGCCTTTTGTGGTTTTTCCTTCCTTGCGGAGGGTGTCAAGTCAGCACTCTTGCGTAGGCTACAGCATGATTATAACATAACATTGCTGACTTAAAAATCCTATTTTCATTGGTCTTGTATTATTCTAATTTTCTGAGAAACTTGATTTCTTGTTTTCATGAGCTCTAACCTATGAGAATCAAACTGACATGCATAAAAGACTTTTAACCATATCACAGTAAGTGCAATAAATCTATATAATTTATGAATCTCATTTTAAACTAAATTAGCGGGTTCACCTTTAAATTATATTTTAATTTATCGCAATGCACTTGTAGGATGAGGACCAAGGGGGTATCAACGAGGGCTGCATTCCCCTTAGATGAAGTTCTGCTTTTTGAAAATGTTCTGCAAATAACCTGGATATACGAGTGCACAAGTGGAACTTTGTTAAGACACCTAAGCCTGTCCCACTTTCAGGAGAAATTTCTGCTTTATATTAGCAGGTTCTTCATCCAAGTGGAATGCAGCCATTGTTACCACACCTTTGCATTTCCAGCTGAGAAGACCGTTATTTTTTATCCCTTCTTCTTTCTCGGCTGCTACCGTGTGAGACGCAGCAATATTTTCTCTCTCATTATGAAAAACAAGGTGGAAACAAAACAGAAACAATGACTCCCCAACAACCGGGTCAAACAGGGTGCTTTCCTCAAGTACTGCGCTGATTCATTTCTTCTCTCATTACAAATTTTGCAGCCTGAAACCTAAAAAATAAAATCAACAAGCTTTTATGCCTTCTTGTAAAACTATTAGCTTGTGCTTTGGAAAGCCGGACTTCAGCTCCTAATTAAATAAAGACGGATGAGACCAGATCTTCAGAGTTGGTCAGTTTATTTCTTACTGGTAAGGAGAACAGGTCAGCACCCCACAGGGTCCTGCTCTGCTGTGAAGGCACACAGAGTCAAGCTGCACATAAACACATCTTCTTTCCTCCTCCAGCAGTAAAATATTCTTATCTCTCACACATATGAATGTGCCATCACTTCCTGTAGTTTGCCTCATATGCTGACACAAGCTTTAGCTAAAAGGATTTCTCCAACATCTACCTACATCTTCTACAAAACACTGGTCTCTGTAGGAACAAACATCCTAGACAAAGAGCTCACATATTTTTACTTCACCATCTGTTTCCTACCATGCAAGTAAGCAGAACAGAAAAACACCTATTTGCCAGCTAATGCAAGTGGAAACAAAGTATGGACTAAAGGCTAAACATGACTGGAATCTATTAGAACTAACAACTCACACTGCTAAGTGTGAAACATCTGAAAAAGAGGTAGCCAGCAAAGTGCATGACATGTAAAGATATATTTAATAATCACTTTTGGCAAGAAGGAGCCAACTGAACCCTAACCTCTAAAAATGTTATCCAATGTGTTTTCTGACCACTGACAACAAAGCAGGAGAATTTTTAGATAATTACTGAAAACACATTAAATAGCTATTTTAAAACAAAAAGGGGAAATATTAGATTTGAATTAGTGGTAAAGCACAGAGACCGCTGTTATATAGCTTTGTCCAGATGTATCAGGGTTTTTTTTCTCCTTTTTATTGAGCTGAAGTTAACGTTTATGTAAAAAGACTGCACTGTATACTGTACTTTTTAGATTTGTTTTCTGAATTAAGCAAAACAGATTTTCAACAAAGTTCTGACCCCAAATATGTCTGACTAGAGTATATAAAACCTACTTGTAAGATATTCCAAAACTACAAAAATGTCAACAAAAATAGCCAAAAACAACCATTCTACATTTTTATATGTTTATTACTCACATTTTATTCTGCCTTAACAATTATGATGAAATGACGCTATTTGTTTTGGAGATCACTGTGGGAATCAGTGTTAAGATTAGCTGTCACACTAGCAAAGAAATTTAGGATTTCTACACATTTCCATTTCAAAATTTTCTCATTTCCCAGACTTGAGCGTAGTCTATACTAACTTGGAAATTTCTTCCAAAGTAATGATTTTCACAAACTCCATATGTAACCATGCAGGCTTGCTAAATAAATTTAGCTGGGACCTATAACACAAGAACAGAGCTGTTATAGTGAGTCTTTTCACCACTGTCTCTTTTTTATTTGACTCTGACATAAATCTTCCAATGTGTACTAAAAAAGTTACTGAATGAGAAGAAATAGTAAACTATGTCATGAAAAATAAATCCATTAATTAAATAAAGCCCTAACTTTTTTGGAAGTATCTACAGTTTCCTAAGAATTTCAGACTAAAATAGATATATATTAGTACAATAAAATTAGGTGGATTAAGGAAACCCTGACCATAAGATTTGCATTTTCTCCATTAACTTTCAGGGTCTTTTGGACATCTAAGTTAAAGCATTTAATGTAAATTACTAAGAAATATCTGTACAGTGTTTGAGCTTTATCCATATGTACTAAAGAGTTAAAGTAAACTACATGCTTTTGGAACCCTGGGCGCTATATTTCTCAGTATGTTAGCTATTTTTTTTTTTTTTTTTTTTTTTTTTTTTTTTTTTTTTTTTTTAATCTCCTTGGCAAAAATCTGAATACAAACTGCAAACACAAAAATCTAAACCTATTTTTAAATTAATTGGATGTCTGGCAGGCCACATTGGCTACACCTGTCTTGAAATATAATAAACACTGGGGGGAAAAAAGCTATAAACAAAAAAAGTATTTATTTGAGCCAGTAGTAAATAAATCTACATGAGCACAGCCATTCCATTCCATTGTAATAATGCTTTAGGTATAATTACCACATATATAAATGTATTTACAAT
This sequence comes from Anableps anableps, assembly GCA_014839685.1. Lineage (NCBI taxonomy): Eukaryota > Metazoa > Chordata > Actinopteri > Cyprinodontiformes > Anablepidae > Anableps > Anableps anableps. Next base: position 12,164,664 of record CM026078.1, on the reverse strand, counting down.
TACTGTGGCTGTAGATCAGCTAAAAATAAGATTAAATTAATTACTTTGATATACTGTAACCTAAAATCTGTATTCTGAATAAAGGGAAACATTTGAAAATTCAGAATTTCATTTTGGGCTTAGAACACATAAAGTATACAAATCAGTTTGAAAGGCATAGAGTGACTGATTTTAGGCTCCATAAATGGAAATGTAAACTGGATTTTTAGCGCCTCTACAACAGTTACTGTTGTAGACAAGTAATAAACATTACACGACAGCAAAAGCCTAGTTTCATGCCACCTTGAGTCTTCACTCTAGCGGATGATCTCAGTACATTTCTGTCAAGTGTTGTTGCCGACTTAAAAAGATTGCAGACGCAGATGTTAGGGAGGCTGGAGGGTGATTCCAGCTCACTCTCAGCTCTGTCTGATGTACGGCTTGGATATGACGGATTTGCCTAATCCAGCCAATATTATTAATAAGAGGCATTAACTCTCAACATTGACAGTGTTTTCCATTAGACGACCATCTTCACTTCTTTATAAGCATTGCTATATATTTGTAAAGATAGATATTCACTTTAATATTTGGACATATATATATATATATATAAATAAATATAATTCCCAGTACTTTTAAGATTAGCTAGCTTTACCATTAGCAGCAAGTGGCTAACAAGACTGTTAGCATATAAAAACTATCCGAAGCCATAAGGTACATTTATTTTTCCATGCCATTTTTAAAGTATTCTTACAAGAGTGCATTTCTGCGTTAACACCTGCAAGTGACATTACTCTCAAGTGCCTGTTCAGTGACCAAGAACAGTGGCATCAATAACAAACTACCAAGATGTTAACGTTAGCTATCCGCCATTTTACAACTTACCTCGTTTTAATTCAAAGGCGTACAGAAACCAAACAATTAAAACGCTGCGGGCTTTGCACATTGATTGTTTTCATTAATTTCCAGAACAAGATGTCATTTTCTACCTCTCTGAATTTTGGTTTATTTTTAAGCTAGCGTAAAGGAGCCCCTTGGTGGCTAACATAGCAAGGTACACTGTGTATTTTTGTCGTTCTACATGCAGCGCACACACACCACCTCTCGGTGATACGGTGTACTGCAGGAAAGATTCACACGACACCATTTCCATACAACTGTAAGGTGAATTTGGCATTAAGATGGAAAATATCAACTTTCATCAAAGTATAATAGTTGCCAAAGTTCCTTTTAGTTTTGTTTGCTTGTTTGTTTATTTTTTGAAGGGTTTATTAGAAAATGATATGAAAATAAACAAATCTAGAGACTGTCCTGCAGCTGCTGCATTAGTAGATCACTGGTTAGAATAATGCTTCTTTGATATTTTTTTTTTCTTTAAATTTTTTTTCACTTTAATGTACTATGAAGTGTCTTTAAAGTACTCTGGAAGGATCTTTGGTGTTCAATTAGCATCCTAACCTTTCAGAACTCCTTTCTTCTCCAAATAACAGCTACAAGTTTTTTGAGGTATGTCTCTAAAACTTTGAGGAACTTCATGCGAGATTTTATTTTATATAATTGCCAGCACAGCAAGACAACACACCCATCTCAGTGATCTGTGAGATGGTTAAAGCTTTGGATATCATTTTCTAACCTTACCCAGTTTGAACCCCTCTGTACTTTATCTATCACCTGTCTGCTGTGTTTCTTGGTCATCATGATGCAGTTTGTTCACTCATGTCCTCTAACAATGCTCTGATGTCTTCACAGGACAGCTGGATTTACATTAAGACTGAATTACACAGAACTGGACTCTAGTTTTTAGATCATTTCTGAAAGCAACATGTCGCCGTAGATTCTATTTAGGGATATTAGAGTAAAGGGGGCAGAATGTCATTGTGCACCACACTTCTCAGATTTTTATTTGTGAAATCCTTTGTATCCCTTTCAGTCCAAATCAAAATTATGTTCTTCTTGATGTTTGTCCATCTCATAAAATCTCAAATGAAATACTGACATTTTTGGCAGTAATGCAAACTATGTGTGAAATAGTTTTATCTAGCAATTCATTTTGGAGAAATGTATCTAAACAGTAGATCGCTTACTTTGAACCCCTTAATGGAAATCTCCAAATGCACTTCAAAAATAAACAGTATATTTCAGAAACAACTCTTCAGTTAATATCAGTCTTCCTGTCATCTCCAAACTGTATGTGGAGATGTTAGAAGTGTTTCCCATTGCTTGAAATTTACCAAGGGTTCTTTGTGATCTTGTGATATACTATGCTCTTAGACTGATACTTTAAGGTAACCACCACAGAGGAAGGTAACAGTGGTCTTGGTTTCCTCATTTTGAAGTCTTTCTGACTACGGCTGTTTCGAGATGATTATTTAACCATTTCCAGTGTAATTAATAACTCTCTTTATGAATATCTTCAAAATCCCCATTTTCTTTTACTTACTGTTTTTTTTTTTTCCTGTGAAATGTTTTGAAAGAGTCAGAATGCTACATGTCCCCTTATTTTTCTTAATGAAAAAAAGCATCACAATAAAAAAAAAAAAAAATAAAAAAAATTCTCCCAATTTATTTTTTAGATAATTAGAGATAATCGACCTTACCTCTTCCCTCTACTGCCATAACACTGCTTTTTCAGGATCAGAAAACATCTGGGACAACTGAAGCAGGAGAAGGGAGCTGCACCTGATGGCATCACCCTTGGAGTGCTCAGGATCTACTCGATTCAGCTGTCTGAGATCCTCTCTCGTATCTATTTAACCTGCAGCTGCAGAGGATTCCCACTTAGTTGAACAGTCCTGTCCCCACTCTCGTTACGCATCTTATTTCTAACACAACTCAAAGAGATACTTTCTACACAAACATTCTGATGATTCAGTAATTATGTGCAAGGTGAATGTGAAACAGAGCACAGGAACACCATCATGGGATTTGTGGACTGGTGCAGCCAGGACTGCCTCCAGCTAAACACACCCTCTGTGCTAGCTCCTATAGCAATTCAGAGTGATGATGTGGAGATCACCTTCACCAACAGGTATCTGAAAATACGGCTGGACAGCAAGCTGAACTAGACCACTGACATGAAGGAGCTGTACAAGAGGGACCCAAGTCATCTATACTTAACTTTGCTAGGAAATAAACAAAGAAGCTGATCAGAACAGCAAGCTCGACGGGCAGGGACACTACTAAATATGGTTCAGCAGGTGGCAGAAGAAGGATTGCTCTGTAAAGTGAATGCAACATCAATAAAATCTCCCACATAGTTTATGCTTTGCAGAGCAGCACCTTCAGGCACAAGCTGATCCTTCCAAGGTGCAGGAGAGAACAGTACTGAATGCTTATTCCTGCTAGCAGGCATAAGGTTCTTCAACAGACAATAATAGCCTGGATATTCCATTCACTCATTCATATATATATATATATATATATACGCAAGTTATATTTTATTATCATATTTACTATACTGTGTATAGATAAATAATAGAGCATTGGTCCTCCTTGCACAGGTTGTGTTATCATTGTTTCCATATAGTGCATACTATTGTTTATTATTTATTTAATGTATGTCTTATTCCAAATGTTTCTGCTGCTGCTGTAGCCCAACAATTTTCTACAGTGGATTAATAAAAAACCTATTCTATTCTATTCTATTCTATTCTATTCTATTCTATTCTATTGATGTCTGAGATTTTTTTCATGCAGAAATATGAATAATCATGAAGTTTCAAGTACCTTTGTGTAAACTAAGGGCACATGTAAATACAGCAAATAAACTTTGTTTTTAAAAAAGGAATCTTAACTTTTTTACTTCAATTTTATACCCCTTTTTTCACAGTACTTGCAAAGACTAGCTAAATGTATCTGCATGCATCATCCTAAGTGGATGTAAAATTACAAAAATGTAATTTGTGTAAAGGCAGGAAAAACATAAAGGCACTAAAATTACCTAAAAGACGCGCAAGTAATTGTCCTTATACCTTAGAAATACATTTTTCAGAACAAGACACTTAATTACAACAAAATTGTTTCACCAAACCATTGAAAATGACAAACAACAGAAAGCCAGAATTATTTGGCTGAAGGTACAGTGACTTTCACAACTACTTAAGTAAAAATAAGGTCCACATTTGTCTCATAAGTGTTAATTGAGTTTTATATAATAAGTACCCTTCAGTAATTGCTAATTACCAGGATTTCCACTCCCACAATACTGACATATATTTTAAAACAGCAACACAGTAGTACCTAAACTTGCTAGGTTTTTTGCGGCAAATGAAAAAATCAAAAGGAACAAGGGGAAAATAAGCATTCTACCAACTTGCCCTGTACATTTGGTTAGAGGACACAGCTAAAATTGTTCCTTTAATATTTTTTTCTTAGTAGCTCACATTTTTATGTTGCCAGAGATGAAGAAAAGAGAGGAAGTTGAAAGTTGAAAGAGTTGAAAAGTTGAAATTCCCAGTGGGAGAGATGAAGATGAAAGTTTCACACCAATACTGATGTCAAAATCCAACATGGTTACAGCTATTAAGTGTTTGAAATGTAGAGACTGCTGCTATAATAAGCTGTTTATTTTCACTTCACATGGTCTGCAACAAATCCTTCACACACAGTGATCTGCAATCTTTCTAGTTAATCTATTCATTTGGAGTTTAAGTACATAAAATGCAAATAAATACATCATTATTAGCTTGTTTTTCTAATAGTTAGCTCGTCACTGAGGCAGCAATTAGCATCACTCAAACACAAAATAGATGATCTTTGAAAATATGATGCTTCGCTCCAGTCTCAGGTCTTTGGGGGATTTTTTTGTGCTTATTTTTAGTTCCTTATGCCTGACACTATTTTTTGATTTTCCACTTTGCTTTGCTTAAATTTTAAGTAACCTCAGCATAGTATGTTTTCACTTTCATAGACTACCAGAAAATCTGACCCCTAGGATAAGTAAAAACACAAAAGGGAAATTAAACAACAATAACAGGATGATGAAGCTAAATTTAAACACAGAATAATGAGTGTAAAAAGCCATTGAACAGAAAGTGCCTAAAAACTGAGAAAAGCAGACAAGTGAAGGACAAGTAGTGTCAGGCCTATAATACCAGAAACAGGCTAAAAGATTCTGCAAATACCTGGACTCTATATACAAGCTGGACACATGTCTTTTCTCTCAGCATAAGTCAGACTACAAGTTCCAATTTTAGCTCAGTTAGAATGACCAAAATTATTCCGAATTTTATTTATTTGTTTTTTTGCACGTTTTGTGATAATTCAAGAATTTATTACATTTATTAAATTTGGTGACCTTTGTTGTTTAAAGTTTCTGAGAAATGAAACAGTGGGTGGGTATAGAATTGCAATAGTAAAGATGATTTGCTGTTTAGGGTATCCAGTCATATATTCGGATCTACTTCACAGGCTACAGTCACAGTTTTGTTTATTTCATTATGGACTACTGCACAGGAACAGTGAAATCTTGAATAAACAGTAAACAAATATTATACACATGATGAATTAAAATCTTATTGATTTACATGTCCATCCAATTATGCATTTTATTACATTGGTGACACATTTGAATAATGCTTTGATATTTCTATTAATAATTGAATGTGCTTGTATATGATATTATTTAAATAATGCCATGTATAAATATATAGCAATTTATTTCAATATTGCATTGCGGGCCTTTTGGCCCTCCATAGATATCTGATAGAACATGTTTTACATTAATTTAACATTCATTTGTGTGCAAATTATGTATGAAACTTACTTTTTCAGGGCTAGGCTAAGTTTCAGGATCCAAACCACACCTCTGCTGTAAATCTTTTTGTCCAAAACTGGACTGGCAAAAATGAAACACATCACACTTTTGGCAGCTTTGACATTTTATTGTTCCATTAATCATATTTTACATGTTTTGTAAGTGGAATGAACTTGAAAAGCCACCATTTGTTAGTGTTTTTCCTAAAATTCTGCAATTGTTACCATAACCTTTCTCCTTACATCAAAACCTCTGTATAGGATTTGATCAGTTCAGCACAAGTTTTTTTCTCGGGGGAGAGCAACATCATAAAAACAGGTGAGATAAAGCAGCGCATCAAAAGAAAAACTGTAGTTAAGCATGAAAAAGAAAGAAAAGTAAAAAATTCTGGCAAGTCATGATTTTGTTTGAGTTTCATTTTTCACTGGCAGGTTTCATCTACATGAACTCATTGAGGAAGCTGTTTACTGTCCCCTCAGGGGTGTCTTCCACAGGCTTTCCGTGACAAATGGAGGGCACCACAAGGAGGTCTGGATCCTTGATTTCGAGTTCGACATCCATGTTGCTGTGAGGAGAAACAGATGTGTGAAATGTACAGGGAAATTTGACAATGTTACCCATTGCATCCTGTTTCAATATGCCCAAAAGAACCACCTAAAACTAACCTGAAGAGGAATGATGTGGTTTCAGTGAAATAGAAAGAGGTCACAGGCAAACATCCCATGGTTACTGACATGGAGTAGGAACCTGACAGAGAAATCAGAAATCAAGCTTAAAAATTGCTGAAGTTATCAAGCTGTACTGAAACAAGGTACTTTTCATGGCAACTATTCCACCTTTCATATTTATCAGTGATCCAGTCCAGATATTAACTTTCAGCCCCTCGCCTTCAATGGAGGAGCTCCCGGTGGTCACTGTACTGTCAAAATTGGCATCATCAGGAATGTCAAGAGGATGCAAGGACATTTGAAGCTTTTTCTTCTCACAGCTCTGGTTTTTGCTGTCAATCTCATAGAAAATCCCCTGTTGAAAACAAAATACATATTCACTTATCAAGTCATGAAACAACTTTAATGTGATATTCCTTTAGAGTGGGGGTGAAATAAATGAACTACCTCATCGAAAAACATCAGCAGATCCAAACCAAGTGATGTGTTTGTCGGGTGGCTCTCGTTGGATCTGAACCGTAGTTTTCTGCCCACTGAATCATAAGTGAATAGGCCAACTGCTTTTATTTCACCTTTTAGGTTCATCTGATTAATTCCAAAGACAGAAAGACATCATTTGAATTTTTTTTATTATTATTATTATTACCAGTTGGCCTATTACCAGTAATCACAATAAAGATAAAGACTAACCACACTCATTAATCCAGTCATGTTGTGTGTATCTGAAAGAAAGCAGTCACTGAAATTTATCTCACAGCAAAACCACATGGAAAAATAAAATTATATGACCCTTATAGTAGGTATCAAAAGTTCTCATCAAATAAAAACCTTAAATAGGCAGAAGAGTATCAACATAAGTATAAGAAGTGTCTTACGACAAGGCTCGTGGTGGTCTGCACGGGTGGTGGCGGTCAGGCACATGAAAACCAAAAGCGCGACAGTTGCAAACATTTTCCTGATCCAAAAACAGTGACAAAATTATGTTAGAGATGGCAACAAGTTAGCAACCAAGAGCACATCCATCTATCTGTGAACCAACAGCTGCTTTTATAGAACCAGAGCCTGGTACAGAGCGTGATACTTGCGTAAAGAATACCCAGGATGATAGCCCCCTCCTGGACTTCAAACATCACATCGTCTTAACATGTCAACTTCTGACTCTCCAGGTGGTGACCCAAATTATCAAATGTTTAGGCTAGCTTCTCTGTTGTGTTTGTCCAGCTGTCCTTGCCTGTTGTTCATTGTCTCACTGCCTTCTTCAAGATCCCTTCAGACTGAGCATGAATCCGAAGGGAAAGGAAGGTTCATGTGAGGTAAACTGCAGTACTGCAAAATATGTCAGGATGTCTTTCAGAGGCAGTGATATCGCTTAAACATTATAGAGCTTTAGGAAAATGGGTAATGAGAGATGAGGTGGACTTCATCTCCACCTCATCTCATATATTCATAAATGAATAATATCTTACACAAACTCAAACTTTGCCCATAAATGCTCTTGATGGAGGACACCAAACTTTTTCTTATACATGGAACACTGACTGAACTGAGGAACATTACATTGAGGCCATGTAAAACAGTGACTGGTCCCTTTGCAAACTTATAATTGTGTGGGTTTGTAACTGTTGCACATTGGCATGGTATTTTAATTTTCTCTTGTGTAACTTTTTCAGTAACTTGCAATTCAGCAGTCACCTTATTTAATGCTTTAATCCTGTTCTATACACCAAACTGCCATGGACTGCAGGTGGAAATTAGCATCTGGAGCTAAATCTGGGTTATTTCCATGGCGGACTGAAATATTGTGGTTGATTAATATGCACCATTCTTTTAAATCATTATCTATTTCAAAAAAGATATCTCCATGAAGATGTAGAAACCTACTTTGATGTAATAGAATATTTTTTTTATCATCCTTGAAAGATGTCAATATGTTTGTAGCCCTTCTTATAAATGTATGTGGATGTGTGTGTGTGCAGGGGTGCCTTCATGTGGCATAATTTCCACTGCCTTGTGAAATATTAATACCCTTTGAACTGTTTCACATTTTGTCAATTTACAATCACAAATTTTAATATATTTGATTGAGATTATATATAAAAAACCAATAGAAATTGGTGCATAATTGTGAAGTGGAAGAAAAATAATGACACTTATTTTTCAAAATGTTTTACAAAGCTGAACAGTGTACCATACTGAGACAATACCGTGTAGAACTACTTTTTTTCATAAGATGTCATCTTCATAACAAAGAGTATCTATGCATCAGGTAACACAAATGAACTTGAAAAACATTTTTGTTGTGCAATATTTGAAAATTTCTCTTAATCTAAGGTATTTTGCACAGCAGACCAATATAGATATCATCTTATCTTTACATGTATGACTGATAAAACTCCTTAGTCATCCAAAGGAAGTTGGTAAAAAGAAACTACTTTGAAATATATTTCCAAGGAGTCATTATTTTTTGAGTCATTATATGAGAGGGAGCGGGAAAGGGCCTCAACACTAACGGGGAGAGTACTTCTGCTATGAAACCAATCTTATAGGAAGTTTATTTTTCCCTGAACTACAGTCAGGATTTGAAACTAGAACATGTAACGTGGCGTTTCAAATTAAACTGTACTGACAGAATTTACATGAAAGATGATGGACTTTTTTAAATACTGAGTGCTCACCTTGATATTAAAGTAGTCCTAAATGTATCAAAAGCAATGATACTTGGCAAACATTTAGACTGATTTTTATTTTGCAGTACCTTGAGATGACATTTGCTGTAATTTGGCGATATACAAAGGAAATAACTTGAATTGAACTAAATTGAAAATCTAATGCTTATGTAGCTGAAATGTATGATATAGGACCAAATACGGAATGACGTTGCTTTAGCACATTTGTTTTATTACTAAGTCTTTGACAGTGGCTGGTGTTGGATGTGTTTATTTTTTTTTCTCTCTAATAATAGTAAGAAGATCCAACATGCAGCCTATGTTATTCTTTTGACTGTCTAAAAAGCATGAATAATCCAAATATATGTGGCTATATATGCTAGAGTTGACATTTGATCAGGCGACACCATATAAAGTTGTTTTTAACAGTGTGGATGGCTTATTTTTAATGCAATACAATATGCTTTGGCCATATTCCAGTTTTTCTGCTCATTCTATATGCAGGCCCTTTATTTAGCAGGCAAAATATCCTTACAAATTGAATTTTTTTTCATGTGGTTGCAATATAGTCACAAACTTCAATACATGTTCTTATTTTAGATTTGTTCTGTGAAGATCTCAGAGGTTTGTTGAAGAACATTAGTGACCAACCATGAGGAGAGAGAGCATTAGACAGATAAGTAGCCAAGATGCCAATAGTAACTCTGGAGTAGCTGCACAGATCCTCAACTCAGATGGGAGAATCTATTTAATGTTTGCCACAAGTCATATATAGGACACAAAAAAATGTGTGGAAGAAAGGGCAAATAAAATAAAATAAAAAAAAAAACAAGAAATAAGAGACTGTACAGTCTATCTGTACAGGTATAAGCAAAACAAACTGTACAGGTATTAAAAATAGCACACTTACAGTGCATCCGAAAAGTATTCACAGCTCTTCACTTTTTCCACATTTTATGTTACAGCCTTATTCTAAATTGTATTAAATAAACCTTTTGCCTCAAAATTCTACACACAAATACCTCATTATGTCAATGTGGAAATTTTTTGTGTGTGTTTAGCAAATTTACTCAAAAATAAACAAAACAAAAAAAAAAAATAAATAAAAAAAAATAAAAATTAAAAAAATCACATTTACATAGGAATTCACAGTCTTTGCTTAACACTTTTTTGATGAAGCCCAAATTGAGCTGTTCCAACTGATCATCCTTGAGAAGTTTCCACAGCTTAAATGGAGTCCATCTGTGGTAAATTGGATTATTGGATTTGGTTTGGAAAGGCACGCACCTGTCTATTTAAGGTCCCACAGTTGACAATGCATTTCAGAGCGTAAACATCAAGCACGGAATTAAAGGAATTGTCTTTTGATCTCTGAGACAGGATTGTCTTGAAGCACAAATCTGGGGAAGGATACAGAAAATTTTCTGCTGCTTTGAAGGTCCCAATGAGTTCAGTGACCTCCATCATTCGTAAATGGAAGAAGTTTGGAACCACCAGCACTCTTCCTAGAGCTGGCCAGCCGTCAAAACTGAGCGATCGAGAGAAGAAGTCATGGAGGTGACCTAAAACCTGATGATCACTCTGTCAGTGCTCCAGCGTTCCTCTGTGGAGAGAAGAGAATCTTCCAGAAGGACAACCGTCTCTGCAGCAATCCACCAATCAGGCTATGGTAAAGTGGCCAGACGAGAGCCCATCTGGAGTTTGACAAAAGGCACCTGAAGGACTCTCAGACCATGAAAAACAACATTTTCTGGTCTGATGAGACAAAGATTGAATTCTTTGGTGTGAATGCCAGGCGTCATGTTTGGAGGAAACTCCACCATCCTTACAGTGAAGCCTGGTGGTGGCAGCATCATGCTATGGGGATGTTTTGCAGCAGCAGGAACTGGCAGACTTGTCAGAATAGAGGGAAAGATGAATGCAACAATGTACAGAGACATCCTGGATGAAAACCTGCTCTAGTGCACCCACCTCAACCTCAGACTGGGGCGACGGTTCATTTCTCAGCAGGACAACGACCCAAAGCACATGGGCAAGATCACAAAGGAGTGGTTTCAGAACCACTCTGTGAACGTCCGGAGTGGCCAAGCCAGAGTCTCAGCTTGAATCCAACGGAACATCTCTGGAGAGATCTGAATTTGGCTGTGTATAGAAGTCTCCAATCCAACCTGATGAAGCTTGAGAAGTGCTGCAAAGAAGAATGGGCGGAACTGCCTAAAGATAGATGTGCTAAGCTTGTGGCATCATGTTCAAAAAAATCTTGAGGGTGTAATTGCTGCCAAAAGTGGATCAACAAAGTATTAAACGAATGCTGTGAATACCTACCAAAATGTGATTTCTTGGTGTTTTATTTTTAGGAAATTTGCAAAACACTCAGTTTTTTTTTTCACTTTGTCATAATGGGCTATTTGTGTGTAGAATTTTGAAGAAAGAGATTAACTTAACACAGTTTGGAATAAGGCTGTAACAAAAAATGTGGAAAAAGTGATCGATACTTTCCAGATGCACTGTAGATTAAAATAAATGTGCAAATGAGTAGGGAAATTCAAAAAATGTAGGAAATATGCATATATGTTTGTGCACAAAAAAAACAACAAAAGACTATTTACAAAAAACACATAGACTGTTATCACAATAACATGTAAACTCCTGGAATAGATAATACCGCTTCGTGCTTATGGCTAGCAGATGAATGTCCTTACTGCAGAGCATTTATTTGATAGGTAAATGCCCCAGGCTTACACCATTACAGCTAGATCAGCAATGTAACGGTTTAAATCAAAGAATATTTTTATGTTAGAATGACCTATTCAAAGCCACAGTCTGATAATGTGAAGCAAGACTTAAATGTTGCTGTTCACAGATGCTCTACATCCATTCTCACTCAACTTTTACTATTTATGACATGATTTACACAACACAGCAGACAACAATGTAAAACAGTCAGGTGTATGAAAGTCTTTAAGATGAAAAAGGTTTGGGGGCGTTGACAAAATAAATTGTTAATCTGAAATTCATTAATGTTCTTTGCGCTCATATCTTTTGCTCTCAAGAGTGTAATGACCACAGTGTTTTCATAAATAAAGAGAGTGCTATTTCCTCTCTTCAAGTTTGCCTCATCAGCCCTTCGACTTTGCCCCCCCTTGCAATGCCAAGCATGTGATTAAAACATGTGCCGGTATGCAATTTACGATAAAATGAATTAGATGAGTGGGAGTTCAGACATGCAAGCAGTTGTTTGCAGTTTCAAAGTAAGGAAAAGCAAAACTAAAGCTAAAGCAGTATTTAAAACCACAAATGAATAAGAGCGAAAATAGACTGATAGTAAGTTGCAAGTGTCACATGGGAAAATTAGTATTACCATATTGGATAGGATAATGACAAATGAGGTAGTGAAAATGAGGAAAGCCCTTCTTCATGTAGCTCTTCCCACTTCTACTAACCACAACAGTTTTCCCCAAAAGGAATCACCCCTGGCAATCAAATTATTTTGCACTTTTTATTCAATAAACATTTGTATTAATCATCACAAATTAAGAGTGTATGAGAAGCAGATTTGATGTCTTTATAACATCATGATTTTTTTTGACAGTATTCAAAAAAGTCATATTCAGCAAGTTTCAACAGAACCAATATCTCTTTTAATTAGATAGACCTGAACACATGAAATTACAAGGCAAAGAAATCAACTAGCCATAAAAAGAGAGACACATACAAATGTTGTACAAAGTATTTTGAGAACTTTAAAATTCCCTAGTGTTTCTGTGAATCACAGGGAAATAGTATGTGCATGTTGCTGAAGTATAGACAAGCTTAAAATAACTTCAAAGTTGAAAATGACATTAAAAGTGATTATATACAGCAGGTTGGTTAGGTTGTGGGTTTCAGTGGTTTATAATGGTTGACACAAAAAGGGATATTATAACCCTTATTTAGTTACTCATAGGACAGAAAGCCTAATGGATGCTGACACGACTATGAATTGAATAAAAGTAGTCTGACAAATAATGTCAAATATATTCTGCCAGCAAAATAAGATATAGTCATGTCTCAGTACAAGAGATTTAACACTCTTTGTTTTACTATGTCAGTGATTGTAGACTTTATTGTGAACATTTATATGAATTCACTTTAATAACTATGAGATAGGGCTGCACAGTGACACAGTTGATAGCATGCCTTGCAGCAAGAAGGTCCTGGGTTTGATTCCTGGCCTGGGGTCTTTCTGCATCAAGTTTGCATGTTCTCCCTGTGTATGCATGGGTTCTTCCTGATTCTCCAACTTCCTCCCACAGTCCAAAAGCATACATATTAGGTTAATTGTTCTCTCTAAATTTTCATCAGGTGTGAGTGTGTACGTGCATGGTTGTTTGTCCTGTCTGTCTCTGTGTTCCTCTGTGATGGACTGGTGATCTGTCCAGGGTGTACCCCGCCTCTCGCCCGATGACCGCTGGAGACAGGCACCAGTCCCCTTCACAACCTTGCAAGAATAAATGTGTTCAGATAATGGATGGATGGATGGAACTGTGGGATAAAAAAACAATCTAATTTGGGATTTTTCACCCAGTCCTGGGCCATATGCATCAATCCAGGGCTGAGAGGAATTAACTTAGCATTGTTGGGTTGTAGGTGTGACAAAGATGGAGTTAAAATAATATTTGGATTAAGAAAATAGTGAAATTTGGTTTAAAATGATTTTATTTTTTACTTTACTTAATTTTGCTTTTTAGATTAAAAAATTATAAAGACAACACCTGCTAATATATAAATATTCATACTCTGCTGACATTCCTATATAAAATTTATTATATTTTTTGCCCCCCTCAGTGCTTCTTTTGTAAAACAAACAAAAAAAAAAATGTCAGGATTTAATTGTTAAATTGATCTAGCGAAAACAACCAACATTAAAACACAATTGTAAGAAAACTTCATGTAGAAATAAATACAGCTTCTTATCCTTTCTGTTTTGACTTTATAACCAAATCATGGTCAAAACATAACTTTTATTTGCATAGCTAGCATTAACTTCTGCTAGCTACTTAGCAAATTGGCTAACGTTATCTTAAGGGAACAAACTCGTTCTCTAGAGTGAACTAAAGTTATCTCAACCCAATACACTGACATTAATATTGTTATACAGCATATTTTCACCATCTTACCTTTTCATTTTTTATCCTGGGGAAAAGGTCTAGGAGGCTGATCAGGCTGTTCAAAATGGCAGCCTCATCTAACGCAACAAACTGGGTTACAATTTCTGATCCGATGTTTAATTCAAACTACTCCTAACTTAAAGAAACCAACAGTTTTTTTGTGTACAGTATTAACACGTTGTTTTTCTAATATTTATGTAGAATAAAGATTTATTTTCAATTGAAGTTGAGCCATGTATGCTGTTAGTGTGCTGAAATAGCAAACGTTACAAGGAAGTCTGTGGTTTCAACAGTAAAGAAGTCATTGGAAGTCTCCTGACTCAAACTCTCAAACTATCTCTGTTAAGATGAGCAATGCTTTTCTTTAAATAGACATAAAGAGTCTTCCTCTCTCACATAATCCAAGTACATGTCAGCGCCTCAAACAAGAGCTGTTGCATGTATTCTGGCTCTTTTTTGACAAAAAAGAGGACTTCCCCTCATGAAGACTTTCTCAAACTGGCTTTAGTACACAAAAAGAGCTGGGTTATTAATCCAAGTGTCAGACTTATGCTGCTGGGACAGAAGTTTGCTAGTTTTAACCAGAAATTATATCATGATTAAATTATCGTGTATAATAATGTTTAAAATGTCAGAACATTGTTTTGATAATTGAAAAAAAAAAAAAAAAATTGCCAATTTAACTTATTTTTTGGAGTTTAGACCCCATGCCAGGAAGCTGAGGTCAAACCAATAACCCAACCCTGTTGTGTTGAATCAGCTGATCCACCCATGTTTCCCAAAAAATGGATAAGCAAGTAACCTAAAAGAGTTTTTAACCAAGTAGTTTTTTTAGTGTAGTATTAAGAAAAATTTCCTAACAGGGCATTTAGGCTTATGTTGGTGATTCCAGCCCAGGGTACATAGATGGAAATTCTTAGGTATTTAGGATAAATAGATTTTAGAATCAAGTCAAGGAAATATTTTTTCCTACAAAAGAACAAAAAACATGCCTATTTAAACTTTAGTCAATGACAGAAAGTTTTTCCTTTTTTAAAAAAATTAATTTGGGATTTTACATAAATTAAACAGCCTGAAAATCAAAACTGTCTAGTATGAAGAAAACCTTCAGGCAAGAGTGTTTGACATGGGTGAAACCCCGATGTGTCATGGTGAAAATGCCCCCTTACAGATGCTGAAACCTTCTCATGATACTCGTTGCAGTGATGGAGAACTTTGCCATATTTGTTTATTTTTTCTTTCAGGTTTAAAAGATGACTAAATATACAGATTTTTTGAGAAAAGTCAACAATTTTTTTCCACACAAATTTGGAAGAGTATCTATAAAGTGGAAATTCTTACAATGAGTAGCTGAAACTTAGAAAATATTTAAAGAAAACCAACAAAATGACTTGTGGAGCTTTATTATTTTTGAAAGAAAATTTAGGGCTGTCTACTCTAAAGCATTTTAAATATATGGCATAATAAACAAAATGATAAATGCAAACTTGCTTTAAAACTGTACAGAAAAACTTGCTTATATAAGGACTTATTAAACTTAATTTAATCCAGATAGGTGCTGGAGACCAAAGTTCTAATGATCTTACACAGAGAGGAAGGAGATATCTCAATTCAGCTTACTCTGGAAAACTGGCATTTATATATAACTCAATGTAAATATAAAATATAAATATGACAAGAGGATATTTTGAGAATTATTATTATTATTTATTACTTTTTATTTACAATTCTATGATCGCAGCAATTTTGGGAGAGTTGTGATTGTGTTTTTATCTTGACAATATTCACAATTGTTTTTATTCACATGTATGAGCCAAGTTGAATGTGCCTAATCAAAACAACCTGTTTCCACTGGAGGGGAACCTACAATTTGATAAAGGTTGTCAGTTTTTGAGACTTTGTGTTCTATGGCTGACCGGGTTTATCATGAGTAAAAGGTAGATATGATCTTTTTAATTTAGATTACTGTATTTTGTTTCTGTACATCGCTAATATAACACATAAATATTAATATTAACTTAAAATAATTACATTTATTGGGATTTCTGGTAAAAATCTTTAAAAGAAATTAATTTTTTACTGCAGTCAAGTGATCTCATATTAAAAATGTTGCAGTTCTTTAATAGTTGAGATTTTTTTTTACCTCCCTTACCTTTCTACAACACATATTGTTTTAAACATAGCAATTATGTATATTATGTATATATATATATATATATATATATATATATATATATATATATATATATATATATATATATATATATATATATATATATATATATATATATATATATATATATATATACATAGCAATTATGTATATATTGTACATAAATATACAATATAATAATATAATAATATATTGTAATATATTGTACATCTTTAAAACATATATATATATAATATACATAGCAATTATGTATATGTATATATATATATATATATATATATATATATATATATATATATATATATATACATACATAGCAATTATGTATATATTGTACATAAATATACAATATAATAATATAATAATATATTGTAATATATTGTACATCTTTAAAACATATATATATATATATAATATACATAGCAATTATGTATATGTATATGTATATATATATATATATATATATATATATATATGATAATAGAGACTGATGTTGTTTTCTCATTAATGTTTTTCTTTAGCCAATTGACCAGCTGTTGGAAAATACTTACCGTTTCCAGTAATTAGAGTGACCAAATAATCATGATGATGGGGTCTTTTCTGGTGTATTTTTCTACACTTGTCAGATTCAGTGAAACTGAGTAATTGATTATCATGATCATGTGACTCCTGAAGTATTCCCCCAAGATGCACAGTCACGACTGAATTTAACATCCTCTTGAAACAAACAAACAGAAAAAAAGCAGAAGTTTCCGAAATTAGGAGTTTAAGTTTTACACAAAATATTAATTCCTTGGTTTAATCTCACTGTTGGGGTACACAATACTGTAAATCTCAGTGTTTCCCAAGTAAATAATTTTTTTTTTTCAAATCTGGCAGTTTTGTCTCATGGTAATGATGTATTTTCCAGTTTTTACTCTCATTCATTTGTTTCTGAAACACTTCACTAATCACAAGAACGTGAAACTTTTCAAGACACCCAGAGACTGAGAGAGAGAGAGAGAGAGAGAGAGAGAGAGAGAGAGAGAGAGAGAGAGAGAGAGAGAGGACAGAAACTGAAAGCAATACCAATACATGAATATAAACAGCTTCATTGGTGAGTTTTCTAAATCATTAGCGTGCTGCTTACATCTCCCTGAAGGTAAGTCAAACTCAACACTCTATATATATATATATATATATATATATATATATATATATATATATATATATATATATATATATATATATATATATATATATATATATATATATATATATATATATATATATATGAAACACATATACACATGTAAAATGTGTGTGTTCAGGGCAGTGCTGGTTATGGATTAACATTTCAATAGAAATATTTTGCTTGTATATATAGAAAGCCTTGAATAGCTGACCTAGACAGCCTCACCTTAATTGTCTTTGTATGTCACTGATTACTGTACTGTGCTGTTCATTTGCATGAAGCATCCTTCTTGAGTGGGGGTCTGATGCCTGGAGGGTGCCTTGCAGAGGCATGTTTAGATGCAGGGCCAAAAAAAGGCCTGATTGCTTCCTTCCACATTGAAAGTGTTTAGAGGAATTGGAATACTTCTGTTTTATGTGTTTGTGCAACTCCACCAGCAACAGTGGTATTGAATTGCATAAGAATGAAGTGTATACTTGGTAAGCAGATGTCTGGGGAAAGATTAAAGTTGTGGTGTGGAATTTCTTTCAGAAATATTTAAAAACTCCCATAAGCATGCAAAGTAACATCTGTTTTATTTTTTATCTTTGGATGCTCTGGCTTAAATCCAGCTGCATAATCTCTTTCGGTATTATAAAACTTTAATAATCTCTGTAAGAGATTAATCGGCAAGATTTTAGTTCATGACACATTAATTCCTGTGTCTGTTTCAGATGCCCAGTTGGTGTGCTTTTTTCCTTCTTTGCTGCATAATGAGCTATGTGGAATCTGCTCCTCCATCACCATTTGTCCAGAAATATAAATACAACAACTCATTTCGTCTCACAAGATCCACTCGAACCAGCGTGCAGCACCTCCTGAAGAAATATGTAAGTTATTCAAATCCCTCCCACAGTGGTGGTTCTTGACCAAATTTATAAGGGGGGCCAGGGTGTGGCCAGTGCTTTTTTCATGGGGTCACAGAACAAAAGAATGAAACAAAAAAAAACAAACAAAAAAAAAAAAAAACAAAACAAAACAAAAAAAAACAACCCAAAAACAAACAAACAAAAAAACAGGGCGATATTGCATTGTTTAATATATTAAGTGAGCCACAGAGCCAAAGAGCTGCAGGTAGCAAACCCTTGATCTAGCAGATGAAAACTGTGATCCTATCGCAATATGGCTAAAGCTAAAAGTGCAATACCTTAACTTTTAATTCATTGTTAAAGGCAAAGCTTGAAGGCCAAAAAAGAAATTGATCCAAGGGACCAATAAGTTACAGTTTCTGTGCAGTACAGGGGCCATAACAGAGGCCAGAACCAGTTCTACAGGTACATTGGCCCCTGTTGACCTCAGTCTAGAACCACCCAGGTCCTCCCAGCTCGTTTAAATTTCTGTTCAAATCTATTTTTGGTTTATACCTGACATAAACTTTAATTTTCAAAGAAGGAGCAGCAGATGGGAAACATACATTTCGAGGACCGAAGCAACCACTTGAGAGAGCTGCCTTTGCTTTCCACAGACTTCAACAGCTGGCTTCAGTTGTCGGTAAGAGTTTCAAAACAAATTCATGGAAAATAAAAATGTATCACTCATCAGCTGTTGTACTGTAAATTGCAAAAATTTCTGAGAATTTCTGATCCTGTTGTGTTTCTTCCCCCTAAAAATCTAAAAAAAAAAAAATGTCTGGTGACATCATCTGAATGCCTGATATTGCAGACCATAAAGTTTATGAAAATTTGAGCGGAATTCCCCTTTTAGTGCTTCAAGCATGTACAGGCGGTTTGTGCAAGACTTTCATTATGTAATGGACCTGCATTTTTCTGCTGTTGCTTGCGCAGGACTGGGACCGTCTAGACAGAGCCTTCAGGGACATTCAGACCTACTGGAGAATGCTGGAAAGGAAAAGGAAGCAGCTTGAGAAGGAGCAGGACATACAAAAGACTGGTTTGCTTCAGAGTGTCAAGCACATTCAGCTGGACCTACGGGACCTGATGAGCCAAGTCAGCAGTCAGGTACCCATAGTTCTTACTGACATAACCCACGTTTTTCTTTTTTTTTTTTTTTTTTGGTGAGCAACTCTCCCTGTTAACGCCCACATGAATTTTAAAGGAAGTGACACTGTAGCTTGGTCTGATGAATGTTGTTTTGCTTTCTTCCTCTAGATGAGAGTTGTAAGGAATTCTTGGGTCAGACCGACACCTGCTGCAATACCCCAGAACCAACAGAGGAGCTCCAGAACTGTGTGGGAAAGCAGAGTGGAGGGCTATATCATTCTCAGGGACCTAGACCTTTACCTCACCAAACTAGCAAGAGACTTTCTTCTGCTGGCCTCCAAAACACACGTGTAACACAAAAGACTGCTTAAACAGAAGACTTAGGACAAAAACTGAACAATCACACAGCAGCTATGGGATTAACAGCTGTATAACATCAATCTGAACACCGGATTACTTTTTTTTCAATGATGTACTACTGTATATTTTAGGGCTTTTTTGGGTATTTCCCAAAGTTTCTGTCTTTCTTCTAACTGTAAGTTAGACACATGCTTCCAATAGACCCAACATCCTGTTTTTCCACCACCACCTCAATATTCAGGACTTTCCAAAGAAGTATTTGCTATTTATTATTATATTTATTAATGTGCTATTTATTATAAAGTGGTTTATTTGACTTGTTCAAGAGTAGATAAATAATGTTTTACAAAGGGCATTTTGTACTTAACAGTGTTGTTGAAGAATTTCAATAAATGAACTGAGGAAAACAGTGAAGACTTCATGTTTCTAATACTTAAATAGTTGATAGTAGCTGCTGCAAGTCATGTTCATAAAAGAAGACATGTTTCATATTTTTTTCAGGCAACTGCAAACCAACAGGTATGAAAGGTTTGGAGTCATTGTCCTTCAGTCTTGTTTATAGAATCTGATTTGAAATTTGAGTAAAGGGCTACTTCACTGCTTTAAAGGAATCTGTTGTTCAATAGTTGTTCAGCTCTAGTTCAAGATTTAAAATGATTAGAATGACCAAAACTGGGTTGAATTATAATACATCAAGGTTCTGATTTGGAACATTTTTATTTGTGTAAACACAAAAAATCAAATTTTGTTTCAAGTTGTATTTTTTATCTTTTTTTTTTTTTTTTTTTTTTTTTTTTTTTGCTTTTCAACAAGGCATTAGGTAGTTACTGGTACTAAGATAGAGATTTGTTTAAAATAAGGGTTTCAAAATTAATTCAAAAGTTTCTGTCAAATTGTTTCTACATTTTAAAGTACTTTTAATGAGATGCCAGGAAAATGATCAGAGGTTTATTTGGAAGTATGAAGTATATAGTATAAAATATTGCCTCTCCCTTCCACCATATACTGTACTGCATACAGCTGTCTTTCTTCCTTACAAGAAAGACAAATTTGGGTGCTTTTTAATATTTCTGATTTTGACAGAAAAACAGCTAAATACTATATACAGTGAAAACTAAAAAAAAAAAAAACTGGTTTTAATCGCATCAAGCAGTGTACATGCCACGCATCACTCTTATTAAGGTAATAAAAACTATTTTAACTTGAGTGCTATAAGCAGCATTTCTGTTAGAAGTCAATAGTGTTTGTTGTATATTTTTGTTTAGTATTAAAATCAAAATAAAATTAAATAAATGGTACACATTACATTATTAAAATGATAAAAAAAAAACTATATTTTATATTAATTTTGTATCAGTACAAATAATTGCTTTACTTTTTTCACACAATGCAATAACATCATATTACAAATTTTAGTTTTAATATTGTGATAGCATAATATTTTTACTCACAATTACTGTCGTGAAAATCTCATTCTTATCCATACCTAATTTGTCACTAACCATAGGTATTTGAGTTTTGGTTTTCTTCTGTGTTCATCTCAAATACTTCCTGGTTTATTGTTGTCAGGAAAAGGTCTTGCCATATTATTAGAGTTTTGCTATATTGGTTCATTCCTTTGTGTTTAGTTTCATTGTAAATTCATGTCTTCTGTTCTTTGAGCATTTGGATTTATTTCTCTTGGATTATAGGGTCTTTTACCCTGGGTTTGTAGTTTCTATGTCTTTGTTTAGTCTCTTATGTGTCATTATTCTTCTTCCCACAGTCTGCCTGTTTGCTTTCTTCCACAGCTGTTCATAATTCCTTGATTACCACACCTACATCCAATATTTTTCTCCATTATTTCCTCAGCATATAAACTCACTTGTTTTCATCGCTCTTTGCAGATTCATGTCTTCCCTGCTCTGCACTACTCAATACTACCCCTAATTGTTTTTGAATTTATTTAGCTTCATTATCTTTAGTTCACGTTTCTGGATTCCTGGATCTTGGGCTTTGTTTTTGTCAGTTTATTTTTGTATTATTAAACAGTTTTATTTTTACTTCACTTCTGCCTTTTGCCTGGGTTTGGGTCCTTCACAACCTCCACAGTATTTGTGACATAATTTAGACCCCATTAAAAGGGGTCCAGCTTGAATCCCCAGCTCAGATTCAAAGTCTCAGTTCAGACCTAATTATTCAACACTAATTACAGAGTCTCTGAAACACAGTTTGTGATTTGTGAAACATTTATTCTTTGTGTTAAAACAAAAAAATTGTGATTTTTAATGCTGTTTTTTCCTTCATTTCGACAACTTCAAATAGAGTTTTAAAAAAACTTTTCAAAGACAAATCACACATGGACAGAATTATTCAATAGTGTCTACAATTATTTGTGAAACCTTTTCTGAATTTATAAAAAGAATATAAGCAATGTAAATTTTATTGTTCTTTTGGCATTTAGACCACCTTATATGAGATTCTTCTTGAAAACTATCATTTAGAGAAGTTTAATCTGCAGTGAATTATTCTGCTCTGATGACAGATTCTTTAAAACACAGTTTGAGAGCTGTTATTTTTTATAACTATATTTCTGACAACTTTCAAATTTAATCTGCCTTTCACCTAAGGTTGTCCAAATACCAAAAACAGAGTAATCATCTTTCTCTTCTTTTCAAAAACAGAACAAAGGTTTCACAAATCATAAACTGTTGAAATATGGTCAGTATTTCTTCTTCACCCATGAAAGGTATTTCTAATGTCTCTGGGTAAGGAGTGGCTTAACACAAGCAATTGGACAGTTTTAGCCCTTGTCCTGGATGTGTCTGTGTTTAGTGGCTCTTGAAGCAGCGACTACAATCTCCATTCATGCTTTTTGAAACTCCTCCAAACTCTTGACTGAGTTTTGCTCCACAATCATCTCAATTATGCTTTCTTCTATGTCACTTTTTCCTCTCCATTTAACTTCCCATTGATTGGGCACAGTCCTTCGCAAACATCAAAATTCTTTAGAAGTGACCTTTTGGGGTTTTTAAATATGTTTTGCTGGAGATCTACCAAGTCATCAGTCTTCCCCATGACTGCATAGGCTGTAACATTTCAGCATTAAAAATCTTCTTTGTTATTAATCTTAAATTACATCCCAATTTTTAGAGAAACTGAACTTTGGGTTTTATAAGGTAAAAGCAATAATCATTCAAATCAACCTAAAATGAGAATGTATCATTGTGTGTAGTCAAGCTACAAAATTTAAGAGTCTCACTACTTGAATTGAATTATTGAAATCAATCAACTTTTGTATATTCTAATTTACTGACATCCTCCTGTACATGGCAAGATAAGAAACAGTGCTGCAGCAGCTTAAGTATCTTTGATGTTGAGCTAGAGCTGATAAAAGAAGTGCAGATTATTTGAAAACAGTGAAAGAGCCCTCAGTGCCGAATGGGTAACTTTAAGTCTGATGCCAACTTCTGCGTCATCCTGATTATCTTCTTGTTGTTTTCTGGATATTCATGTGATGCTGATCTGAGGAGCAGTCTGAAGAGGAAAACACAGTTTCAACATAGTCAGCTGGATGAAGGGGTTTTTTTCATACAAAAACAGAGACTCCCTCCCACGCAGCCTCCCTGCATGATCAGAGAACAGTCGCTGACTCACCACGAGCAGATGTCCTCTTTTGCCTTTGGCCACCTTTAACTCTGAACCCCTGATGAAATCAATTATTCCCTCCTTGGTTCTGGACACCGCAAACCGAATGCTGCGTTCCACGCCCCACAAAGCACACCAGAAGAGAATGAGATTGTGAGTTAAGTCTGCAAAGTTCATCATTCCAGAGGACCAGTCAGTGAAAGAGGCTTACCTGCCAGGGCTGATGTTGACGTAGTTGGTCTTGCTGGCCATCATGGCCAGTTTGGTCACCATCTCGATCACATGGGTGCAGTGCAGCACAACATCGACCTGAGGGAGGCACAGTTGGGATTAGAGTATCTGCGTTGTTGGTGCACATAAATAACCACCACATCTCATGTCCAGCTGTACCTTCTGCTTGTTGTCCTCGCACGGCATGTGCAGAACAACCATTCCATCACAGAGAGAGCTTACAGAGATACCTGATTAAAAAAGAAAACCTATATTAAACTCAATCAGGTGTAGAACAAATTTAAACTCCTTTAACTTTAATAACACCCTAACCTAACAGCCATGCAGGGATGGTTCAGAATTTCAAAAACATTTGTTGAAGGCTAAGAAAAAATAAGATCTGAAAGGTTAGCCTCTGCAGCAGGTTTTCACCTCTCAGAGCGGCATAGTCCATCTTCTGTTTGATCTTGGTCCTGTCCACCAGCACTGCGAAGGTGTTAGTGAGGAGCAGCTGACGGGGGCGAGGCTTGAAGCCTCTCCTGTCATACTTTATGACAGAGACTCCATACTGAGAAAAACAAGGAATACATATTATTGCCAGGGAGCGTTTGTTTATCATTCTTCACGATGTTTGAGCCCACCTGCACTTTTTCACTCCCAAGAGTCTGGAGAACCTTGAGGCTAATTTGCTCTCGCTCTGTGCAGCAATGGAAAGAGTCAGTGACAGCTACGGTTATGATACAGAGTTAAACATTGGATATATGAAAGTTTACCAAGCCTGGAATCCAAAAACAGCCTCCCAACACTGTGAGGATAGCAGCCTTTCTGATCTTTGAAGATCTCACTGGCTACAACCTTCTGCATCATCTGAAGGAAACACAAAAGTCAAGCAAAGTAAAATACTTTAAGGCTAATTTACACTGAAAGAGCATGGACAATATCTGCCATTCCTGGTGAAGATGTTGTTACATGTTCACATTTGTTGTTGTCTCCCCTAATGTTTTTGGTTTGTAAATCACAGGCACCTGTGATGGTTCACCGGTGGGGTGGAGCTAACCCAAGCTTTTAGATTGGGCTTGTGACACACCGGAGATGAATGTGGGTGATACATGGCATGCATGTGGAGCTGCTGTAGCAGAGTTTTTGTCTAGAAGAAAAATAAAAGAAAGTACAGTGCAGGAAGGATTTGAGAAAAGGAACCTTCACCTCAGGATGGATCAACCCAGAGGGGACCGTTGGATTTTGGCCGGGCTGAAGTCT
Organism: Anableps anableps; assembly: GCA_014839685.1. Classification (NCBI taxonomy): domain Eukaryota; kingdom Metazoa; phylum Chordata; class Actinopteri; order Cyprinodontiformes; family Anablepidae; genus Anableps; species Anableps anableps. The sequence goes on along the minus strand of CM026078.1, from coordinate 12,139,660 downwards.
TTTTTCTTTTATTGTTTTGGCTTTTTGGAAAAAAAAACTGGCTAGACGCTAAGGAAATGTTGCACTGGGGAGTTCACACGCCTGTCACTTTTTAACCACTGGGAAATCACATTTGGTGGGGGTTTGTCTTAGGAAAAAGAGAAAACCTACAACTTAAAAAAGAGAAAAACTATTGAACTGAACAATGGACTGTGTGAGCTGGCCCTACCCAACGGACTGCCAATTTCTCTTGGAACTCTGAACCGACATCGCCAGGTAGGCCCACCTCACTGTGTGTTCTGCCAGGTGCCTGTTTTTGTTTTTTTCCTCCTTTTTTTTTCATATACCAAGCCTAATGTTGCGGCTCTATTTCCGAAATCAATCAAAGACAAAAGTTGTGGAATAAACGAGCTGGAGGGGGTAATAGGACTGTAACAATGTGTAAAACATCCAGAGTCCTGGGTCCTCTTTTATGCTCTCCTCTCTTCAACTAACCCCAGAGCCTTTTTATATAAAATTTGGCCTGGGTAGTGGGATGGTCATGGAAGAAGGTTGATTTTATGTCAAGTGATCCAATTCTGTATTGATTTTGCCATGTTTTGGATAAATATCAGTTTTTTCAGTTTTATTGCAGAGGGTCCTTGATCTTTAATTTGAAATATTCTGGTATTTCAGGTGTTAATGATTTCCTGCTCTCCAGTAAGGTTCTCTGGGCCTTTGAGAGAGTAGTAGACCTGCATAACAAATCCTTCATTGTAATTCTGAAGATCAGCTAACCAAAGCCCACTGTTCCAGTTAATATCCTAATAGTAATTTCCATGGTAGGACAGAAATTGGGTTTGTCCTGGCATGCCTCTGAAACAACAGCATGACATTTAGATATTGGCTAATGATTGTTGAGACTTGGTTTTCCGAAGATGACATTTTTTGCTTGTTTTTTAACCTCTATTACCATTCAACTCACTGTTTGTGGTGGCAAGATTAACTTGTGACCTCCTTCGGTCTTGTTTGACACTGTTCAGTCATTATTTAACTTTTTAATTATTAGTTGGACAATATGAGCGAGTGTAAGCAAGTAGTTGTTTTCTTATAACATACATGTTCCCAAACTGAATGGCATATTTTCTTGTCATTCCCATTTTGAACAGTGGCTAAGAGAAACATCCCTCTTCCTCGAGTCATATTTATACCCTAGGGCAACAATAAGTCTAATTAATTATAAGTTCCAAGACACTTTGACCAATTTAAAAGAGCTAAGTACAAGTTACAAAATTCTAGAGTTGCTACTATTTTGTAGGAATTATTGGGGATGGCAACAAATGTGGCACTGGTAATTTAGTAAAAATTAGATTTTACCCCCCAATGAATAAACAAACTCAAATTAAAAGTTAGATTTTTTCCCCCAAGTTTCTGTGGAAGCTCATGCTACTACAATAAAAAATGAACCTATTTTTCAATGTAAACATCTTTACCAGGTTTACCAATAATTGTTAGATTTGCTATAATAAGCACCTGCTTCTTCCATTCAGGTTGAACCCTCCTGCAGTACTTGATGACCATGTTCCGCATGTGAAGCCTTTGGAGATGCTCTGAAGCCTGTGGGGAATGCATTAATACGTGTAGATCATTCTGTTTTATGTAGGCACTGGATTTAGCCAGCAGAAGGACCTATTGTTTGGATTCTTATTATGTACCTCAAAAAGCAAAGTAGAAGGTGTTGGCCAGCTCTTGTCTAAGACGTTCTTGGGGAGATTTTTTCTCAGATTTTTCAGGAACGAGTAGCGTACATGATCCAGGAAGTAATCATTCTCAGCACAGTAGTCCTCATGACGGTAGATGAAGCCCTTTATGAACCTGAAATGAAAGAAATTATTATTAAAAATTGCATGGACATATAAAAGTAAAGCTACAAAAACATTTTAAAACAAAGCATTAGTCCTGCACCTGCGTATCAACTGAGCTGCCTCGCGGCGCGTCTTAGCCCTCCTGCGTGCTTTCATCCCTCGCCACCCAGACTGGATCACAATAACTATGCAAACACATACATGAATACATTAACACTAACTCAGGTGTTATTCTTTGATAAAAGAGAACCACCCAGAGTGCAGACAGAACTCATAAAATCAAAAACTCAGCTTAGATCCAAATATGAATAAAGCTGAGTGCAGGGTTTCCATTTGAGACACAAAACTAAGTAGCTGTTATGCTCAGGGAGGATGTTTGTAGAGACCTGCATGTCTGATGCGCTGATACTTGGCTTTTTCCCTGTAGCCTCTCCAAGACTTCTGCAGAGTCACGGCTGGAGGAAAACAGAAAAGAAAAAATACTTTGGATATATATTTTATGATGATGGTCCCAAGTTCCCAAGTGACCACAGCACAAGAACTGATTTAAAATGGACTCCACCTTGATGTTTATCTCATTTATCTCATTGCTTATTGAGGCCAGTTTATTGTGGATGAAATACAGATGGACAGACAAATCAGTTTGATATGCTCTGACAGGTGACTGGCTGGCTGGAATTCACAAATCTACACCTTTTTCAGTCCATAAACATACAAGTGCTACCAGATAACACTATTTGGTGTGGATGCTGTTACTCAGGTAGGAAGATTCAAAGTTATCTATTTTCAGTATCAGTGTGGTGTTTAAAGATTAGGTCTATAAATAAAAGTAGCACAGGTCTTAAAGAGAAATCAGAATTGCCTAAAACAGGCATCAGCAGGTCAAAGCTATACAAAAAACTGTGATTACAAATAAGTCATAAAACTCAGATTGGTGCCAATTTAGTATTGAATGTATTCACTGGAAAAGTGAAAGGCAAAGTTTTCACAACTATGACCTTTCTGACCCCCTAATCAAACTGTACCTTACAAAGTTATTAATGTGGGATTACTTTAATGTATGTCATATTAACATGTAAGATAAACATAGCCACTTACCGATCTCTGGTTTTTTTGCCTCTAGTGCATCCTCAGTAGTGAAGAGAGTTTTTGGGAAACGAATGAAGATCTTTGACCTACAGAAAAAAAGACACAAAACAGTAGAGTGATATGCTGCTCCAAGGAAACAAACTACACTTACAACCTTGACTCATGTTTACAGCTGTGTCACATTAGGGCTCTACTGACACCTTTGAAGATTTTGGAAATTGCTACCAATATTTCCTTTACTTGATGCAAGGATTTGTTGACTTTATGATGCATCACGTTGAGAGATGTGTCTGGACCATGGGCTGGTTTAGCACCTGGACTTATACACCTCACAATGTTGTAATTTCCATTCATAATAATAAATTTATTGATTAATTTACATTGACATTCAGTCCAATACAATTTTATTAGTAAAAAATTTTAAAAACCACAGTGGACCAAAGTGCACTACAGAAAAATAAAAACATAATAAAGAGAATAAAATACAAAAATAGATTAAAAAGACATAAAACATAAAACACATTATTGTTCTTAATTACTGTAATTGTATAATTACAGTAATTAAGAACAATAAAAGAGAACTAAATAAACTGGTAACAATAATATGTTCAACATCTCAGATGGTGTCAAAAGCCTGGAAAAAAAGATGGGTTTAGGAGGAGCAGTTGATCAGCTGACCTGAGAGAGTGGGAGGTGGGTGAGGGGGTAGTAGAGAAAGACATTAAAAATGTACAGACATTAAAAAAACAACTGGCATGACAACAGTATTTATAATGAGCTGATTAACCACTGTTTAAGCCTGTGGTTATCAACAGTGCTTCTCAAATGTGTTCCTAAACCTCATGCAACTATGTCCTCTGATTACCTGCCCAGTTTGTACTCTTCTGTTTTGTAGCCCAGGTGGTTTACTAGAGCAGAAACCCCATCAGCCAGTTTTCCGTTCCAGTTGGGCCATGTCTCAGGACACAGAGGCTTGTATCTAAAAGCATTTAAAGTTCATTATCGGAACAGAGCAGAACGGAACAAATAGCATCAAAAACATTTGGAGGGGAGGGCTACGTCACCTCTGCAAGAACGCTTCAAAGCGACGGCGATAGGCAAAGCCAGCACGCCGGACTCTCAAGTTCTCCATCAGACCCAGGTACTTCACCTGGTGTCTCACCAGAACTTCATCAAAACGTCCTGCAGGCAGACAGCATTTTCATATTATAGACACCATGTCATATAAAACACACTGTCATAAAAGTTAATGAGCACCCCAAATATAATGATATATATTGATTCTTTCTCTTCAAATTAAAGATGCAACTTCCTTTTTTTCTTTTCAGTGATTAACTTGGTTTTTGAACCCACCACTTTTTCAGACTTTCAAATTTTGAAGTATGTCATAGATAATTTAAGGCCTCAGGTAACATCTAGCTGTGGGAAAACAAACATATGTATCTCAAGATTTAACCAGATTTGCTTCAGTATTTTGTGACTCTATAGTTCTGATGATATAAATGACATTATCATTTACAGTGTCAGCTGAATTTGTCAGCAACTCTGGTAAAGATGTGTGAAACATTTTGAAATACATTTATTTTTTATTGCAGCAAAATCTCTGACTGAAAAATGTAGGAAAGTCTGTTAGTTTAAATATATTTATGCAGTTTGGTTTTCAACAGGATTTAGGTCTGGAGAATGAGATGGCCATGGAAGAATATTGATTGTATGTTATTGTCTGGTATTTCAAAAGGCTTCATTAGGTTCCCAGGGTCTTTAGAAGAGAATCAGGCCCCTAACATCACAGATCCTCCACCATGCTTAACAATGGGCAAAAGTTTTTTTGTTGTTGTTTTTTAACACATATTCATCTGTTTCATCCCAAAGCCAAATGGAGTACTTGTTGCCAAAAAAACCTCAATCTTACAAAACAACACGGTTCCAGTTAGAAGGTAGGACAGAAAATGCTTTTTATTCTGGCATCACTCCCAAACAACCAGTTGGCATGTATGCCACTTTTTGCTACAGCTTCCTAATAGTGAGTTTGGGAAAACATTTTTTTTTTTTTTTTTTTTTTTTTTTTTTACCTCTTTCACCATCATCTTCATGGTCTTTGGTGGCAAGGTAAATATGGGTCCTCACCCAGGCTGGTGAGGTGCTAAATTAATTAGGCTTCTGTGCTGCATCATATTTTTACTCCCAAGGAAACAATAAGTCACTGATTATGGATTAAAAGTTCCTAGATTCTCTGACCAATTTAAAAAAGTAAAGTATGAATAAATAAAAGGTTGTTTGAGGTGGCATGGTTAAAAATAAATAATACGAAACAAATTAAACTTTGGATTTTTCTAAATTTGTCATTGTGAGATTATGCTGCTGCAAGTTATTTTTACTCCTCTTGACCAGGGGTAAAAATAAATGTGGCACCCTACCATTATCTATAACCTATTTCTACCAAATTCTGTTTTCTTTTTTTAGATGTGATGTACTTCAAATGTGATCTTATTTGAAACTAACTTCTAACAAGCAATTTTCTAAGGAATTGCAGAAGGTATCTGAACGTACCTGGCTGCTTGGAATCATTGGGTTTGATACAGCGCACGTAGGATGGCTCTTTAGACATGAGGATCTCCATTAGCTTCATCAGGCTGTTTTTAAACTGGGAAGCAGCCTAAAAGAAAAGACAAAACCAACAAACTTTGGAGTTTTGTTCTTGCATGGGACAGAGAGAAAGAACAGAAAAAGCTCCTGAGTTGCTTTAACACTACACTACGAGTGATGCTTGATTTAAAACAACCTAAAGGGTAAAATAAGAGTTAGAAGGCCGTGAGAGAATAATTCACACCATTTCTGGACGTTTTTGGTCGATCACTTCCTCCCTGCGGAAGCAGTGACTTAGGATCTGGTTTTCTGACTGGCACATGACCTAAACAAAAACCAAACCACAAAACCACATGTCAACAATGCAGAAGGACACACCCTCTCCTTCCTCTTTACAGAAGCAATGGGGGAGGCTCAGCCATTTTAAAAAGGTCCTGCAAAGCCCCCTTGTGTTCACTTCTACATCAACATCACCTCTTTCAGATTCCTGTTCAGCAAATCATTGTTCTTGTCCAGGAAGCCTGAAGAAAAAAGAAACACTGTTTATTAAATAATCAACTCCTTTATAGACTTTCCTGAAATACTTGAATAAAACAATTTCTTATTTTAGATCAGTTTTACCGTTGACATTATAGTTGACCTCTCCTGCGTAGTGCAGCAACCTGAACTCCTCCCTGCTCATTGCCCTGCGAGTTTTTCCATTTGCCAACTTGTGTCTGAAAGACATCCCCCATTATCAAGACAGAATACTTTGTAGTTCCTTTAAATTTAATAGTTTACACGTATAATGGGCATGAATGAAATAATTTCTGGCTCAAAGAACTCATATGTTTGAACTTCTTTCAGAGTCAGATGATTAAGCAACAAACAACTTTAATGGATTTCAAAAACAGGACTTGGGTGCACAAGTTTGAATCTATTGTGGATTTCTTTCTAATCCACAATAAAATGGCCAAACATCATTCATCCACACTGAATATGTATGGTGAAAGCAGATATTTAGAAACACTGAATTGTAAGACACGTCATGTGCTCTGATGAAACTTAAATTGAAGTATTTTGACCATAATGACTGACTACACAGTAGGTACATTTAACAGCAAAAGGGGGAAGCTTGCAAGCCTGAGAACACCAACCCAAGTGTGAAATATTGGGGTGGCGGCATCATGTTGTGGTGTGTCTTGGCAGTAAGGGACTGGTGCAGCTCATACAAATAGAATTCATCATATAAAAATAACATTATGAGTAAATCTCAGTGCATCAGCCAGCCTGACTCAGTTCGACCAGCCATGTCAGGATTGATGCAGAAGGTCAGGCAATTATAGTAAAAACTAAAGAGGAAAATGAAAACAAGAAAATAGATGTAAACTTGAGGGCATCAATTTGAGTGACACTGAGTGAAACTTGGGCAGAGTTTGGTTTTTGAACAATGACTTCAGACATTAAAACGAGCTTTGAGATGGGCTTTCAAAGTCTCAAACTTAACCCTTTTGAAGATTTATGTCCGATGCTTAAAGGCTGGGTCCCTGGCGGGAAATCAACCATTTTAAATGAGCTATTCCAACAGAGTAGTAATTTGCTAAGGGAAATTCAACCAAATATTTTGGGGGTATAAGTGTATATGTGAACCTATACTTAGGTTTTCAAGGATCCTTACGTGATAAAATGGGGATGGCCACCCACTGTGTCCTCCAGCTTCTCCAAAAAGGAAATATCACAAGTCTCTCCTGGTCTCAGGCATTCCTCATCCTGAAAGAGAGTTCTTTTAGAAAGATAGAAAGAAGAGACTATATGTCGCTATGGCACATGCACAAGCAGGTGACATACACACCAGAATGGAGATGATGCCTTTGTGCTTCTCCTCTATCAGGTCACAAATGATCTTGTTGTCAAAGTACTGCACCGTCTCCCACTGTATTTTAAGGACACCAATGTTATGTTGCTATGTGCTCATAACTATGAAAAAACACGACAGAGTTATTTGTTGTGAAAACCAAATGGAAAAAAGGAAGAAAAATTGACTCACAGCAATTCCTTCCATCTCATACTCCTCCTGCTCAGATCTGAGGGTGAGCTCGATAAAGAGCTGCTGAAGCTTTTCATTGCAGTAGTTGATGCAGAACTGCTCAAAACTGAAGGAAGAGTTAGAATTAGAGTAAATAAATGATAATAAAGAAATAGTGAAATAGACTTTTGGTTACAGAAGATTCTTAAAAAGCAGATGAACATGCAAGACAAACTGGAGAAATGAAGACTTGTTGCACCTGTTGCACTGCAAGACTTCAAAACCATAGATATCAAGAAGCCCTATGACCGAGGTGTCTTTGCGGCTGTGGTTGATTTCCGCCTGCACGTACAAAACACAAATCAGTTTTAAAAAATGGGAACAATCCTAAAACACAATGAATGAATTTCTGCAGAGAAGAGCTGCTGTTCCTGCACCTTTAGAGCAAGTGACTGGTTGATCTTCTCCACCAACCAATTAAAGGTCCGGCCATACACAGCCTTCGCCAAAGCATCCCGGGCAGAGACTGCTTGTTCAAAATTTAGTGGGCTGATCATCTGTAACCAACAGAGATAAATCAGTCAACACACACTAAACAAGTTACAGCACAAGGAACATGCTTGAGAGGACAATCACCTCCTCTCCTTTGGCTGTGAGTTTCTTGTGAGTGAGGGCCTCTCTCAGGGCTGATCCATCAACACCCAGCAGCTGCAAAACAACAACAGCACATGTGCTCTTAGCTATGCTGTTTTTTGGCATATTTGAGCATGTAGAAATACCACCATGACTGCTCTGACCGTTGCGACATTTGATAGCTGGGTCTCAGTGGTGACATAAGTTTCTCCTTCCTCCCCTTCTCCAAAGAGCGTGTTTCCCAGATGGAGAACACTGGCAATGATGTTCAGCAGTTTCTGAGACAAACAGATAGGAAAAAGAGCTGAGCAAGCTATTGCAAGCAACTGGCTTTGTTTAAAAGGGTCGAAGAATGATAAATATTGAATATATTGAGACCAAAATCAGCTTTTTTCAGTTTAATCAAGTTGTTGTTTGGGTCCTTAGTTAGAATCCAAAAGCAATTAAATAAATGTATAAAATTTTGCAACCATTAACTTTGTGCCCTTTATGTTTATCCCATAGAAAGGACTCCTGTGTCTCTTTTTGTTTATCTTATGCTTTGAAAGCACTCATGGCTCAAATACTCAAACCGAGTCTGGTTATGCTAGAGATTTCTTCTTGTTAAAAGGGAGTTGTTCCTCTCCAGTGTTGCTACATGTTTGCTCAGGGTGAGGGATTGCTGCATTTCTGCAAAGTCAGCGACTCCATGCAATTGGCTGGGCTTCCTTAGATGGAAAACTTGTTATTAATGGCCAATAAATAAGCAACTGAAATTGTATTGTATTATATTTTGAACTGAACTAAACTGTTTGTGCTTAGAGCTGTATCCCACTATGTGACTGGACTGTTCTACAATGAACTCACTTGAAGTTGGACTGAACTGAATTTGTTTGTTTTGTAAAGTACATTGAGGTTACGTCTGCCCTAAACTGGCACCATATAAATAAACCGAACTGAAATAAAAACATTTAAATAGTTGCATTGATATTGGACCAGACAACACAAGTAAACAAATAGTCAACTCTGTTTGTTACCTGCACTTCTTCTATGGTGAAGCCGATCACGTCCAGGGCCTTCCTCACAACTTTCCAGTTGTTCTTGTCACTTATGGAACTCACTCTGGGACAGTTTCCCTAGAGAAAACAATTTTAAAACCCAAATGACTATGAAACTGCACGATCCTCTGTTGGACAACAGGTAATTCATTGAGCTGTAGTACTTTAACCAGGTAGTGGTAGCTGTGAGGGTTCCTCTCTAGGTTCAGTGTGTTGAGCAGGTCATTGTCTCCTCCTTCGAGGAGCTGATAGAAGATGTGGAAATTTCTTTCCCCATGATTCTGGTGCACCACTCGAGATTTCTCTAGCAGGTAATTTAGGATGTGACCACCCATTGTTGCACCCTAGAAATAGTTACACAAAGCATTGAAAACAGAAAGCAACAGTCAGATGTTAGCTGAAGGTTTAAACCATCTGAGATGTATTACCATACTAGAAAATAAAAACATAATTTACTTTGAAGTCAAACTGGATATCCATGTATTTTCCAAAGCGGCTGGAATTGTCATTTCTCAGTGTTTTGGCATTACCGAAAGCCTGCACAAAGAAAAAAGACACAAAGTATTTGAAGAGTCAGCCTTAAGCACAGCTTAAAATAAAATTACTTGATCAACAGAAAGCATTTAAAAGAAGTTGAAAAAAAGCAGATAACACAACACACCTCCAGGACAGGGTTGGACTGCAGCAGACGGTCACCGAGGGTCACCATGTGATCATTAGTGGGACAGGTGACAGCGTAGTAGAGGAGGATCTTCTTGGAGGCCTCTGTTTTACCTGCTCCACTCTCACCTGATATAAGAATACACTGATCCCTCCTCTCTGTACGCATGGCCCGGTATGTGTTGTCTGATATGGCATAGCTTTTGGAAAATGTATTAGTAAAGAAGCTTTAGTGACAAAATGAGACAAGAAAAAAAACTAAACCAGTGCTCCTTTTTCTAATGAACCATTTGAGATTTGAAAATAATTTTTACAGAATTTAAAATTTGATTTTCACTCTTTATAATGATGATGTTTGTAATTGTCTCTGTCTGTGTCCTACACTGTGGGCTCTCATCCATATCAGACAACATGGCTCGGAAATCCCCACTTATCCTGGGAGAGATGTGCAGAGAGCAGCTGAAACTCTATTCATTAAATGTTAAGACATTCGAAGAGAACAAGACCATGTAATACTAATGGAAGGTAGTGTTATTTTACTGTTTTTAGCCAAGATGGAATTGATTTTTAATAAGGTATTAGACTGGGATTTGGCATCAGACAGTTTTCTGTTGTTAAACACTTGAATTGGTATTAAGGGAAAAAAATAAACTAATCAGTACATCCCCAGTAGTAATAATATAATATCATATTTTATGGACTGAACAATATATCAAATCCCAGTTGCCACTGCAATTTCAGTATGTGAAATATCACATTTGCAAAGTACTGCTTGGATGCAATATGTGAACGGCCTAATATTTCAAGTGTCATGCATTAAAACTCAGCATGTTCATAATATAGATGATCAGTTAGATGGCCTTTTCCTGTCTTTCAAGCCCACACTACATATAGATCTTGGGGACATCATGATGATAGAAAAAGAAAAAAAGAAAACAGTGGGGAAAGTTTTTCCTGAATATTGTGTACCTCTATTTTTTTCATAACATTATTAATATTGTTTTATTTAGAAATATCATAAGGGGCAAGGAGAATTTAATGGATTAGGTTTTTCAGTGTCAAGGGGACACAAATAATCAGCTATAAGAACAGTTTTTAGTTTCTAAAGTTCTCAAGACAAAACAGTACCTTAATAATGAATGAGGAACATGCAGTGACTCACATGTGAGGAGAAATTTCATAGAAGCTGACACCTCGGTAACGCTCCATCTGCTGCTTAGAGTAAATCTCCAGCTCCTTGTATGGGTTCACTGACACCAGCACCGAGCCAATATATGTCTGAGGGGAAAACATTGAGGGAAGAGAAATCCTATTCAAATAATCACCACAAAGTGACTTTTGTGCTTTTTTAAGCATTTGAAGAGAAGTGGTTCTGATTACATATATGAGATTTTCTCTGAAACGTCTCCGCAGGTTTTCTATGAAGGTGGCCTCACTGTTGTAGTTTTCCAGCAGGACAAAGTCCTGAACTCCAACCCTGTCTCGGGCAGTCAGGGCGCTCTCCATTACCAGGCGCACTCGTCCTTCATCCACCTCCTACAAACATGGTGTTTAGGAATGAAAAACATTCGATTATTCATACAATTATTCATGGGTTGAAACAAGAAAAAATTAAATTTTAGTACTTTGCCAGCAGAGGGCACAGAAGGACCCATTTTATCTGACTCATACTGTTTTTCTCAACTGTGACCACACTAATATCTGGCGCTCAGAATTAGAATACTTGCCAAATAACATTTTAAAACTTAGGATCAAGTAATACGGGGACACAATAGCTACTGTAAAAATACTTTCACTATACTAATCTATAGGCATAAAGTTATAAAAAATTCACCTCTCCTTGCCAATGTTAAACACTGGAGACATTTGAAAAATCCTAATGACAAACGCAGAGGATAAAATCTTCTGGTATGTGAAGGTGAGATAGAGCATTAACATGTATTTACAGAAGACACACTGCTCCATTCCCAGACAGGATTTAATCAGTACCACTATGTGTGTGTGACAATAAGTGTGCATATTAAATGCACAATTGTGGTAGATATCACATAAATATTCTCAGTTTTGCCCTTTAGTAAGACTGTGGCCACACTAGACCTTACATGCAAGCACAAATACAAAGAGGCATTGATATCTGTAGATACTTACCGGTGATAGTAATCCAGAGACGTAATTTAGGGTGAAATTATTCCACCACACCCTAAGCAAGCTAAGAGCACACTGTGACTAGTACCAATGGCTTGGTCATGAAAGAAGATCTTCTGTTTCACATTCATGAAAAGAAAAAAAAAACAAGCAAAAAGTGGAACAAAGGGGCTAGACTTCCACAGGATTTCTGTTTTTCATGTGCACAAGACTCTCTCAGGGGTCTCATTTGCCCTGCTAATGCTGCTAAGAGGTCATTATCTTTGGACCCTTGGTGCAGGAAAGTCCATACAAAGAAAACATGCGAGGACAACAGTGGAAGAGAGCCAAGAGCAAAGGAAAGTTAGCAAACATTTCCACTGCACCCCCTCCTCTTGATTTCACCTCAAGAGTATTGTTCTCCCACTTGCAGGTGGCCTTCCTACAGATAGTAAATACAGTTCACAGTCAGATTTTTCCAAATGATACATGTAAGGAATGCTGAAGTCACAGTCTGAGAGATGCCAGCTTTTTTCCCTCAAATACTAGAGTTTAGTTTCTAGTCATGATACCCATGTGAGGAGGTGATGTTGGTGTGGTGATGCAGATAATCCCAAATTCCTATACTGATAGGCTGAAGAGGATTACCACTCATTAAGAGCTACAGGATCCTATGTGTAGAAACAACTCAGGTTCATCCCTTGAGTTTAGGAGATTTCATCATAGAAAGATTCATACTGTAGAGTGAAACTTATCTCTAATCCTCATAGTATAAAAAAATGACATATAGGTCCCCTGTAGACTTACAGGCTTTAAACCGAGCTCATGCATTTTCATTAGGGTTGAGGTTAAAGCGATTGACAAAGATTACTTTAAGCCTGTCTTACCCATTCTGAAACTTGTTAGGATCTATATTTGTGATCACTGTTGGGTCTAAATCGTAATCCTTTGATCCAAATGGTCACCCTTAGATAAGGTAATGGATCAGAATGTTCAAGAACAACCCAGAGAAGACAAAGACTCAAGCCTAACAAAAACTGTAAGATGCTGGAACATCTGTGGAAATATTCATAGTAAGGAAAGCTTAATATGTCCACCAATATTGACAGCCTGAAGCATAATTGAAATTTGAAGCTGGCTACAGGGGCAAGTCAAATGCCTGCTGGGACAAAATTATGGTCAAACAGGACAATGATTAAGCTATTTGGCCACCATGATGAATTATATTTGGAGGAGCGTGTGAGGTTTTCAGACCTTAAAACACTGTGCTAACTGTCAAGTATGGCGGTTATTGCATCATTCTGAGGATCTGTTTCTCTGCAGGTGGTACTGGTGCACAGCAATGTGTGGATTGAACAATGAATGAGGAATACTTCAGAATTTTTCAACTTCACATCTAATCAATGACTACATGGTTTAAACTTTTACATAGTTGGATGTTCCATGAGAACAATGATCCTAAACACCCATAAAAACTGATTTTCGGAGTGGATAACTCAGGCTCGTATTAAGCTTCTTGAATGGCCCCACAACTCAAATGAAATCAATCAATTTAAACAAACTCTAACAGTTCTATTAAGAAAAATAGTTAATTATCCAGCCAAAATAATGGCAGAACCTGTTGATAGCTATAAGTATGTGGTGTAACTGCAACTTGCTAAAGGAAATGATTCCAAATATTAATGGAGTGTATGTATATATTTGAGCTTGCATGAATACTATTGAGTCAAAAATCAAACTTGTGTGCTTAGTTTTAGTTTTTAAAAATCACCAACTAATAAATGCATGCCAATGATGGCTGTACGTCAAGTTCACACTAGCATTGTGGGTCAGAGTTAGATGACTTAACATGCAAATAATATCCATTTAATTAGTGGTCATTAACTGAATTTAAAATAAATGAAAAAGACAGTCAAAGTCCAAAGAATACATTGAAGAACCTCAGAGAGTCTAAATACATGTTGCTCCACATCTTTTTTTTAAATAAATACAAAATGTACAAAATGTGCAATATTTGATCTGCAATTAGATCATTTCGAAGTGGAATATCAATGACATTTACTTATTTATACATGGAAGTTTATTGTATTTCTTAAATGTATGTTGCTTGCTTTTTATGTGTCCAATTTATTTTATATCTATCCTATTTTTTTTTTTTTTTTTTTTTTTAAAAACCTTTACTATTTTTGAGTTGGAGAAACACACAACAATTCCAGTGTGCTTATACTATAATGTATTTGTGGAAATGGTAATAAATTCTATTCTATTCTATTCTATTCTAAAAAAGTATGACTCTTTTGGGTCAAAATACAGCATAAATAAATGAGGGATGACTCATGACATTTGTACCGTTCTCTGCAGTATGTACTTGGCAGACTGTATATATACAGTGTACAAAAAGCCTGACACTTTTGTATACTGCTACAGGCTAGAGAAGCTAAATCCTTCTGACTTTTATTCAACTCCAAAACACAGCAAAAACATTGCCTTGAAGGCCCTATCAGTTTCAAGTCATGAGTTTACTTTTTGTCTCAGTTCCAGGAATTGCATCACTGAACACAAACAACTTCTACCAATAAGAGGCCTTTATCCAAAGCTACAGTTATGGCCATAGAGTTTAGAGACTGATGGAAATCTTATTTCTGACTAGACAAAACAGTTTTTATGGTAACAATTTCAGTTGAATTTAGGTTGCTGTGAAGTGTGATCAGGTGAAATGCAGTTAACTGCAAAGTTAATGAAATTTATTACAAATTAACTTAATCATAAAGACTTATTTTACCCAACCATAAAATAAACTGCTAGCATCTTCTCAAAAATTTTTTAATAAGAAGACAGTTGATTTCACTCCATCATTCTCGATGCTTAAAAAAGAGAGCTGTGACTGAAATGATTTTTCTTTTCTCAGTCATGGCTAACTCCAAGGAAACATGTGTTGTTACCATAACTCTGCATCCTAATGGCTTCATAATCAACCATTTAAACTTTACATGCCAAAGAAAGTCTCTCAAGAGCCATAAATATCTCCTAAAGAAGATTTGGATAAGAAATTGGATTACCAACAGTGCAGAACTTGTGAAAAAAAAAATGTTAGCAGGCAGGTATAAGTGAGGCATTCACTTTTGTAAGGTTGACTGGTTTTAAGAAGTGGTACACAGAAGCCAAGAAAAACATCATCATTCTGAGAATTGGACTGCTGAAGACTGAAGTAAGCACTTTTTCTCCAATGAAGGCTTCATTTTTGGGTCATCTGAAAAGGGGGTTGTCCAGTGAAGGAATAATGAATCTTCCCATGAGTCCTGTTTCATCCCGACAGTGAAGCATCCTGAGACGATTCAAGAGTTGCCACTTGTCCAAGGACGTTGGTTGAATTATTTTGTCATGAATAAAGAATGGTAACAAAGCATTCTCTAAGAACAACTTCTCCCAATGATGCAGGAAAAATGTCATGATGAAGAATACATTTCCACAGAAACAGAGCTCTGCGTAACATGGAAAAAGTGATAACTGAGCAGCTCAGGGATCAAAACACTGCTATCCAAATACTGTAGTCTTCAAGAGCCACGCCCCAGTGATTTTTAGATGCATCTCAGTTCCCAAACACCTGAATAAAATGGATAAATTACCTACTTAGGATGTAATCAAATTCTGCAGAGACCTAGTAATCCCCCAACATCTTAATCACACCCAGAAACTGCTGTCAATCCTCAAAAAGTAAGTGAACAAACTAAATCACTAAAATTGTGACAGTGTTCAAGTCCTGATCAAGTAGGAATGGGTCATCATCAGTCAGGATTTAACCCAGCAGCTGAAGTTTTTTCTAGAGCAAACCAATATTGACACTTTGCATAAACTTGATGTGCTTCTCAATTAAAGCCTTTGTAACTCGTGAAATTTTCAGGATGGAACCTCAGAAACATCTGACAAAACCAAGGACGTTGAAATCAAATATGAAAAGATATGAGGACTGCCTTTATAGAGAGGCTCTGGTTAAGGTATATCACCCCCAAAATGCTTACTTGTAAGTCAATGGGTCCATGAGGACACCGGTGTCCTCATGACAGTTAAGGGGTTTTAAAGACCTAAACATCAGAGATGGAAATGTAAACAGAGAACAATTTCTGCTGCTTTTATTGTCTGAAAACTCACCAAGGTATGCAGAGAGAACATACTTTGGCAGACAATGCTTGCGTGCATAGTGCAGGATCTGACTCTGACTAACAGATGGCTTTGGTGGAATCTGTATGTTTTAGGTGCAGCTGCAGTGACAGCCAGCGAGGAGGGTTAGGAGCAGGACTTGGCTCCAGGCTCCATGACTGAGCTCTGTTGGGCTGACTACATACAGACTGCATTCCTTATAAGGCATGCCCCACCATTGAGTCCTGGGGCGAGCTGGTCTTTGACCACAGCTGGTTCTCTCTACCACTAACTAGACTGAAACTGGTGGATAAATCTCATATTTATCCAACTTTAGTTTGAATTCAAGCCTGAACAAAACCCCCAACATGTACACTGAATCACAAGGCAGGAAAGAGAAGTCCCAGAGTGAGTCATTGATCTGTTTTACTTTTTGCTCTGTGCTGTCTCCCTGGTGGTTCAAATCTTTTTTGTGTGAATGCAAACAATCCAGAAACAGCTTAATTCAAATCTGCATGCAGCAGTGAGCATGCAAACACAACAGAGAGCATCATGAGGTAGATCTTACCCTGCCTTGGTACCTCATGCTGTCCTGTTACAGCTTGGGGGGGAATACAGCAGTGGTTTCCCCTAAGAGGAGTGCTCCTCCTCCTCCTCCTGTCTCAAACAGACTCCTCAACTGCTCCTTCTCATTCACCTTTGCCCACAAGCGACACAGCTCGACAACTTGTCCACTTTCTTATCGTCTTCTTGGCTTCCTCCCTCTTTGTTGTCCCAATCCCCCCTGAGAGGACAAAGTACACACATTCAGGCCAGAATGATCTTGGCTCCTTCTTGTTTAGACCTTCAATCCATCTCGATTGTGACAGGTCAAAGTCAATAATGGCCACTGCACAAGTTCCTTCTCTTCTGCACTCAAAACTTCACTGCAAGAGACAAGGGCAGGAACTCCACTCACACGTCACGCTGAAAGGAGAAGAAGGGGAAAAAAAGGCAAGGGAAACTATGCTGCTGGGTGCTGAAAAAATAAAAAGAGCTTGAGAAACAGAGACCTGAGAGGTTCTGGAAAAAGTTACTAACATCCCTAAACTGCAAAGATGTAATCAGAATTCAACTTTAAAAAAAATGAAAAGAAACAGAAATCATATGACGGGATCTCATTACATTCCTTCTTCTTAGTTCTTCCCTCCCAGTTTGGTGCGATCCCTCCCTATTTTCTCCCGCAAGCTGAGACAGATTCACATCCACTGTGAGTTATGGAAATGTTTTGTGAGCAAGACAGCCCATCTTCTTGTGGCTTTCCCTTATTGACAAAACAGCTTGCACCATTTAAAAAAAAGCCAAAATAACCTGCAGATGTGATATTAGTCATGGCAACAATCATAAATATCTTTGGAACATATAAATTTAGCGTTTGTGCTGTGTGTTTGGGTTATAAAATTCCTTTCTGATTATGCTCACTCCCACTTTGGACTTTTTTAGGGAGTGCAAACAGGGCCAGATGCCCTATGTGGGAGAATAGCTCCCTCTTCTGGTCTCTCATCTTCATTTGTGCTTTACTCTCTCCTCACATCTCTCACTTTCCCCTGTCGGCATCATCAAATATCCAGTACTAAGGAACCTGAGTAATGCTATCTGGAGAGACAGAGACACTTTATGTTTTAGTTCTACCACTCTTGGGTATGTGTGGATCTATAAACAAGCAGAGAAGATCTACCACTAATTATTTCAACAAAAAGTAGGCAAAACCTTCACTAGATGTGTGCAATTATATACAAAGCATACAGTGCCTTTAAAAGGTATTCACCCCCTTGGATGTTGCTTTTACAAATCAATCATGATCAATAAAATTTAGCTTTTGTAACAAAAAAAATACAAAAAACCCTCTTTAATATCAAAGTAAAAACCTGATTTCTACAAAATAATGACAATTAAATACAAATATGTAACATACAATAAGTGATTAAATAAATATTCACCCCCTTCGAGTCAGTATTTAGTAGATGCACTTTTGGCTGCAATCATAGCATGGAGTCTGTGTGGATTGGTCTAAGTCGGGCTGCATATCTGGACTCAACAATTTTGCTTTGTTTTTCTTCCTTGTAGAGCTGTTCAAGATCTGTCAGGTTGCATGGGGATCTGATGTGAAAGCACTTTTAAAGTCTTGCCACCAAATTCCCGACATGACTGAGGTCTGGGCTTTTACTGGGCCACTCCAGAACATCCATCTTGTTGTCTTCAAACCTTTTCTTTGTAGCTTTATCTGGATTCTTCGGGTCATTGTCTTGTTGTAAAATAAATGTTCTCTGAAGCCGTAGTTTTCTTGCAGATAGATACTAATTGCCCTCCAGAATTTGCTGATATTTTGCTGCATTCATTTTACCTTCCACCTTTACAAGCCTTCCAGGGCCTGCTGCCAAGAAGCATCCCCACAGTATGATACTGCCACCACAATGCTTCATAGTGGGGATGGTGTGTTTGTAGTGATGTGCTATGTTTGTGTCCGGCAAACATAGCTTCTCGTCTGATACCCAAAAAACTCCATTTTTGTCTTGTCAGACCAAGGAACTTTCTTCTTCTTGACCATTGAGTCTCCCACGTCTTTAATGAGCTCTGATATGAGTTTTCTTTAACAGTGACTTCCTCACTGCCACTCTCCCATAAAGCTTTGACTGGTGAAGAACCCGGGCAACAGCTGTTGTATGCAGAGTCTCTCCCATCTCAGCTGCCGAAGCTTGTAACTTCTTCAGCGTAACTATAAGTGTCCTGGTGGCCTCTCTCACTAGGATTAAAGGATATTTCTATTCTTAACTGAACTTCAGGTGATGCTCAGCACATTAGAGATTTTTTTGTATCCATCCCCTGACTTTTTACTTTTTAATAAACTTTTCTCTGATTGTGTTGGGGTGTTCTTTTGTCTTCATGCTGTAATGATAGCCAAGAATACTGATTAAACAGTGAATGGACCTTCCAGACACAGGTATCTTTATACTACAATCACTTGAGACACACTCATTGCATTCAGGTGATCTCCATTCCACTCAATGTGAGACTACAAGCACCAATTGGCTGGATATTTGCTAAATTAAGTCAGTCACTTTAAAGGGGGTGAATATTCATGCAATCACTTATTTTATGTTATATATTCTTATTTAATTGTCATTATTTTATAGAAATCAGTTTTCACTTTGACATTAAAGGGTTTGTTTTCCTATTTTTTGTCAAAAAAAGCTAAATTTTGTTAATTGTGATTGTTTTGTAAAAGCAATAAAATTATAGCACATCCAAAAGATGAATACTTTTTATAGGCACTGTGGCAAACATTTTTATGAACTTTGAACATTTTCAAATTTTATCAAAAATCAGTCTGATCTTATCTTTCATGTCGCTGCTAAAGAAAATCATCCCCACAGCATGATGCTACCAAGAGTCACCCCTGAGATGTTGTTTTTGCTCCCAGACATAGCATTTTGGAAAATTAGCCAAAATGTTACATTTTGGTCTTTTCTGACCAAGGCATCTTCTTCCACATGTTTGCTGTCCCTTGATGTATTGTGGCAACCAGTAATTGTGACTGGCTAAAATAATCAGTCAGTGTTGATCAACTTTGCAAAGAGCACCCAACTGAGCTAAAGGCTATACAATTAGCTTTTTAGATTGTAATTTAGTTTGTGCATAAAATCATGATGGTTGTCACCAAATTACTTCTGAACTGGACTAAAAACTATTCTGAAAAGGACATTAGGCAGGCAATCATAATTCAGGATGCTGATTTTATTGCTTAAAAATTACATGATAAAAGTATAACATAAAACAGAGGCAAATAAAAAAGTAAACTTGTATGAGCTGATAAGTTTACCCTTATAACAAAGCAATAATTCCTTACCATAGCTGAGGCATTCAAGGGGAATATTTTGGTTGTGTTTTTGGAATTCAAACCCAAGAAACCAGCCTTAAAAAACATTTCTAGAAGAGGTGTGCTTTTTTATGTCCCACATTTACAGTTTTAGTGACACAAGTAAAAACAGGCAGATGGTATTTTGCACAAAATAACCAGTAGATGAGCTCCAAACACAATAAAAAATTGTTTGAATTTGAATTGGGCGATATGGCTCTCTGTGCAGGGTGGCATGGGTTTTGGGGTAGCACAAGCACCAGAGAAATTGAGAAAAAAAAGGTTAGCTGTCCCTCAAACTAGTTTTGTATTACTTTTGTGAAAGCCAGTGGAATGGCTATTTTCTTCAAATTTTACAACTTACTCCAATCTTCACTCTCACATCAAAAGTCAGGAACACATCAGACTAAAGATCTGAAGTTTAAAGGGGACAAACCCTCTTCAAAATGTTGAGCAAGAATGTTGTAATCATACATAGCAAACATTATATGTTTGTGTATGATCACAGCACTTTTAGGCAGGAATAAATATGGGGGTGTCTTAAGTTATTCCTCACCAAAAATTTAATTTGACTTATTACATTTTACAAAAAGTTTTAATTTCTTCAGTTCTGCCAGGTTATATTACTTGAATTTCCTCATATTGTTAAAATTAATAGTAAATGTTTATTTGTCCAAATATGTTGGAAAAACACATAAGCTTTGGAAGGTTTAACTAATTTTTCATATAACTATATAACTGGTTTGTTTCTATCGCTCTATGCATCTAGACCTATTATAGAACTTTTTATGTAAAGCATCAAATCTAACATCAAACAAATCAATGTTTTTTAAATTCTTAATGTTTATGATAACTTTCCTAATAATAAGTTTGTTTTTTCCCAAGTTGGGCTTTGCCAATGGAGTTTGTGTGTGCTTGGTCATTTTTGGGACAGAGGTTGGGCTCAGAGTTTTCCCTTAAATAAAGAACCACCAGTCCACATGGAAGTTATGTCCCTTTGTCCCAGCCTGTAAACATAGCAGCATTTCCCTTACTGATCTTACTGACATTTACCCTGTAAAAATATCTTTAATCATTAACATAAAATAGTCTCACTGGAAGGTCAGTCCTTCTCACCTTAGATGTGTTATTGTCTTGCCAGGTTGTTTTCAATTACTGTTCCGATCTTTGTTTAGCAGTTCCTGTAAAAAGAATTTCCTTCCTTGATGTTTCCTGATGTTCAGGATCTTCCTTAAAGAGAACTGCCTCATTCATATACCTCTCTACATATTTTTTTTTTTTACCTCTTAAAACTTTGTAAAACAATCATTAAAAAACAATTAAAAGGCAGAAAAGTTCGTGGGGGACATATTTTTACTGACCTTTTCAACTTTACCTAGTTTCTGTCCAGATCAGTGGCAGATACATGCATGTTATAATGTTCATTAAAACTGGCAACAAATCCTTGGTATGCCTCTCCCCAAAATGCTCTATCTAATTTCAATTTAAAGTAATCTTATTAAACTTCAGAACTAATTCTGAACATCTGACTAAGGAAGAAATCCAAAGATTCCAGCAAAACTTTCTAGTCATAAACTGCCTTCTTCTCAATATCTTTTTTCATAATCTAATTTTTATCTCAATTATTCATATTTTCATATTCAGATGAATCATCTATCATGGGTAAAAGATGGCATCTGGTAGGTGAAGTGATTTTCTTCCTGCCCTTGTGACTTGGTTTAACCTCTGCGTCACATGCAGAGCTCAGTTTCCAGCTGCAATCCAGATAAGCTTTACCAAGCAAGATATTTCAGTTTATGTTTTTTACCCTCTCCTCAACATTGTTTATCATTTATGAACCAATTATCAGGCTATATTTTTGGGAAAAAATGGATATTTGAAAGATGCTCGGATATTGTACCTTATTCGTAGTAAATGTTTATTATTCACATGGTATAAAAGACTTTTCCCACCCATTGTCTGCCAGTGCAGAGCTCCCTCAGCGCCCATCTGTTGTCCCTTTCACCCCGTTCTAACCTTTACTGCCTCTCATCCCCCAGATCCCTGTTACACAGAGGCTCCTTTATACATCGACTGAAGTGTAAACCAAACCTCAAAAGAGTCATGAAGCTATGGAAACAGGGTTTTTATAAGTTTCATGAAGTAAATATAAAACAAACATAAAGAAAATATATCCTGTAGAGTTGATGTGAGTCATTTTTTTCCTTTATGATAAACAGGAAAAGAGAAAGCTAAATACTGAGATAAATCATACAATATAAACTTCTTGGACAGCATAAGGTACATGAGTGTGTTGCAATTGCTCTCTGTATTATATATAGCCTTATGGCTCTGCCTAGTGGATGTAATATCAAGTACACTGAATGATTCCTATCTGGGTTTTTCTGAAGGATGGATTGACACGTACTTACACTTACTTCTAGCTTTCCGAAAAACAAACATATCCTAAACATTGAAGGCTGCTTAAAATGACTGTTAATCATAAAGGTTTTCTTTGGTTTAACTCTTATACAACAAAACTTTTTTTTTTTTTTTTTTTTAAAAAAGTAAGTGTGTCAAATCAAAATTTAAGGCTAAAGCATATGCGTTACATAATTGGAACTCATGCAACAGTGTCTACCTGGTTTTTCCAAATGGTCCAAGTTCACCACAGCAGTCCGGTGCTCGCCACAGCTTTGGTAACTTCTACCGCAAAGCCTAAAGCCTGCAGAGTTTAAAATTCAGTCCACCTGAACTACCTGTCAGGAATCTCTGAATACAAACAGAGTAACTAACCACAGGAGGAAGTGCACAAAAAGAAACACACAATGCACCAAATATAAAAAAAGTGATCTTATAAAATCCTTAAAGAAAAGGTGATGTCAGCTGGCTTATGGTTTATAAATCCACTAGGAGGCAGCAACAGTGAAGGTAACAGTAATCAGATATGATGTTGATGACGGTCTATTTAATGGCTGATTTGTAGATTGGATCAGCTCAGCTGTCTGGCCCACCTACACACAGCCTCTTCTCCAATCAGAGGCAAGCATTTGTCTTGGCGTGTCCCTCTGGCTGATCCAGTCCAGCAGCAGCCCCATCAAAGGTGGAAGAGCAGTAGTGTATGGTCTACAGCTGATGAATATTTATAGACTGAAGGAAACTACAGGGACTTGCCCTTTCAACAATGCACTTTTTTTTTTTTTTTTATAGAAGTGGTATTCATTTGTTTTTTTATCCTTTCTCTTTCATTTTCTCTTTCTTTTTTTTATCTTGGATTGTTTGAAAATCATTGAGACTCCACTGCCTTTCTGTTACCTTTGAGATAAGTTCATATGAACTGCATGGGTTGATATTACTGTGTTGTGGTGTGCAAAATATATCCCACTGAACAAACGATAAAGATTAATGAATTTTTATCACTAAGCATTAAAGACTGCCTTTTCAATAATGTAGAAATTTGGTTACAGGCAAGCTAAATGACGTCTATTTGCACAGCAACATTTTTACGCAAAGCAATTCAAAGTCCTTTACAACAAAATAGTAGAAAGATGAAGAAAATTACATTGAAAACAGCAAATACATAAAAAAAAATAAGAGAAAATTTTGAGTATCATATGAAAAGAAGGAGGCTATACATGGGCGCAGTTGGTAGCACTGTTGCCTTGCAACAGGAAGGTCCTGGGTTAATATCCCAGCCTGGGATCTTTCCGCGTGGAGTTTACATGTTCTCCTTGTACATGCATTTGTACTCTGGCCTCCTCCCAAAGTCCTAAAACATGACTGTTAGGTTAACTCAAAGTTAGGTTAACTCTCAGATGTCCCTAGGTGTGAGTGTGTAAGTGTACCCCTCCCCCCAACACACACATGCATACCTGCAAGGATAAGCAAGTTTAGATAATGGATGGATAAAGAGAAACACTAAAAAATCCATCCAAATTCTGCACCCAGTTAACATGGGGGGGTGGTGTGTTTGTCCAGTGGTCAAAACAGTAAAATTACATAACTGTGATGTCAGAGGAAAAATTGAATCTTTCCCAAATTTGTAACAAATAAACATCTGAAAAGTGTGGCATGCATTTTTATTCAGCCTTGTTGAGTTAATAGTAGACTCACCTAATGTCCATTCTTCATTGGGAATCAGCTTAAGCTTAGGCAGATTGGATGAACAATGTGTCTTTGAACAATCATTTTCAAGTCTTGCCACAGATTCTCATTTGGATTCTGGCCAGGAGTTTGACTGGGCTACTCTAACACATGAATATGCTTTTTATTTAAACCATTTTATTGTAGCTTTGGCTGTATGTTTAGGATTCTCATCCCACTGAAAGATGATCCTCCACCCATTCTCAAGTCTTTTGAAGCATCTAATAGGTTTTCTTCCAGCATTGTTTAGCTTCAGCCATCTTCCCTATGACCAGCTTCCCTGTCACAGCTGAAAGAAAGCATCCCCACAGCATTATGCTGCCATGCTAACTTGTTTTTCGGTGGAGATAGTGAGTTATGGTTGATAAGACTTTATTTTTATCTGACCAAAACACTTACTTCCACATGCTTGTTGCATCCACTACATGGCTTGTAGGGAACAAACTGGGGAGGCTTTCTTTTTGCCACTTTTCCATAAGAGCAAGAGCTCACAACAAATACATGTCTTTTCAAGAGATTATTTTTCCAGAATCTCTGCAGCTCCTCTAGAGTTACGATCAGCCTAGGCTATCCTAATTAATGCTCGCCCTTTCAGTTCTGCTGGATGTCCACGATAAGGTTTGCAGATGTGCCACAGTCTATCCATTTTTTTAAATGATGGATTAAACAGTGCTCTGTAAGATTATCAAAGTTTTGGATGTTTTTTTTTTTTTTGTTTTGTTTTTTTTAAATAACCTAACCCTGCTTTGAACTGAAAATAAATGCCAACTGCACTTTCCGGACTTTTACGAAAATAATGTGTTACTTTATATTGCTCTATTACATTAAATAGCAACAAAATAAATGGGAATTGTGGTAAAGTGAAAAAATATAAAGAAGTTTAAGTAGCATGAGTATTTTCATAAGGCAATTTAAGTATACTGCTGTAAGCCAGTATTGGGCGTTTGTACTCCTTTGTTTTGAACGGTTACATTTCTTTTGTGTCAATTTTCTACAAAACAAAGTGCAAATGGGCATAGGTGCAAAATTTTAATCTATTCTCCAAGATAATGGCAAATATCTGAATTATTTTCAAATGTTGCACTCGTAATTGGACGAAATCAGTTCCACTACAAATTCAGTATTGAATGATATTGACTAATCGATCGCGTTTGGGTAAGAAACTGTGCAAAGGCATCAGCGTGGTGGTGCGTTAGAGCAACAGAGAGCCGATCTGCTGCAGTTGTATTAGGGCGCCGCTGGGTGAGTCCCTCTCTCGGCTGCTTCGGTCTCCACTGCTCCCTTTTCCCAAAGAAAAGAAGAGGAGATCTAGGTCCGGGGAGGAGGAGGGCCGCCGCCGCCATTATCGGAAAGCTGAGAGAAATCCCACTTTCACACGCGCGATCTGCTCCTAAAATTGCCCAGGACATGAAGGATTCGTGTTGCAGCAGGAGCAGATTTCAAAGGAGACACCAGGGCGATTACAACAAACTCACTGTTGTCTGGTGTGCGCCACCGGCCCAGCGTTATTATGTGGCCACAACAATGGACAGAATAATGATTGAAAAAGCAACGTGGTGAACCGAAAGGAAGACGACTGGAGCAGTTTTTTTTTTTTTTTTTTTTTTTTTTTTTTTTTACACGCCCGAATTTTGCAGGAGGAAACCTCCCTTTGCAAGAATAATCCTGGACATATTTATTTCAACCCGGCGTTTAAATGCAACAATAAAAAAAACAGTGTTGCAGAAAAAAAGGGGGCGAGAATCCAGACGTGTGATGGGGGATTCATTTCCCTTGACCACACCACACGCAGCGTTGTTATATCAGTGTTATCTGGGAACAGTTCATAGCATTTATTCTGCGGCTCTTGCTTATGCACATCAGGCGGCGGCGAGGGCTGCGGCAAGCACTGGCCTGACAGATGCGAGAGGAGAAAGGGGAGAAATGCGATGGTATGTATGCCCAAACATGCCCCGATCAGCTTCTTTATTGGCTGACCCGGAGAAGCTGTCGAGTGCTCACACCCCAGACAAACTGGGTGGAAATGGGTTCCCTTTAATCATTGTGTGTCGGTGTGCAGCAGGCAGGTCAGTCCACAGCCCCGGCGCTGCAGTTGCATTATGTAGACAGCAGGCCTGGCGTGGTCAGACCCTCTGTGCACCCTGAAGCCAATGTTCACTGGTAATCCTTAGCGGAACATATAACTTGGCTCTGTAAGCAGGTTATACAACGCTGGGAGCTGAATTTGTGCTCTAGATCACTGCTTAGAAGGTGTCAGATTGGGCAGGCAGGGTGGTTGTTTTTGAATATCTGTTTATTCGGGTATCAGGCCTACCTCAGCTCAGCTGCCCACAGTTGCTTTTGACCCTGCTGGACTTTGCCTTTAAAGAAAGGGCATAACAAGTGCCACATTTTTCACATTTTAAATATAACTGCTTGATTAATCTTCAAGTAGCCAAGGTCACTTTGTATTATTAGTTTTACCTTATGAAGTGCCTATCATCATAACACCATTGCATCAGTACTAAAATAGAAGCAGTTATCTGTGCTTTTAAAAATAGATGAGGTGAGAGTTTATGGCCCCCTTTACTTTATTGTTCTTGTGTTTGAATTTTCATGTGAGTAAATTCTACAAATTATTTTTCTACTGGCTTTTATTAGTTAGGTATGAGCATGTGAAAACCGTATTTATAGTCTTAACATGACATATTTAACTCAGTCAAAAAAACATTGACAAAGGGTAAAACTGATAAAAGGGAGTCTAATGCTACTTGTAAGGAGTGATTATTGTATCATTTGTTTAAAAATGAACTATAACAGGATACATAGTTATCCCTAAATGGTTTCTATAAATGATTAAGCTGTGAAGCTAAATAGTTATGTATATATCTTCACAGAAAGTTTTGTAATGGTTGGGTAACCAACATCAAAAGCCATAACATATTTTATGAGGTTTAGAAAGTATCGTGCAGTGGTGGATATTGAAATTTAGGTCCAGTGTGATTTTTTTTTTTTTTTTTTAAAGAAAAACAAGCTCAAACATGTTGTCAAATACCTATACATCAAAACCCGGCAGATTTATGCTGGGTCACCTCACAGACTGGATTTTTTAGTATGCAGAATTTTGAAATACCTCAACTTTCTAACTTTTAGCCAAAAGATGGGAAACTTGCATAATTTGAGAGTTTTTTTTTTTTACAATAAATGGTTTTCAGAATTTGATATCTTATCTAGTTTGATTATGCTGTTGACATATGAAAGTAGCTGGGGAATGGGAGGATAGATTGCTGGGCCGGGAGACATTTAAGTTAACATAAATGTTGCAATGAATCAAAGTTGGCAAATTCATGTTCATGAATGATATCATGCATATAAATCTGGCCATTCCTCCCCTTTTGTGGCACCACTATTTGTTTGGCTTAAAAAAAAAAAGTGCAGAATGGAGTGTCTACAGCACAGTCATTTATATGCATGTCACTATACTTACTGATCAGCTGATACATCACTTGAAGAGCACCACTCCCAACATGTTTGTCCTTAGATTTTGGATGTCAGTCCTTGTCAAACATTGCAGGAAATGTTTTAGTTTTTTTTTTTAAGATCAGCTGAGCAGTGGTGAAAGTGATCTCTGCAATTTTGATGATTACTGTATAAAATTATTTCTGGTAAAATGCAAAGACCTGATTCTAATTCCTTCAGTTTGTCACCTTTTAGCTCAAGGAAAATGTTACTCATGATTAAGCTCAATTATTGAATAATTTTTTCAGCAGGTTAATCCAAAATATTAAATGGGGCCAGCCAGATGCTGAGTTTAAGCAAAAGGTTATTACAAAATGGAATTTGTCCACACAACAAACATAACATGTCAAACTAGTCTGTCATTCTCATTGCTGTGTATAGTAGCTGTGGTGCTACAGTTGATAATGAATAAGCTTCCCTTTTTCATGGGAATTTGCATAAACCTGTGTTCTTCAGCTTTGGCTGATACTACAGTGTGAGAAAAATCAATGGCTTCTGCCAACAGATAGAATGGCTGGCATTGGTGTTTTTGTAACACTCCCCTCATTAGGTTTGACTAGTTATAAATGATGATGCCAAAAAAACAATAGAGCTTCATAAAAGAAACTTGGAACTCTACAGTAAGAATGCTAACAGAATAATTTCACACAGTGGACAATTAATTGATGTAATTTTTGTTTGCAAAATATCTCACTTGGTAAATAATGAATAACTTAATCTCAGAATTGACAATGAGCAAAAGAATCTTATTGTCACTGAAACAACAAGTAGGATAAGCAAAAAGGTCACTTTGATGTTAAATTATAATTCTAGTCATTGAGGTACATACGAACACATAACAGCATTTTGAAGCATATTGCTATTGGATATGTTAGAATTTTTTTTTCAATTTTTAAATTTACTGTTATTTGCACTATTTCCAAATGTGTTCATTTTTTTTATGTTTTCTTTATCAGCAAATGCTCTTTTTGTCTGACTTCCATGTTTTTGTTTGTTTTGACAGGATCTAATTCTTATGTGGAATGAATGAAAGGACCTATTGCTCATATCACTGCACTGTTATTTATTATAACTGAAGCCCAGCAGAAGAAGGAGCAATCTGATCTAATCTGTTCTGTGGATCAGCATTTTATGGACAAACATATTAGTGATCTCTTTTATTCAGTGCCTGTTTGTGGCAGGATGAGTTTCAGAAGGCTATGATGGCGAAAAAGCAAGATGCACGATCCCCCATTTACAACCTCATTGTGGTGGGTTTGTCAGGAACAGAGAAGGAGAAGGGGCAATGTGGAGTGGGCAAATCCTGCCTATGTAATAGGTTTGTGCGACCTAGTGCTGATGATTTTTACCTGGACCACACATCAGTTTTAAGCACCAGTGACTTTGGGGGTCGGGTGGTTAACAATGACCACTTTCTATTTTGGGGGGAGGTTTCTCGGGTCCTGGAGGAGGGGCCTGAGTGCAGGATGCATGTTGTGGAGCAAACCGAATTCATAGATGACCAGACATTTCAGCCACACCGTAGCACTGCTATGCAGCCCTATATCAAACGAGCAGCTGCAACCAAGTTGGCCTCGGCAGAGAAGCTCATGTACTTCTGTACAGATCAGCTGGGTTTGGAACAAGACTTTGAGCAAAAGCAAATGCCAGAGGGGAAACTGCAAGTTGATGGCTTCCTGCTGTGTGTTGATGTGAGCCGTGGCATGAACCGTAACTTTGATGACCAGCTGAAATTCGTCACAAACCTTTACAGTCAGCTCAGCAAGACCAAGAAACCCATTGTGCTGGTGCTCACCAAATGCGACGAAGGTGTTGAGCGCTATATCAAAGATGCGCATACCTTTGCTATCACAAAGAAAAGCCTCCCAGTTGTCGAGACTTCTGCTCGCTCAAATATTAATGTGGATCTTGCCTTCCTCACTTTGGTTCAGCTGATTGATAAGAGTAGGGGCAAGCCCAAGATAATACCTTATTTTGAAGCTCTGAAACTCCAAAGTCAGCAGATAGCCTCAGCCAAGGATCGTTATGAGTGGCTCATTAACCGAATAGTCAAGAATCACAATGAAACCTGGTTAAACGCCAGTCGAAGAATGAACACCTCACCAGAGTACAAAGAATATGTCTTCTTGGAAGGAACCGCTAAATGTAAAAAACTTTTTCAACAGCATGTCTATCGTCTGAAGCAGGAGCACATTGAGAGGCGTCGCAGGATATACCTTAGCACTCTTCCTTTAGCACTTAGTTCACTGGTACCAGATCTTGATGAAATAGATCAGTTGAGCTGGTCTGGAGTGCAGAAAGTGCTGGAGTCCAAGCAACACTTTACTCACTGGTTTGTTGTCCTGGAGGATTCTCCATGGGAAGACACATCTCACATAGACAACATGGAGGATGAACGAATCCCCTCAGACCTGCTTGAGACTGCTGAAGCAGAAGATATATTCAATGCCCATCTGGAACATCTAAGAAATGAATGTAGACGTGCAGAGATAAGACAGGAGTTTAAGCAAAAGTTAGCATCCTCGCCCTTTGTCACACCGGGTAAACCATGGGAGGAGGCTCGCAGCTTCATCATGAATGAGGAGTTTTACCAGTGGCTTGAGGAGCCGGAGTACTTGGACCTGTACAACCGCCATCAAAAGGAGATTATTGACCGTGCTAAAGAAGACTTCCAGGAGCTTCTGCTTGAGTACTCAGAGCTTTTTTATGAGCTTGAAGTGGACGCCAAGCCTAGCAAAGAGAAGATGGGAGCAATTCAGGAGGTTCTGGGAGAGGAACAGAGGTTTAAGGCACTGCAAAAGCTTCCTGCTGAAAGAGATGCCCTTGTGCTGAAACATATCCACTTTGTCTATCACCCCACCAAGGAAACATGCCCCAGTAGCCCTCACTGTGGAGACTCTAAGATTGAGCAACTTCTAGCCTCTCGTTTTCCCACCTGTTACCCCTTCTTTGATGTGAAAGCTCATTTTGGGGACACCAAAGCTGATAGAATTAACTTGGTCATCCTAGGTAAGGATGGGTTGGCCAGAGAATTTGCCAATGAGATTAGGGCTCTGTGCACAAATGATGACTGGTATGTTTTAGATGGGAAGATGTATGAGTTGACGCTGCGGCCTATTGAGGGAAATGTACGTCTTCCAGTAAACTCCTTCTACACCCCCACTTTTACCCCTCATGGATGTCTTTGTCTGTATAATTCAAAAGATTCACTGTCTTATGTGATAGAAAGTCTTGAGCGACTTAGAGAATCAACTCTAGGTCGAAGGGATAGCCAGCTGGCTCAACTACCAACATCCCTTCTTTTAGTAACTAAAAGAGGTGTGGGCTCATATGTTGATATAGGTGGAGACACTGCCTTAAACCTTATAACGCAGGGACAACAAGTTGCTAGGAGACTACAGTGTAGCTTTTTAGACCCAGCCTCCCCTGGTGTGGGCTATGGCCACAATGTAAATGAGACTCAGATCAACCAGGTGCTGAGGGGCCTCCTTGATGTTAGAAGGAGCACATCTTTTAGTAGCAGCTCCCCACCTCTCCTCCCTGAGCCTCCTGGTCTCAGAGACTCTCCTTATCAGCCGGCCCAAGAGGCAGACCTACGCATTGTGATGTGCTTAATGTGTGGAGACCCCTATGACATTGAACAGCTCTTGTCCCCTTTCCTGATGCATCAGCATTGCAGACCTATGTCGAATAGTGGCACTTCTGTGTTGCTGGAGCAGACTGTTGGGGGACACAAGCTGGCTATAGAGCTTTCTCTCCTCTCATACCATGCCTCTTTCACATTAAGGAAGAGCAGGTTAGTGCATGGCTACATTGCTGTATACTCAGTCACCCGTAAAGCTTCCCTGGAGACCCTGTGTGCATTCTTATGCGAGGTTCAGGACATTATCCCCGTTCAGCTGTTGGCAGTAGGAGATAGCCAAGCCGAGCTCACTGACAGCGACTTTGCCTGTGAACAGCTGATTCAGGGGGAGGAGCTGGCCCATGAGATCGAGGGTCGTTTCAATAGCGTGGTTTGTGGATCCGGGGGAGTGGTGGGAGGCCTGCACAGAATAGAAATGTTTCATTCATTTCTGATGGAGGTGGTGGAGAAGCGCAACATTGTGGAGGCCACACACATGTATGATAACGTTGCAGAAGCGTGCACTGGTGAAAATGTGTACTCCCCACGCTGCGTCTCTCCTAGTCCTGTGACCATGTTCGTGGATTCAGAGGATGACGTAGAGCCTTCTCCACCATACTATGATGGCACGCTTTCTTCTCACAGTGGTGGCTTCAACATGTCTGACTTAGACTCCAGTGACATCTCTGTCATATCTGATATCAGAGACTTTGAAAACAAGCTCAACAACAAAATACCCCCCCAAGTGAGAGTAAAACCAGGTGTCACTTTTGACTTCCGGAAGGTTAGCCGCAGTCCCTACATCGACACCCTAGGTCATCGTCGGTCCCTGCCCTCTGCTGTTACCTGGGTCCCTGGTGGGGATGTGGGTTACGATCCCTCAGACTACGCTGAACCTATTGATGCTGTCTCAAAGCCCCGCCCCAGCAACGAAGAGATCATCTACTCGGTTCCACATGACAGCACACAAGGCAAAATCATAACCATCCGCAACTCCAACAGGATGCATTCGAACGGAAATGGCTCAGACAGTGAGGCAGATAGCAGCTCTTTGGAGCGAAGGAGGAAGTTCTCAGCAATCGGCGTGAAGCCCCGTCTGTATCGTGATCGGTCGAAGCGGCTGGGCAAGTTCAGCAGTTTCCGTACAAGCTTTATAGGCAGCGACGATGAAATGGGAGCTCTGTCAAAGTCCAAAGAAGATGACTTTGGGACTTTGAAAGGTGACAGTCTTGTTAATGAGGAGATTGAGGACCCAAAGAAAAGGAACATTCTGAAAAGCCTCAGGCGAACAGCCAAGGTTTGTATTGTTACAGCCTGTTCTATTTTTAATCCTAAATATGGTCTTGAACATAGAGAAATTGTAGTTGTGTAGTTTTTAGTTCAAATGTTTTATATATATTTTAATTATGAAGAGCTATTTTGTATGAGCCTATGGAATACAGTACACTGTTCTTTCTAATACAAGCATATAAGTATATCCCAGTGAGATTGATCTGCAAGCCTTGAGAATTAGCAACCACTATGAGGGAAGACTTGGCATTGGTGAATATTTTAAACTTATCAAATATCCTCTTTTCATCTGTCACAGAAAACAAGACCAAAGCCACGTCCATCGATTCCCAAGCCCATGGAGAGCAGTTACTTTGGAGTGCCGCTAGCAAGTGTGGTTTCCCCAGATAGACCTATTCCACTTTTCATAGAGAAGTGTGTCCACTTCATTGAGAAAACAGGTGAGTTCCTTTTGTGTATTGTGAAGATTAAGGACAATGTTCATTTAGTGTTGTGCAAACTGTACTTCAAAATTACACAAAGTTTAGTTCTTACAGATTTGAATGAACTGATCAATGCTGATGGCTCACCATTCAGACTTTTCTGGCATGAAATGATTACAGGGCAAAATGAGCATTTCTCCTTTAATAATCCTACCATGCAGCCTGTGGTTGCTGCCACTTATAAAAATTAAACTTGTTCTGTGTGCTGATATGACTTTTAGGTACTTTTTGAAAGACTAGGGGAAAAGAATTAGCTATAATGAGCTTTTAATATCTGTGTGAAACAGGGGAAAACTGAAAATGGATGAATTTGTAGGAGTAACTTGGCTAAACAAGGACTTGGCAATTGTCATTTCATGATGATTATCTTCAATATTTATTTCTTGTGTTAGTTACCGGCAAATATAACACAAGATATGCTTACTTTAAATAGCTTTAAATTGATCTTTTGTCTCTAACCGGATGCTGGTGCAGCTGATATTCATTTAACAATTGCTTTAACGCAAATATTGCGTTCAGTTAGGGTCAGTGCTGACTCATTCATAAATCAGCTGGAATCAGCAGAATTGCTCCAGATTGTGCTGTCCATATCTCCACCAGCTGAAGACTGTCAGATAAGCTGATGTGTTGCTTCCACTAAAGGCACTGACCAGACAAACACAATAACACCCAGTCATTTTTGCATGAGTCAGTGTGGGTCACTTTGTGTTCTTCTTTTGAAAGCATACATGATTAGTTAACATATGTATAGCTTCCTTCATATATTGGTAGACCTAGTGAAGATATGTTAAAAAATTAGAATTCTTAAAATCTATTCATAAAATTCATAAAAACGGAGCTAAAATGGGAGTAGGACTTTCTCCAGGTTACCTTTTAGTCATACAATTGAATATCTAAAAAAAACACTTTCTTATCCAGTTGCACTGCATATTTGAAGAAAAAAATCAAAATTGTAAATAAAATCAATTAGACCAGATAGAGGTTTCTCACCAATGCCAGCTCAGTATGTCTGCCGTGCATTACTTCTTTGCACTTCTGGCAATGACATGCCTATTTTGTGACATGCATCTAGCTCATGGTTAAGTTGAGTTTAATTGTGCTATACTTATTGATTGTTGACAGTAAACAATAAATTTTCTCCAGTGCACTTCCCTTCTGAGTAATTTCTCTTTGAAACAGTTTTTCAGCTGTTCATCTCTTCTTATTATTTGGGCTAATTAGCTCCAAATTTACAGCAAATTCTCTGATTAGCTGATACAGAGATGTCTTACCACGAAAACCAGCAAAAGTATTACTAGTGGTCCTTGTACCACATTTTGTAAGCCATGGCTATAAAATAAATGTAACTTATGCATTTGATTCAGTCTCTCCTTTGAAAAAAAAAAAAAAAAAAAAAAAGCAGTTGGTCAGTGTGTTCAGTGTGGCTCTCAAAAATGTACCGACCTCTGTTAAAATGCCAGCTTTTTGTGATGCATAAAAATGAGACCATAAATTCTTTTCAAATTTTCCCTTATACAATCTGAAATTTATCTTGCACAATTTGACTGAAAGACAAATAGATGTGTCACAAAGAACAAAATAAAAAAGGTGTTAGTGTTTGCACCCTTAAATCAATACACTGCACCTTAATATATTTTCCCACTCTAGTGTAAAATAGATACTTGATTGTCCCAACTGGGAAATTTTGTTTGAGTGAACACAAAAGTAAAATTCAATATTTCCATTCAAAGTACTTAAGAAATATATAATATAAAGAAAAAAATAACATCAACAAACCCTCACCCTATAGCTCCCTATAGCTTTTTTTTTTTTTTTTTTTTTTTTTTACATACCACTCAATGACCAAAGTTTATCCAATTTCAGAGAACTACTATAATAAATATGTAACTGATTCAAACATCTTCCCATTCATGAAATATAAAACATTTTACTATTTAGATCTGCTGATCATAAAATAGGAAATTTTAATATCTTGTTTCTTTAATATTTTTTAAGAGACTAGTTACTGTTTGTATTAAGAGCTGTTTTTTCCAGTTTTTCTGAAAAGGCTAGCAAGCAATATGGTCAACCTGAAGTTAAAAGTTTCTAAAACAGGATAAAGTGAATCGTTTTGGTTCGAGTACTTTCTGCTTTTTAAAGAGTGGGATCTCTGTAAATCTGGGAATTATGGCACAACTTGAAAATTACTTTCATCAGACCATAGCACATCCCCCCACATGGTTATTTTTTTAAGACTTCATCCAGGTCTGGGTGTTTTCAGCGAAGGAAAGGCTTCTCTCTCTACTCCTTAGCCGGCCGAAACATATGGAGAATACAGGAGATTGTTGTCAAATGTGTTTGTTGGAAATTCATGCAGCTCCTTCAGTGTCACTGTCATCCTCTTGGTAGCCTCTGACTAATTTCTATCTTGCCTTATCAAATACTTTTGAAAGTGATTGATGCTGCTGTTTAGCCTTTTGTAGCCTTTTCCTGACTATCTTTGCTCAAGATCCTTGTGATACCTTTATAAATTCTCTGTAAACTATGTCTTTATCTGAAGGATGCAAGTGTGGGGGAAAAAAAGGAAAATTCTACATTGACAGCTGAACTTCTGAACTTTATTTCAGCCTAATTGGATTTACTATTACTGTTGCTGGGTGTGAACTCAAGATTAAATGCTGAAAACGAATGGGAAGGAGCTTAAGCAAAGTAGTTGATTAAATGTGTGGATATTTGTGGAACCAGGGTATTCAGATTTTTGGCTGCTCGTGCATTTTTTCTGGCATCTAATTAAAATAACTTTAGTCTGTAGCAAGAGCATGATGAAAAATTGTAGGAATCCACTTTAAAAAAAAAACAAAAAAACAAAAAACCCTTTTATTTATATATATATATATATATATATATATATATATATATATATAAAATGTGTGTGTATATACCTCAGCCGTTGTGTTGAGCTGACATCTACTGATGACAGATTTTCTCTATATGTTCCTGTGCTCCAGGCATGGGATTCTCACAAAGTCAAACTAAAGGCCTAAGAAGTAGCCATTTCCAATAAAGAATGAGAGATTATGTTACTAAGCGCCTTCATAGTTTACATTAAGCTTCCATACCAGTGAGAGCTTGCAAAGGTTTATTATTGAGTCTGGAGAGAGTCAGAGAGATGAGAGTACAGAGATTTTTGGAATCTAGTGAAGTCCAGGAAGAAACTTGGAGAGCTGCAAATGATCTAAACATACTTTCTTTTTCAGAGCTCTGCAACATGATCATGTAATTCTTCAAAGCATCTGTATAGTCATGTTCGTTTGCAGAAGGGCTGATAAACTGTTTGTGCTTTCCCTGTTTCCCACAATGACACACCATCCCCCCTCCACACCTTTTTTTTTTTTCTCTGCTCATTTCCTCCTTTCAGGCCTGAACACAGAAGGTTTATACCGTGTGAGCGGCAACAAGTCTGAGATGGAGAGCATGCAGAAGCAGTTTGAACAGGGTGAGTTGTTCCTCTTAGCAGCTTGAATCTGTTGCCTCATGTGTAATTATCTGACTATCCTCTGAAAACATAAACATAGGGTTGTCAAGGGAAAGTGACAAGCTGCTGATAATGACTGATACTGATGCTCATGCTTTCTCATCTGATCCCTTTAACTTTTGTCGCTGTTTTCCCTCAGACCATGGATTAGATCTGGTGGAGAAAGACTTCGCCATAAACACTGTGGCTGGAGCTCTCAAAAGCTTCTTCTCAGAGCTGCCTGAGCCCCTGGTGCCTTGTGCTCTGCAGGTGGAGCTATTGGACGCTTTCAGTAAGCAAACACTGCTGGGCAGGGAGGGTCCTCACACAAAACATAAAACGATTATTTCTTTAGGAGGGAAGGGGAGTTTTATTGGGCTGATCTGCTCCTCTATTGTTTTGTGTGTTTGTGGTATTTGAGGAGAACGGTTTTCCTGATGATTTAGTGAGAGAGTTCACCTGAAATTTGATACGATGGATTAGTAGTGAGAGATAACTCTGTGTTTGTAGAAATCATGGACAGAGAGCAGAGGCTGTATGCCATGAAAGACGTCCTGAGGAAGTTCCCCAAGGAGAATTATGATGTCTTCAGATATGTAGTGAGCCACTTAAACAGGTAAGCTTTCTGATTTTAATCCCTGAAATGGGTTAGCTGATGGACTGGTTTGTGTTTAATTTTGACAACATAAGTTATACGGTGCAGTCCTTGAACTTTTCCACATTTTGTCACGTTACAACCACCAGCATATTTGTTTTTATTGAGATGCGATAGACCAACACAAAGGAGCACATGCTTTTAATATTTTTGCAAATAAAAACCTGAAAAGGGGTGGATTTGTATTTTGCCCTCTTTATTCTGATACCCCAAATTAAAATCTAGTTCAACTGAGATGGGTTATAAACTAATGTCCCAGCCTGGTAGGAGTCCAGTATTCAAAAATGGAAAGCAAATGGTAAAACTAGTAACCTTCCAACAAAGCCCAGGGCAGGGAGAACATTAAATGTGAAAGCAGCCAAGAGGTTACTCTTGGAGGAGCTGCAGAGATCCACAGTTCAGTTGTACATTCATATGGGGTCAAAACTGAACTTTTTTTTTTTTTTTTACCTACATGCGTAACTGTATATGTGGTGGAAAGCAACACTGGTTTTTCGGTTTTGTTTTTTTCTCTTTATGCAGGTCTAGAGGCAGACTTCTTGGGTGTTGACTTCTCTCAATGCTTCTTTCTCTCCTCTACTCCTATCTCATTCTTCCCCTTTTAAACCTTTTCCCTACCGTTCTCCCTTTCTTCTCTCCTTTCTTTTTCATCTCTGCTTGTGAAAGTAAATCACCTTGGCGCTCGGGCAACAATTCTGAGTGCCATGCTGCCAGACATGAGACGTTAAAAACAATAAATAAAGAGAAACCAAACACTGCACACCAGCTCAAACGCACTGTCCTCATGATGAAACACAATGATGGCAGTATCATGCTGTGGGCGGGATAATGTGAAAATGGATAGAGCTAAATATAGGGTAAACCTAAAAGAAAAACTGCAAAGGACTAAAGTAGAGATTCACCTTCCAGCAGGCAATTGGCCCTAAACATACAGCCAGAGCTACAATGGAACAGTTCACATTAAGGCCGAAGTTATTCATACCCTTGAAATAATCTTTTAATCATACCAACATGGTTCTTTTGACTAGTAGTAATATCACAGATTTGGAAGGTACTGATTTGCATGTAATAGAGAACATATGGATTAGTGAAATGGCAAGGAGGCCTTCCAAATCCAAAGACACGGAGGTTATTACAAAAGGTGAATATTCAAAATACCAAAAAGAAAGGTGTGATTGCTGTAATCTCACTAAAGGTTTTTCTATTGATTGAGGAGAGCACAAATAATTAAAGAATGCTATTTATTTTTTTAATAAAAACTGCATAAATTATTTTTTTGCATCAAAAATGATACTCCTTTCACATTAATTCTCTTTTTAAAAGACGCCTGTCTCTTCCTCTATCAGAAACAATGTTCTTGAGTGAATGAAAAACAAAATTTACATCTAAAACTAGGTGTGTGGATAATTTTGGGCTTCGCTATATGTGTTAGACTGTCAAAACCTAGAACCTAAATCCAATTAAGAATCTGTGACAAGACTATAGTTTACATTTACACATGCGCTCCATTTAATCTGACTGAGTTGAAACTTATTTACCAAAATTTCACTCATTTTATGTGCAAAGCCTAAAAGATCTGCAGCTGTTAATGCAGCAAAAGGTGGTTCTGCACTACTTTCTTCCATTTTATGATCATGCCCTTCTTCATGTTGATCTGTCACATAATATGCTTAGCATTTTGTGGTTGTAACACTACAAATTGTGAAAAAGTAAAATAGGTATGAGTGCTTTTATAGGGTAGTGTAGAAGATGTGGTGTTGTGTGTTTTCCCAGGGTGAGCCAGCTGAGCAGGGTGAACTTGATGACCAGTGAAAACCTGTCCATCTGTTTCTGGCCCACCCTCATGAGGCCTGACTTCACCACGATGGATGCCCTAACTGCCACGCGCACCTACCAGACAATCATCGAGACTTTCATCCACCAGTGTGCATTCTTCTTCTACAACCAGCCGCTGATCGACTCCCCGACGGGCCTCGGGGGCCTCCCCGCCTCGCCCACCACCACCCTCGGTGGGAGCTCCGCCTACTCCTGTTACCGCTCGTCCCCTCCCCACACCGCTGCGCACTTCAGCCCCCTGCAGCAGTCTCCGCCCACCACCCCACAGTCACCCCTGCAGTCCCTGCTGCCCCCGCTCCACCAGCACCCCCACGCCCACCATTCTCCTGCTGAACAAGAGACACTGTGAGAGACGATGACACCGCGTGTGCCCATGATGATGCTGGACCTTGTCACTGATACACACAAACACATTCATATACAAGAGAGAGAAAAAAAAAAACAAACCCTAAATCTCAAACATGGACAAATCTAGGTTATGATGACGGCGGGGGGGATCAGGAGGTGATCGTGATTGTGGTCATGGTTGTGTAAAATGTGGCATGCTTTGATTATCAGTAAGGTGGAGGATGCTACAAGGCTACACTACCAAGAAACCTCCAACCCAAGCTGGACTAGATGATTTGTGGCCACCATCAACATGTTTTTATTATGTGTAACTATCATTTTTCTTATTTTTCTTAAAGTACCGCCACTGGATTTATGGACCGGCCCCTCTGTAGGTCCTTTGGGCAGCAGTCTGCTCCATAGAAGCAGAAGACCCTTGTCAGCCTTTTTTTTTTTTTTTTTTTTTTTTAAGCATTTCTCGTGTTGCTCTACTTGTGAGGGTCAGCATGGTGGGGAAGAAGGAAGGGGGGTGGGTATCACATCCAGGGATGCACTTTAATGATCACTGTTTTTCTTTTCTTTATTTCATTTAATTTCTCAGCTCAAACAGCCATACATACCCATTGCCTCAACTAAGCTCTGGCAGATCAAACATTGTTTACATCAAACTTTTTTTTTTTTTTTTTTTTTTTTTTTTTTTTTTTTTTTTTTTTAAATCCACAGACCTATCTGAAGCACTTTTTGATAGTGTAGTGTTAAATATGAAGAAATGCCACGTCGGTTAATTATCCATATTGTTTGTTTTTAGTGGCTGAATGTGGCATGAGTGCAGGATTTTTTTTGTAAAAAAACAAAAAAAAAAAACAAAAAAAAAAAAAAAAAAAAAACTAAACAAAAAAAAGCAAAGTTAGTCTTCTAATTAGATCCAGTTGTCCCCCGTTTTGGGTTGTGATGGAAAGTCTGAATCTGCTTACTGTTCCTCATTCATCCAGACGTGGGGAAAATAAGGAAAAAAAAGTTTTCTTCTCATCTTCTAGCTGTTTGTTGATCTGAGTGGATATTTAGGGACTGTTTATCAGACAAGCCATGCTGTCTGCCATAAGTTGAAGGAGAACTGTTGCCATGTTGAATGTGTAACCTAGTCGCATCATCATCATCAGGCGGTGTTCATGGAAACCAAGATGCTTGAAACGCGATAGGTAGCTCGACGCGTTGCCGTGCTGTTCATCGACCCTTGCTCTTTGTATTCATGTCATATTACGAACCTTTAACTGGGGAGGGTCTAGGATCTTACTGTTACTGCTGGTTCTGCTGAAACGGAACCTCATTGGAGAGAAGCGAAACCCCTGCTGCGGTTGGGACCCGTTCGGGGACCGTTTGCTCACCGTTTTCAGAGGCAGCTCTGCAAATGAAGGCCCTGTAACTTTAACCTTATGAACTTTAACAAGAAAGTAGCCTGCTGTCTTTCAGATGTGAGGATTGTAGCACTGTCATTGGTTGCGTTTGCATTTGGGCTCATCTGTTTTACTGGTACTGTTGGGGATTGTAATTTTTATGTGTTCAACAGACTGGAACAAGGAGGAAAAAAAAATGAAGTGTTTTCCTCAGACCTTCTCTGAGCTTGAAGCTTCAACATTCAGACAAACATGTTCCCTGGGAGTGTATAAATAATATCGCTGCATTATTTGGCTTTCAGCAAAAAAAAAAAAAAAAAAAAAAAAAAAAAAAAAGACAGGAAAAAATACCCGACCAAATGTGCCGTTGGAAGGATCAACGAGTGGGTGCACACCACGTCTCCGTTATGGTTGTTTATTTGTACGTTGTGGGGAGGGGGAGGGGGGACGCCGCCCTTTAGTTGATGGTAGAAAACATTTCTAGTGTGTATTTCAATTATCGGAGGTTCATTTTTATGATTTTTGTGAATGGTTTAAAAGGCCACTTAAAATTAGTGCATGATTTAAAAAAAAAAAAACAAACAAAAAATAAGACCACACATGAAGGAAGGAGGATGAATGCCCTCTTTCTGTTTTTAAAACATGAAGTAAATGTGAGAACAAGAATTGATTTAGCTGAAAAAGTTCATGTATTGTGTGCACCAGGAGCAAACAGTGGAATTTGTCTGACCAAGAACGTTTGAATATGAAGGCCTTATGTGAACTGTATCATAGTTAATAAATTAAATCTTGTAAAACTTCCTGCATGTGTATGTGTGTGTTTTCATTGATCTGATCAAGTAATGTCCCACCTTGGCAAATAAGCACTAAGAAACTGAATACTAAGCC
The DNA here is from genome assembly GCA_014839685.1 of Anableps anableps. Taxonomy (NCBI): domain Eukaryota; kingdom Metazoa; phylum Chordata; class Actinopteri; order Cyprinodontiformes; family Anablepidae; genus Anableps; species Anableps anableps. The sequence goes on along the minus strand of CM026078.1, from coordinate 12,098,064 downwards.
TCCTGGTATGTTATTTTTCACTTTGCTATTGTAACAGCAGTGTGTAGTTGATTTTATTTTCTGAACTCGCAGCTTAAAAACCAAGCAGCAGAACCAAACGTCTAACACAATCTCTGCTCCTAACAAACTACATGCCCTTATTGTCTTACAAAGATGCTCATACCTTCTAAAATTAATCACTTTTTGTTTAATTTTAACCACAAATTTCAGTTTGTTGCTGGGGAAATTTACATGGCAGACTGACACAAACCAGGACATAGTTATAAAGTGGAACCACATTATGCTGGTCTCACCACTCATTGACCATTCTTTACAAAACAGTTCAAGTTAATGCAGATTGGATGAATAATAAGCATTCATTGAACATTAATCTTCAAGTCTTGCCACAGGCCTGGACTTTGACTGGGCCGTTCTAATATATGAACATGCTTTGATTTAAACTACTCCTTTGTATCTCTGGCAGTGTCTTCAACCTGCTGGAAGGTGAACACCTGCCCAATTTCTAGTCTTTTGAAGCCTCTAACAGGTTTTCCTCCAGGATTATCCTGTATTTATCATCCATCTTCCTTCTGACCAGCTTCACTGTCAGAGCTGAAGAAGAGCATTCTCATAGTGTGATGCTGCCACCACCACGTGTCTATGAGGTTCATGTGTTCAGAGTGATGTCCAGTGTTGGTTTTCATCTACACACTGTGCTTTACTTGTAGGCTAAACAGTTCAAATTTGATCTTTTTTGGCAGGGGCACTATCTTCTACATGGTGGCCATGTGACCTAAATGGTTTTTGGCAAACTTTAAATACAAATTCTGAGGTCTTTATTTCAAGAATGACTTTCATCTTACCATTGTAAAGGCTAGAATATGAAGTACAAAACTACTAGCTGTCCTCTCCACAAACTCCCACCTGAGCTGTGGATTTCTGCAGCTCCTCCATAGCCACCTTGGGTGTCTTTGCTGTTCATCAGTGCTCTTATTTGTCAGTTTAGGTGGATGGTTAGTTGACTTATTCTCCATTTTTAAATGGTGGATGGAACAGTGCTCTCTGAGATGTTCAAATTTGGAAATATTTTATAATCTTACACTGCTCGTCCTGTTTCTGGGTCTTCATAGCACTGTTCACTAATATTCTCTAAGAAATATCTGGCACCTTTGCAGAACAGGTGGATTTAAGTTGAAGTTAAATTATGCACAGGTAGGCCCTGTTTAATAATAAGGTAACTTCTAAAGGTTGGATTTCGTTTAGGAGAATCACAATAAAAGGAGATGAATACTAAATTGTGCCCCAGTTTTCAAAATTTTATTTGTAAAGGTTTTAAAAACCCTGTATCATTTTATGATTATTTGTATGGCCTTTTAGCGCCATATACTGAAGAAAAAATAGGTTTATGCACCGTTAATGGACTGTATCTTATTTTCCTTCCAATTCAGCATTATGCCACGATTTGTGATGGCTGATTATGAAAAATCCCAATGAAGTGCAAGTTTGTGGTGGCAAAATGACATTCAAGGGGTATGAATACTTTTCCATGGCACTGTATATTGGGCAGATATAGGCAGACACCATCAGATAGAGAAATATTAATCTTTATATGAAGCATCAGTAAGATATACACATTACATATTTCAGTCAGGAACAGCTGAGCTGTTATGGACCAGGAGCCTTAGTGTAAATGCACCGGTGTATGGGACCCTGAGAAACATCTATTATTCACAGCATATCCGTCATGAGCGACTGCACTCATTTAGGAGAGCACCCTTCGTCACAGTATCCATCAACCTCTCGAAACAGGTCTGGCTTTGAAAGCATCAGTGCGCCACCTTGTGGCCGCAGAAAAACGATTTGGGTGTGTCCCATCTGACAGATTACGATGCCTTTACGAATTGATGTTCTTGAATAAGTGAGTCTTCTGGCGTGGTGGCAGATAGCTAAACTAATTTCCGAGAAAATATTTAGGTGAGGACGTCTTGTACCAAAAGTATACTATAATAAATCAGACTTTTTTTTTTTTTTTTTTTTTTTTTTTTTTTTTTTTTTTTTTTTTTTTTTAACACATCAAAATGGGACCTGTTAGTCATCTCTTATGCTCCAATGCTGTCAGACAAGCATCCAGAAGGAATTCTACGATTTGGACGTAATTTGGTACGCAGGCAAACCAGTGGTGAGGATGTAAAAAATTCCGATCTTCAAAGAGCTGGCATGTCGAGAGCAGCCACTAGAGGACACTAGTGGCGGCATAACACAGTGTGTTACAAGGAGTTACCAAGCATCAGGATGTTAGTCAAAACAGCCAGTCACCAGACACCGATGACGCTCTGTTATCAGAAAGCAAAGCATGATATGACATTTATATATGCAGCTTCATGCATAACAAAAACACAAGCCCTATTAAATGTAATCAAGTTGACTGACTGTCAAATGCTCTTGCAACTGCGTGCAACAAATTGCCGGACTCCAAGTGCGTAAGTTACATCCAAACCTGACCCTTTTGGTTGCCAAAACTTTTTCCTTTTTTTTTTCAGTGTGTGTTCATGCATAGAGGAATGCCAGTAAAGTTTGTTTATATCACACCTTTCTTTAATTGCCTAGTCAAGCAGAGAGCGACCCTCAATTGGCTGGGAAGATGTTGGAAGGAGACAGAGCAGGAGAGCAGCTTTGGAGCACCCTAAGAAGCAGAAAATGGACTTTGTCAATAGTTTAAATAATCTCAGCTACAAATAGAGTATGTCTAAGAATTTACCAATAAGCACTGCCGTTTTGTTGAATTAACTTTAAATAATGTTTCTTGGTTGGCTTATTGCTCTTTCAGTCTGTTAGAAATATGGATACCTTTAATAAAGGACGACTTAAAGACAACTGCAGGAAATTTGTCCATTCTAACCGATGCCTCTTGGTAGCCACAACTCTCATAGACCAGTGAAATAAGTTTTTTTTACACTGTCTACAAAACAAATGTTACTTTTTGACTTTCAGTGATGCATTTGGACATTTTTTGTTGTATGAATAATATAACACACAACTTTCATAAATAAAAAGAGTGCTTTTTATTTATGAAAGTAAATAAAAAGTACTGAGTGTTTAAGCTGATTTTTATGTTATCCACACAGGTTCTGGCTTCGAGATTTGAAAGATATTTACATACATTGTTTTGCCAGGAAAGCAACCAATTTAAATGAATTGTAACAATTCCAATTACAGTGAGTGGATTAAATTTAGAGTCTGAATTATATGTTATACACACTCCTTTCCTTTTGCCCTGGGGAGGCTGGTATCTATCTCCAGCAGTCACTGGGTGAGAAGCCGGGAACAACCCAGACTAGCTGGCAGTCCAGGGCACCTGGAAAGAACCCATGCATGCACAGGGAGAGCATGCAAACTACCAGGACCTTCTTGCTGCTAGGCAACAGTGCTAACAACTGTTTCACCATGCATCCCCTAGGATCTACTCTTTTCCTCTTTCTGAACTTTATAGAAACACCATACCCCAATTGTGGAGTATTTCACAGTTTAGCAAAACATGGCCATAAAAATTCCAATTCCATTGCTATAACAGGTAAATGTTCGACATTTTTCTTATATCTTTATTTTAATACCAAAGTATGATCAAGTTTAATTATTTTGCAACTCTTGCTGTTAGTTACTGTATAGAAAAGTTTGGGACGAACTGTTGTGTTTTCTTTCTTTCATTTGTGTTTATTTTTTCCTTTATTTCTGGATTTATCCAAAAACTTTACTAACATGAAACATCAGACTTGTTGCTGTTCTGTATAACATTAGGTCAAATAGTTTTAGTCAACACTAAAAAAGAAAACTGTTGGAAATGACAGAAGCCATGGCATATGAAAGATAGCTTTATTGCACAAGGTGTTAGAATGATCTTTTTAGTTTTTGCTTTTTCATAGAAAATGTACCTTTGAACACAAGCAATTGCTGTAACAAGCAACTTAAAGAAATGTTTGGGATATCTTCAACATTTTTTTAAAATTTTCATACATTTTTCCATCAATTTTCCCTTTTAGCAAGCATGCAATGACTTTTCCGAGGGTTAAACAAAATACAAAATAATGATAATAAAAAAAGTAAATGGGACAAATGACAACATCAAAATGTTTTTTTTTTTAAAAAAAGACTAAAAATTCAACAAATTAGTAGTATCAAAAACATAAGGGGGGAAATGTATTTGTCCATTTTAAGAAAAAAAGAATTTGTGATGTTATTTCAATTTTGAAAGTGGGACTTTCCACCTTGATACGTCCCCTGATTTATTCTGAAGAAAATAGCTCTTCATACAAAACTGTGTTTTATGTACAAGACTCAATTTAAAAACAACATTGACAAAGGTAGAGATGATGGATCTGGTATGGTTCGGAGGGCAAATTTATACCTCAGTTTATCTCAGTGGGGGACAAAGGCGAGAGCCGAAAGAATGAAGTTTCACAATGCGGCTCTGGTCCAGTATATACACAATACAATATTAGTTTGTATGACCAAAAGAGCCACAAGTCCCTGATTTCACTTGGCTGAACTGGTGTATAACACAGGCCGTGTACTGTTGGACCCCTGGAACCGAAATTTCTGACAAAACTGAAGAAAAATCAAAATCAACAGACCAACTTATTTCCCCCCCCCTCCCTTTTCCTCTAAACAAGCAAGCAGACAAACAAACAAAGCAAATGGATAAATAAATAGTCAACACAAAACACTATCGTGGGAATGCTTGACAAAAAGGCATTCCAATAGGTTCTTGTGTCCATGTACAACAGTGCGAAAAGGAGGGGGGTGGTGTGGAGATAAAAAAGAGAGGGACATTTACAGTTCTTCAGACAGGACAACAACAAAGATATCAATTCAGTGAACATCATATAACTTTCATAACTGAATTCCCTGACATATAACATCTCTTGACATTAATATTATTAATACTTCATTCACATTATGACTGGCATTCATTTCAGCTTATTTATTTGGCTGAGAAGCAAATAACTACATCTTGGAGGATTTGCAATCCAGCCACAAACACAGGCCTTAAAACTGGAGAACAACCCAAGTCTCTAACCATTTTGCAGCAAACAGCATAAAGGTGTTTTGGGGATCCACTGAGATAACAATATACAGTGCCTTGCTAAAGAATTCAGGCCTCTTGAAATACAATGTGTAGATTGTTTTTTAAACATACTGATAATCATGCATTATTTTATGTCCAGTTCCCAATTTGACTCTACTTTGTGTTAGTTTGTCACATAATATTCCCATAAAATACATTGAAGTTAGTGGTTGTGGTGTGACAAAATGTGGAAAAGAGGCACAACAGCTTTTACAAGACACTGTAATGTCTGAATCTTACTGTATTAACCTAACCAAGCACTTGGACTTGTAAGATAGTTAAGAAGACATCATTGAAGGCCTAGTATAATGATTGTTTCCCCCCCAAAACACACAAACAACCAAGGCATCACAGCCCAGGGGTGTTGTAATCTTCCCACCCTGCTTTCTGTTAGCCCATCTCAACAATAGAGTAGGTCACTCTTCCTTAGCCGGCCAGCACGCACTAACATACAGAATATCTCACATATATACTAAACATTTTCTTTCTTAAGTCCAACTTTTCTTAAATTTTCTCTACTTCTAAATTCAATGATTGAGCGATTGTCTCCTTTCTTAAAATTTGCCGTTAACATTAAACTGCTGTATATAACTATCACACTGGTGTAGCGCATACAGTTTATACTTTGTCATCATTTCCCTTAAATGTCAATAATATACCTACATAGAAATATATATGTAAAATTCTTTATAATACCAAATATTCTCTATTTGTAAGGTGAGAAATTACAGCTGCTTCACTGGGGTTGTAGTGACTGGACTGAAGAGTTGAGACACCTTTCAGCTGCAGAGAGATGAGTGGAGAATATTGACTGTGGAGGTGAACCTGAATCATTACTTTTTAGAATCACAATTAAAAAAGGGGAATCAGCCAATTCTTATTAGGGATTCTGAGAGATACCAAGAGAGTGAGAGATAGCGTGGGAAAACAGGGGACAGTCCTGCAAAATGACCAAAAAATACAAAATAAATCAAATAAAAACTATGAAGAACATTGTGTTTGTGTGTGTGTATGTATGTGTGTGTGTGTGTGTGTGTGTGTGTGTGTGTGTGTGTGTGTGTGTGTGTGTGTGTGAAAAAACAGGATGGTTGCACAGCTTCATACTGGCTATTATAGTTTTCGTCATCATGAACTCAGAGCCTTAAGCTCTTTGGTTATAGTCAATATTTGCAAATGACCACAGAAATTACATTCTGTATTTGGCTGTGTGTCTCCTGCAGGAACTGAGTGGAGCTGAGCACCAGCCGGCTGGAACTGTTAGTTGGAGTTAGTAGTTCTCATATATAGTTCCATTTAAACATGAACAGTAGGGTTAGCTGGGTCTCTGTCTAGAGGGGCGGGACATCGCCACCCCCGCTGAAGGAAAAGTAGACAGGAAGCTGGGCGGTTCACCATTAAATTGGCTTTCAGAAAGATGCCCGCAAGCCTGTTCTGGCCCAGACTTATGAGTGCCAGAGTGGCGCTGGCTGAGGAGCAGGGCAGCAGTGCAAGTCTGTGCTGCAGAATGGACTACACCAATGTGTAGGACTTGGAGTAGGCCCCTACGTTCTGTTTCTGCAGTCTCCCCAGGGCTGAGGAGCTGCTCTCAAGCAGCGAGTCTCTGGAGCCACCCACTTTGTTGCTATTAGTGGGGTTGCTGCTCGTGCTGGATGTGGAGGCTGTTGCTGCGTTATTGGAGCTGGGCATGGTGAGAGTCCTCTGGGGCAAGGTGGAGGTGCCTGAGCTTGCACCCAAGCTGCCCAGCCCAGAGTGACCCAGTGTCAGGGCCTGCTGCTTGGCTGGATCTAGAGTCTTGTGACGACCTTGGGTGTGGTACGCCCGCTGTGTCAGGCTACGGATTGAGGCTTCCCGCGGTGGCACAGCTGGGCACGGGTCATGCAGAGAGTCCCCTTGCTTGCGGAAGAATGGGTCTGCCTTCATGTAAAGGGGTAGATTGCAGAACTCACCTGTTAAAGAAAAAAAAAACAATAATAAGGACAGGAATGTAGTTTTTTGAACTGAAAATGAATTTGAGTGCTTGCTGATCTTTTAGACGGGCCTGCAATCAACCTGCAACCTTGTTTTAGCCTCCCCTCCAACCTAATATAATTTATCTAGATGCACTATGCTTATGGTCCCTTCAGGTAAAGACCTGAAGGGACCATAAGCTCTTATGGTCCCTTCAAGATGTTTTTTGAAGGCAAAAACATCTTCTAAAGTTTTTACCTTTTGTTATATTTTGCTTTTAGTACATTATATTGCTTTTTTAGAGTATAACAAAGAAAAGTTTTGCCCTTTATTTGCTTTCTTTATGAAGCAAAAAGTCAAATTTTAATTTTTATTGTTATTACAGTTATATAGTAGTTTGTAAAAATATTCATACCCCTGGAACTTTTTGACTTTTTTCTCCAATGTATTTATGTGATAGACCAGGACAAAGTAGCTAATTGTAAACTAAAAGAAGAGATACATGGGTGTCAAAAACATGTGGCCTCCTTTCACTCTGATACGTTCACCTTAGCTGCAGACATCCATTGCTCAGGTGGGAAAATCTCTCCAAAGAAAAACTAATTCATGTTCTTCACAAATCTGCTTTTTGTGAAAGACTAGCAATACCACAGCCATCATTGAAGGAATGCCATAAGAAGTTCTGTTTGCTACAAGCCCTGTGGGTGACACTACAAACATGAGAAGGGAGGTGCTCTCATAAAATGAGACCAAAATGTAATTTTTTTTGGCCTAGATTCAAAATGCTATAAGTTGCGGAAAATTAACACTGCACATCACCCTGAACACACCACCCCCATTGTAAAATGTTGTAGTGGCAGAATAATGCCATGGGGATTCTTTTCTTCAGCAGAGATGGCTAAAGCTAAATGCAAGGCAATACTGGAAGACAGAAAGGCTGGAGAAAAAAAAATAATCTTCCAGCAGGACAACAACAATAAATATAGATTCAGAACTACAATGGAATTATTTAGATTACAGTATATTCATGTGTTAGAATGGCCCAGTCAAGGTTCAGGCCCAAATCCAATTGAGAATCAATGGCAAGACTTGAAAAGACGCACAGATGTACTTTATTCAATCTGACTTAGCATTAGCTTAAAGAAGAATGGGTAGAAATTTCAGACTAGATAAGCAAAGCTGGTATAACAAAAGGCTTAAGCTGGAATTTCAGAAAAAGGTGCTTCGACAAAGTGTTGACTCAGGGGGGCTGAATACAAATACATAGCAAATTTTTCAGGTTTGTTTCTACAAAATTTGGAAGAACTTGTTTTCCAAATTTTTCTTTTACTTCATTGTTATGCACTACTTTGTCTTGGTCCATCGCTCATAAAATCCCAATAAAGTACATTGCGGAATGTAGCTGGAATGAGACATGTGGAAAAGTTTTTGGGGTATGAATACTTTTTCAAGGGCTATGTAAAACATCTGCACAAACTTTCCACTTACTTTTGTTTGCCCGGTGGGGAATGGGCACCGCCACATTTTTTCCGCGGTCGTAGTCTTGCGGTTTGGGTGGTGAGGCGGTAAAGCGGCAGATGCCCGGCTCAGATGGCGTGCTGAGGGAGGTCATGCTGTCCGCAGGGTCATTGGTACCTGTGGTCATCTGGTCCGATGAACTGTCAGAGATGAAACACTCTGTGATGGTAAACTTGGCATGCTGTAAGTGCTCCTCCAGCTTGGCATGCTCATACGCTCGGGCCAGCTCCTCGTAGGTGGAGGAGGCGCTCTCGGTTGATACCATGCTGTTTCGACCCTTATCTGGAAAAATAAATGAAGATGTGACAACAATTTCCTCAAATATGTTCAGAAATGTAAATATTGCATCACAGAATTAGAATGATTTTGTGTTTTCACAATTGCTAACAGTCCAAATGACATACCCGTGTCCTGGGAGAGGCTGGCGCTATAGCTGTCACTCTCTGTGGCTGTGATGCCGTGAGAGCCCATCGTTCGCCAGTCTGAGGTCAGAGTTCTTGCTGACGCTGTGGACTGACTCGGTCGACTCAGCGTCCACTGGCTGGAGTATCTGTTCCTGGAGCTGTGAGCGGATTTTATGCTCTTCCTCGACACAGGGTCTGAGAGACAACACAGAGATGAGAGTTCAGTTTGGTATAACAAAGGCGCTACATCAATGATTCAGCCGTCAAGAAGTTTATTTTCAAACATTTGAGAATAAAACATAAAGCAAGCTCACTTGTGCCAGGGCGGATGTCTGACATGTCAATTAGAGGTCCTGAATTCTGGATCAGGGCTTGGTGGTGTAGAGATACTCCTGTGCAGAAGTTCTGAGGATTCACCGACTGGCTGAACTCTGTGTCAGTCACAGGCACTGCTGCCTTGTCCTCTCCTGTCGAAGACACGTGTAAATGCAGAAATTAAATACACATGCTAAAAAATAATCACCGATTATCATAATTTTTTGATATTTAGCGCCTTGCCTATCTGTTTAATGCCTTCCTTGTCCTCGATGAGTAGCTGAACTCGGGGGATGTCAATATGGAGCCTAGGCCCTTGAGGAGGGCCCTTCACCGGTGTGTCTATGCTGCGATTGTTCTTGCTAGACACACAAAGAACACATAATGATGTCAGCCATTATATATAGAGTGCATTCCACAAACACACATTTTTAACTCTTGCCACATATTCTCAATTGGATTTATGTCTGGACTTTGACTGGGGCATCCTGACACATTAATATGCTTTGATCTTAACTATTTCATTGTAGTTCTGGCTGTATGTTTAGTGTCAGTGTTCTGCATGAAGGTAAACCTCTGCCCCAGTAGTTTAAAGGTTTTACAATATTTTCTTCCAGGACTGACCTGCCTTCCATTTTCTATTAGCTCTGATCAGCAACCCTGTTAGGGCTGAAAAAGGTGCCACCACCACCACCATATTTAGCCATTACAGAAGGTGTGTTCAGGGTAATGTGCACTGTAAATTTTTTTTTTCCAATATAAGCATTTCAATTGTATGCAAAAACAATTTGCAGTTTCAGTCTCATCTGACCAGACATCTTCTTGCATGTGTGCTGTGTTATCTATGTGGCTTGTGGCAAACTGCAAAATGGACTTTTCATGGATTCTTTTTACAATTTTTTTCATTGTAACTCTTCCATAAAGGCAGTATTTGTTGAATTCATGACTAATAGTTATCCTTTCAACAGCTTCTACCTCTTCTGCGGTACCACCAGAGTTAACATTATATTCATGATGCTGTTCGTTCACTAATGTTCTCTAACAAAAATTCTTTACCAGCCTTCACTGAACATATACTGAGATTGAGTCCCACACAAGTGGACTCTATTTACTAATGAAATGCCATCTTAAGGAGATTGATTGCACTAGATTTTATTAGGATGTATCATAGTTCTTTCTCCTTCCACTTCACAGTTATGCACAACTTTTTGTTGATTTTGTGGCAGTCAAATTTTGTATAGAACTGTAGAATATTTTAAGAATACATTGGGCAGTCTGTTGCAGAACTGTAAGAATAAATAAATCTCACCTGATCAGCATCTCAGCCAGGCTCTTAGCATCTGTAATGAGAGTAACTTAATTAGCTTATAGTTAGCCTTGACTATAATCTATGTATCTTAGTGCTGTGTTACAATAATCTATTCAACAGATTTATCTCTTCTATCTCTTACCTCTGAGCCGTTTAAGCCTCTTCTCCTTGCGTTTCTTACGGATGATAAAGAGCAAAGCCACGCCCAGAGTAACCAGGATGACAGGAGAGCCGATGGAGAACAGTTTTTTCACATCGTCCCCCTCTCCACGGGCAGATTTAATGGGAGGGATCGTACCTGAGCAGAGTTAAAAGAAATAGCAACAAAGATAAGTTGAAATTCAGGACATTAACAGAAAGAAGTAAAGGAAAAGAAAAGAGAAAAAAACACTCACTGCCATCATAGTCGGTCGTAGCAAACTGGGAGGTCTGGTTTCCACAGCCAGCGCTATTGCAGGCCTTCATTTTGAGCTCATACCATGTAGCCTCACGTAGCTCACTGAGGAACAGCTGATTGGTGGAGTTGGCCTTAAGGCTCTGCCAGGCCCAGGTGCCTTTAGGTCTGAAGTCCAGCATTAGGTCAGTGATAGGGCAGCCGCCACTGGTCCAGCCCTGCAGGTTGAGTCCTGCATGAGTGGAGTTGATGTGGGTGAGCAGCGGCTGATCCTTGTTAAACACCGGCTCTGGAGATGGATTAAGACACCAGAAAGCAATAATTAAGAAACAGGCTGGAAATATAGCAACTTACCAATCATATACTGTACACGAGTCTGGTGACAGGTTTACATACACTCAACATTGGCATGAATGTCATATCAGTTTGGGACATTTAAAGATTTCTCTTACCAGGGTGGAATAATTATACCACCAAAAACTACAATGAGTTTTGAAAACAAGGATTGTGAAATGTATACACCCCCAGTAATATTAGGGTAAACATCTTTCATTAAGTTACAAGTTTTGTAGCCATCAACAAGCTTCTGGCAAAATTCTGGACATCTGATCACTCTTCATAGAGTTAATTTAAAGAGGCTGGTTTTTTGGCACAGATGTAGCTTTAATGCATGGTCAACATATTTTCAACAAGATCAAGGTTGAGGCCATTACTGAACCTTAATGTTAACCTGCCTTTTACAGCTGTGTCAGATTTGCTGTTGATTTAAGGAGAAGCTGAAAGACTTGGAGATAGTCCTCCATTTTAATGATTGTCCACTTTTTTTTGCAAAATACCACAATTGGCAGTAAAACATCCCTAAAGAATGATATTCCCACTACCATGCTTGACAGATAGTATAGTGTTCTTAGGTTTAAAAGGCTTAAATCGACTTCTCTAAACATATTTCTAGTCACTTTGACCAAATAACCCTGTGTTTATCTTGTTTGACAGTAAAACGTTTCTAAACAACATTCTAACAATTTTCCTTCCATTTGAGGTAGATGGTTAGCGTCTTCTTCCAGATCTTGGAAAAATAGTGACACATCTGCATAACACATGCCTATGCACAGTTGTTTGAAGTAACGATCTTTGAATCAGCAGTTGTTTAAAAAATGTCTAAAAAACATTTTCCCGCCTTGTGTAAATCTACAAATCTCCTTCATAGATCTTCATCTAGTTTATCAGATTTCCCTGTTGTTTTGAGAATTGATCAATTCAATAAATGACGTTAAATAAAAATATATACTTAATTTTTTTTACTGGCAAAGAGAAACACCTAGCTGGAGAAAATCATAATCAGAAGTTAAAGGACAGGGGCCTTGTCAAGTTGCAAGGTGTTCTAGAGTCTTCAGGAGCTTTTGATGGTTCAGGTGACTGCATGTATATTTGGTTGGAGAAAATCCACAATAATTTCCTACTTTTACACTCATTTCTTGTTGCAAAAGTGCATTGAACTTGTTTTTTGTATTGACAATCCACCCTGGAAAAGAAAACCCTACATTCCTCAAACAGAACTGTATATACTCTGATTCATTATTAATGTACTGTTTGAGACTTTATTTATCAAACTGCTACTACACCCTACCCTCACCTCTTCCATGTGTCTTCGCCTCGATGATCTCACTGATGCGACCTGAGCCGACGCTGTTCTTGGCGGCCAACTTGACTTTGTACCACGTTCCGCAGCGCAGATTATCCAACCTGAAGGAACGCTCGCTGGAGCTGATGAACACATCCCTCCACTCCTCTGTGTTGTCTACAGAATACTGCAGCACAAATCCTGCAGGCACACAAAACAGTTTTTGTCAATGAAAGATACATCCATGATGAAACTGAAGTTACAATGTTTGCACACCAGGAGGCACAGTTAGCTTGGAATTGATGGAGTCAGCACAGGATTTACTAATTTATAGACCAAAAATACAGGCTTTCAAATATAACTCACTTGAAGTGTGTGAAATGCACAGATAGATCTTCTCAGGAGCATTTTTTTTTAACAGTAACTGTAAAGTATGCACAAGTAGACCAAAAGACCAGTAAGGAGAGTACCTCTGATGGAGCTTCCTCCATTGTCCCCAGGAATCCAAGCCAGGGTTATGGAGGAAGTGGAGGTAGTGGAGACGGTCAGACGAGGCTGGTCAGGAGGAACTGAGCATGCGAACAAAAACACACTGAGTCAGCGTTCAGAGTCCATGGAGCCAACTTCAAACAATAAGTCAGACAGGCATATCTATTTACCTTGCACCACCAGATTCACAATGATGGTGTCAAAGCCCAAGGTGTTAGTAGCTGTACAGGTGTAGTACCCAGAATCCTCTGCTTTGACTGAACGCAGCACCAGCGTGCCGTTGGACAAGATCTGCCGCTGACTGTCAGCTGTCACAGGAATTGCAGAGTCCTCACTGATGAGAGGAAAAAACAGTCAAACAGAGTTATCATTTTCAGTTTTCCTCCTGAAGCCGCAGCAGCAGCTACATCCATCTGAGCGAGTCATGACTCAGACATGAGTAGTGTTTGAGGGGTCTGACCTGTCTTTGGTCCATTTAATCGTGGGGGTGGGTTCTCCCACCGAGCTACAGGGCAGACGGACTTCCTTCATCCAGGGTGTGGTAACCGTGCCCCCGAAAGAGAGGATCTTTGCTGGGACTGTAGAGACAAGTATGAAACACTTCAATCTTTGACATGGATGCACAATCTGTTTGTGTGTGCTGTTTGCTGGTCTAAACTGCCTGAGGGGAAAGGCCTTTACTTGCAGCTGAAGGAATAAAAAAGATGTAGTGGAGGGTTTTAGTGCAGCCCCTCCTCTGACCACTTGGTTCAGTCTATTTTTTCTCCATAGATCCTCCCTTTGATTGATTCCTGCCTGCTTTCTCTCTCCCCAGGGGTCATTTTACTAGATAGGCCCTGTTCATCACCACATAATTAACAACAGCATTCCTTGAAACGTACCCACAACACAATCAATACCACAGCTGTCAATCAATAGCAGGGAAAAGTAGACAGAGAGGAGAGGGTGGAGGGATGAAAGTGACTGGTGTGCAGGAGATCTCCCCTCATAACCTTTACACAGCCCCTCTTTACACGTCTCCTCCGCTGCGGGCTCGCCTGAAGGACCCACCTTTCCCAGCAGGCTCCACTGTGACCTTTGTGCTAATGTTGCCTCGGCCAGCGGTCGTCACGGCTGCGGCCCAGATGTGGTACTGTTTACCACGGCTGAGGTGCGTGATGCGGTAAAAGAGCATCTCGGGGTTGGCCTCATACTCACTGGGCGCCTGGGAATGAGAGCACGCCATGTCATGTTAGGAGGCTCTTATAACGCAGCAAAAGGACAGGCTCAGTGGTGGCATGAAATACAAACATTGAACATTTTTACAAGTCAGAATTTAGGTTTGGTTTAACATGTGTAACAAGACCACATGCAAAAATGAAAAGATGAAAAATTAAATTTTTTCCTGTTTTTTAAAGGCATAAAAACTAAAAAACATTCACCATTGTCAGTCATGTATGTATCAAACAGCATAAGGTGTGATTACACCTTGTTTTTAGTTGAATTAAAATTAAATCCACATTAGGAGCATATGCTTTAATAAATCAATGTCAATATTTTCTGCAAGATTAAAATGTACTACATTTGCCAAGAAACATACAGCACTTCCTTAATGGTAAGTATTTGTTACTTTAACTATTAAATTAAATCAATGATTGGACAAATGAATTTGCATGTTATTTCTTAATAAAAGAATCAGTCACAGTCAGAATCCTTGAATGGTGTCAGAATCAATAGATCAGGCCTAAGAGAAAACCAGAAATCAGTATCGGCATATCAACAAAGTAAGTCACTCGTAGTTGGTTTATCTCAACGTGAGAATTCAAAGATCAGTCAGCTTCATTGAGAATTACAGCCCAGATATTAGATAGGACATGCTATCCAGAAGACTGTACTCTACAAAGGCATAACAGAAAAATATATGTAGGGGTACTGCATTTACTGACATCAACGCATGCAGTAAGTTGAAACCACTTCTGCGCATGTTTGGATTCTCTGAATAATGGATACAGAAAACTGTTCAGGACTATTTGATGGTGTCTTGCAATTTGATTGATTACTTCATTAGATCCTACTTCTGACATTGGCTAGTCATGTGCCTTTGTTAATCTATTTTGTTATTTGTTGGGTCAAGAAACACACTCTATATAGCACAGTTCTGTTAATAATGTAATATGCTGGAAAAATACAATGCTGATGAAGATATTTATAAATGTCTTGCTGTACAGTCAGCGATTAGTGGTCGGCCAAACAGTTGTATTTGAAGCTTTTATCTTTTAAATTCTTATTCTGAATCTTATCTCTGTTTTTTAAATATTTTTTATTCACCTATGAGTTTAAATTAAGTAATACATTTGAATTGTTGATTTAACTTCAGTTTAGAATATCCCATGAACTCAAGGTTTTAAAACAAACTAGGGTGTTATTTACTGCCACCATTTAATGACATATACCAGCTATTTTATTCCAATCTGCAGCTAGGTTTAGAATCTGAAAAAAAAATCTGGCCTGTTTCAGTCAGTGTTTATCAGCGAGGGTTCATAGATAACAGACATGTTTGAGATTTCTAGAATTCAGTCTCTTTTCTGGGACTCGGTGTTAGGGCTTTTTTTTCAGAGTACACAGATTTACTGTAAGTGTGCGATATAGTTCTTAAATAATGAACATCAGGGGACGATTCTGAAAAAAAGTTTCAAACAAATTCAATACCTTAAGTGCATATACCGAAGTGCAGAGTAATTTTGAATATAGTCACTCTATAATATTCTTGTTTGAACTTTTTAAGCTCCATGTCTACTATGCAAGTTGGAAGAAATAAGAAACACAACATGCAACAGACACTATCAGGCCGCTTCATCATTATAGGTTATATGCTCAAAATCACCTTTTTGACACGTTAGAAATGTTCATTTTATTTTTCATACCAAATTCCCTTTTCATAACTTCATTAAAAAGGAGGTAAAATACGATAAATAAACACACACAAATATTTGAAAGATGAAAATGTAAGATCATTTGAAGTCCTCAGCCCTAAATTATTCCTACTTTTCCACCCTGCTATTAAATTTATTTAGAAACATTTTAAAAGGTGCACATTTACTTATATTCACAAAAAAAAACAAAACAAAAAAAAAAAAACACATGACAGCTTGACCAAAAACCTTGCAGCTCATTCTGTTTTTATTCCTATAACTGGTTCATCTTGCAGCGTTCATCTTCATTTCCTTCACCATTTGCCTTCCCCTTTTTCTCCTCTATCCCTCGCTGTGTTGCTTGGTGAAGAAGAGAGGATGGATGGACAGAAAGGAGGATATATGTATGTGTGTGTGTGTGTGTGTGTGTCTGTGTATAAGGGGGTTCGAACATTCCTCCAGCGTTGCGGTGGTGTTGTGGTGATCCAGGGAGTGATACAGGGAGATAATGAAAAGACGGACAAAAGCACTCTCATCTCGATGTGACTGATACCCTCCTCTGCTCCTCCCTTCCACCCTGCCTATCCTCCCTCCATCCCTCTCTTTTTTCCCTATTTCCCTGTGGTGTCTCCCTACCTCTATTAGTGTGCCGCTTTTTCCCTCTTAGCCTCCTCTTCCCCCCTCCTCCTGCCTTTCCTTCCCTCCCTTTCCTGCCCATACTCATTTACATGGCACTCATGCACAAGGAGGGAGGAATATTTGCGAATAATAAGAAAGTGAGATTCATTCCTTATATCAGACTTCGCTGCGTGCTTTGCTGTTTATGTGCACATAATCTAACCAAAATTGAAAACGCTTCACAATACGTGTATAAATAGAAAATGTTAAAATGTGATATGTGTGTGTGTGTGTGTTTCTGATGCGGCAGTCTGCATGTGTGAGCTTGTTCTCAGCCTCATTTGCATATCTACGTCTCATCACGTTGCCAAGACAACCTCATCTGTTCATCTGGGAGGGCAGGAAATAAAGCAATGGTGGAAACACAGTGAAAGACAGACATGCGCAAAGATACACACACACACACACACACACACACACACACACACACACACACACACACACACACACACACACACACACACACAGGTTCAATTAATTATAGTGGTGACAAATGAATCATTTCCTTTGGCTGATTTTATCAACTTGCTTTTACAAGCAACAGAAGCATTTTTTTATTGACCCCCATAGAGGAAGGACTCACTGGCTGCCCAGATCCTGGACTGGAGCAGTAAATGGTGTACTTGCGGATAACACCATTTGGTTTGAGAGGTGGTAACCAGGACACGACCACGCTGCTTGGAGAGGAAGGAACTGCCTTGATGCCGGCTGGTGGACCAGGAACTGCAGAAAAACAGAGAGAAACATTGGCGCACGCAGGAATGCATATGCATATGTGTGCATGAGAGTGCACACTTAGAGACTGCTGAAGGCTTTATAGGGCCAGAAGTAGCATTTGACTTAGAGGCCACCAGTCCCCCACCAGTCACCAGAGCATCACAAACATCACTTATAATTTGAAAATCTTGATCATTGTTGCTTTGTACATTAAACTGTGTTTAGTTAACTAGTAAGCAAGCCATGACTTCCTTAAAAATTATCATAGGATACAATCTGTAAATACATGGCACATATACAGTTATTACTCTAACATAAAAAAGGAATTTTAGTGGTTAATAAATATTAACCACTAAAATAATAAAAAATTATCAGCCACATTGGTTTGTAAATTTAAAGTTCAATACCCAATAGTTAAATTCTGACAACTTTTACAACAAGCTTTATCACTTTACCCTTTGTTATGGTAACAAATTCCACTTTTGATTAGAATTTAACTGAACATGTTGGGTCAACTGTTGTTCTCATTTGTTGTTCGTAGTGTCCACTAGAGAATGTTATGTTTATTTGAGTTGTGCTATGAATTAATACATAACCTTAGTAAAAATTAATAACTATCATTAAGCGTGCAGATGAGTACATTTATGAGTTCAACAAGAAATTTGATTTTTTTTCCCCCTGCTTTAGCTAGTTTATTGTCAGGGCTAATGCTAAAGTCAAACTTGCAAGAGTAGCAAAACTGTCAAGTGTTCAAGTCAAAACTGATAGCCTTTTAACCCTGACACAGCTGCTGTGAATGGACAGTACAGATTCTGGCTGTGGTAGTCAGGAAATGGTTTATATACCAATGTGTTAAGATAGGTTATGCTAAAAATGCTAAAGTCAAACTGGCTCACAAGCTAAGCTTGTTAATACTGTTGCAGTCAGTTGCTAATAAATGACAGATATTACCTGATGTTTTCAGGGAAAAAGTTTTCATAATATCTTAAAAAATAATTTTATGTTGTATTTATAAACTGTTTCTTGATTTTGCTGTTCTTAATACCTGAGGACTATTTAGATTAGCAAAAGTGTCTTTTTGCTTTCAAATGTACAAGATCATTATTCAAAGAATACCATGTATTCAAATAAAATCTTTGGCAATTATTACAAAAAAAGTGCAAGAAGAAATTCTCCAGACGTCACACTGTGGATAAAATGTGACCCCTGCTAGAACACAAAACTGATTAAATTTCAACAGTTAAACAGCATTAAATCACTGTTAACATAACGGTTAAAATAGGCTTTTCAGAAAACATCCTGTGGCATGGAGGCCCTCTAAACAGCAGCAAACTTTACTTATTATTCAGGCCTGCTCTGTGTGTGCTCATTTGTTGGGATGACTGTTAAAGTGAGCACACTTGTTTGCAGATTGGTCGTCTTATCCCATACTAAGCCGCTCTGGGAGGACTTGGAAGGACTCCTTTTGGGTGGACGGCGGTGACATATGTTCCTTCAGACACTAGTCAGCAGTTCTGACTCTGTGACACCAAGCATTCTCTTAACTCTCGCGCTCACAAACAGATTAAACATTAGTGTCTGATCCGCCGCTAGCCACTTCAGCTTGACACTGGACACTGCTTAATGCTGATTACAAGATAACGATTCAAGAAGGCGCTTAGGGAAGGGGTCATACTTTACAAAAACTCATCAGGACACTGGATGCTTTGAAAAGAAGAACAAAAGAAGCTTTTTTCACATTGATCGTACAGTATATGGTGCTACCTATCAAGCCTATTCAATCTGTTCCATAAATATAACTCAAACCTGACACTGGGCCTCATCTGGGGTTTATAGAAAGAGACCCAGCCCCATAAATCCATCCCCCAATTCTTTTTTTCATCCTCCAAGAGGCCCCCTGATCTAGCCATTCACTCAGCTTATACCCCTTTGACTCCACAACCTTACATAGGACATTAGTCAGCATGAAAACAACATTAACTAAGAAAGTGTTGATGCAGTGGGGGACCTCTCAAAGGAGGGAGGCGGGGATGAAGTCCAGGGGAGAGTGGTAGGTGCATCTCCAATGGGACTGATCATGGCGGCTGTGGTTACAGAGGAGGAGTAGAGGAGGCAGCGATCATTATTGTAACTGGACCGCCATGTCAAAGTAGGAGTGGCAGAGACAGAGCGAGAGGGGAAAGATAAGTCCCATCTGGTGCCCAAAATCTGCCCTAGACTCCAGACAGACGGGCGGACTGTCTGCCATGCACGGCTAGCACAACCAAAATGATGATGAAGACGAGAGGCGCTATAGTGCTGCATTAACAACCCCATTAAGAATGCAGTATGCATTAATGTGCCAATCAGGGGAAGATGTGTCACACCCAAACAAATGCAAATACAAATACAAAATACAAATACAAAGGGATCTTTATTTAATCTCCTCAGAATGAAAGTCTTTATATCTATTTTCTCTGTTGCTTTTTTTTTTTTTTGCTCAGCCAAGACAAGACTGAGTGATCACTTTTCTATCTTCGCATCTTCAATCTTCAATCCACTGTGCCCCTCCTCCTTCTTTATAAAGAGACATGGATCTGGCTGTAATCTTGCCTCCAATGGTGTAAGCACAAAATTAATTCTCTCTAATCCATGCAGAGTTAATCCTTGCGCCTGTGGCAGGAAAGGATGCGGGCTGAGGCTGATGGCTGACTCTTGGATGCTATATGGTCAGAGAGAGGACCCTCCTTCTTTTCCGCCTCCCCCTGTTCCTACCACCAGCCCTCCCTCAGCCTCGAGCCGTGGACCCAAAGCCTCTTAATTCTCATTAGCACCGCTAATGGAGCTTCCCAACACAAATGGGCTTTTGTCATGGGCTAGAGATACAACGCAGCATGGTTTTTGTTATCTGCCTCCTATTCAATGCATCTCTTAACACGGTCAGCATTTTTCCTGTGCTTAAATACAGTTTTTAGACAAATAAATTGGAAACAGTATACTCACGGTCCTCACGTGTTTCAATGTACAGGACATTGCTGCGGACTCCGTCACCAGCCTGCGTGTAGGCCAGGACCTGAACGCTGTAGTTGGTAAACTTCTCAAGCCCTCGCAGCTCTACTTGTTCACGTGTGGTGGTAATGTTCTGCATCTCTCCCCATTCTGAGGCAAAACAGGGTGGAAAAATGTGTGTGTTTACACAAGATTAAATCATCTGCAGGACATTTTTTATGATAAATTTGTCTCAGGGGGACTGTTATTAATGCATAGTACATAAAGCTACAGTAGATAGTAGAAAATATAACAGAATTTCACTAAACAAGCTAGGATGATGGTGTTCCATATGATTTAATAATGCAGCTGTTGAGATTTAAAATCAAATTTATTTAAAAACAGTCAACCAAAAGAAATCACATTTAGATAAGTATGTGATATACAGAGATAGATAGATAGATAGATAGATAGATAGATAGATAGATAGATAGATAGATAGATAGATAGATAGATAGATAGATATTCAGTATTTTGCACAAACATGCAGTGCCTTGCAAAAGCATTTGTGCTAGAACTGCATTACAAAAACAATATGTCAGTGATGTAATTGATAAGGATTGTGTTGCCAATAGCAGTTGCAATGAATCCACACTTTCTCTCTCTTATTGTTCAACACTGCTGCCTTGCAGCAAGGAGGTTTGAATGGGTTGAAATCCTTACCAGGGTCTCACTAAACTGAGTTTACATGGTATCCCTATGTATTTATGGGTCTTCCCAACATCCAAAGACATGCATGTCAGGTTAACTGGCCTCTCTAAACTGTCCCTTGGTCTGAGTGTCTGTGCATGGTTGTCTGCAAATGAGACATGTTATATATTTTCTCACTGGCTTTCCTCTTACCATTTGTACATGTTTTGGTCTGTTACATAAAGTCCCAAGAAAATAAACGGAGATTTGTGGTTGAAACATGAAAATGTGAAAAAACTGAACTTGTTTGCAAGGCACTGCATAGAAACAAGTACGAAGAAATACAAGATGCTTCATGAGAAACAAACACAAGTTCACTGCACTGACACAGGTATGTGACTATGAGGGTGGTTTTTGGTGAATTTTAGAATGAGATAGGTGATAATTACTCTGCATCGGCCACTGGGCCCGGCCCCCACAGCACCCACCTCCGTCAGGGAAGAGGGACCAAAACACAACCCTGTAGCCTTTCAGAACACCGTGCAGCGTCATGCGCGGGGGTTCCGACCACGTGATCACTGCCTCGTCTGATGTTACCGAGATTGCTCTCACATTCTGTGGGGGCTCACTGGGCACTGCAAAAATAACCCCCAAACAAACAATAAAAAAACAGAGGGTCAATGCAGTTTAACTTGACAAAAAATACTGGCTTTATTTCAGAGGTAAATACTTTAAAACCAATGTGCCCAAAAAGATCTGGCAGACGAAATCCTGAAAAGTTAGGATAACTGAACATCATCAACCACAGGCAATGGTAAATTTGCACAGATTTGCTCCTTGTTAGTTCATAGCTTTTAGAGAGGACAAGAGGTGGGGGTTGATGGAAGGGAGGAAGGGCACTGAGAGAGCATTAATCATGAAAATGTTAAACCCAAGACGCTGAAATGCAGATGAGTGGAGATGTGGAGAATAAAATCTTAAGGAAGAAACTATTCACACATCTTCAATCTAGCAGTTGGCTGCAGGCGTCACACTTAGACAATAACTGCCACTCAAGGTGACTATCATTACTTTTCAATCAGACAGTAGGAGTCTGTAAAGAAGTATTTTAAATGAGACACTTTTAAAAAAGAACCTTCTGGATGCTTTTTTTACTCTCTTCCACATTCTTACCAAGTCCAAATCTAGTCCCTCATTCCTCATTTTATCATCAAATGGTCATACCATCTTCCAGTGTGGTGGCGTTGATCTCGGTGCTGGATGGTCCAGTTCCAGCTCTGTTAAAAGCCTGTACAACCACGCCATACTGAGCAAACTTCTTCAAGTTGTCCAAGGTGTACACCTCACTGTCCCCCGTGGCTTTCATCTCCACGATGCTGTACTGGCCATTGCTGCCCGGTCCGTTCTCTCTGTAACCGATCTGATAGCCTCGGATAACCCCATTCTGCAGTTCCTTCTTAGGGGCCTAGATGTTTTGGAGGAAAGAAGGAGATTATTTTGGAAAAGAAATAGAGTATGAAAATGTTCATAGTCTGTGAGTTAAGCATTGTTTGGGTTAGATTTTTGTTCTTTTGGTTTTTAAGTCTATTCTTCGAGCATTTCAGGCTAAATTCAGTGCACCTGTGTGTTTGTAAAATTAATTTTTGTGTTACATGACTGTGAACCATTTATCAAGCCACATAATATGCCAGGTGATACATTCAGATCTACCAGGAAGAAGTGTGAATTCACTTCAACCATGTGACCCCTAGAATCATAACAGAGTTGTTTGGGTAAGTTGTTTGGCAAGAGCTACTTCCTACAACATTCCAGGAACAGTTTACAGATGATCTCCAGCATGAAGGAGCTCCATTTTACAAGACAAAACTTCTGACTACGAGGCTCTAAAGTGAAACATTTAATTTATTTATTTCTAAGCTGTGGAAACATCTCAGATCTGAAAAACATTAAACCTGTGACTGATTCTATAAAGGTAGGTGGACAAACAACCAATAAATCACGATCAATTGGAAAACACCATAGTCACCATCAGGGATAGAATCTCTGATCCGGCATAAGATAAGTAAATGCACGATTTAAAAAAAAAAAAAAAATAGTGATTCTTGACATATTTGATATATTTTCAGAATAAGGCCTTTTGTAAATGAAAAAATATTGAATGTTTTATAGCGTACCATTAAAACATAAAAACTAAATTCAAAAATATAAAAGACACAAAACATATTTGTCACAGTGAAAAATCTGAGCCATGATTTTAAAGTTAAGTTAAAACAAATATGCATCTTTGAGATTTAAATACCTAATTACATTGGTTAAGTAAAAAAAATCTGACTCCATGTGTACCTGTGCTCAGTATCTCTAGCAATTAACTTCACAGTAAACAACATGAAAGGGCTTATTGTGCATTTTAGATTTTTGAACAAATGCATCAAAGGATGTAAAATTCTGTAAACATATTAATAATTCTGTTTTTCTGAGAAGCTAAGTTTGGACACAGGAATGTTTCTAAATTCTAAAAAAGGTTATAAATGTAAATAAACTGACCTTCAAATTACTTATCTGCAGCACTTTTAATTCAAACATATAGCTCTGTCTGTCATTAAAAGAATCCATCAAAATCTAAAACTCCTAGCTTTCAAAGGTGAAAGTGGCTCCTTATAAACTGAAATTAAAACAGAGCAGCAGTGTGCAGCAGAAGTTATTTTCCATGTCTAAAAAATATTGACAGTATAAAAAGACAAACAGATGTCAAAAATGCAAGAGAAACATCATTTATTACCCTCCATGTGACTCGTATACTCTGAGATGTCATCGGCTGGAGGACAACATCCATTGGGGGCCCATCAGGTGCTGTTTGATCAGGATTTATTGTTAGACTGATAAATCTGAGCCAAACACAATGAACAAGCAGAAAACATCAGAAAACTGTGAAAAAACACTTACGTGCTTCCTCAGTGCTTATAGTGAGCTCTTTGCTGGGGAGACTGCGACCAATTTTGTTATAAGAGTACATGCGAATGCTATAAACACAAGCTGGATGCAACTCCACAATGTTCGCTTGATTGTTTGTCGGTGAGATGTTCCTGGTCGTGTACATGTGATCCCAAGAGTCTGTCGAACATGAGCAGAATTGAATTGTTTGTTTTTAAACCTGTACAGAAAAAAATCGTATAAAGGTGTAAGTCTAAGGTGCTTTACCTGATTTGTTTTTGTACTCAATGTCATAGCTGGTGATGATGCTGTTGCCATCAAACCTTTGGATCCAGCGCAGGTTCATGCTTCTGTCCTTCACCTCTCTCACTTCTAGCTCAGGAGGATCTGGGGGTTCTGTATTTGGAGGAGAAAAAAAAAGAGGAAGGTGTTTTTTTTCCACCAGTAACACTGGAATATTTTTTGTATTGCAACATTTGTTAGACAATAATGAATTTTATGCACATGTACAGCAATATATTCATAATATTATTGACATATTAAAATAGTGAAAAGCAAACCTTGCACTGTGAGTTGGATGAGCCCTCGACCCTCTCCATAGGAGTTGATAGCGTGGCAGGAAAAGAAGACTGAATCTCCTCGCTCGGCTGGGTTCAGCTGGAAGAAATGGCACAAAAAAGATTATCACATACCACAAACTGTTACATCCCAGCTTGGGGCTCTGGTATGTTCTTCACCAATATGTAATATTCTGTACTGGGCTTAAAAACAGCTTTTATGAAGTGACAAACTTTTTGACAAAAACACTTTAGTTAACCTGGTAGAAACACTCCAACACACAGTAAAGGGCAAAATATAGTCTAGCCTGCATCTCTAAAGCTTTCCAATCTCTAAAGCTTTCCAAACTAATTATACAAACTAATTTAGAGGCCAAATTTACATTCATAAATATTCATAAGCATTGAACTTTTTCCACAGTTTCTGTGTTCAACGTATACATTTCTGTGCATTTTTTTGTATTTTATGTAATAGACCATTCTCAGGCAGGAGAATTAGTTGACAGGACAACTGCTAGTTGTGAAGTCCATAAATATGGCCTTAATAATACAGTGGCAAGAAGAAACCCATAAGAAGTCCCATTAATGGTTTTCCATCCATCCATCCATCCATCTGTTCATCCATCCAACTTTTCAGATTTTTACTTGAAAGCCATGTATCAGTTTCCTTGTGTTGCTCCATCACATAAAAGCTAATTAAGATATATTGAAGTTTGTGGCTGTAATGTGGCAAAATGTGGAAAAGTTCATGGGATAAAAATGCTTTTTCAAAGTACTAGATATCCAGCTTTTGAACAGCTTCAAATAATCCCTCCCAGTTTGTTTCAAAAGCATTAAAATCAGGCTCAGCTTTGTGTTCCTACCTTCAGGGTGGAGATGACTTCATCTCCCTTCTTGTTGATAGTGATGGAGTACCGGGGGTTTCTCTCTGCATCAATGACTGTGTCTCCTCTCTCCCAGCGGATAATAATGGGCTGCTCGCCCCGTGCTGTGCAGTTCAGCTCCTTGGTCTGGCCCTTCCTTGCCATGGTAGTGTTGGGGTGGCTGGTGATCATGGCGGGAACTGAGCAGATCCACAGACATGTGTCACAGTAATGAATAGTTTTATATGGAGTAATGAGATGAAAGAATGGGGCTGTAGTATTGGAAACTGTGGATATAACACAGATGTATGGATAACACGATTCTGGCCCTACGTTCCCTGTTGTCATTTCACGCTTCAAGCCTCAGTGGCTCCCTTACGTCATACCCTGTTTCCCTATTTCATCTTCTGCTCCAAGATTTGTGCACTATGCTTCTCCCCTGTTGCGTACTTGTAGATTATTGATTGAATGGGGATCCTGTGGTTTTGTTTTTATCACTAATTCAGCAGCCTCTTTTCCTCATAAAACACTGAGTAGCATGCAAACTGACAGCCAAAACACAAAAATCAATAGCCAAGATACCCCCTGGTTAGGGGTGTTCAGGACAGAGACAAGATTTTGCTGTGTTCAGTACAGGTCGAAATAGCCTGGGGCAAGAGTGGATCTTACAAGACTGATCTCACTACAATCCAGGAGATGTGGTTACAAAAGCACTTGAGCCAATGGAAGAACTGACTGACACTCACTCTTGACAGTGAGGATCATGCTTTTACTGATGTCTGAGCCAACACCGTTGGAGGCCTGACAGAGGTAGTACCCTCGGTCATCCTCAAGGACATGTCGGATAAGCAAGGAGCCATTCGACATGATCTGGATACGGCCAGTGAGCGGGACGGGGTGGTACTGCTGTGGGTTTCCAACACCTGCAGATGGAAACATAAAGCATATATAAAAGCATGCCAAAACCTTCAGCTTTTTCTGTTTACAGGAGGAGGTGACAGCGAGTTTTACCTTTGGCATGTTTCCACATGACTTTTGGAGGTGGATAACCCTCCACTGAGCAGTTTAGAACTCCAGCTTTTCCATAAATGCAGTCCTGATTGTTGGGTTGAACAACAAAACGTGGTGGCACTAAAAGCAAGACAGAAAAGGAAGAGAAGGTAAAATAATCATGCCTCTGTAAGCTTGCTTTGCATATTTGAAGCAATCTATGCCTTGCTCAGTCCCTCACCGGTGACAATCAGCTGTCTCTCCCAGCTGACAGTGGCTGCGGCGTTGCTGGCGATGCAGGTGTAGTTCCCATTGTGCTTCAGTGTCACCTTGGAGATCTGCAGGGAACTCATGAATTCTTTGGTCTCTATTGCAACGCCAGAGGCAGAGCCTGGCACTATGAGCTGGCCGTCTTTGTGCCAGGTGATGCGTATGGGCATGTCCCCAGATGACACCACGCAGGCGATGTACATGAGCTTCCCTACTGAGGTAGAGGGAATGTCGAAGGGCTGGATGAGCGGCGGCACTGGGAGAGACAGGAAGAGCACATGGAATCAGAGGAATAAAGGCAGTGATAGATGTCTAAGGGTGGCAGTGTGGCCATCTGGAGCAATGCTGAAAGAGATAGAGAAGGTCATTGGCCAGTGGGCTCCTTTGCTGCCACCCTCCCTTTAACTCCCCCATCTCCTGCAGCCCATAATAGCTGCTCTGGTTAGAGTCCAATTGGCTGGGGGAAGTCATTCCGTTGCCATAGCAATGGAGGTTGAGGTGGGGGTACTACAGCTGAGACATCTGGGGGATTTAATCTAGGCTTCATTATTATTCATCTAATTAAATCAGAAACACACTCACACTCAGGCACATGCACACACCCTTAAACACCTCTGCAGCTGCCGTGCTACCATCGTTAGCTGACTCTCAAGCTGAACAAAATAAAGACACAAACATCCGAAATTTACAAAAGAAGACCTGAATAACCAAACTCCAGCATTAAAAGCATTATCATTGCAAGTTGGTGAAATACTGCACGTCATGATTTATTAGTCTTTTACAATATGACCAATCCAAGAGATTCTTAAACTATGAAATAAGTTAATCTTTTACTGCAGCAGCATAATCTCACATGATAAAATTTAGAAAAATCAAATCTTTATTTTGAGTACAGGCATTCAGAGAACCAAGTAATATTTGGTAATTTTTAGGTATATTTTGCTAATAAAGTTCAGTTCTTTTTTGCATAGTCTCTAGAATTGATCATCCACAGTCCTTGGTGCTCTCTTATGATTTCTTCTCTTTAGCTCATGCCATAGGCTTTCTATAGGATTTAGGTCTGAGGACAGAGATGACCATGGAAGAATGTTGATTTTCTGTTTGATTAACCTTTTCTGGCCATATGTTTTGGGTCATTATCCTGTTGAAAGGAACCAGACCCATTTTCAGTTTGCTAAAAGAGGTCCACAGAATTGTATTTAAAATCTTGGAATTTCAAAGAGTTCATGGTGCTATGCACTTTTAAAAGGCCCAGAGCATTACAGATCCTCCACCATACTCATTTGCTGACATTTTTAACATTTTGAGTTTTTACATATATCTTTTCTTTGTTTAGGTAGCTTTCTCTGATAAATAACTGCACTAACCAGCATTATCTA
Source organism: Anableps anableps (assembly GCA_014839685.1). NCBI lineage: Eukaryota > Metazoa > Chordata > Actinopteri > Cyprinodontiformes > Anablepidae > Anableps > Anableps anableps. The sequence continues at coordinate 12,070,033 of CM026078.1, read as the reverse complement.
TAACTCAACATTGGTTTCAACAGGCTTTTTACATGTTTTGTAATTGGCTGTTTATATAATTTTCGCTATTTTCTCCTCACTCTTACCTTTAACTGTTACATGGACAGTCTGGTTGATTGATACTTGGGGCTGGATCAAAACGCTACACAAGTAGGTTCCTTCGTCGGCGCCCTTCTGCACGTCTGTAAGCCTCAGGGTGCCATTCTCAAACACCACTTGACGATGATTATCGGGCAGCTGCATGCCGTCCTTCAGCCACTTGATTGAGTAGTATGGGTACCCAATCACGCGGCATGTTATATATGTGTTTCTGCCTGCCACCGCTGTGATATCTCGCATGGGTCTAATTCGAGGCGGACCTGGAGACACAGGGAAGAGAGGGAGGGGATGGAGGGAGGACACAGGGACAGACGCGAAAGTAGGAGAACAGGGCGGATGAGATGACGGAGGTCATAGGGGCAGCCAATGGGGACGAAAGATGAAGAGATAAAAGTTGAGGAATGGAGTGATTGGGGCAAATTGACAAGTGGAGAGGAAGGTTAGTTATGCCCCCATTACTAAAATCTGACTGAGGATATTTGTTAATATCTAGTTATCCTAAGCAGGCCTACTATGTATCTAAATGAGTAAATACAGACAGAAAACTAGCTAGCTACCTACATTGGTTTGATAGATACACAATATTGCCAAAAAAATTTGCTCATCTGTCATCACATACTGTACATATGAACTTGAGTGACATTCTGTAGGGTTTAATATGATGCCAGCCCACTCTTCCCAGCCATAACAGTTTCAGCTCTTCTGGAATAGCGTTTCACAAGGTTTGGGAATATGTTTATGGAAATGTTTGACCATTTTTCCATAAACTCATTTTTGTGAGGTCAAACACTGATGTTGGAAGAGAAAGCCTGGCTTGGAGTCTCCACCGTAATTTATCCCAAACCTATTCTGCCAGGTTCAGGTCAGGAGTCTGAGCAGGCAAATCGAAACTCACTCAGCCATATTTTTATTGATCTTGCTTTTTGTACTGGTATGTCGTCATGTTGGAACAGGAAGAAACCATCACAACACTGTTCCAACAATGTCGGGAGCATAAAATCATGAAATATGTCTTGGTTTACTGAAACATTATGAAGCTCAGCTCCTGAGAAACAGCACCACACCATAACCCTCTCTGCATGTTGACTCAATGCAAACAAGCATGTGCTTTTTTCTGGCAAATTCAAAACCCAGACTCCTTCATTAGATTGTTAGATAGAGAGGTATGATGTGTCACTCCAGAGAAGGCCATATAACACCATTCTCAACACCAGTTGATTTGACACTGTGGTTGTGCTTGGTTGTGTAAGGTTTGGTTGGCTATAGAAACCCATTCCATAAATTCCTCTGCACACAGTCCCTGAGGTAATCAAAAGGCAACATAAAGTTTGAAGGTCTGTAGGAATTGATATGATGTCAGGGGAAGATCGCTCTGCCCATGTGGAAGTGTAACTCAGATAAAGCAAACCTACGACAAACAGACAAGGTTATAAGGTGAAGGTACTGATGCTCACGCCATTACCTGAGACATTAGGTGAGACATTTTTGCCTTATCAGCCAACATTAAGGCAAAGAAGATAGGCAAAAATATTTTAACTCAGGTCCTCAGGTCTGTGAAGTTATTTACGGGAAACCACGGAGAAATTGATATTAAAGCCCAAGTGTCTGATCGAGGTGGCATCATGTCAATTGAGCATGTAGAGAATTGTTAACCTCTGCACACTATGCACCCCAGCACTGGTTTGACATTTTATGGCCTACCACTACATGTCTTAGTTGCTGTTGTTTCCAGTTACTTCCACTTTGTTGTCATACCATCAACAAATATATTGTATGGACTTGTTCCAAAGATGGCATCCAAATACAGTGCCATGCTGAAATTGGCTGAGCTCCTGAGAATGACCCATTCTTTCACAAATGTTTGTAGAAGCAGTCGGAATGCCTAGGTGCTGGCTTTTATACAGCTGTGGCCATGGATGTGATTAAAACACCAAATTCAATGACTGGATGGCTGAACAAATACTTTTGGCAACATAGTGTAGATAGATACAATCATAGGAAAAAAAAGAATGTTTCCATGACTGCATTGACAGCTATAGAAAAACTAAGTACACCCCTTGGTTCAATAGCACGTTGAATAGTTTTTTATAGACTCTCTCTGTTGCTCTTCAGTATATTGAGATTTGAACAAATGTATTATTTTATTATTATACATCCCTTTCTTACAGACCCACCAATGTATTTCAGTGACTGCAAGGGTCATTTTGTCACTGCAAAACAAGCCCAAATCATCACTTCTCCACCATTGTGCACCACAAGTTAGTATGGTGAGTTTGTGCTGTGCTTGTTTTTCGTCAGATATGGAGCTGTGTATTTTTCCTACTTAGGTCACATCAGCTCATGAATATTTACCCAGAAATCTCGTGGCTCATTCAGATGCAACTCTGCAATCCTAAATTGTGCAGCCACAATCTTTTAGCAGTGAATACGGTTTCTCTTGGTAATCCTAATGAAAAAGTCATGTTTGTCCAGTCTTTTTCAAAATGTGTTGACATAAATTTTTCCATGTAACATATTCTTCAAGCTCCTGTTCTTTTTTGTTATTTATCTGAGCATCTTATTTTGGGGGAATTTTCTGTGACATTAACTTCTAGGAAGACTGGGAAATGTCTTAAAGATTTGGATCTTAAAATGTTTTTAAATGGAATTATAATCCTTCTCAGGTTGTTGAACAGCAGCAGTTGCTTTGTTAAAGCCTGCTAGTGTCTTACAGCCTTGGCATTGCAGTGAAACATACCTGTATTTTTCTTTCCCTTTAAATGTTAGCAAAGCAGCAAGGGTGGACTTAGTTTTTCACATGATAGATAGATAGATAGATAGATAGATAGATAGATAGATAGATAGATAGATAGATAGATAGATAGATAGATAGATAGAGAAAATTATATTTGCTTTGGACTAAGCCCTGCATGTTTGTATAGTCAGGTGTGAGTGCATTTATATTGAAAAGCAGACAGGCACCTCTTACGTTTATGCGCGCTTGGTACTCGGCACTACCGGCCGAGTTGCGTGCGACGCAACGATACACTCCCCCATCTCGAATGAGTGGACTGCTGACGTTGACATGAGACACGGTCAGGCCATCTGACAGGGTGTACTGGCTGGTCTTGTAGGTGGAATCTCGCACCACAGGCTCATCATCCAGAGTCCAGGTGATAGAGGGTGGTGGGGCTCCTTTGGCGGCACACATGAGGGAGAAAGGCTCGCCGGGGTTCACCACCCGCTCGCTGAAGGAAGACACAATACGAGGAGTACCATCTGAGAGGGGACAGAGGGGAAAAATGGAAATGGAAAGAAGCCAGAAGCCATGATTAAAACAAAATCAATTTGTAGATTTCTTTGGTAAATGGAATCTCCTCTCATTGAGTATCCTGATAGCTTTTGTCCACGCACCCTCTAAGAGAATAATGGAAAAGTCCTGAGCTGTGTGGCCCTTTCGGGAAGCAAAGCACTGGTAGGCTCCAGAGTGGAACTTCTGAGCTGCAGTGATCTGCAGTGTGTCGTTGTGTTGTCCCTGTATGGAAATGTGCTGGTCAGGAACAATAGGCTCAGTGTTCCTGTACCAGCTGATGGTGTATTCTGGAGAACCCTCCACGGTGCAGGTGAAGAACAATGTGCTGCTGATGCCTGTTTTCAGGTTCTTGGGAGACAGTGTCACTCTCAGTGGATCTGAAAAAAAGCACAGAATGAACATCATGAACAGCAAACCTCTGAAGTTTTTCTTTTTGTTTGTCTTATATATTTTTTTTATAGCAGTTAGTTTACAAGTCTGAACACTATCAATCGATTATGATTCATACAACCAATTTTTATGAATGCTAGTAAACTAAGTCAAAATATAGATTGGATTATTCACAAAAAAAGCTTTACTATGACATGAAAATGAAAGATTTACCGATTTTACCGCTAAATGGCCCTGATCAGGAATCAAGCAGTTGGAAAATAAAACTCTGATGCATTTGTGATCAGTGAGATGTTGAAAAGTTAAGTCAGAGCAAGGAAGCATAAAAGGTGTAAGAAGGTTCTAGAAAGAAAACAATTTTCTGCGGAGATATGCTAGCCTATCATTCAGGCTCAGAAATTAGGCATCAGCAGATGACAGAACATATCTCAGCCAAGTTGCTCATTTTTATTCCTTTTGAATAGTCCAATTCTGTCTGTCATTTAACATGCTGGTTTAGCAAATGCTGGCTGTCTTATAAAAAAAATCTCACACTTAAAGCTGCAGTATGTAACTTTCACAAAAATATGTCTTTTACATATTTGTTTAAAGTGTCACTATGTCGTGTCGTATATGAGACAGATAATCTGTGAAACGATCGAGCTCTTCCAGCTCCACCCAGTGCTCCTTTTGCCATCTGCAGAAACGCATTGCTCGGTCAGAAATAACCAATCAGAGCTAGGAGGAAGATCTTAGTGTGGTCAATCACACTCGTGTACGCATTGCTACTGTTCTCTGCTACTGGCAGAGAAACAACTTACTTCCAGGAAAACTGTTTATCTGCCATCATCGGTGGTCATGCTGACTAGCTTGCGCATTCATGGCAGGCTCTATTGTGGGGAACTAGCTGTAGTGTAGCAGGGTGCAAGGGGAGGGTGTGGGCATCATGTACACAAGAGTGATTGATAGTGCTAAGACCTTCCTCCTGACTCCTGGTTGTTTCTGACTGAGCGGTGTATTTTTCCAGATGACAGTAGGACCATAGGGAGATGGGAGAGTTGCTGGGTTTTTTTCACATATTATCTGTCTCATATTACACTGTCACGACATAGATAGTTTTAACATACATGTAAAAAATGATATTTTTTATAAAAGTTACATACTGTAGCTTTATGGTAAGGATCTGCTTTTACTAGTGAGAATGCTAGTCAGTGAACATAAGGAGAAGTTGTGAATGATGACGTTGATTTTCTGTGCTGTTTTAGAATTGTAGTCAGCCTGTAGTTTTAGCAATGGCAGGTGAGGAAGTGAACGAAGCCGTTCAGTCTGTGTTGGTCACGCTTCCAAATATTTAATTAACATTAATAGCCATCGTTTGGTTTTGCACTTTTCTCTTTGCAGAGGGGATGGTTGTTTACAATGCAGGCAATTTCCGGTAAGCTTCATAGCATTGAACTGGAGCATAGCATACGTCACTGCCAAACATTAGCAACTGGGTAAAATTTCAAACTTCAGCAGAGTCCACACCTCCAGCAAGCAATCATTTCTCAATCCTCAAGGTTCCAGACCCTCTGTGCGAAGCAAAGCGTAGAACAAGGGGCTGGTTTTTACCATGCTAAATCTTTCTGGAAGAAAAGTCAATAAGATATCCTGTGATTTCCTTTAGTTCAGTTTTATTTATAGGTACCTCTATACCATAACCTGGAGGATTTTACATTACTTGAAGCTTTTCAGTCATGCAGAAAGTAAACTTCTAGTTGTTTTTAAGAAACCATTATTTAATTTCACTGCTAGGATGGTTAAATGTATTATTTATCCAGAATGTAGTAAAGAGAAATTGTAGTCTGCTGATATCGGTATCAGCAGGTCAGAGCTTTACAACTCCTTTGGTCAGAAATCTCTGATCAGTGCCTCTCTACTCAAAATTAAATCTATTTTTTTATTTAAAAATTTCACTCTGAAACTATTACACTAGACTCACATCATGACGCGCTGATTTAAATGTACAGTAGGTGTTTACATCCAAGCAGACGGCCAGAGAGGGCACAATCAGCAGTGGTGACTCAATCAGTTCGACACACTCATTAAAAAAGCAGCTGGAGATATCTCTTCACATCTCTGTCCACTTGTGTGTTTATAAGTGTGCCTGTGTGTTAAGGAGAGTATGTGTGTGTGTGTGTGTGTAAATGTCAGTGAGCAATAAGGCAGCTGGTGGTGTATGCTGGGGGGCATCACTGTGCCTCCCAACCCCCCCTCTCACCCTGTCAGAGTCACAGAGTGTGCTGCCATGATGTGCCCACTGGCAAAGCCTACTGCCTTTCCATTCTCTCCCTCTGTCTCGCCTTCCTGCCTTTGTTTCTTTGTATACCTCTCACAGTGTGCATTTATCTAACCTGCTCTTATTATCCTGTTATTACATTGCAGATAATGTCATTCCAACACTGTCTGGACATCTGATTGTCCCTTCTGTGACCCCTTATCTTCTTTTCTATCCTCAGCCTCAGTGTGTGTGATGGTGAATGGTGCTGGCAGCTGTGTTATGGAGTCACACTCCACAATTTACTGCCCCTGTCTCTCTTTTTGAAGGCTGATATGATGGGGCATCAAGCAGCTCACATACATTTGTTACCGACACACTCGAAGTGTGACCGCTGGAATGTCGTGCCTCAAACTAAAAAGAAGACAGCTCAGAAATGTGTCCCTCTGTCAGGATGATTCACTCAGGAGACATGGTGAGAAACTGTCAGGTTATTTGTAAGTGAGTGTGTATGTTGCACACCTATAACGTGAAGCTGTCCAGACACCTCCTTTGAGCCAAAACTGTTGGTGACCTCGCAGGCGTAACTGCCACTGTCCTCCTGCCTCAGGTCGCTGATGGTCAGCCCAGTCAAGCGCCGAGTCCAGCGGGCATCTGAGGGCAGCGGTCGACCATCTTTCAGCCAGCGCACGGTGGGGCTCGGGTAGCCGCCTGCTATGCAGGGGAGCTCGATGCTTTGGCCTGCATACACCTCCCCGGCTTGGAAACTGTCCAAGATAGTGGGTGAGGACTCGCTGGGGTCTGAGGGTAGACATTGGGTTACAATTACTGATGAGCTAAAAAAGAAAATAAAACAAAACTGAAATAAAATTTATTTTTTTAAAAAAAGGTGCTCACCCATTACTGACAGCCTGGCCCCATTGCTTTGTCGAGTCTCACCACTGTACTTGTGTTTGGTGATGCACCGGTATGTGGAGAGGGCATCCTCTTTCTGAACATCAGAGATGTAAAGAGCTCCGAAGGAGGTCAGAGAGAACCTGTTACCTAAGGAGGACATATCCAACGGAGACCATTGTGATTTCTCATTTTATTACATAGTAAACACCACACAACAATGCATAACGGTGTCTCTCTTAGATCTGTAAGTTCAGTTAGGATTACCAAAATTATTTTAATTTCCAAAACAATAAGAGTAATACTTTTTTAATCGAACATTTTTATTACTTTCTCCAAATTCAGAAGCTTAAATACACTAAGAGTTCAATGCATTGAAACAAATTTGGAAACCCCAGATGATGATGTTATGGCTTTGGTAAGCTATTAATGTGGTGGGAATACTAATAGGGAGCCACGTTTGCTGTGATTAGTTTCTTTATAAACATCCAGTATAACATAAAAGGTACTATCCCAGTCTCTTGTGCTTTCTCACTCTGGAACAAATACGTTGTGCTTATTGCTAAAACATGTTACGCTGAGAGCTAACAGCTGCCTGAACAGTTGTCTCTACTTGCCTAATGATGTCGCCTCCAACAACCTGGCGCTTGGTCAAGACCTAGAGGACAAATTTCGGTCACTTGAACCAAGCAAATTGTCTCTCACAGTGCATAATCTCTTCTCTTCTACACAATACAAACAGCTAATGTAATTTAACAGATGAAATGCTAAACAAATTATTAAGTGACAAAAGCTGCCTCTTCTCCTTTTTCTTTTGGTAGTAATTTTTTAAAAATGTAAACCATATGAAGTTTTCACTTAGTGGGTCGGCTTAAAAGGCTTCTACTATGTTCAATAACCAGTGTAAAAATGCTATTCTTTGAATTTCCATTTTTCACCGCAAATACATTTTGGATAACAGATTGTGTGTTTCTGTCTTACAAACAAAAACTTTTTTTCTTTTTGATCAGACTCCACTGAGCCTTTTTCAAACAAAAGTGGTGAGATAGTAACAACATGCTATACATTGGGTTGTGTGAAGGACTTAAGTTCACACTAGAGAGGAACATAAAATAACATTAGCCTTATACCTCTAAAGTTTAGGGAGGCAAACTGTCCCCCACTAAGATCCTCTGCAGCCCCTGCCCTAGATCCATCCAGAAGTTATTTAATATTATCATACCTATAGATCAGATCCATATCTTGTACTTTTATTAAAATAACTATAAAGCATTATGTTATGTATAACATTTACACAGTGGGATGCAATTTCTGCATCCACATGGTCTTCTGTACTCTTCTTAATCTACAGCAGTGTTCTGTGTGGTGTGCACATATTACTTAAAAGTTAAAAAAAAAATTCAAAATTGATATAGTTTTCTGGCATACCTCTCCTATGGTTTAAAGTTCCTATAATAACGTGAGAGAAAGTTAGTAATAGAGCTAGAACAGTTGGGATGCTAACTGGCCAGAGAATCAGTGTGTTAAGTAGCAGAGTGCAGGCAAGCTAACCAACACGTTTGCTTGGTTAATTAACTAGCCATTAGCTTTGTGGGCAACCAAAACAGCAAGAAGGGATAATATTTTGCTCAATTTTTCCTTAAAAAGAAATCTTCGAAATTTGAAAAGTGCTTATTCAGTGATACACTACTCTGTTTATACAGTATGTTAAGAAAATAAAAATAAATCCTTTAAAATGACCCATTGTTTTAGCTGGTACTAAGTTTACATCTATGTCACTACATGTGACTGATGTAAAATTTAATTTTTGATTTATCCAAATACCTTAAACTAAAAAGCAACAAAAAAACCCAACAAAAAACAATTGGTGAATTGTTTTAAAATCCAAACAATAGACAGATGTCACAGATGACACAATAACTGTCATAATCAATATAATATCTTAACTGAACCGATGTAGTAGTTGTTGCTTTCCTGTTCTAAATAACAATAACCATGGTTCCCAAAACTATTTACAGACCTGACATATTCAGGCTTAAAGAAATCTTTTATTTTGAAAAACATGTTTTTTTCTGACTGGTAGTAATATTAAAGGTTTTGAATGACCTAGCCAGAGTCCTGACTTGAATCTGATTAAAAAAAAAAAAAAAAAAAAAAAAAAACTGTGGAAGGAGCTAAAGATTAGGTTTATGGCAGTGAGGCCCTCTTGGAGCTCATTACCAGATACACTGTAAAGGTACCAGTGGAATCATGCAAAAAGAAGTGTTTGATTGCAGTAAGGCTAATAAAGATTTTTCTATTCATGATTAAGAAAGATAAGAATCAAAAGTATAAAAACAAGCAGTTGTGAGATGAAAGCAGATCTGGCCATCATGCCCAACATGAACAGCACTGTTTGTGACATTTTAGTGGGTGAAAATCTATTACAGTATAACTCTATTCTCACTAGCTGTAAATAGTTTGTATTTTTAATGCTCAGACACATGCACATCTTGTACATATTAAATTAACCAGCTCAGTTGTACATTCCTCTGGACTGGAGTATTTTTACAACTACACAGTATTCATGTTGAAATTTTGCCCTTACTGTACAGTATTTTATAGTATCTTTGTGTGAGTCTGATTGCTGGCTATTATTGCCTGTCACTGCCACTTTGCTACTGTTGCACAGAAATTTTTCCATCTTGGGACAATAAAGGATATTTCTATTCTATTCTATTCTATTCTATTCTATTCTATTCTATTCTAATTCAGTTCTGTTAGCAGTGATTGTTCCATGTTTGGCGAAGACTTAGTTCGCAAAATAACCCAGAGTTGATTGTTTTTATCCTAGCCATTTTTAAAGTGTACATTTTCTAATGTTTACTGAAAAAAACACAGCAGCTCTAGTCATCTTTAAACTCTTCTACACTCCTCCATCCCTTCTTTCTCAGTCTCCATGCGTCATAAGTTTCATCCATGCAACAACTCTGGAAAATCTTTGGGTAGACTTGATTAAAAGATTCCCTTATTAATAAAGGTATGGTATAACAATATATTAAGTGTGACAGGTTTCAAAATTGATTTTCACCCAGTAATAAGGTCAGTTTTAATTTGTAAACATTACATGCCTCTTGTGCTTTTTAGTATCCATCTACTAGCAGCTAGTCTGTGTTCATGTGTATGTAAGTGTAAGTATGCATCAATATTTGATCTAAAATTCCAGTGTTTGTCAGTCAGGAGGTTGAGCAGATATGGTGAAGGTGGCAGTTAAGGACTGTGTATGTGTTTCCTCTCACAACATCATGACCTTAGAGGAGGCACAGGCTGCAATTTCACAGCAGCCTTTGTTTGCCCCCCAGAATGAAGCCTTACAGGATAATGAGCACTTTAAGGCTGCTACTCCCACAACACCGAAGACATGCCTGTCACAACACTCTGACACAGGCAGGGGAAGAGAGGTTGCGGGAGAAAAAGGGGGAGTCAGCTGGATCTGTCAAAGCCACACTTTTTGTCTTGGTCCCCAGGTCCTCTGCAGCGGGCTCAATTCGTCCCATCTGCAGCTTCTGAAACAATGCTGATTACACAACTTGTGTCACATAATCCCTCTCACTGTCTGTCCATCGTAACTGAATGGTTTGCTCGCAGAATCCATCTTGAGTTGACTCCCCCTCTGTCTTTGTGTGAACTCTCATATAGTCTGTCTCACCTCTTTTATCTCTCTCGTCTATGCAAGCTCTCAGTCTCTAAGCAGAGTGTCAGACAGAGTAAAATATTAATTACTAAATCTGAAATCACTGTGCTCCCTCAGTTTTTATTCATGTTGACTTGACTAGATAATGAGAAACAGAGCCAGTGTGCATCACACATACAAACAGATAGATGCACACACAAATGCATACACACCCACACACATAGGTGCAGCAAAATGTGCTCAACTGCATGCATAAATCTTGAAAACTTGAGTAACTCCATGTTTACTGAACAGAAAGGAAAATGTCTCATACACAATGTCATAGACTTGATCTGGAAAGCCAACCCCCCCAACACACGCTAAAAGCATGAATCTGAAAGCATGGATCTACATCCAGCCCCGTTAGTCTGATACCCTAAATAAAATCCAGTATAATGAAAAAGCTTCAGAAGTCACCTAATTAGTAAATGGAGTCCACTTCTGTGTAATTTACTCTCAATATAGATTTCACAAATTGGGTCAATATGGAAAAGTAGCTAGAATGAAGCCACTGTTTAAGAAAAGCCACAAAAAGTCTTGTTCACAGAATGCACAGGAAACATGTGGATGAGGGTGTTCTAGTCACAGTCTTAACTTTTCCTGATTTAGATCAGTTAGGAGTGTCAGAATTGTGTCTATTTGCTAAATGCTTCTGGTTGTAGTTTGCTGGAATTTTGGCTCATTCCTCCTGACAGTACTAGAGTGACTGGGTCAGGGTTGTAGGGTTTCTCACACACAAGTTCTGCCAAGAAATTTTCTATGGGCGTAAGATCAGGGCTTTGTGATGGCTGCCACAAAACACTGAGTTTGTTGTCCTTAAACTACTTTATAACTAATCTGACCTATTTATGCTCAGGGTCACTGGCTATTTAAAGGCCAGTTTTTGTCCCAACTTCTTTATAAACTACACTAGTCCCCCCTGCAGCAAAATACCCACACACAACATAATGCTGCCACCTCTGTACCTCACAGGTAGGATGGTGTTGTCAGGCTTGCATAAATGATATGATGCCTGGACATTCACAAGCTATTCATTTCTTGTGTATAATTGTTTGAACAGATGATTGTGGCATCTTCAAGCATCTGGAAACTGTACCCAGCAAGGAATTTGTACAAGTCCAAAATTCTTTTTCTGATATCTTAAGACATTAAGACTTTTCCATGATATCACACAAGAAAATATATAGCTGAGTGTTGCAATGTTTCCTCAAATGTTGTGAAATAATCAACAGCTTGCAAAGCAATGACATTATTATCTAGGCTCTCTCAAATTCTTTCAAGACAAACTAATCTTAATTTTACAGATTACATGTGAATATATGTTTATATGGTTTAAAATATATGGTTTATATGTTTATATGTGAATATATGTTTACATGGTTTAAAACTCCTTAACTGTCAAAAACACTTACATGCAGGTCAATGGTCCATGAGGACACTGGTGTCCTCGTGACAATTAAGGGGTTAAACTATGTAGATATAAAATCCACAAACCTAACACCCATAAACAAGGACTTCCAAATAACCAAAAAATCTCCCAGGGACAAACACATTAAAATAATTTGTCAACAACAAGATGAGACTTTAAAAAGTATTTTCAGTCCCCGAAAAGCTCTTTGAAAGCAGCCACACTGTTTTAAGGAAGTTGACATTGTTGGATCTCGCCTGAGTTTGGTCAGCTTCAATGAGCTGAATTCATGGAAAAATGATAAGCAAAATTGCTCATGATTCCTCCATGCAGATGGGTGCCAGATGGGAACTAGAATTTCTGTCTCTTAATTTCAACCGCTGCACCAGAATACCCGGAAATGTTTCATAACTTCATTATAATAGCTACACTTTTTAACAAATTTATATTAGTTGCAATTTACTCAATTCTTTCTCAAGTCTAATTTTTATTTATTCAACTTTGCTGTTATGATAATAAAGTTATGCCTAATATGCTTTAACAAGGTGAAATGTAATACTAGCTTTATTAATAGGGCATTTTAAACACCCACTGGACCAAAGTGCTGTCAACATTGTGAATGTTTGAACATGTCTGATATGAATGAATTCAAGAATTTCAACTACAAAAAAATAAAGATGGCACACGTGGTCATTTTAATGCTCAGGAATAAAATTCAACATATACTGCCTAAATTGGGCTTTCATTTCCAATGAATCAAATGAATAAACTCTAATCTGCAGACCATTTACAACAAGGGCAGTTATTTAGAATCCACCTGCTTTAGCTGACCACTAACTGTGTGCCCTGTGTGCTCTTACAATATTTTTTATAGCGTAAAGATTCATTACTTCAGCTGATGTTTTTGTTTTGTTTTTTGTATTAAACAAAATGGCAGCCAAGCAGTGACATAATAGTAGTATCCTGCTGCAAGAAGTAATTTTAAAGCAGAGGAAGGTAAATGGGAAATGTTACAAATATAAATGTGTGGAAGAGAGAATAAAAGAAAAAATAATAATAAAAGCATGACGTTGTCTATAAATAGAGCATATACTGTAGCCTTTGTGGGTCCAAAGGTGTGCATGCATCGAGTGTGAGTTTGGAGCAGCCTCATTTTCTCACATGCAAATGAAGGCGTCGGTGCAAAGATAACGAGGCCCATATTTCCACCTCCTCAGCGGGGCCATTATTTATTGATGTTCTGCATCTTTCCCCCTCCCCTCCTACTCTCATGCTTCCTTCATCCTCTCTCTGTTGCTAGGGCCTTCTCACCGCCATCGCATTAGGATTTCAGCATACTTTCACCAATTATTAAATCATATTTTGTTTTGCAAATCGCTGAGGGTGACAGCAACCATGTAATCTTTGTAGTTTTGGAAATCCAAAACGGCTATGGAAGTTGCTAAAATGAAAACAGTGTCAAGATGAAGTTGCTCTAGATAAATTTATAGCAGTGTGAAGATTTGCTACTGAGTAGTTTTATTAAAATATATAAAAAGCAGAATTTTTTTTCTTTGGTTTCAAAGTAATTTCATTTTGGCTTTTTCTTTAAAGGTCAAAGTGCAGTTTGAAAACTATAACATCGCTTTTAATGCAGCTGACTCTGGCTTCTGGACCTATTCGTCCTGCACATTGCAAATGGGAAATTTCTTGCAATATTTAGACTGGATTAACTCATTTTGAAAGAAAAGCACTATGTTTTATAGGTCCCCTCTGGATGGACGCTGTGTCAAATCTGGCTGGAAAAGGCTAATGAGTCATTGAACTACCACTCCTGTTTCCTTTTCTGGTGGATCATTACAATCTGTTCTCTGTTCTCCGGGGTCTGCATTTTACTCAACACAGATTACAGTCAATGGCAGTAGCTTATTACCTAAAAGACTTTTTTATTTTAAAGGATAATGGTTAATAATGACAACAAAGAACTGAGAGAAGCTGTAAAAGCAGCAGGTCAAAGGTTTTACAAACTGTGAAGGAGCTGTTAGGGAGCAGATAGGGAGCAGATTATATTTATCTACTGAAGACATATCATCAAAACAATACAGCAAAAATGTTGATACCTATTTTTTTTTTTTTTTTTTGTCTCATTACTACCAAAAACTTCTATGCATTTTATTCTGATTTTACCTGATAGACCAACACAAAGCGTACAACATTATGAAGTGGAAAAAAAATGCTACATTACACATTTTTTAAATTAAAAATCTGACAAGTGTGGCCTACATTTGCATTCAGCCAATACATTGTGAAACCATTTTTTTCTACAATTACATCTGTAATTCTTTTGCAGGTATTTTTTAAATGGCTTTGCACATTTATCTCTATTTGCAAAATACCTCAGTCAGTCATGTTGGATGGAGAGTACCAGTCCTCATGTCCTGTCACAGATTATCATTTGGGTTTAGGTTTCGACTATGACTTGGCCATTCTAACACATGAATATTAGATGTAATTAAATTGTTGCCCTAGCTGTATGGTTTGTCCTTTTGGAAAGCAGTTCTCTGCCATTCAGTCTCTTAACAGGTTTTGTTCAAAATTTCTCATTACTTAGCCCAATTCTTCTTCACATCATAATGCTGAGAATACCATGTTTCACTGTAGGGATGGTGTTAACAGGATGATAGAATCTTAGTTTTTTTGTCACACATAGTCTTTTGCATGTAGGTCAAAAAGCTCAATTTAGCACACTCTTCCACATGTTTGCTGTGTTTCCTACATGACTTGTGGCAACCTGCAAACAGGATTTTCTATGGCTTTATTTCAGCAGTGACTTTCTTCTTGTCATTCTTCCATAAAGATAAGATTTGTGGCGTGCAAATATATCAGTGTCCTGGTGACAGATTCTTCCGTTTGAGCTGTGGATCTGTAAAGCTCTTCCATGGTTACCATGGGCTTCTTGGCTGCTTCTTTGAAGCTCTCCTTGTTGGCTAAGTTGGACAGCCATGCTATAGTAGGTTTTACAGTTGTGTTACACTTTTCCCATTTTCTGGATTTAAATTTAGGCTAAATTACACACAGTTGAACTCTTTTTACTAATTAAGGGACTTTTGCTGATAATTTGCTGCTCTGGATTTTAATTAGGGTATAAAATTAAAAGGGGCTAAATACAAATGCACAATTGGATTTTTATTTGTTAGAAAGAATGATAAAACCATCATCATTTTGCTTTCACTTCACAATTATGCAGTTCTTTCTGTTGGTCCATCATACAAAATCTAAATAACATACAATTAAGTTTGTGGTTGTAATGTGGCAAAGTGTGAAAAGGGGCTTTAAATACATTTTACAAGGCTCTGTATTGATCAGACAACAAAATCTTTCAGAATAGAACAAGTTTACACCATAAATGCTTTGTGGATGTAACAAATGACATATACTGTCTCTACATTCTGGAGTCTGTTTTCAAAATACTATTAGCAAAGTTGCTATTAAAGGCTTTAGAATAGGTTAGAGTGTGGTTAGATTTTCACATTTCAACAAAACTCACACAAAAATAAACACACACGCTGCACATTATTTTCAAAGCTCTTTTGGTTATTTTAATTTTGCAGCTGAATTACAATTACAATGACACACTGAAAATAGTTTTGCTGGACAAAACTTTTTTGAGTTTGAGTGTGAAAATATAGTCAACATTCTAAACGTGACTTCATCAAAATTGTGCTCCATTTTTCTGCCTTATACCTTTTGCTCTCAACGGCAAGTTGCAGAGAAGACTTTGAAAGAAGGTGAGAAGACAGAGGGAAGGAGGAGCAGATCAAACACTTGTGACTGTCACCGAAAGGAGACAAAAGGAAAGAAAAAACATGCAGCATATTCAGTAAATATTCTCTGCAGTGCTGGAATATGCTCGATGCCCACAAATGCTTAGTAACACCAACCAAGCTTAAAATAGGATGCAAAAAACAAAAAACAGGAAGAAAGTCAAAGATATATATATATATATATATATATATATATATATATATATATATATATATATATATATATATATATATATATATATATAGTCAAAATTTGTGCCACAAAGTCTGTGAAAGGCAGCGGTCCAGTTTTACATTAGATGGAAGCATTGACAGATGTTGATAAATAGGAAAGAGAGGGGAGAAAGGAAAGATGGAGGGCTAGCTAAAGAGGGATGCAACAGTGCATGTCTCTATTCCCCAATCTTTTATGCAAAAAAGGGAGTTACATCTAAATTCAGAGCAAGAGCATGCAACAGCCTGTCTTTGCTTCTCTCTCTCTCTCTGTTTATGTACATTTAAAGATCACTGCAGATTCAGGTGATTGCCATAAAATATGTGCTTTCCTAGCTTTAGTCTGTCTTTAGTCTCACCTACTCTGCCCATATGATTCGCTACATATCCACTAAAAAGATGGCTAGTGACTGCAATTGGCTGATTTTCAGCTTGACCAGCTTTGACTGGTGGCTGGCTTGTTGAAAACTCAAAAATCCCACCTTCTTTCAATCTTTGAATCACCATATCTAGTACTACTGCTATTTGATTGCAGAAAAACAACGCTCTTCAGTGTGGATATGTGTTACTGAAAGTAGCAGTATTTTCAGAATCAGTAAGGTGTTTAACATTGATTCATTTATGTGGTGAAATCGCGAGACAGCAACACTTTCAGTAGATCCCAAGAAGGCCCAACATAGTACAGCAAAAGAGTTCTGTTTTATCCTTCTGAGGATTGAACAATTTTTATATGTTTTAACAAAAAACATACTGAGATGGCTGTTTTATAAACACCAGCCTGCTAACCACACTAATCTGTAATATTAGATGCTAAAAATGGTTTATAATAATAATTTGCTTTTGTATAAAAGAGTTAAACATGATTTTATAGTGAATGCTTTTTTTATTTACCGCCCAATTTGATGTAGCCACCGCTTCTGATATAAATAATAAATGACCTCCCATCACAGGAAATCTGAAAAAAAAAATTTTTTTGAATGCTGTTCTTATATCTTCTTACAGTATAGTTTTTAAACAAAATCTGTATTGGCTGTTGAAAATTGTACAAAACTTGCACATTGGAAATTAGTCACAAAATTATGATTGGTGCGTCTCCAAATGGTCCCCTTTTATTTCAAAGTCAAATCAGGTTTTACTGCCACAACCGATACTCAACAGCACACTGATAAATGAGAGTCCATTCTTCTGCATTGCTTTAGCAAAAGAGACTTTGTTACGGCGGCCAAACTGTTCCTACGGAGTATGAATCAATATGCCAGTTAAGTCCAACACAGCATAAGGAATGTCTGAATCTCAGCCTTCAGCTCTCTTTTCTCAGCTCGCCTCTCTGTCACTTGTTCATTTGCTGGAAGAGGGTTGGTTGAGTCGCTGGAAGAAGCTGCAGCTCTGTCATGTTTTCATTAAAAAGCCACGCTTCACTGTCTAATCCTAACTACTGTCCTCTTCCCTAACCAATTCTGACTGCTTACCTCATCTTTCAATCATATGTGCCCTGCCTCTCGCCTATGTGTGATCTCTCGCACACCAACTCTGGGTGCGTACGGAGGATACTCGAAAGTTGAGCTGGACTAACGTAGAAGGAGAGATGGGGCGGGGTGGGTGACACAGAGTATAGACACGGAGCAGAGTCCAGTTTCTGCAGCAATCAGACCTCGTCTCTTCTGCTCCACTGGCTCCTCTGTCCCAATTTGCCCTATGTGACTTTAAACAGTAAACACTGGGGGAAGGGACAGAGTGGAGGGGTCTGTAAAAAGTCTGAACGGATCGTTGAGGACAGACTTAAAACCAACTGCATTCACAAGATGCACATGGCTATAAAAACTCAACACAGAGCCAGAGAAGGACTGTGTTCCATCCCAACCAGACAGCCTAGATGGACCAGCCCAGAGAGAGGCAGCGGCAGGGAGATTAAGAAACAGTAGGAGCATCAGAGGAAACGAGGGATGGAGGGGGAAGAGGCAGAGCGGATGGAAGAGAAATAGGGAGAGATGTAGAAATAGGACTCCATTATTCATGACGTGTGTTTCATGTGCTGGGTGACATCTGGGACAGCAGTGATAATGAGAGTCCCATGAGACAAAAAAAAACTACATACACACACATCCTAATACACAGAATCATACAGACACGTGCTGCCACAGTCCACACACCTACTCTTTGTAGGATGTCCTATTAACTTCTACTGAACTGTTAATAGTTTCTGCAACAAAATATCAATTTGGAAGGAACACAAGACTTTAAAACGGTGCTGCAAAGCAAGCATCAAGCAGCCAAAAGCTCTTACCTCTTCACCTTATTTCTGATTAGTTTCAGATGAGAACTAATCTATAGTGGGCCAATCATATTTGTGTTTATGTCTTTGTCTGATTGTGTGTGTTTGTGTGTGATGCAGTGTAGTCCAGCTTAGCCCATGGCCTGGGGCAGTGAGCTGCATTAGCAGCACTGAGTGAGCCGCCTGGTCTCTCCCTATTAGAGCGCTGGTGGCAGAGGAGTGTCACTGCCCAGCAAAGAGACATGCAGAACGAGAGAAAACATAAATACCACTAGACACACACATACACACATGAATTCGGAGAGTGACACACACCAGGAATGACAGTCAAATGACTCTTGATACAAACAAGACCGAAGAGTATTATGATGAAGTTTATTTGAAAGAAATGGTACAATTCGAAGCAACAGTAATCACTAATTTTAGGAAACAATTGTTTAGTTAATGCCTCAACAAGAAATTTTGGTTTATGAAGTAGTTGAAGGGAAAGGTTTTACTTATAGATATTACCAAACTTATTTATACCCTTGACAGATTTAGGTTTCAGATTATTTTCATTTAACCAAGAATTGATAGGAAATGAGAACTTCAACTCTCAATAGCAAATGCAAAACGAGCATTATTTAAAAAGATTAAAGTTTACTTACAGTTGCTGCCCAGTTTTTTGCATGTTTCTACAGGTACTTTGACAATTTTATCTTTGGTCCTGAGCTCCTCTCTGCCATCACCCTAATCTTTAGCTCTCCCCAGATATTCCCTATCAGATTCAAGGCAGGACTCTTGCTTCCAAATCGAGAGCAAAAAAAAACTTGTTGGTAAAAAAATTATTTTAAACCTGAATCTGCCAGGAATATGAAGAATAATTTTGGGTTTACTTGTATGTAATTGTTGGAAAATGCAACTTTAAAGGAACCCACAGCCTCACTATCAAATTGTCACTCACACGGACTCAAACCACTTGTCACAAAATCTTTTTACCTTTCGTATTAATTATGAAACTTGATTTTTTTTCACTATGTACAAAATGGCAGCATTTGATGAAACGTTTGATAAGAAGCTTTATTTACTTTGGAGTGCAGCATTACAGAACTGAAGTAATTATTTTTTGACCAAAAGATAAACGATCAAGAGGCAGCACAAAGCTTCATTTATTACAGGTAGAAGCTAGTGATCAGGCCCAAAAAATAGGTATAGTGATGGACTTAGACCTGAACCTCCAGAGACACATAAAGACAGTTACAAAGTCAGCCTTCTGTCACCTGAAGAACATTTCTAGGATTAAAGAACTAATGTCTCAACAAGATCTTGAGAAACTCATCCATGCGTTTATCTTGAGTTGAACTGATTACTGCAACAGTCTTTACAGGTGTGCCCAAGAAGTTAATCAGACAGGTGCAGCTGATCCAGAATACTGTTGCTCACATCCTCACTGAAACTAGGAAAACAGAGCACATCACCTCAGCTTTAAAGTCCTTACACTGGCTCCCTGTAGCTGAGAGAATAAACTTTTCTTAGTTTACAAATCACTGAATGGCTGAATACAAAAATATTGTATCTGTTGTCGCATCAACATTCCAGACCACTCACATCTTTTTAATCAAATCTACTCTGCATCTCCAGAATCAGATCCAAACATGAAAAAGCATCATTCAATTTTTATGTCCCTCTAATCTTAAATAAACTTCCAGAAAAATTCAAAACTGCTGAAAAACTGAGTTCCTTTAAATCAAGACTAAAAACCCATTTGTTTAGAGTTGACTTTGATTAATAATAACTGGAACATAGATTAGTTTTGGTCTTTATTTCATTGTTTTATAATGATGATATTTGATTATTTTGATCATCATCATTACATTTAAGAAAATGTAATGTTTCTTGCTCATTTGTTGTTTCATGATTTCATCAAATGGTAAAGCACCTTGAATTGCCTTGCTACTAATATTTACTGTACAAATAAACTTTCCTTGCATGCAGTAATGATCTGGGGCCTCACGTATAAAAGAGTACACAGCTTTCACACTAAAAGTTGGCATAGGAACAAATTTTGAAAAGTTCGGTGCACAAACAAATTGAGATGTATAAAACCGTGCATGTGGCTGCATATATTTCCTTAACACATCCCAAGTTGCATGAAATAGAGTGCAGCTGCAGGTGCTGCATGGATCGCCCTGTTGCCGCCCATAAATACATATGTAAATTAGTATAAATACCCAGAAGGCTCCCAACACATGTCTAAATAACCACAGCAATGGCCTCTGTTTAAGTTTGTTCCCAATTACAACTAAAAATAATAATAGATTGTATTTAAAAGGCGTATTTCAGGATGCACAAGGTCACCTTCATAAAAAATAAAAGCAATAAAATTAAAACATGTAAAATAAAATAAAAAAATAAAAAAAATTTAGAGAGAAAGAGAAAATGCTTGTTTCAATTGATGAGTTTTCAGTTGGGATTTAAAAATACAGAGTGCCAGAGAATCTTTTGCACTGAGTGGTGAAATCAAATATTCCACAGGATGAAGAAATCATGTGTTGAACTAGGCAAACGGGCCACTATTTGTTAGCCACAATTGCGCTCATATAAGAGTTGAACATTTACAGAATGGAAATGCTTTCTATTTGTAAAGGTGCATTTATTTCCAGATGGTACTTTTATAGTAATATGAGTGCAGTCAACAGCTCCGATCATGTTAAGAAGTCGGCTCATTGCAGCTCAGTGCACTTTAATTTCTGCCTGTTCAGCTGCAATGTAGGGAACCCTATTTATCTGGGCAACATATAGGGCTGGCATGGCTAGGCCAAATAATGATATGATATTCCCGATCTGTCAGCCAATTCCCACTGAAATGCTCCGTTTGCACAGAAACCCAACGTAGTGAGAACTGGAGCAGGGTAATGCACAGCTCCTTTTAGTTTCCCTCTGCAATGTGGGGGCCATTTCTGCACAGAGCTCCAGAATAATGGTTAAAGGCAATCTGAAGTGTCTAATAAGCCGCTCATCATCATGCCCTAGCAGGTCAGTCTGATCTCAGAACACATGCTCTCTCTGAATCTTTCTGCCTCCAGCTGTGCCAAAGCTGCCATCATTCCACAATTACACACACCTTTGCACAGCTATTTATGCACATGTGTAATTATTTACAACTTGTCCACCTTAATAATAATCAAACCAGACCTTTTGAGCGTTAATCTGCTAATCTGACTCCATTTTCTTTTTCAGAAAAACTGAAAGTGCTCCACAGATAACATGCATTTCATGTGCTTACATCTATATGTGACAAAAAGGAGGAAATTTACTATTTACATTCCAGTGATGTTTTCTCATCTTTTTATTTATATTTTATTTATTTATTTTTGGGGGAGTGTGTATTACCTTAATGTATGAGGATAAATGTGGTTGAGTTTCATTGTTTAAATTTAAATAATACAAGATAAAATCATGAAAAATCATTAGGTTTGATGCTCCTTAGATGAAATAACATTGAATGGAGTCACATTTCAGAATATTTAGATCAGTTTTGGTGTTATTGTCCACTAAAAATGTTTGCGTGGCTGCCGCACATTTTCATGGCAGGTGAAAAGGTTGTATATAAAAATATTTATGCAAACTTTCACACAATGTTCATTTTTATACATTCTGACTTGTGCGTAAATGTGGCACATCACATTTTTTGTGCGCATGGACATTTTATACATGAGGCCCCTGGTTACTGTTCTTAAGTCTTCATAACTGGGATCATTTGCAAAAAAAAAAAAAACCCAAAACATTTCTGGTCATGCACATCTCTATTTTTGTAAAGTTTCTGCACAAGAGAGGCTCACCAAATAGGAAGGACTGTAGGTTGGAATCTGCAGAATACTTAATAATCACCTGACCATCTGGAGCTCACACTTCAATCATCTGTGGGGTCTATGAGTGGCCCCAATGAGTCAATAAGATTATTAGTTGAATTAATTATAAAACTGTTTCAAATTCCCTGCAGTTTTATCCACTCCAAGCATTTGGTGTGTCATACGGGCAGAGAGTCTGCATAGTATACTATGAGAATAATGATGTTATAATTGTGTCGCTACTGCAACATTTGAGAAGTATTTCAATCAATTCTGTAGCAGTGTCGCATAAATAAGGTAATCCCATATGATGTCTTCAAGTTGATGCTCGTGCTGTGGAATTTTTGACATCTCCAATGAATCTATAGCAAGTACCTCAGATTGCAACACAATTTGCCAATACTACAGAACAAGATGGGTAAAAAGGCGTGGCAAAACCAAATCCAAAGTAGATATGCAACAATGTGACAGAGTATAAAGGTCCAGTATGAAAGAAAACTCCATTTAGGTTGATTTTCAGTTCAATTCAGTTATTTATATACCTACAATTAAACAAATGCCATCTCAAGGTGCTTCATAAAAAATGTAGCTCAGTATTCCAAATTCTCATGCACCCATGTAGCTTGTTTGACATGTACAGTTTACTGTTAGAAGATTTTGTCCCAGTAAGGACAGTTTGCACCTTTGCCTTGTGTTGGTATTAATCTCCTCCCACAGGTTAACTGATCTGGACATTCTATTTTGCCTTCAGGGTTCTGCATGTTTTGACAGGTAAAGTACTGATTGGCAGTGTTTGGTAGAATACACTCCAGCTAGCATGACACAACAAACTGTTATTTTTGTCTCCTTTGTAGCTTTTCAGCTCAAATTTCCATTTAATATCGAATTCTTTTTGTGTTTATGTACCAATCTGCCACACAAGCTAGCCTTACCTTATGCGCTAAATGTATTTAATGACTTCATCTCATGTTCTGCTGTCACTTTTTCTTTGATATAAACCACATACGTAAAATATTAAATTTTTTCTGCAAAAGGAGCAGTCTAAGTTCAAACAACTCTCACAAAGTATTGACTGTTTTTATTGTTTGTAGTTGATTAAAGTCCTAAGAGATTTTGACTGCAGAGAAGAAAACAACCCATGTGCTGAAGGAATGTTGAATTATTGACTTGCGTACATGCAACATTTTATATGTACAAGCTAATCAACAGACAGCAGCTGAGACACAACTCTGTCCTTTTCCATCACGTTAACCTCACACAAGTCTTCCTGGTTTGTGTGCTGTTCAGGTTCCTATCCATTACAATCGATCAGGGCCAGCAGTGGTGAGTTGACCCATGTGCGTTTGGATAGTTTATAGTGAGGAGAATCAATAGGTCTGATTGAGAGGTCATGTAGGAACATGGTGCCTGGATAACCCCCAGAGATCCCATTCAATCCCTGATCATAATTCCTCTCAGACTCCAAACAATCAGTGGCATCAGATAATTAAAGGGAAAGTTATTTATAAATGCACACTTTCATAAACATGAAGTTGTCCATTTTGAAAACAGAAAAACGTTTAGTTTGAAAGACTTACTACATGTGACAATCTCATTAAATTTCATATAAAACTAGGATGTAATTCCCTGACTCTCACAAGTTGGGGAACTCTTTCTAAATCCAGGATTAGAATAAACATCACTGCCTTCCTTAATGACAGACATGAAGATTGAAAACCAGATCCAAACTTCTTGCCACGCTTGTGTCTCAGTAAATAAACATTTCCTTAAATACAATTTCCTAGCAGAGCCGGCCATAATCTCCTCGCATTAATCCCTCTTTCGTTAGTCTTAACAAAAGCATGGAAGGGAGCCGAAGAAAAGGGGGTAAAACCTCTTTACTTAAATCCTATTCCCACTCCAGGCCACATAAACCCTCCACTTCTTTTGCTTTAAGCCTCAACACAAGCCTTCCTGCTTTCACTTTTTCTTAGACTCTGGATGCGGTTAAAGTGCAGATTAGCATCTATCCTTTGCAAAGCTAGTAAGGAGAAATTGTTTACCTAATTTTTGGAAAATATAGAAAATAAAAATGCAGACTTGAGCTGACTGAAATTACCAGACTTCATAATAAGGGTGCGGCTAATTGGCTTTCAAAAAAAACCCAAAACACTTTTGTTGTGTTTTTAAACACACAGTACCTCTCAAAAGTATTCTTCCTTTTTAAAAATCTCCAAATTTTCACACTTTGCAACCATAAACATAACATGTATGTATTGAAATATTATGTGACAGACCAATACAGTAGACTGTAATTGTAAACTGGAATAAAAATACATGGTTTTTAAAACTTTTTAGAAATAAATGTATGAATGCGTTGTATTCCTTTGTATTCAGCCCCTCTGAATCAACACTATTTACAGCCACTTTTTGCTATAATCAGAGCTGTGGGTCTTTTCAAGGAAGTTTCTGCCTGCTCTGCACTTCTACAAACAGAACATTTTGCCCCTTCTCATTTGGAAAACAACTCAAGAAAATAAAATTGGATGAAAATCATTTTTGAACATCAAATCTTCCCAGAAATTCTCAGTTGAATTTAGGTCTGAACTTTGACTGTGCCACTCTAACACATAAATAGGCTATGATCTAAGCCATTCCATTGTAGCTCTGGTTGTATGTTTAGAGTTACTGGAGGGTAAATCTGCACTCCAATCTAAAGGGTTTTGTAGTCCCTAACAGGTTTGATTTCAGGAATCCCCTGTATTTAGCTCCATCTAACTTTTCATTAACTCTGAACATGTTCCTTTCCTTGCTGAAGAAAAGCATCCCTACAGCATGATATTGCCACCACCACACTTTCAGAGTGGACTATGGTGAGTTTGTTAGATGTTTCCAGCATCACCTAACATTTTGCATGCTGACTGAAAGTCCTATCTTGGTCTTATGACCAGAGCCCCTTCTTCCACTTGTTTGTTGTGTCCTCAGTATGACTTATGGGAAACCTAAAATGAAGTTATGGCTTTTCTTTTTCAAAAGTGTCCCTCTTCTGGCCTCCATAAAGACCAGATTTGTAGAGTGCATGACTAATAGTTGTCCTGATGACAGATTCCCCCACCTGAGCTGTGGATCTCAGATGCTCCTGCAGAGTTACCCTGAGCATCTTGGCTCTCATTAATGTTCTCATTCACCACCTTGTCAATTTAGGTGGATGACCAGGTGTTGGCCAGGTTTTCAGTTGTGCCATAGACTTTCCAGTTTAAGAAGGATTGAAGAGTTATCTGTGGGATGTTCAAAGCTTAGGATATTGTTTTTGTAACTTAACTCTGCTTTACATTTCTCCAGAACTTAATGAAAATCTGCATTTAAGCTGGAATGTATAAGATTTGATGTGTATCCTTTTCCTTCAACTTCACAGTTATTCACTACTTTATGTTCATATATCACATAAAACTCATATAAAATACATTGAAGGTTGTGGCTGTAATATGACAAAATGTAAGAAATCCATCCAAAGGTTTGAATAGTTTTGCAAAGTTCTGTATTTGGACTTTGTGAGCATCACTTAACAACAGAGGTTTTAAACTTCTGGTCAATGTAAAACAACGAAAGACAGGCAATAGTAGATCTGATTCAGTGTCTGGATTTACATTACTCATGAGACCTTGTAATAGCTTGTAACCAACTTTATTAACCAAACAGAATAATTTCCTTCTTTATATGAAATCTGTATTTCTTTTAAGCCTGGACATTTTTACAAGAACCCGTCATCCCTCACTGGCTCTCTTTCTCTTTCAGATGCTGCACCAACACTTCTTGGCTTGGAAGGAAAGATAGTGGCCAGATTCCTGTCAGAGTGATGTGCTCGCAGGGGGCTTTCCCATCTTTTCCTCTTACGGTGAGTGACACTGATACACTGACACACTGTAAACATGCCTGCGCAGCACCCGTTTTGTGTTTGGCGGAGACACAAAGCCAGCGGAGGCAAAGGGGAGAGACTGCGAGCAACGATGGAGTGCGCGCATTATGCGAGTTAAGTGCACGCGAGCAAGCGAGTGTGGCAGTGTGTAAATAGTCAATAATAGCCGACACTTGTCAGCCCTCTGCTCTGCACACACAAAGCCTGCAGTTGGGTCATTGCTGAACTCCTCCTCTTCTATCCCGCTCCCCCCTTTCCACCTCTACCCTCCATCCCCCCCTCCCGAACACACACAACTGGGCCTCTCAAGCAGATATAATTATGCCTATTGTGGTCCTTGAACACACAGACAACACGCATGCAGACACATGCACTTATCTGTGCTAATTAACACACCCACCCACGTGCCTATTCAACCTAACTGAGTAAAAGATGGCTGCCAGCACTCCATCTGCTCCTGCTCTGCTCTCAGCACACTGGGGCAAATAAGAGAGTGGGCAAAAATATCCAAAGAAAGCAGCAAAGGTGTACAACCCATACATCAAGTGGCAATCAGTTACTTGTTCCCATATTCTCAGG
The DNA here is from genome assembly GCA_014839685.1 of Anableps anableps. Taxonomy (NCBI): domain Eukaryota; kingdom Metazoa; phylum Chordata; class Actinopteri; order Cyprinodontiformes; family Anablepidae; genus Anableps; species Anableps anableps. The sequence goes on along the minus strand of CM026078.1, from coordinate 12,043,410 downwards.
CAAAATCAGAAATCACAGCTAAATTTCAGTGCATTTAGGATAAATTTGCATGTGCATAGCCGTACCCTCATCTGCATGATGCTGTCCTAACACTAACCCCCACCTTATGCCCTGCTGCGTGCCACATGGGGCAGAGGCAGAGGAGAGATGAGAGAAGGATGATGTGCGACCCAATGATGATGGGGGGAGGCGATGGTCGATAGGGTTGTGTTCCAAGAGCCCTGGGGATGCCACGTGCTCTCCGTCCTCCTCTGTCACACAGCGCCCTGATGCACCCGGGCAGCCCGAACAGAACAACAACAAGACAGCCGTCACACAGCAGGGCAGAGCTCTGCCTTAATGTGTCCTGAGTTAATGTTTAATGAGTACTCCGCAGCCTCATGCAAAACCTGAAAATGGCTTTACTATGTTGGATTTGAGTGCAATGCATGTTTGTGCTTTGTACTGCTTGTACTTTCTGGAAGCAAGTGTGTGTGTGTGTGTGTGTGTATGTGTGTGTGTGAGACAACTGTTTACAAGAGTCCATGGTGTTCCAGACAAGTGTATCTATTAATGTATTCCTGCTCCGAGTGCACAGGCACAGATTTACAGTACAAACAGACATCGTGTCCTCACACGCTGCTGCTCTCCATGAGGTCTCTCTGCCTCTGTCACCTCTCTGCTGCACCTCTGTGGAGCTTCATGACAGTCACTTTTTAATCACTGAGCAGGCACTTTATGCATCTTGTGTATAACCAAAATATACAGGTAAGTTTGCTGAAAATACATAGAAACCAGTGACAGCAAATAACAAAAGTCTAGTTTTGAACTTAGATTGTCATTTAGGAAACTTGCTGTTATGCATGTGTTGTATCATATTTACAGCACAAAATAAAGTTACACCAAGAATTATTTATATCCCAGGCAGATTTAGATTTAAAATAATTTTTATTCAAAAAAGTAGCATTAGTTTTTTGGGGGGAAACATTCACTTTAAATAACAAAAAGGCATGTATTTATCAAATATCCTTCTCAATGATCAACAAAAAAGTTTATTGGCATTACAGTACTTAAACCTTTCTTATAATTGCTGACCAAATTATTGCATATTTCCTTTAGTATTTTCTTGATCTGTCCTTGGTTATGAGCTGTGAATCTGTGTGGTTGAAAGGCCATCACTCTAATCATTAACTCCCTCCACAGATTCTGTATCAGATTCAAGTCAGGACTTTGACGGAGGGAATTCAAAATATTAATATTACTTTCACTCAGAAGAAACATGTTGGCAAAATTAAAAGATTACATTAAACCTAAATTTACAATGGATATCAATGAACATATTTGATAATAATTATCAAATAATTATTTTATGGCATAATTCAGGAAAATCCTGAACTACAGTAGAAAGAAAAGTCAAAATGCCATGGTTTAAGTATGTTGATATAAAATTACTATGCGTACACAATGGAAGTAGGAAAGGGTGAAATGGCAGAACAGAGGTATAGAATGAGAGTACATGTAGCAAATTAACAAAACCTGGAGTCATCTTGTCGCTAAAGACAAATTTTATTTATTAGGAGCGAGTAGAAAAAATAGTTCTTTAGATTGTAAACTTTACTGAACACTGATGTGGTGAGTTTATAAAGTTGCTCTTGAAATTGACTTTTTCCTAATAAGACTTCCAAAGATCACTAAGTCATGATAAACAAAATATCAGAAATATAATATAGTTTTTTAATTATTTTAAATATGAACAAAAGTCTAATCTCAAAGGACATTCACAATATTATTAACTTAGCTGACACTTTCTGCAAACTGATCAGTTTGCCTGTTGTTTTCCAGTTGTCTGAATGGATGTATGTTTATAGGCTGCGTGCTGTCATGTCTATTGAACGGCCTAACATCAAACTGGGACCCGAGGGACAGACAATCGATCTGTAATGTAGCCTGTAAGTGACCTCGCCACCTGGTGAATCCCTGTAGAATCTAAGTTTGCACTACAGGGCCTCTTAAGGCAGCATTTACACACTTCCACTGATTAAATTCACCCTGCCTTCAACAACAGGGACTTCTTTACCCTCCTGCTTCTGTTTTCCAAGGACTAGATTTCATGTAAATCACATAACTTTGCAAATGCATAAATATGAGCAAACTGTGTAGCAGGTGGATTACACAGAGCATTGCGGGGCATCTTCTGTGGACCACCATGTGGCTGCAGCCATCTGCTGGTCCTGTTTCTATTCATCGGAGCCTCTCATTAGCTTTCTGCTGGTTAGACTGGCTGCCTGGATCTGCAGACCTAACTCTCACTGTGCCCCACTGTTGTTTTTATTCTTGTCCACAAACCCTCCATCTCTCTGTCCCTGCTCCAGCTCTCTTGCTTCAGATCCTCACTCAGACTACCAAGCCTCCATTGTCTTATCAGGGTCCATCATACACGCACTCACACACACACACACACACACACACACACACACACACACACACACACACACCCACACACACACACACACACACACACACACTTACAAGGCCCAACTATGGGCACAGTACAGTATGGGACAGCGTAGTGAGAGGGAAATAGGTCAGTCTGCCTGCACCCCCCGCCCCCTTAAACTCCACTCAGTGTCCTGGCTGGACGTGAAAGTGGGACAAGCGAGGGGACATGCATACACACAAACACACACGATGCACCAGATGGGTAACGTGTGTGTTTGACAAAACGGAACCTGTTGGGGTTCAAAGGGCACGGCTGTGTTGTGTTGTCATCAACTCCACATTCCAACCAGTATGTTGGTGCTAATGATCAGTGTCTGCACATAATGACTCCACTGTAAAAAGCAGGTATGGAGAGAAAATGAAGTGGGGAATTAGCATTTTAAATTCCGTAGAAGCAGGGCTGTCTAAGCATTTGCTTATTGTGTCCAGATAATGGGAAATTTTAGAGGAGAACTAGAGGAATGAACTGTGCCTCAGGTCAGTCAAAGCACAAACGTCCCTTTGAAGGCAAAGGTTCTCCAAGACCTCAAGACCCTATCCAGACTAATTAAAGTCAAATGTAAATAGTCAATCAATTGAAAAAAGGCAGTAAGTATTTTTGAAACTACAGGAGAAGTGGTGCCTCTTGCTAACTAAAATTACTATTACAACTTAAGGCTTTCATAAATCAGAATCAGGATCCATGAAGAAACTTAACCCCCAGTATTTGTTGTTGTCCTGTCTGTGATTATGTCATTCACACCCCTGCAGTCAAGTTTGTTTGGTTTTTTTGTGTGTGTTTGTAGGCTGTAAAACTGTATTATAGGCAGTGCACAGGCATTACAATGACATTCATAGTGAAAGAGAGAGAGATGTATTGGTTGCTGCAGCTCCTGGTGTGTGTCATGGAACTTGCTCTGCTAGTTATGACTGGACAGATAGAGCTGCACTAAATTGTCAACTTTCATATCAAAATACATAGTAAATATGCTAACATTAGCCTAGCACTTCCTTGTGTCAGAGTGAATAAGAGGTCAGTTATTGAGGACTGTGCCTCAAGTCAGATACTTTTTTTTTTTAGAAACAAATTATAAAAGTATAGCCTATACATTTTAGATGGCTATTGTAGCAGCTTTCCTAAACTACTTAATCCCATGTTGGAGCAGCATATTGAGGATTACCTGTACAAGTTCCAGTTTGGACTAAAAGAAATCTGTCAATGTTCAAAAATGGACAGGAATGTCTGCAACTTCCTGAACAATATTGGTCTGTGCTACACAATTGCAATACCAGATGTATGGTTTTCCAGTTAATAAATATACCATCCATGTAATTTCTACTGAGGCGTAAGAACTGTTCATTCAGATGGCAATGACAGAGTTAGACCCCAGTGGGTGTTGGTCATTTCACTTTATTTAGTAAAAAGTCAACTGAAGTAGATACCTTTCTTTGACTTTTGAAGTTTGAAACTATATCATGAAAGATGAGGAAATTGGAAATGTTGGCAGTCTTTTAGAAATACCAGAATTAAGAGAACGGCCTGCATTGTCTAGGCAATATGCATGGGGAGTGATATAAAGTTAATCATGCTAATTGTTATGCTAATATGCGAAAGGCAGTTTAAAATGTCAACTCATTCTAATACAAGTAATTAAGACCAGAAAAACTTATTGGAGCACTGCTGTTAAAGTGAAAATGGAAATGGCTAAAACTGGTTTCATCAGGTCAGAGCTGGACAGTTAGCCAGAGATCTCTGATTGGTACATCTCTGTGCAATACTAATGTAGATCATATAGTACCTAATGTTACTTAACAGGGTACAATGGACCCCTGGTATTCACTGGGTTTAGGGACCACAGCTGATAAGGGAAAATCTGCAAATACTTGAGAACCCATCTAAAAACGTCTATAACTTCCTATTTCAATAGTTCAAACACCAAATATACCTTAATAATGCATTAATAAGCACTAATTTCTCATTTGAGAAATTAGCTTCTTGAGCAGAAGCTAACATCTATAATATTACTTATCTATATTCTTGAGGGTACAATCAGCACCAAGGAAAATGAATTGGATTGGTTACTTTGGAAAGACCAGCCAATAGCGTGTGAAGTAGCTTTGTACCTACATATCTCAGCTTCCCAAAATGCATTTTTTTTTTCGAATATTTTACAAATTTTCCATGAATAATTTGGAGATACATTCTTCAGAAAAATCAGTGAATAGATGAATCTGTGAATACTGAACCTTAATAGGCAAAGGTTCAGTGTATGGTGCTTTCAATGAACTACTGGACTGGGCTCAGTATTAGTAAATGCCTATTCTTAAATAACTCTGATTGATACATGGTGGAAAGATTTTTGAGACATCATTTTATGCAAGTTTTTTCTAAGACTGAGACAACTAAGGTGGTAAAAATTAGTCCACATGACATGAAAATGCACTTGTCAATGTCATATGGTGCACTGAAATGTAACTACCCTCTTCTTCTGCTAAAATATTTCCTGTCCCCACAGACCATAAAGTAGTGGAAAATGTTTCATTGTTTTCAGTTGAGGGTTATCCACGCTTCCAGGTGTGAGATGACAGGCAGGTTAGATGAGCCTCACAAGGGTATCATCACTACTGGTGTTGGAAGGATTCTATTACTTTAACATTATCTTACTGTTCAAATAAAAGTCTCATCTTTCATTATCTCAATTTTATTTTTGTGGTCCAAGAGCAAAGTTTTAAAAAAGTTTCTCTCGTTGAATACAAACAAGGCAAGTTATTAAATGGATGACCCAACTATATGAAAAAAAAGCAGATGTGTTCACCTTTACTCTGTGGATTTGCTCTCAGCTGTAACACCTCCTACTGTGTTTCTTAAGACCACCTGACAGGACTGTGGCAGGCAAGACAGGCAGTCAGCAGCTCACACACATGCAGAGAGCTTTTAGTCACAAAATCAATTTTAATTTTCACATCTTCATTAGATCTATCCAGAGAGACCCTCACTGGAGAAGCAGGACAGGAATAAAGTACAACGGGAGCTTGGGAATGGTTAAGAATGAAGCATGAGATTATCAATAATGTCTCTCAAATATTTGTTCATTTGTATTTTTGAATGTTTCTATGTATTGTTCAGATTCAGCCTCATTGGAAGTATATTGTGCTAAATTTCTGACAGTTGAAGATAAACAAACACTGAGGTCAGTATGCAGCTCATCTCATTCAGCATCTGATTCTCACACTCACTGCTCATCAACTGACCTATATACTCCTAATTACACACAGCAGCCTCACAGCACCATAAACAGAAACAGTAAATATAGATATATAAATGACACATCCAAATTAGATCATCTACAATGGCTATAAAAAGTATTCACCTCTTTTGGATGTTTTGTTCTTTCAGCAGTTTTGTAAATTTTATGGATAATAATTTTACATTTTTGACAAGAAAAAACAGTAAAAAAAACAACAAAAAAACCCCCTCTTTAATGACAAAGTGGAAATAAATTTTCACTCCATCTACACTATGAAGCATGGTGCTGGCAACATCATGCTTTGGGGATACTTCTTAGCAGCATGCCCTGTAAAGGAAAGATAGATGGGGAAATATTGCCAAATTACTTGGGAGGAGATTTACTTTCCAGCAAGACAAGGATTCAAACCATAAAGCAAAGGTTACACAGAAGTGGTTCAAAGCCAACAAGGTGAATTTTCTGGAGTGGTCAAATACAAACCAGGATCTCAGTCATATTGAGAATTTGTGGCTGGACTTGAAAAGAGCTGTTCACAACAATCCCCAAGCAACCAGACAGAGATTGAGCTGTTTTGTATAAAATAATGGAGAAAAGGAGAGCCAGTCTGACTGAGACGTAGTCACAGAGAATAAGTGCTGTGATTGCAACCAAAGGTGCATCTACTAAATACTAACCTGAAGAAGATAAATAATCATGCAATTATTAGACATTATTTTGTAAAATTTGACATTAACCCTGATTGCATTAATAAGAACTATGAAAGGGTGAAAAATCTAAGGGGTGAATATTTTATACAGGCATTGTATAAATATGTTTGGGCAATCATAAGAAGCCGTATCATCACTGTACCATTCCAGATATTGACAACTAAATAATATTAGAAGTCAACTAGTCAAATAGAGGAATAGCAGGAGATTTTGATGAGAAAGTCAAGTTAGAACAGAATCATTTTTTACACAAAGTCCAAAAACTAGCTCACTGGTGTAAAGGGAATTTTTAATCAAATTTTTCAATTAAACATTTAACCAGAGCCTCCCATGTTGGGTGAAGAAGGATTAATGCCAATCAGTCACAAACTTTGTCCAAGACAAAAGCTTTATTGAAATACAAAAATAATGAATAGGGTAAAAATTTAGGATTAAATTTGCTTTTATGCCTTGGTATTTTTTAGATGAATTTGTAACAATATAGCAATAAATTTTTGGCTAAAAGAAGGGAAAAATACTGTGACCATGTAGACCCACCAGCTCTGAACCAATGGAGCCAAATTGCTGGGAAATCTGTATGATGAAAAAATTGATGCTTTCAAAAAGTCTTGAGAAGCCTGAAATGGAAAAAATGGAGGAATGGACCAGGTGAAGAAAGGTCAGTGACACAGAGGACTAAAAGACAATGCACTTAGACATTTCTAAGATTTAATCAGTAGCATCTCCCACAATATTTATTGTTTGTATATAAGTCAAAGTCCTGAGGTGAATCTGATACAATAAAAAAGCCCCCTTCACTTTGTGCATGCAGACCAAAAAGTTAAAAAAAATCAAAAAAATAGATCAAATAATAATTAACATACAGTACAAATGCAACATGGTATGTATGCTTTTGCATACATATGAACAAAAACACCATCTGCTTCAGGACCTAAGGCCATTCTTGCCCCACTACCCTCTTTGCGTCTCTCTCATTTCCTGCTCATTTCTGTCTTCTGCACTGGGATTGCAGTTGTTTTAAATACACAAAAAAGCCTGTATGTTTCCCAAACATATACATTAAAATGCAAAAAGTGCTTCACAACATCAAGTTCAACATTTTTCTGTATCTTTCTCTGTCAGATACACTCACACCCAAATGAGGTTAATGAAGATGAATGTGAGGGCACAGTCCTATTGACATCCTGTGTCTCTAATTGTGGCCCTGTTCTTCAAGGACATGGTGGGAAGACAAGCAGGGAGTGGACAGAAATAGAAACTGTGGGACTTTTGGAAGAGAGCCTGTCTCTCGTTTTCTTTAGTGTCAAGCTCAATTAAATATAGGATTTGACATTAGCTGGGGAAAACTGAATGTGATGAGGAAAGCAGTGAAAGGAGGGGCAGAAAGAGGAAAATGTCAAGAAAAAACAGGAGGAGGAGGATGAGGGCCACCAGATCAGTGATCCAGAACGGTAAGCAGACAGAAGACACACGTTAGGAGTTCGGTCAAGCAGAGCGCTGCATCCCACAAAATCAGAGACATAAAGGATAAAGACATACCCACATCCATGAGTTGCAAAGCAATCAACCGTCCAGCCCAAAGCACTTCACAATCAGCTATTTGATTTCCTACCTGGAACAATGGAAACAGTGTCTCTTTCCCAGGACACGACACTGACATACTCCTGCACGGCAGCAGGAATGAGGCACTTGAACACTGCTACGTTGCCCCGCATTGAGCGCTGGTCCGCCACCCGCACAGTGTAGGGTTCCCTGAAAACTAGAGACACACACAAAAAGTATCATTTAATAAGATTTCTTAAGATTATTTTCATTAAAGACAGAAGAGGTGAAATAAAACTATTCTCGAAGCATTTAAAAAAAGACTGAATAGACATCATCAACACATGAATGAAGAGTCCTGGGTACATATGTTGGCACCCTCGGTAAAAATGCAAAAAAAACTCAAAATAAATGAATCTTTTATTGCATGAACATAATCTGACACTGAAATATAGAGAAAAATCTAGCCTATAACATTTATTCAGTAGGAAAAAAAATACCACATTAAAAAAATGACTGTTTTTAATGAAATCCCAGGTGAAACAGTTGATGTTACCCCAAAACGTATTTTTAAGGCAAATGTTGGGTTTTGATTTTCATTTGTGTTTGTTTTGTTCATTTTTGTTCAATAGTTCTTGTGTTCTGATCCTTGTGCATTTGGATTTATTTCTCTTAGACTGGTGTTTGTCTTTTCCCATTGGTTTGTAGTTCTTTTAGAGTCTTAGGCCAGGTCCACACAGGAATTTTTTTTTTTTCTAAAACAAGATGTCAATCGGTATTAAAAACACCCGCATCCACAAAGGACCATCTCCAGAAATGTTTTCATTTCAGGCTTTGGGTCTGTTTCTCTTCCAAAGGCTTGGGAGAGAAGCCTTTGGCTTCTCTATGCCATGCACTAGTGCCATGCACTATGCCACTAGTGCATGGCATAGTGAACTCCTCCAGGACATGTTAAAAAAATCTGGTTGATCAGAAATCTAAAAATGGGTTGTTGTTGTTGGGTCTTTCAGCAGGAGTTTGATTCACAACATACGGCCAAATCAAAACAGAAAAAATCCATCCATCCATCCAAACAAATGCCCAAATCACCTCCACTGATTCCTTTCGATCAGAGGTACAGTCACTCTACCGTTCCCTCAGAAGACTGTGCTACTATATCTGCAGGTTAGCCTGGCCACCCAACAGAGGAAGCTCATTTCAACTGCTTGTATGCGGGATCTGTTTCTTGTGGCCATGATCCATATCTGATGATTATAAGGGAGAGTCCGACTGTGGGAGGACTTGTAAATCTATAGCTTCACCAGGCTCACCAGTTACAATATAGACCCACTCTCATGGCCATCTCTTAAAATCAGTAGAAAATCTGAAGAAAGGAGAGTAAAAGAAAGCTCTAATGATTCTGGATAATCTAGAGAGATTGTTGAAAAGGGAATGATTAAAGATCTCTCTCTATATATATATGATCCTACCCTAGTGAAAGTTGCACAAAGTATTACCTGTAGTGATGCCAGTAAGTCTGGCCACACTGACTTTGTTTAAAAACAATTATATTTTGCAATGGAAAATTTTATCCAGTGAATAAATGCACTTAAATTAAAATTTTAATTAAATTTTACTTTATAAGTCTTCTCAACTGAGACAACAGGATAACAGAAACAACACTCAATTTACAGCCACTCTTCTCGTCTTCTCTCCTTTCACCATGTATGAGTCAGGGTGTCATTAAACAACACAATCAAGGAAGTCATTTTCTAGCGCTGGCATGACATCAACACCATTTGTGCACAGAACTTCAAAAACCATTGGGAGTTTGTTGGTGCTTTGGTTTTATGCAGGTTTAGGCAATATTTTACACTCTGTTGAATGAGTAGGAGCTCATTAGCAAAATGACATGAAAGCTAGGACGTATCTGAACGTTGCTAAGAGACTGGTTCGGAATCCCTTGCCTGGTAACAGACACGGAGATGGCATGCATACATACCCGGTTGCAACAAGTGAAACCATGCACAAAAAATTTACATCTTTAAATAGACAAATCAGACTTCACAGATCAGTTTGGTTCTTCTTTTAATTGATATTTTCAAACTTACCAGGCCTTTCTAATGGAATTTTAGGTGCTATTGCCATAAAGCAGTTGGCCTGTGATCCCTGTTTATAACCATTCATTGGCAGAGAAAGCACAAAACCACCCAGAACAAAATAAAAATCTACATTCTGTCCGACCGTGACCTGATCACCATTGCTGCCAGGGCCTGACACAGGCCACTGCCGGCAGGATGTTTGCTTCATGCTGATCCCCCCTCAGCTCCTGAGGCTGGGCTTTCTGGTCATGTGGGAATGAAGGCAGCAAACCGGTTGCCGTGTAGCTCAGGGTCCTGGCTCAAATCCCCCACTTGGCTCTTGTATTAGTATTAGAATGAATATGAGTATTAGTTCAGGCCTGTGTTGGGAGGCAGAATATGGAAACAGATGTTGATGGCAGGAGGGAAGGGGGAGGGATGAAAGTGGCCTGAATGAATGAGAGGAACAGGGTACAGAGCAGGACAATGGATGTAGTTTAAAGGTAATCCAGCTGTTTTTGAAGTACCGGTATCTGTTAATTGGGTTCTTTACTTGTATTCCTGGAGGCTGGAGGAACCAAAACCCCCAAATGTACTCTTTTTTTAAACTCTGGATGAAATCTAGCTTATTAAAGCAGCCTAACATTATCTAATTAATAAAATACACTAATTAGGTCTGTTAATGAAAGAGAATTATAGAAGTATATTTAGTTTGGAACAAGAGCACAGACAGAACATGAAGAGAGGAGACAAAGGGTGGAGAAAAAAACGGAACAGAACAGCAACAGAGGCAACTTTAGGTCAAAATGTCCAAAATTAGACTGCAGCAGTATCTGTTGATGTTTGATGATTGATCATCTATTCTAATGCACTATGGAAAAAAAATTTTCCCTGGTGTTTGTGAAATAAATCAATATGTGCTGTTCCAAAAAGATGACCATGTCCACTAGGGTTGCCAACTTTTGGAAAGTAAAACACCCTTTTTCAGGTGGAAGGGGTTTATTAATAATATATCTCATCCTGGAAACATAATAACTATACCTGAATAGTCAGAGTGAAGATAGCAATTTGTGAATGCCAGATTGTGATTATGAAATGTTATTTTTGTGAAATAAAACTTTCACATGAGACATTTAGTCATGTTTTTTTGTGTATGTTAAATGTAACAACAGCAAGTAACATGCTTTACTTAAGAGAAACTATTCCTGTCCCTGTCAAGACAATAAAATGATCAATTAGTAAGTGCCCAAAGTGTATATGCTATATATTATACAGCATGGCTTGGTTACCTTGATATACTGAGAGTTTAAAAAGTTACTGCTTTAAAACTGCTGAAATTGTTCCATATTTACAAGTCCTACATATTTAAAAAACTACAATTGTCTCTCTTTTACAAGAAGGACAAATTGGGTAAATTATTATCATTTGGCAAAAAACAAAACAAAAATAAACCAAATGGTAAATGGCTTGTACTTATCAAGTGCCTTATCAAGTCCAGAGGACTTCAAAGCGCTTCACACTACATTCAGTCACACACTGATTCCCACGCTGATGGTGGTAAGCTACATTGTAGCCACAACTGCCTGGAGCAGTCTGACAGAAGCGAGGCTGCTATTCACAGGATCCTCTGACCACCACTAGCAGTCAAGGCGGGTGAAGTGTTTTGCCCAAGGGCAAAATGACTGAGACAGAGGGGTTTGAACCGGCAACCCACCGGTTGCTGGATGAACTCCTAACTGCATGTTCTACTGGAGCAGATAACCAAATTAAATAACCAGCTAATCAGCTTTTTATACTTGTGTAAGGCTGTAAAAAGCAGAATGGCTAAAAGGTCTACAATTCTGTACAATACAAATGTTTCCTGGAAAACTGCAAACTTTAGCTGCTGTTTATTCCATATTCTTGCTTAAATCTGTTTATCAGAATCATAAGAACAATAAATATAGTTTACATATAACATTTTTACAGTTTTAACAATCAATATGTGAACCAATTTTAGCAGCAGTATGAATAATGGTTGTTTTACTGTAGAAAGGCCACAGTTAATGTTATTATGTATAAAATCTTTGTGTAAATCCAGTTATATGGTGCTATTTTATTCAAGATTATCATACTATTGGACCTTCAATATTCCACCAGATAAAAGTAAAACCAAATATTAAAGCAAAAACAGATAAAGGTGGCTTAAATTAATTTGTCCAAGCAAATGAAAGAACAGAACAATAGTTTCTGATGTCTTGCTGATTGTAAATTTTCCTCTTATCCTGTCTTCTCAGCATCCTCTTGTTTTTTGAGAATTTTTCTGTTAAATATTTGACATCGCTAACTGCCCCATAGGCATCATACTTTACATTACTCCTCACACATTCACACTACATTTTACCCCCTTCTGTATTTTTTCTGGCCTTTCTACTTTTAAATTGTGCTCATAAAATTCAGTACACTCTAAATCTTGTACTTTTGTAAGAAGTATTCAAACAGCACTTATGAACATTGGTTCTGAATGGTTGTAGCTGACATAAGCTGAAATGCATGAGCATTTACTGAGGGATTCGCCGCTTAGATTGATGAGACAAACAACAGCAAACTTTTCAGGAGGAACGAAAGAGTCTGCTTCAAACTATGGCTTACCAATAGTATAACACCAATATATGACAAAGTGTGTTCTATGGCAGCTTGATATTTTATTAGAAATCCTACACTTGTAATATTTCTGTGGTACAATGTGACGACAATATACTGTAGTTTGACAGTATATTGTCATCACATTGTACCAAGAGAGAACCTCGCTTCTCTCTTGTTATTTACAAATTTACAATATCCCTACTTCTATCTGCTCTCCAAACACGAGACAGCCACGGAGAAATTAATAATGGATATTTCAGACATTAGTGTTGTTTATTTTACCCTGAAATATATGTTAAATATTAGATTTTGCTTAGTTCAAACAAAACTGTTGAAATCTGGCTTAGTACTCCCTGTTTTTTTCTAAAGGTGTTTGTGGCTCAAGTGGTCTTTATTCATTAGCAGCTGGACAAGAAAAAAGGCAGAGAAAGAAGGGGAAGAGTTACAGTAAATGGCCCAGGGCCTGGAATCGAACTAGGGACAACTGCATTGAGGACTGTAGCCTCTGCATAAATGTTTTCATAATGATGCCTTTTCTATGTTGGAATGAGACATCTTTTCTAAGTTCCAAAGGTGGCGTTTCATCTTTCACTTCTCAACCAGGTTTAGATATGAAATACACGTCTTGGTGTTGGCGTCTTTTCCATATTGAAAGTGAAATGTCTTTCACTTTCCAACCATTTTTGCATATTATTTAAACATTAGGCAACGTTGAAAGACAGTCCATCCAAATGACGAAATATATGCTTTATATGCAGAATTTTAATGTATGGCAGCTGAAATATTCTAGCCAGTCAAATTCTGTATCCAAGCAGTCATTGGTGATTGCAATTGTGCACACACTGATGCTGTGGAGAGCTGCATTTTAAGATATTGTGCATCTCTAATGCATTCCATAAAGATTAAATGCAAAATATCACCTTATGTTTCAAAATTTGGAAGATTCAGTTGGCAACCATTCAGCTGGCTTTAGCATATTTACTTTTCCTGTAAATATGCTAAAGCTGTATTATGGCAATGTCATTATGAAGTAATAAGTTTTTTTTAATTTGAACTATTAAAAAAAACGCAATATGATATCTTGTATTTGATTTAAAGATTCCCTTAGTCTATTTTATTATGACCTTTTCCCAAGTGACTGGAATTTCTTCCCCGTCTCTTTTGATCTGGAAATATCTGAAAACTCGAGAAAGGTTGATCTGTTGAATGGATCTCATTCAGCAGATGGAAAGGCCGGACAGCTGATGCTGGAGTGTTTCATCACTGGCTCTGTCTAATAGGTGCAAGTAAAGGCTGAAACCTGATGTGGTGAGTGATGCAGATGTTCTCTCTGCAGACTGTGTTCTAGGTCAATCTGTGTTCAGGTCAAGGGCTATTTTAGGGCAGGTGATTCAGTGTGGGCTGGGCTTCTTTTGCAGCTGTCAATCACATCTGCTCTATTTTCTGCTTAAACCACTATCTGTTGCTGCTACTCACCAGCTTTGATGCGGATGTTCGGGCTGCGGATCTTGCCCGCCTGGTTCTCGGCAGTGCAAAAGTAGTCATTGTCGTGGATGTAGCTGTTGTACGCGGAGGGCGAAAACGGGTACAGCTGGAGGGTGCCGTTGGCATGCACATGGCGGATGTGGGGCACGTCATAGATGTCGTCGCCGGTGGCCAAGTACCAGCGCAGTATGGCGCTGGGGGTGCCCCCTGCAGGACAGGGCAGGGACACCCCCACTGAACTGGAGTAGGTTACCCTCTGCAGGGAGGCATTTACAAAGTACAGCCTGGTAGAGCCCACATCCTCACTGTGTACTGCAGAGGAAACCAGACAAAACATAATCACTTAGCAGGACAAGGTTTGAGCATGTGTTATAGGGAAACACCAAAACAAAAAAGACAAGCGTCACACTAGACATGAGCCAGTTACTGTTATCTACTGTATACCAAGGTGTTAAAAAGTTAAGGTTCCAATACAGCTATAATTTTTAATCACAGTATTTTGAGGGGTTAACCTTCATGGGTCTTTTGACCATTCTGATTTTTTTGTGTCTTCCAAATTTTGTTTTTTTCACAACTTTGGCTGTTTTGATAAAATTAAACAAAAAGTTTGTGTATTATGTGGTGAATTTATTTTGTTTCATTATTTTTGTTTTACCTTTCAAACAAAGTAGAGCAATCTGTATCCTTTTGGCATGTGTTGGTACCATAGACTACCACTGAAATTGTATTTATTGAATGCACAACTTTTGCAATTTGACTTCTGTCGAAGTAATTTTTTTTAAATTTTAAATATCAATATCAAATAAAAATAAGCAAAGGTTGTAAAACCCACTAACATAACTATAATGTTCAATACCTAATTTTGTTAGCAGCTTTTGAAGCATTTGTTGCTTTTTCATTTTGAATTATTAAAGAATTTCTTATTATTAATAAAAGCAATTAGCCCATGTTATACATCTTTTTATTTCAAATGTTATATCAGATTATCAGATTATCATACATCATAAAAGCTCTTGACCGCATCACAATCACAGAAACAAGTTTGAAAGGATGGGAACGTCCTTCAGATGTGTTGCAAAATAATCAAAATAAATTTATGTCAAATGTCCAGCTGCAAACATCAGTCATGTGACTCAAAAAGCCAGGGATTTGGGCTAAAGCCTGTGATGGTTTAGGTGGATGGGACAGGGTGGGGGAAGGAGGAGTCTGTTACCTCCACACAGTTTGTGCAGAGATACACAAAGACAAACAGAAACAGGGAGGGAGGGAACTCACTGATAGGTTATGTGATTGGAATTTCCATGCCAGACGCAGAGATTTAAGTCTTTTTAATCTCCTTACATATTTACACAAAAACACACACACAAATACACACATATAGCCATGTTATTCATAGGCCTTCAGATTAAACACACACACCTCCAACAGAGAAAAGGAGAGTTAAAAGAGGAACGATGGGGGGGTAAAAAGAGTTTTTTCAAAGGTCCTCAGAAATATTTAAAGTTTCCTCCTACATCAATATGTAATATTTAATTAACCCTAACTTAAAATTATGGAAATAATATCATATATCACAAAATCAACCAGTGATTGAAAAAATTAATTTCAATCACTGGTTCACAAAAAAATAAATTTATTTGTTTGTTTGTTTTTATAAAAGCTCCATCAGTGCTTTGCTAAATGGTTTTTCAGCTTTGGTATACCTTCATTCATTAACACTGTCACTTGTTGCAAATAAACATTCATTAAGAAAAAAAATGTGTTGCTAAAGTTTCATCAAAAAGTAAAATTTATTCGAGAAAATATCTATTTGAGACTGTAATGCTGGGAAAAATAATGCTGCCTTCATACCATTCAACACAAATTTTAAAAATTTGATTAAGTGAAATTAAAGATGTGGTAACAGCTGTTTGAAGAAATTTCAGGTATTATTATTATTATTATTATTATTATTAATGTGTTTTCCTCCTGTGGTATGCTATAGAGTGCTATACAAAAAAGGGATGGTGAGGTGGTTTGATTCACAACAGGAGAATAATAGAACCTGTGATAAATATCTCAGACTTTGCCAAAGGCTCTTACAAAAAGGAAAGTTTTATAGAGAGATTTGAAGGCAGTTAGAGCCTTCAAATAGAAAATAAGAGTTAGTACGCCCGATTTTAGTGGGCAGGGAGTTCAATGAACTGGAGGTGGGGTCTGAGAGGAAAAAGGCTTTGTCTCTCTTTATAGCAAATGTTGACCTGGAGATAGTTAGCAGCGTACAAACCATGGATCTCAGTGGAAAGGTGGGCGCACAGACAGTCAATAAGTCAGAGAAGTTTTAAGAGACATTTGGCATAAGGCTTTGGGTAAAAGTGTTGTTTTCTTTTTATTATGGTAAGATGAAGTGTGTTTGTTGACCAGAAACTGAGCAAGAGTCATGAAAGTTGTGAATATTTAAAGCATACAAAAGTGCCACAGAAATTACCTGTTTTTGACCCTATCAAAAACAGAAACATTTTTTACTTGAGAGTAGAATTAAATATTATTCTCAGACTCCCATCAGCCTGGACAATATCATTTGAGAGCCAGCCAAGATTGTTAGGTATAAAATCTTTAAATTTACTGAGATTTTAGGCCATCCAGAATTTAAATCAAGGAGACATACTTTTCTATTTATCAAACTTACTTTAGATACAATGTGTTACCCTAGAAAATATCATAGTCAGTTTTTCTTATTGTTTTTCTGTTTTACTATAAAATGTTATTTAATTGAGATAGAAGCTACCCTCCTAAAACAACCCTTTCTACTCATGCCTCTGGTGACATCATATAAGGCAGAAAGCAACTGATCAGAGTTGTTTTAAATTTGTCTGGTTTGTGAAATTTTTCACTTCTTTTCCGCTTTTTAATCACGTTTAATAAAATTCAAGGTTTTTTCTTGTGTTCTATTTGCAAGCTAATCAGCTCAGTTTCAGGGCTTCTAAATGTTTTTGTGACAGTATGTTTTAAAAATGTATTCTTAAATCCCGTTGTGGAAATCCACAAAATACAAAGTTGTATTTTGTGGATTATTTTGTGGATTATTTTGTTATTTATTTTGTATTTTGTATATAACTTTGTTGTTCTAAATTATGAACAATATCAATATTATGTTACTGAACTTGAAGAATCAAAGAGAAAAGCAGCTATCTTATCCATCTCATGGGGTTAGTCAATAATTGTAGTTTCTTTTAAAATAAGGGGGGGGGATCCCTGGTTAGAGATTGAAAAATCTGGGCAACATGTTACAGATGGCATATGAAAATATGTCTGGAGTCCAGTGGTGGACTGCAAAAACCAGGTCAGACTCCCTCCCCTCTGCAGATTACTGATAATGGCCCCTGAGCATAAAGCCCATATTAAAGATTGCAATATCTATAATCTCCCAATGGGGGGACAGCAGTAAAGCAGGGAAGTGAGGGGTCACCCTATCAGATTGGAGGGAGGGGGTTGTGGGCAGCAAAAGACCTTCTCATACAGTAGATTATATAGCCATATAGCCTGGAGGCATTGGTATTTGGGGGGCTGTAGAGCACTGGGCCTGATGGTGCGGGAAGTGGATCAGAAAGAACTCCCACTACTCAAAACCATGTCAAAGCTGTGTCAAAACCATGCAAAATGCACACACATACTCAACACAAATACATACATGAAAACAGATAAAAACCTTCACATACACCTTGTTCTCAGCCATATTGGGAGGAGCTACAGTGGCTCCGGAACTTTGTCTGAATTTAAAACAATAACAAAAAGAGTCAACTGTAAGCCACATAACAATCTAAAAATTTTAACTATAAACTCTATGTCTGTTAATACAAATAATTTGCAAAAAATGTCTGTTGATGATATGGTGAAGGGGAACATCTTCAACCATAATGTGATCTAATTTAATGGCTCATTTAGCCTGCAAGAGAGCAAAAATGACCAAGACTTTTAGCACAAAACAGGAAGACTGGACAGAGAGCATCAAAGTTTCTCTGTTTTATATTTTGAGCTTTCAATCTCAAATGTGCTGGGTTCAAAAATGTTGGCAGGCTTTTAAGGTATAAATCTGCATTCTAGAGAAAGCTTTGCACACAGAAAGTGCTATTTAGGTAGTGACAGCCATGCTAACCATGCTAATTGCTAATATGAGATCCAAAAGCCAATTTAGAATGCTGATGCCACAATCATTTTATCTTTGTTTAACTGTATTAGTAAAACCATGTTATACAGTGACTGCTCTCCCTCACACATATTGTTATGTTTTCTCTGCTTCTAATATTGACCTATTATTGGAAGACTAGAAAAAAAAAACCCAATCAGAATTGGAAAAAAAAAAAAAAAAAATCAGTTCTACCATTTCAAAGATTCAAAACCAAGACATCAGAAATTGGTTATAAAATTCTGATTGGTGCATCTCCAATAAATGTGACACATCACTTGATCATGTTGCTGATAGCAGATGAAGTCATGACACCCATTAAAATGAACAAAAACAATCCACACCTTCCATATAATTAATAACTTCTGAGGCTTCTAGCTGGATACTTGGAGGAAAAACACTATTTATGACATTGATCTAGTTAATTTTTACCCTTTATTAAGGCTCTCTACTTTCTTGAAAAAGTTGCAGAACTACATCTTATGATTTGTACTCTTGGACATTATCTTTCTGGTTTCATATGTATTATTACATGTTACATGACAACATACCAAAAGGATGGTTTACCTCATGCCTTAAGACTAGGACTAAATTACAAACAATTGATTGTGACAGCAAGAGGCCTGAAGTTTTTCCCGATATGATGAAATGTTTTTCAGACGTTCTTATTCTTTTCTAATCAAATAAACTTTAATACCTGAATATTTCATAGTCAATCCTACCTCCTCCTTCTTCATATTGCAGTTTTTCTCAGTCACTTTGGTGCATTTCTTGAATCATCCTCGACATTTAGAAGATAGTAAGTGCATTTCTCAAAACAGTTTGTACAAACAGTAAAACAACATGGATAACCTGCAAAAACCAGTCTCTTTCATAAAATCCTTAGTCCATCTCTCAAAGTAAATATCTGTGTCAATGAACATGTCAGTCCCATCAGTATGGCAGGTCCTTGCTTCATTGACTACAGATAGGACAGTCAAATTGATTACTCATGTTGTCAAAATCACAGTGTAATCTGAAGGAATGTTCTGTTGTAAACTATGGTTAAAGTTTTGATGACATGTACTGTAAACTGTAATTGTAGGAGATCAATGGCAAGAGACTGGACAAGATTCAAATTTACGCTTTTACTGTAATTTGTTGAAGGAAAGAAAAAACAAAACAAAAATAGAAATGGGAACATAAGACAATCTCCTTAAGGAAAACTGCACGTGCAGTGCTGTCGGTGTTACACTGCCGTGTTTTTACATATCCTCACGTTCCTGTCTGTTGGGCCACAAATTCTCATCCACATCACAAAGAATATTTTCTCTTGTATTGTAGTGTGAAAACAATCTTTTAGAGCATGTTATCCAGCCTCTGCAGGCATCTGCTGTGATGTCATCACATGCTGCATCCATGGCAGCCAGAGGGGTCATCTGTGTATGTGGTCAAATACTTTCCATCTCCATGCTGTGAAAAATTCCTCAGTTGGGTTAAGGAATGAGGAGTAGGATGAGAGGAACTTCATCAGCACCTTGTTGTGGGTTGCAGACCATATCCTGATGATATTGGTGTGATGAAAACCTGCATATGTCCTCAGCCTCTTCCTCTGTTTTGCCTCCCAGCTCCTCCACCACAGCCTCACTCCACTTCCTTTTTCTTCTCTCTGGCTGTTGACCCCATCCAAATCCTTGTCTTTCCATTGTCAGAAATGTAATATTGTGTTGTGCTCAAGCTATATACACACTATATATTTGCCAGTTGAAAAGCACCTTTGAGCTATTTCAGAAAAATGGTTGATCATTGGTTAATCTAATGCTTCACACATTATTTACCTTTGTTTGAAAAGCTCAGGATTCAGTTGGGAGCAATTTATCAATTCAGGACAGATTTAGAAAAAAAAGTCTAATGAAAATGTGTAGAAATATGTTTGACGTCTTGTGACAACTTGTTAAAGCATGTTCCATGTTTGACTTGTATGACAAACTTATGCTTAAATGTTGTAGAGGTTGAGACTATTCAACAGAGACCCATCCTATACATTTTGATCAACAATGGCATAAGCAACTGAAAATGTAGGAAGAAGCAGAGAATTGTACATAATTACTTGCATGAATGTACAAAAGCATTTGTAACTTGTTCACTCTTTTTTTAATGTGCTCAAGTGACAATTTTTTGAAGACTGAACAAGTAGTTTTTAGGATTAAATTCTGTTCTGAGAAATGCACCAAAGCAACTAAGAAAAACTGTAGGAACTACTATTTAGTTCCTAAATAATATACTTATGCTTACACTTCAGCCTGTCAACACAATTCAGCTCAATTATCATCTCCCTTCAGTGCTCAGTCTGGGATTTCTGCCACTGAGCTCAATTTCTCTGGTTGAATTTTATCCAGCATTTTCAATTTCAGTCAGCAAACAGAAGAAGGAGTTGTGAACGGTGACATTGATTTTCTACCCTATTTTAGAATTTTAGTCTGCCTATGGTTATAGTTTGGCAATAGCAATGGAGGAAGTGAACGACACCATTCAGTCCGTGTTGGCCACGTTTCCAAATATTGAACAATTACAGTCAGAGCAAGAGTCTTGTATTATACTGTCACAACATAATGATAATTTTAACAAATATGTAGAAAACATATTTTCATAAAATTTACATTCTGCAGCTTTAAGACATTTTTTTGTTGGCAATGATGTCGTCTGGCTCAGCACTTTTCTCTTTGCAGTGTTGGATGGTTGTTTACAATGCATGTAATTTCCAGTAAGCTTCATTGAGCCGGCGCATTATATAAGTCAAGGCCAAATGTTAGCAACTGGGTAAAATCAGTTTCAGTTCTTTAAAACTTCAACAAAGTCCATGCCTCCAGCAAGCAATTGTTTCTCAATAGCCTAGGGTCCAGACTGTACAACGCAAAGTGAAGAAGAGCGTGGTTTTTACCAGGCTATTTACACTTTAAAATGTCCTTTAGACCTTATCACATAGAGACTGCAGCTTTGAACTTTTCCTGTGTCAGTTCTGGAGAAACGTTATTAGAATTACAGAAAAATAACAGAAAGAGATTACAAGTAACTACAGCAGAAAATCCTTTGGAGAGCAACAAACTACAATGAGTTGCTTACTTAATATAGTGGCAATGTCTAAACTAGTGGGAAATAAACATAAAACCACCAATAATCCTTACAACACTATTGATTATCAGCACGTTGTAAACCAAAGGTTGATTTTAAATGACCTATTTCTAAAACATGGATGTCTGTGACACAAAGAGATGCCCCAATGAGAAGATGGGCTAGTACAAATTCTCCACCCATGTCAACAAGGAAAGATGTTTTAGTTAGGTTTTTAACACTAAAGCAAACCTGCCTTAAAACTGTCACATTACATTATCTTGAAATTATCATGATTTCCACCTGTTTACCACAAGAAATAGGCTCTGACTGAAAGATAAATTTAGATCACAATACACTAAATTCTATTTTTTGACTAAAAAAGGAACAGCTTTTTTGCAGATAGAGGGAAAATAAATGCAACCGATACATCACAGATCCACCACACAAGGTGTGGTCAAAGGCTCAGTGCTGCATTTGTGCCAGAACAGTGGAGTTTCCACTCCATTTAAAACCTGCAGATCAAACGTTACCAACCACCTGTGCCAACCAGTATGATAGCTTGCATTGCCAAGAAAACAAACCATAACCATTGTACCAGTGATAGAAAAATACAGCAACATAAATATGTTGCATCTTTTCAATGATGTTTAAAGGCTATCCTGTTGAACACAATAGGAAATTCATTTTTTAAAAAGATCAGCTTAAATTGATGAGTTGCATCTGATCCATAAAATACATATTGTTGATGTTTAACTTAACTTCTAATTGTTTATTTAACAGGGGCCTCTAACTCAAGAGCTACCATCCTGCAACTTTTGAATGCATCCCTGCTCCAATAGAGCAAAATCAAATGGTTGAACTCTTAAGTATGTCATCAAGTTTGGTAGAGGCCTACGAGCTTGTCATTTGATTCAGGAGTGTTGGAACAGGAATGCATCTAAAAGCTGCAGGACAGTTTCTCTTGAGGACTGGAGTTGGAGATTCCTGATTTTGAAATACTTTCATCAGAATTCATTAGATCTAAGGTGATTCAAGACAATATTACAAACAAAATACTGTGACCACACATGATTAAAGGCCTGCATTCATGTAAATGGTTTAGGTTAAAACAGTATCAGCAGCCATTATAGGTTAATTGACAATATTTGAAAACTATAACAACTACCTTCAAACCTTTCACCACATTAACTGACCAGACACTATGTTATAGTTACTGTTTAATGGAGTCCATAAGAGGTCAAGGAAAGCATGTATAAACCCGCAAGCCACATTGTAAACTAAAAGTCAGATGAGAAAAACAAATATTTCAAAAATTAAGGTTCTTGCGTAGAAACATTCAAATTAAACCTTTTTTCTGCATAGAACAATATTTTGGTGAAAATGGAGCAAAATAAAACAGAAGAAGTTAAACCTGTACACAGCAAAATCTGTAGAGTTTTTCAGTCTTAATAATTTTGAGTTGGTGGGTGTTGATTTTGGAGTTGTTTTAACACTTGAAGAGATCAGAAAGCTCTGCGAGCGTCATCAGTCAAGCGAGGTAAATGTTAACACCTGAGACTAAGTTAAATTCACTCCAGGTGGAGTTGATCACAATATCTGGTTTGTTGACGGTGTTATCTGCTTTCTTATTAAAAAGCTTGTGGTTGACCATTTCAGTGAAATACAAAATATTTGAAAGTAATGACAAAGATGTTGTTAAAGCAGATAGTCTTGTGATTTATAAGCCCTTCGACTTGCAAAATGCTCATGGAGGAGATGAGAGCCAATATAATGTGTGGTTGACTGTTTGTCATGTGGCTTCAGTGAGGGATTATGGGTAGAATTTATGTTCATTGTTAATAACTTTGGATAGGTGTTTAGCAATGTTCTTTTAGTGATTGTAACTCTAGGCTATGTGCTCATTATGTGTTAGTTTGTGTTAGACCATTCAGCAGAGTAACCATGACTGAGAGAAGTTGTTGTCATAAAGAACGGTGGGGTTCACTCTATTAAAACCATAAAAATATGTTAAGTTGTTGTGTTGAAAATTAATTGACTTGTACATCAGGCAAGTAAGCTTAGAATGTATGTTTATATCAAATGATGAAAAATAACACATTACCAAAAGGAAGCGCCTTGATTTTAGTATCAAAAATATGCTTTAATGTGCCATAAAATAACATATGTTTAAAAATTAAGACTTACAATGAAAGGGAATAACACAATTTGGAGTTAAGAGTGCACTTATGTGGTGTCATAAAACAAGATGAAGGATTTCAAATATTTAACACTATTAAAGAGTTAAAATATTAACACTTTCAAAGTGTAATTTTAACTCAGAATCTGTGAAAACTATATAAATTTGCAAAACGTTTCAAATTTAACAGTCTGAGTTGAATTAACACTCGTGATTTGGCTGTGTACTATTATAGGCATACTGCTCTTAATTTATACCTAATTTAAACTATCTTAAAAGTCGCTAGCTAACATGCAGCTAACAAACTTTTTCTGTCTGGTCTGTTCTATTTAAATTGATCACATGTGTACAAAAGTCCAAAATCCCAACATTTCTTTCTCAAAAATCTTTGTAATGATGAAAAGATTATTAGTTAAATACATTTTATTTAGAGCCAGATTAATCTGCTGCATATAAGGGGAACACATGTTTGCTATGCCCTGTGAAATAAGCCAGTTGAAATAGCTACCTGATTAATGTTTTAAGGATTGTAAGTAGTAGCTGGAGGAATTGTCACTGATTTTCTGCTGAGCCTACATTAACACTGCAGTTTCCATTATATACTGATAAGGTTCACTGGTGACAACTGTGTTCACTGGACCACCAATTACTGGTTATTCTAAGCAAATCAATCCCTTGCACTCCTGGACTGTATGCCTCAGTCACATCGAGAGGCGAAATGTTTAGAAACCTGACTACCAAAAACACCAGGTACACAGCAAAAAAATAAGCTACTGAATTCTTAGAAATCGAAAAATGCCATTTCTGTTTTTTTTCATTAAAAAAAAAAGACTGTTAATTAAGAACAATTACAAACGCTTTTTGTGCTGACTTGGGTAAAAAGTTTAAAACAGGTTATAGCATTGTATAGTACCGCTACTTTTGTATTATTTTCACTTATAATACACATGAGGGTGGAATTAGACAAGATACGAATGATTTGTGAGCCCTGTAAAAATACTGCTGCTGGCCTACTGTTAGCAGCAAATAATGCTAATGCTGAAATCTACTTGAGAGCTTTAAATTGTTGGAAAACTAAAAGGCTGTTTTACTGTATTTAAGGAACCTGGTTTAGTTGTACACTTTTAGTTCAAAATATGTAACATGTAGAATAGTCAAACCTGAACCTAATATTTCCACACAAATGATTCTTCTGTTTCCCTCTTCTTGGGTTTGTAAAAACACAAAAAGGAAGAATTTTCACAACTCTTTTAGCATTAAAACCAACTTAGAATTAGACAAACAAAAAAATGCAACATATGGATTGTTCAAATCTTGATTTGAATCTTCTACTTTGCCTACAGTCTTCAAAACACAGTTTGTAATCTGTAAAATCTTTATGTATGAAAACAAGCAAAAAAAAAAAAAATCTCAAAAATGTGATTACAATCTTATTGTCTTGCTCACATGAACCCGTTATCATGTACTGTCTCGATTTGTGAGAGTTAAAGAGTTAAAGTGATGCTAACAGCATCACTTTCAAACAGGAACATTTAAGTCTAACCTTTAATGTTTCAAAGTGCAAAATCTTTCCTTCATAATATCAATCTTTCACTTACAAATTCCTTGAAGCTTTGGTTTTACACCTTTAGATCCCCAACATACAGTCTAAAAATCAATATTTGTCTTAAGAAAATGTGCAAAATTTTTTGAGTCATGAACCACCCGTTCTTATTAAATAGGCAAAAAGTTGTAAAAAAAAAATGTAGTTACCTCAGATCACTGTCTGTCTAAATTAACAAAATAATCTTGAACATGACCATTTGACTAAAAGGTGTGCCACATGAAAGTCCTAATGTACTTTCCAAAGGGGTTCAGAAATATTTTTCCCACTAAGAACAGGTATGTGTAAAACAATGTAACGTAAGTAAGGAAGATCTCTACAATTGGACATGAAGAATTTTTTTTTCCCAAAAGATCATCATCTAATAAAATATTGGAGATCTTTTTCACAAGTATGTGAATTTCAAAATAGTTCTGAGGATTTAATACATGTGATAACATAATTAAACAAAATTGTTATTGCCCAACCCTTGCAGCTCTTGGGCAGTTGATACCCTGGTAGCAGTACTGACAGTGCTGCATGGTTTTCATGAAGGTGTTTTTGCAGTTCTCCTTCACCCAGGAGGCTTCATCAGCCTCGTTCAGACACAGCTCCGGAGAGAAAACCAGCCCTTACAGGAAGGTGTTGAAGGCGCTGATGGCACCACTGGAGCTGCAGCTTAGGCTGTCAGAGTCGCGGGAACTATTTTACACGCCCTGCCAGTGAGCTATGCATGAATATGTATGCCAGAGAAGCAGAAGTCATAACCTATGCAAGGTTTCATCATGCATAATGCAGCTGATCTATGCCTCTCCAAGATGTGAATGCACACAAGTGTGCATGCACACACACACTTGAAGTTCAAAGCTGTATTCTGTTTAAGGGAGGGAAAACAAACTCCAAAACCCCAATTGTTTCAAATTCACACATTTTTACAGTTCCACATGCCCCTGTGCCCAACTGAAGACAAAACACATCCTCATGCTGCCCTCGTCTGCTCTCCTCGTCTACTCTCACAAATCTCAACCTAAAAATAATTTCCAACACATTTAGGCTTTATTTTCATATAAATCTAGATACCAGTGACCAGAACCAGGATTCAGCTTGTTCAGCTCTGCAAAAACGCATGAAAATTA
This sequence comes from Anableps anableps, assembly GCA_014839685.1. NCBI lineage: Eukaryota > Metazoa > Chordata > Actinopteri > Cyprinodontiformes > Anablepidae > Anableps > Anableps anableps. The sequence continues at coordinate 12,017,134 of CM026078.1, read as the reverse complement.
GCCAAATAAGCTGTCAAAAAACTTTTCTTCTTTCCCATTAGCACTAACTATTTTACAAAGTGTAGTTCTACTTTTTCTCTTTTATTGGCTTGCTATCTGGCTGTCACTCATCCATCAAGTGTTTTCGGGATGGAAAGTTGTGTTTTAATTTGGGTGGCAATAGGAGAAGCAACTATGTGTGGAAACATAAACTGGCACAGGAGGCACCGGAACAAGATGCATTGAGAGAAGGAGTGTGAATTGAATATCAGGAGATATGGGGGGATGTAGATAGATGTAAACTTATAGATAATCCTCAGGAGGGGTCTGGCATAAGTAGGTGGTTGGTGGATGGAGAAGTAAGGAGGAAGGTTGCTGAAGTTAGATCTAATCAATGGACGGGGCTTTGCTGTTCCCCATCCTTGTCCCCGGCAATCTGTTCCCCAAACCCGTTGCACCCACCGACCCCCCTGGACCGTGCTGTGTCAGAAAAAAAAAAAGTGTGCTACTTCAGCAGTCCCCTGGGACCTGCTACCCCCTCACTTCAAAGAAGCCAGTTTCTCTCTTAATGTGAATATCAAATCTGTGGATCACAAGTCCCAGCACAGTCTGCATAAACTGCCCCTCCCCCCAGCCTTTAATTCTGCCTAGTGATGAGGGAAAGAGAGGGAGGGGAGTTATTGCGAGAGGAAGCGACTGAGCAAGGGAGGGAGGGAGGGACGGAGAGATGGAGAGAGAGATGGAGATAGGGGGAGATCCAACAAAAAAAACAACTACTTGCTTCAGAGATTTGACATTTGCCGAACACTCCCTCCTTCGGAAAAATGTGCAGCGCTGGCGTCCAATGAAACTCAGAGGAGGTCTGGCTCAATTTAGCAACACTGTGTTGATACACAGAGTTCTTGCAGGAGAAAATTTTGCACTTCACTTTTGATGTCAGACATGGATGTTGTTTTTTGTTTATTTTATTGTCCACTATTGGTTCGTCCTTTTAGACGATCTAGATCTGAGATCAATTTGGTCAAATTGGGGAAAAGCTTTGCTGTCCCATGGGGCTTTTTACGGATAGCAGCTATTTGTTAGTGAATTAATGAATGAAAATGCAAGAGTTAAAAGCAAATTATTAAAATTAAAATTATTTTTCAAATGATATTTATAGTGTATGAATTTTACTAGGCTTATTTCAGAAAGAAAAAAAAAACATTTAACAAAATTAATCACATTTAGAAAAAGGTCAATTACAGTTGAACTAACTCAAAGAGCTCTATTTTTTATAGAGTTCCTCCAGACTGGCATTTTATGTCCTTTAGTGTAAAATTAAGTAAGGTCAGGTTTTCTGGTTCAAAAAAAGAGGCCTACTTGATCATAACTACAATGCAGCCTGTAATTGAATGCTGCATATTACTCAGGTTGCAGCTTTAATTTTGGAGTCTTGCAAAGGAAGGAAAGGGAACTGGGCAAGGAGAAGGGGGGTCAGTGGTGTGAAGGAGCATGATTCCCCCTGCTGCTGTCACACCTCTCATTAAACACCTCTAGTAAAAACAAAACAAAAAAAAAAATAAAACAACACGTTATACCATTGCAATGTTGTACAACTAATTTGAAATTTTTATTTAATTGATTTATTTGGTTGAGATTAGGGTTGTTTATTAGAATATGAATTTAATTTCACTTATTGCTAATCAATCCACATTTACAGACAGCCTATAAATTTAAAAATCACCAGAGAAAACTGTACTTCTTCTTTTCAAAAACACCCAGAAATTTGGCTGTTATAACAGGACACTTTTGAAGACCCATTAGTGACTTTGCAACGGAGTTTTGGACATTTTTTTCATTTAGGGCCCAAAAACATTTTTTTCTTTATTTTTCGGTCGTTTTTAAGACGCCTAGAGACAAGACATGTTTGGGTTCCAAAAAAAAAGTGCCAAACATGTACCAGTAGAACCATTACAAGAGACGTCCCCGTCGCACGCCTCTCGTGCACGCGCCCGTGCTGGCTGGCTGGCTGGCACACGCGCGCGGACACGTCCGCGGGGTCCAGGTGCTCTATTAGGGAGGAACATGACCGGGCAAGTCTCTAATCTGCACCCACGCCCCTGGAGTTTCTCATTTGATGAAATAAATTTGCGTATTTTAATAGAATTCCATAGAGCCCTCATCCAAGCTATCAAATCACATTGAATAAATGGTATACTAACAAAAAGAAAAGAAAAAAGAAATATATATTTAAAGAGCAAATTTTTCATTAACTAAAATTTGTCTGGATATAAAACAAGTACGATAAAAAATTTAATTAATACGATAGTGGACCTATAGGGCCTGTTAATGCGCTAAAACGGCCATATTTCTGCTCCCAGTACCCGACACTTAAAAAAACAAAAAACAAAAAAAAAAAAAAACATATTTGCTCTTTCTCAAGGCTTCAACTAATAAGGACAAAATCACATGAAAATGGTTCCAGACAGGCAGGATGTACACAAAGGCCTATAAATACACTCATGTGGGAGTGTTAAATTTCTGTTATTTTCGACGCAGATTTGTTCGGGATTATTTTAATGCACTGTAAAAGCACAAAGATGAACTTTACAATAGGGTCAGGGATTTGTTGCATTGTGGACAAGAAACACAAATGAAATAATTTAAAGGAGCATTTCGCATTTGCAGGCAGCAAAAATCAGAGGACGTTTTTCAAATGGGGCACGATGAATTAAGTAAGAAGGACAAATCTGAATGCTCTAATTATGGCCTTTATGTGGGTGTAGACCTATTACACTAATAAGGCCGTTGTGGAAGAAAAGGGCCCCTTTTATTTACCATCAAATGACAACAATTTGTCATTATAGGAAGAAAAAAAAAACTCATCCTAAAAATGAGAGCGTCTCTGTAGCAACCAGCGCTCTCCCCCCAATCAGTCCATCCAAACAGCTGCAATTAGCAAAGACTACAAGATGGAAGCACCTAGATATAAAAATAAATCACAAACGTCCACCTGAAAACTTTGGACTGGAGTGGGAAAATGACTTTGTTGAGAAATCGCAAATGAGCTGATAATAAGCGCATGTTTTTATTTCTGTCTCACTCTCCTTCTGTTTGCACCTCATTCTCCCCATTCAGCCATTTTACATATTCATAACTGGAGTTGGTAATGCGAAAACAATCCGTGCTCTCAGCACCATCTGAGAGACACCAAGGTGCGCTTCAAAAAACCCCTCTAAATATCCATGAAATGTTACCCCTTAAGCACCCCTTTTTTAAAATTTCTGTTCACTCAGCTGCAACAGTTTTACGCAATTTGATTTGAATGATACATTTCAATCAGATCATTAGATTTTCAGCCGGAGCATGAGGGTAGATCATGCAAAATCTTAAATTAACAGCAGTTTTCACAGGTAACTTTTCATTCATGCATTCAGCTTAAATGCCAATAAGCCCATCTCAGACTGCAGGGTGTGAAATATTTCAACATATTATTATATATATTTTTTTCTCTTACCTTCTTGGAGAGAGTACAGCAGGAGTAAAGTTACAAGCCACATGCCATAAATAGCAGGTATATTTTTCAGGAATTTTTGGCAATCCTGGTAAGTGTGAGGCGCGTTCTTTTGGCCAGGCGGGTCTCCGTGCTGGACTGGCGACTGTGCTCCCGGGAGGTATTTCCAGCCCTGCTGCCCCGCTAAGCGTGGAGGGGAAACGAGAGGCGCCTCGGCCCCGCCCATGTCCCCTCCTCTCTTCATGAGATTACAGTGCATGCAAAACCATTTTTTTTCTTTCCTGAAATTAAACGCCGATCGAGTTCTTTTGCAGCTGATCGTTTTGGTCCACTTTTGTCCAAGATTCCTCTTTTGGCACCGTTTGGAGAGGGCGTTTGGAGAGCTCACCCACCTGTGCGCCCCGATGACCGCGCTTTTTTTCCCCCCCTGCGCAATATGGATGCGGAAAAGTCGCTCAGAATGATCCGGAGCCTATTTTAGGTTGGCACACTCCTCTGAGTTGATGCTAGATTTTAAGGTCCATGCAGTGTGGAACAGGGTGGGCTACAACGATTTTTCTTCTCTTTGTCTGCTTTCGGAGCGCAAGCATTTGCGCACAGAAATACACTGCAGATAGAGAGGAGGAGAAAGGAGCGGGTTGTGGGGTATGGCAAGTTGACAAAGCGGGTACTGTGTGCCAAACAAACCAAAGGTTACAGGGACGAGCAACTTTTTAGAAAGCTGGTTTCTCTTTGAATCTAATAGAACAGATAATCTTAATATAACAGCACCACTGCATAAGCATAAAAGATGGAGGAAGGCATGAAAGTTGCAGGACCCTCCCAGGGTCGTGGAATATTTCAAATAATGGTAAAATAAATAAATAAATAAATATGAATAAATTCAATAAAAATCATATCAAAATATTCTGCTGCAGAATCACATGACTAAAACAACACAGAGTAAACATTAACAATATTGTAATAAATTGTTTAAAAACTGTTATTTTTAAACCCACTAAAAACTGAATGAAAAAAAATAAAATTAGGGATCCGCCCTGCTTGGAGTTGATCGTTTCAAGACCCAAATCAGGTTTTTGTTGTGACGAGTTTTCTCATAAATATAAACAGTCTGAATGTTCATATTTAAATTGTTATTCAATAACCTTGCTGGTGGTGACACGAACAACTGGTACGATTAAGTTCTTACAGATTCACGTTGTTGAGGGCTTTTTTTTTTTTAACCTTCTGAACATATTTAGGAACAGTGAAATGCAGCAGGGATAATAAAACATGCTGTAATAAGACCAGTAGTTTTATTACCAATATTACAGAGTTTACTAAAGTTCTCTCCACCTCTTGCTTTCTGCAGCTGCCTCTGCGATCAGAGGCAGCATCTAAACCCTTCCTGCGGCTCAATGCTGCCATCTGCTGTTCAAACTTAAAACAGATCTGTGTATAGGCTCAAAATTTCAAGTTGTTCTTGAAATTGCGTGTTCAAACACGCAAAAATCTTGGATATAAACTAAGGAATACAGCTAACAAAAACCCCAAATCCAGTTTTTCATGAAATTACAATATCAGAAAGAGACATCAGCTTTATAAAAAAGTTTGTCGTTGTACTATACGATATGTACACTCAATGCGGAATAACAGTAAATCATGGAGGCAGTCAGCTTGCAGCTCTGCTAAAGTGTAAAGCCAAGGTTGCCTTAAGTGGTAGCCCTCGGTTCATCTGCATTGTTGGGTGGGTTTTCTCTCATTGTCTTCTTGACAATACTCAATAAATTCTCTATGGAATTTATTTCATGTACAATAATACCATGACTATTAACTATATATTGATACTTTCAATGTGGGCAGGTGCCAAGTCCTGCTGGAAAAGAAAATCAGTATCTCCATTAAGCTTGTCAGCAGAAGGATGTATGAAGTGCTCTTCCTGTGCATGTCTGGGTTCCTTCCTCTCAAAGTCCAAAAGGATGACTGGTATTTTGATGATTTCTGTTTGGTAATAAGCTCCAAATCTTTGAGGTTGGTAGGCCACCCTGCCATCTTTAGTTTTCATATTATATTACAATAGTAGTTTCATTAATTTGGTAGCACTGTTGCCTTGCAGCAAGAAAGTCCTGGGTTCAAACAGCCTGAGGTCTTTCTGCAAGGACTTTGTATGTTCTGCTTGTGCATGCGTGATTTCTCTCCGGGTACTCCGGCTTCCTCCCACAGTCCAAAAACATGACTGTTAGGTTAATTGGTCTCTCTAAATTCTCCTTAGGTGTGAATGTGTGCGTGCATGTGCGTGTCCTGTCTCTCTGTGTTGCCCTGCGATGGACTGGCGACCTGTCCAGGGTGTACCCCGCCTCTCGCCTGATGACAGCTGGAGATAAGCACCTGCTCCCCTCACGCCCCTGCAAGGATAAACATGATGGATGGATGGATATAATCACAAATGTCTTGATGGTTGTGTCTTTGTGATGCCATGTAGGTAGTACTGCAAAACAAGCTCCCCAAGGTAATGAATATAATGACATAGATGTCCACCTTTTGTTCAGGTTCTGAAACTGAACGAAATGCAGAATTTATTTTCATCCATTTTTTTCTGAAAAGAGGGCTTTGGACTGCATAGGAACAATACAGTATTTTTTCTTCTTAGCCCAGGTAAGACACTTCTGACATTGTCTCTAGTTCAGGAGTGGCTTTACACAAAGAACAAGACTGCTGTATCACATGTCCTGGATACACATGTGTGTGGTGACTCTTGAAGCACTATTCCACCCACTGTCTGTATCTTGTGAATCACCATCAAGCTATTAAATGGGTTGTGATTAACAATCCCATCAAGACTGGGGTTATCCCTGTTTCTGCACTTTCAATGTTATTTGATTTACAGATGGCAGTTGCATCAGATACAAAACCTCTGTACACCTGTACAAAATATTGCCCAAGAAATCTGAAATAATGGTCATTGGGCAAAAAACATTGCTACCACAAATTGTTTTCCTTTAGTTTGACTGTTCACAAATCAGAACAACTGCTTTAACAATCTTGGATTTTCCCCAAAACTTTAAATGAGACAAATAGAACCAGTTAAATAACTAAAGGACATTGTGAAATTTTTTTTTTACATAAGCCAAGCCAAAGGGAGGAACCAGTGTGTAAAATATTAAGTCCAGAAAAATATCTCAATCAAAACACTGAGCAAAAATCAAGTGAACTCTAATTGGGTAAATGAAGTCTTTTTGCAGCTGTGGATCTTTGTCATGTGAAATGATAAAGTTTTACTGAGCTGTTATACAGATGGCCTTGCATTTAACTCTGGAAGACTTTGTTTTTCAGAAGTGATCATGATCAACATCATTGCTGTGTCATGCCAAAACAAGCCCAAGTCATGGACCTCCACTATGCTTGAAGGGTGTTCATTACGAGATGCTGCATTTGAGATTCACTTTAATTTTGTTTCTCTGTCCAAAGAACATTGATTCAATAGTCATGTGCAACTCTGTGCAACTCAGGTACAACATAAACCTAAACAATGCTATCATATTCTATTACAAGACATGAAAATTACTCCTAGCATCACTTTGAAGCAAGTCATTCTTATAACTTTTAATCTCATGAATTTTACCATTTCACATGAACTGAAAAATTTGACATCATGATGAACTTGCTAAGACAGTCCAAGCTAAGAACCGCAACCGCCTTAAATGTTTTCCACTTAGAAATTACATTTTGTTTTAAATAGAAATGTGACTACTTAAAAAAAAATGTATTTCACGACTGCTGTGAGTGAATGTTTACTACACACTGATGAACTTGTACAATTAACACAGTGTTAGTAAGACAACTGTGTATGTTTAAGTACCCTGCTCAGCAGATTTTGCATGATATTAAATGTTTGCATTTTTTCAGTGTCGTATATGAGACATTTGCATGTCATTCACCGATTGCTGATTCTTGTGTCCCAACTGTGTCCCCTCACGTTTTTCTCCCCTTTGTAATATTTTAGATAGTTAAATGATCTATTTATCTTACCCTAATTTTACACCCGTTGCCCGGTCAGAGTGTGATGCTGTTCTGTGACTTGTATATTGCGCCTTTGATCTAGGAGAACGATATTTCATCATTCCGTATACTATATATAAATGGCTGAAATGACAATAAAGCTTTATTTGACTTGACTTGACTTGACTTGACTATATCTTTAGAAATGGCAAAACCCTCCCAGACTGATGGGCTATATGATTTCCTTCTTTAACATTAATGTAATTTTTCTCTGTTGACATTAATGTTATAAAGCACACAGTTCAAAACCATCAACGTTTCTGTGTTGATTGGGGTGGACACATTTGTTTTTGACCAAGTGATGAAGTCCTTTCAGTCCAAAACATCAGACTGTTGTTTAAACCAATTGAAGATAGGCTTAATGTTTTATGCAATAATTTTGCTTTTGAATTAAGTTTTTCTTAGATTAATGTCATGTGTTGTTACAGGTAGAACAACATTAAAAGAACTGGAAACATTAGAAATGAAGGTGAGTGTACTTTTCTGTGCACTTGTTTGGTAAAATTAGATTTTAACTTGATAGGAATGAAAATGTTACAAGACACAAACAAATTAGTGAAATGAAAAATGAAACAAGAACCCACCCTCTGTTGAAACAGCATGTTATCACATCTCTGACTCATACATATATATGTACATACTAATTTGACAAAAATGTAAAAACATTTCATTAAATCATTTAAAAACAAGTCGTTTTTGTCCTGATCGGTGTCAACAACTCTTGCATTTTACTATCTTAAAAACCAACTATTATGTTTTTAAGCTCTTCATATTTTTGTCCTTTTCTGTCACCTGTTGGTACTTTAAGGTTACTGCAGCAAAGTCTGTAGACAACATAATGAAATGTGGTTGATATAAAGTGAATTCTGGCTAACTTGGAAACTGTTACAAAATTATACTGCAGTTTCCCCCAAGAATAGCTTATTTTAGTTAAACTGTAAACTTATAGATATGATTACAGATATACTTTAACTATTAAAACCTTAAATAAATATTTTCATTGAAACAGTGAGGAAACATTTTGCATCCTTCAACACCTTGCAAAAGGCATGCTTCTTAAAAACATTGTACATGCTTGCCCGTACTTCTTTAAATTAAACTCTTTTTGTGATGACCACTGATTATTGATCATAAAACACTCAAATTCAATGAGAACCAGAGATTTCACAAACTGTGATAATTAATTAATAATTTCAGCAATCAAACTATGAAAATGTTAATAAAAGAAAAGGTGGGAAGCAAACCACTTCCCTTATTTTTCTGAAAGTGTGATTCTGGCTTAAATTTCTGATTAGTATATAAAAAACAAACAAATAATGAAGTAGCTCACTAAAGAGACTGAAAAAAAAAATCGACAAACTGCAGGTTTAAGTGTGTATTTCACTGTAGCTATTTTTTCTAGAAGTGTGTTGGTATCAGTAACGCACAAAAAATGTTCACAAAACCATATACAGAACAAAGCAGTAAATTTTAATTTACTGTTTTTTTTATGGTTATTTTCTGAAGAACTTTTCATGTTGAAAAATTATATCTGTCATGCATGATCCTATCGTAGGAAGAGCCTGTTGCAGACTTTTTGGATCTTACCTTCTAATCTAACAGTAAAATTGCTTGGACAGCCAGACCTGTGCATGTTGTTGGTTGCTTTGAATGTCCTCAACTTGCGGACTATTTACTGTGCAGTGGAATGGTTAATTACAAATTCTTCGAAGACATATAAATGTTTTACAACACTTATAAGCTGCCCTAACCACCCTATGATACTTGGCAACAATGTTTTAATCATGTGCTCCTAATGTGATACGCCTTTGAGTAATTTAACAATTTTAAGTAAGAAAAAAATTGGGATTGGCCTAATTTATTATTTCAAAGGTTTTTCTTCAGTTTTGATCAACTTTTTAAAATTCTTTGAAAATTTTAGTACTGTTCAAATTCATATTATACACATGTCCACTTTACATTAGAAAAAAACAATAGGGTGTTATAGGTTTTCCTAATTTTTTCCTTGTAAGTATGTCTATAGGTTCAACTTAATTTGCAGAGGTATGTGTTGTAAGATTCACACATTCAGAAATAGATCAAAATCTATCAAACAAAATCTAACATTAAATTTATTGGATATGGAAATTTAATGTTACAGTTTTAGTTCTCATTACTGCATGAGCTTACTCTTCTTCTTCCTACAGTTTGCATGCTAAAAACGTTGCATTTAAGCAGGCAGTGCCATCAGTAACAGTGTACCCCAAATACACAACAGAACAAGAGAGATCATATTCAAAACTTTATTAATTTAGAACAGAGCTGATATGGAAGCATGGAAGAGATGTTGGAAACAGTAACTTTATCTAAGTGCAGGCCAGAGCATTATAGCTGTATTTTTAAGTGCAGAGAGCAGTGGTAGAGAAGAAACTGAGTTCACAGGCTTCCCAGTTTCTGATCCAGTTCAGGGGTTTTTAGATCCAGTATGCAAGTCATCGCCACATCTCACAGATCTAAGGTAATTACTGCTGTATCTCTTACAGTGCTGTCACAATAAATCACTGGTCCTGCTGTCATTTGCATAGAGTTACATATCAAGGCCTATACTGCCACACATTCTGACACACTGGCTTTAATGAAAGCTTATTATCCAAATTTGTGATAATGCAATTAAAAAAAAACTTCAATCTTTTGATAAAAACAACTCAAAGTAATAATTATGCAAAGTTAGCAGAAAAACCTCACCCTCTATACTTCAGATTAATTGTTACTATGGAATCATATAATTTGGCAAAACATTTTTAAATGTTTCAATTTTACATGTTTTCAAGTCCCAGAACAATCCAGACACAGTTAAAACTGGACTTCTTAATCATAGCCATGTCCCCTACAGAAGGGTGAAGTGTCTCTGCACCCTTCCTATTAGTTACAATAAATAAATAAATAAATTTAAGCAACAAGTACTTTTTTTTATTAGTGATTAAGTTAAATGTTTGGTTTGGCTGACAGTGAAGACAGTATCCAGTGGCAGTTTAGATATGGGCCACACAGGCAGTTACCCAGGGTGGCATTAGAAAGTGGGCGCAGGAGGGCCATAGAAAATTATGATGTAACTTTTTTTTCTGTCAGTTCCACATTGAAAATTTTTTTCTATTGCTTTTGAAGTGTGTGCAAACAATAGGGACTTTGTGACATGGTGTGTTAAACAGATGCCCCCTATTTGCTGCTGAAAAACAGGGAGGCCAGGTTACATGCTTTGTGCACTGCCTTTTTTCCACCCCATAATCACTGATTATTTCCTGCATTTTGTTTGATTTTCAGGTGGCATGGCTTTGCATGATGTCCATCAAACTGTGGCAAGGCAAGTTATCCTTTCACCATTTATTACTCCTTTAGCTGGAGTTTTTCCTTTTAACTATACCCAAATGAGCAATTTGAAGAAATGTTGTCTTTACAAACCTGGACCGTATCTGTGGATGTTGGTACCATGGAAGCAGCCACAAAAAGAATAAAATATAAAATAAAAAATAGCAGCTAACAGACCTATTGCTAGTCAAACATAGTGGGGTTGTTATAGTGGGCGGGGTGCTTGCTCAAGTCGCCATGCATGCACGTACCGCCACTGACAGTCTCACATGAAATATTTTGTTTTTTGTGCTGTTTGTTTTGCTTATTTGTGTTACACTTGCATGGACAACGTGAAAGACTAATCCGACTTGGATTACACATACACAAAAATATACATCTTCTTAAAGAGCCCAGAATACCCCATTAAAATATATTGCTTCAAGCTAGTATTTAAAGGTTGAGGCACATTACTTTTTTCTTTTACATAGCAGTGAGGAAACCATCAGAAAATTGCATTTTATTATACAGTACTGTAGTTTTTTATAAGTTTACATGCACACTGCTCCCAACTTCTAAAGCTCAAGGTAATTATTTTAAAGCTACAGAAGTTTTGTATTCTCTTAATGCTACTTAAAATTGTACGTTGCAGATTTTTTGGTCTCCTTCTGAATCAAAGCTCTGCTGAAAACTTTCCTGTCTGGCAAAAGCTTTTACAAGGAGACCATCGGCTTCCTTGTTTCCTTGTGCAGTAGATGTGAACTATAACCCCTCGACTCAGCCTGCTGTCTAATATTTAGGAATTTACGTTAAATAAACATTATCCCTCCCCATATTACACACAAAAAACTGCTGGGTTTTTTTTCTACAACCCTAAATGCTGCTGGGTTATTGCTGCTCAAACAGAAGTTGGGTTTTTTAACCAAATATTGGGTCATAAACTATGACTCTGTTAGGAAGCTTGGAAAAAAAACTAGAAGGAGCCTTGTCACTTTTCACAGACCATCATTTTTAACAGTACAATAATCTGATCAGACTTCACTGAACTTCTTCCACAGGATTAAATAGGAAATGGTAAGATGGAAAAAAGATTATCTACAATAATGTCCCAAGTGTAGTCAAACGACTTTAGTTCACACTAGAGAACGCCTTTATTCATTTAAGATTACATTAGGATTTTATCTTTTATTTAGTAATAACGCTAGCCAGTGCTAGTTATGTTCATTATCCACACTTTTACCAAGCAATCGGTCACAAAGTCAATATAAACAAGGTTTATTTAACCAATTTTTGGGTAATGTTGCCACCTTAACAACTTTCATGGTGTTTAATTAAGAATTTTTTAATGCAATTTGTTACAAATTTAAAATTTATCATTTAAGACAACTGTCGTTACTCCTCACAGTGAGCAGTTTGTGCTGTTGTGGGTTTTGAGTGGGTCATCAAAGCCAATCCCCAGCCTAAATAAAGGAGAAGGGTTGAGGTTTTTAAACTGAAAACAAGCGAACCCAATAACAGAAGGCTAATTTGCAGTTAAAAACACATTTTGAGTGTTTTTGCTCTATTTTTTTCTCTCCAACAGAGCTATTCCTGTTTCGTACCATGTTAATTACATGGCAAATTGGATGATGACATAATAACATTCTGGACGATCAAAATTTACTTTCATTACTGAGGAGCTGGAAAAATTGTTTTTGGTTGGAAAATTCAGGCTCATAACCAAATCCTGGTGTTCTTGAACAACCCAGGGCTAGATCAGTCCATATTTAACCCAGGACAGAGTTGGCATCATAACCTTTATTGAGTTGTTTTTAATCCAACAACTTTTACAGTGTAAGGAAGTGTTCTATTTAAACTCGGATCTACAGCAATTAATGCTTTGCCCAGTCAGGGTTAACTTAATGGGATTAGCATAGCATACTACCAGTGTTAGTATGAGATCTAAAATCTGGCCCATATTGCACATGCTTGTATTGCATTAGGTACTTATTTGAAAAGCAGCATCCTCTGAATGGTATTCATTGATCTAGATATTGTGGGATTGTCTATCATTTTGATGTAAAAGCTTATTGTCTTGTAACAGTTAATTAAGGTTTTAAAAACTGTTTTGCAGTATTTAGTTTAGCTATCCTACTAAATACTAAAGCTTGTATGCTTTAACAGGCACATGTGTTCTTTTCGAGCAAGGAGGAGATATGACATGAAGAACTAGGCTGAATCCTACAATACTGAGTGTAATAATTGCATTAGAACTGGTTAAAGTCCTATTTCCTTTACTAAAACCAAAGAAATTACTAACTTGTGTAGAAAAGTACTGAATATCAACAGAATTATCTGATTATACTACACATTATTAGTATGTGAGATTTGGTGTTCATTATAAGGGGCTTCAACCCAGCTGTACTTGTATTACATTTTCTCAGCCTCAAGCAATTAAATTAATTTTTTTTTGTTTTGACTTTGGATGAAGAACAGTCAAATATTTTTTCAATGCTTACCATGGCAGAAGCTACAGCCTGAGTGGATATTTGATGGAAACAAATAGTGAACAACTGTGCAAAATGCCATACAACTTGTTTTTCTTTTTTACTGTTTAACTAGACATTTAATAACTTACATCAGTTAAAACTCTCACCATTAATAACAAAATGAGAACATCATTTGTTTTTTGTTGTTACTTGAACAACTTAAATGAAAAGCAAAGGGGATTAATTGCATAACACATCTCCAGACTTTTTCTGTTTGAAGAGATTGTGGACGCTGGTGGGAAATTCTTACTTTAATCAATCATCACGTTCCAAAAATTGTATGTGATTTACTAATTTTATTCCACAAGTAAGATATGTTCTCATCTGTATGACAGCATAATTGCCATACACTATAAGTTAAAACAATGGGTCTATATGGCAGACATTTGAACTGAAAAGGTAGCACAAGAACAGATGTATTAATGAGGGCTGCATTCCACCTTTGCCCCTCTTCAAGATGGTGTGCATCTATCAGTAGACCTCCTTTGCTCAGACTAACGACACCATCACTAAAAAAAATGGTAACGTATGATTGTTCTTTGCAAACTTCTAGAGAGGTCTAAATGAATGGATCAAAATGATAGTATACTCACGGTTGTACAAGATGGAGATTGAGAATTCCCTGACTGTTGTATATCTGAGCATGTTACTCTTATGGACTGATTGTTGTGGTTTGTTAGGGTAGTAACATATCTTTGTCCTGGGTTTATCAATGTAGCTTATTTATTTATTCATAAAGTGTGGCCCACAAACCCTTATGTTGACTGGTCATCAGGAAATCTGAAGCAGGAAAGGTGCCATTTCCCCCATGCTCGCTCCACATGATTTAATGTAAAGTTCTGAGTGGCGCAACTAAAATCATGTCCTGTTGCTCTGGCAGAAAAAAATAAGAATATCTCACCAAGCAGCTGCAAGACACAGTCTACAAAATCCATGCCAAAAAATATAGTATCATTATCAGTTTCCTTGTCTTTAGAGATCAGTATGTTCTGGGCTCCCTGTGAAATGGAGGGGAGCGCACACATCTCCAAATTGCATGTAATGGGTGGTTGCTGAGAGACTGAGGGAAGATACGTGTTCACCAAACTGTGAATGAGAAACCAAGAAGCCCTGGTATCATAATTAACGGGGTGGCCTTGATACAGTTTACAGTGATGAGGTATGTGCACAGAGCGCTGTGCCAAATTAAAATTCAGGATGCAAAGGATGGTGTGCTAGGCAGTCTACAGTGCTCAGTAAAAAAATGCTGCTAATAAGCTTATAAGAAATACTGATGGTGTTTCCTCTTCTATACCATGGCTGAAACTGAAGGCAGAGGCACAGAAACCTCTAATGTTTGTGGGGAAAATCTGTAGATTGTCCGAAAATACTGTATTCTATTTAGGGAAATCCCGGTTTGGCAAATAGTAAAAATCTAGCAGGTTATGACTGCCTTCTCAGTGAAATGAAATTTTCCAAAGCTGTCATGATCCAGTGACATTCCAAAGTGTTGGAGGTAATGAAAAACATTAGAGTAGTCTTAATTTAGTGGGAAGGAGGCAATGATACACCTGTGTCTGTCCTATTTCAGGTAATAATATTTATCATGAAATAAGCCTGTTAGATCTAATTTTACTCTTCCTCTATGAATCAGTATCATACCTTGAGGAAAACATGTACACTAGAATTACTTGCAGTAATGTTTAGTGCTTATCTATTGGTAAACCTCCTAAATATGTTACTTTGAGATATCAGCCACAATTATAACTTAAGCAATGAACAATGTAATTGTGTACAAATGATGCTGACATTTTGAATAAGTATATACATATTCAATATTTGCACAATCTTAAGTTGTATATCATCTGCACAGTTGCCACTTAGAGCACATATGGCATCATTGTGTGCAACTCTATATTTTCCCATTCAAACCTCATGGCCAGAAGTATTAAATTAGACATAATGACCTGTCAAGATATTTGCATTTATAAATGTTAGAAAATATGACCTACATCTGAGTCATGTTTTAGTTTTACATGCCCTGCTTCATTTCTTTTTTGGCGTTGGTTTGGAATCAGCTTTGGATCCTGAGAGACCATTCTCAGTGTTGTCGATCCCTGATGAAGACACAAGGCACTCCTTACTGCAGGAGGGAAGCAAAATAGGGGGTTGTGTTAGAACTGCAGAATCACAGCAACTCAAACACCAACTTTCAGCTTTAAGAAAACAACTTCAGCATGTGTACAGCTCAAACTGAAACGCCACCAAGCAGCAATGGTGGCATGTGATGAAATAATATGAAACATTTGCACTATCATTAAAATGCCAGGAACTGAAAACTCACTTTTTCTCTTCAAGTTTGGCAAGAACAAAGAGAGTGAAGTTCTTGAGCAACATAAAGGCCATCAGGAATGCAATGGCTCCACCTACAGCTGAGGCTATAATGATGGTCAGCGTGTTGTCCACCACCCTTACTGTGGACATTTAGCAAAAGGGAAAGAACAAATTTAAAACATTTAACTGCATTATTCATATTTTTTTTTCATAACAAAGACATGCTCAGAAAAACAGAGAGCTGAATCTTTCATTAGATGATTCAGACAGAATACCTTTTTTAGTTACAGTATATGTCTTAAAGTCACTGAAATCTTCTTGCTTACCATTTCAACTATCTGTTTTACTAATTACTGTCTACCATAAGCAGAACTTATTATTTTCTCCAATCTGATTCAATTTGCCACTTGATGTGTCCCACTTTATCTTTGGATAATAAATGCATGTTCTGGTTTACTTTTACCTCAGAATGCATATTATTGAAGCATCAAAAGAGCCCATGTGACTTGTTCCATTTCTGTAAATTGGCCAATTTCTATCTCAGGTTATGCTCTTTCGTAAACTAAATGTAGGCGAGACTTAATGGGTAACTAGCAACACAAATGGAGCAGTAGAAGGAAAAACTATAACACTAATAGACTTAGTATTCTGTGGGTAAATTAAGCAGCAAGGAATTACATACTGGGAAATTTATGTATATGTTGAAAATAAAAATAAAAATTTGTTGAACATTTTCACAGTGTATTAAAAAAAAGTATTTGTACCCTTTGCACTTTTTCACATTTTGTCACATTAGAATCCAAACCTTAATGTGATCTATTAGGATACTTTGTAAAGTGGAATAAAAATCATGGGTGATGCTCAGAAGTCCACCCACGTGTGATTTAGTATCAGTGTAAATACCCCTTGTTTTGTGTAGCCAGTGGTTAAATTATAAAGCAATAGACTAAGTTCTAAATTCAATCCATCATTTAAAACGGAGTATGGCACAAATACAAACTCACTAAGACATGACCATCCACCTAAACTGACAAGAAGAAGATTAATCAGAGTATGAGCCAAGATACCCATGTTAACTTTGGGGGCGTTGCACGGATCCACAGCTCAGGGGGTAGAATTCGTTGACAGGACAACTTGTAATTAGGCATTTAAGGAAGAACAGCAAGAAAAAAAACAATGTGTGAAAGAAATTCAAAAGAAATCCTGTTTTAAGTTTACCACAGCCATTTAGGGGACAAGTAGAAGGTGCTCTGGTGTAGATGAGGCCCGTAATGGGAAATTTTAACTTTAGACTCTAGATAGAGCTGAGTGTCTGCTATATATCAACAATATGGCGCAGCTTTGATCCTTGCTCCAATTGTTGGAATGTAAAGGTCATCTTCAGGGGGAGGAAGGAGGGTAGAAGAGAGTGGGGTGATTTGTGCTTGTAAGAAAGTTTTGCCACCCCCTATTTCAACGGAACCATAAAAGAAATTGGTCATATAGCCAAACATTTTTGAAGAGTTAGCCATTTTACTCACCTTGCAAAGAAGAGAGCCTCAAGGCATGAGAGGAAGCCACATTTAAGCTCAAAAAAAAATTTTTTGCTTTTCAAAGTGAAATTTAATCAAGATATTTGATTATTGTGTTTGAACAATTATGCACAAGTTTGAAAGCATTTCTCACATGTTTTAGTGCTTTATTAAGCTACACTATGAGTCTATATAGCTAGCATGATATTAGCTCAAACTGCTGGATGATGCATTTTTTTCCCAAAATGGTGGGGTAGGGGTGATTTGTGCCAAAGGACCTTGGACAAGTTGTGCCTGTGTCACAACTCACCCCACTTATGAATATCTTAAATAAATTACTTTAATAAGACATTCATAATTTTAGACCAAAAATAGAAGTAGACCACCATGCCACAGACATGTCTTGAAGCAGGTCCAGACCCAGGAAAGACACTCACTCTTTCGAGAACCAAATCCAGAGCAATCATCAAATGACAAATTTGCCTCTTCTGCCTGTTTGGGGTATGTATCTTCAAAAGCTATTCTTTTTAAAAAGCTATTATTCTCCAAAGGCAATAAGAGAAGAAAGTAAAATCAAAAATTGCGACTGACACCTGAGAAGATAGAGCTGGAAAAGGCACAAAAAGAAAAAAATAAAACGAAAAGGAAACAAATGAAAGGCAGAAGAAAAGGGCTCTTAGAGAAACAATTCAAACTAAACTCATGAAGAAAACGATTGTATACAATAGCTGAGAAGAAAGCACGATGAGCATTCTGTTTGGTGACACCACTGGTGATGATGGAGTAGAGGATCACCTGAGGAACATACGTGACAGAGAAACTAAAAGGTGTGAAAGGAGAAAAAGAATGAAAATAAGATGAGGAGAGTCACATTTCCATTCCACTTAATGACACTACTGACTATGAAAGTTTAGATGTCTAGAATGATGATGTTGATGATGATGATGATGATGATGATGATGATGATGATGATGATGGCAAGGATCTGTCTGCTGGGGACTTTCTCACTGTGAATTTTGCAGGCAAAACCAGATCCTACAACTAAGTTGGACTGGTTAAGAAGGTTAATGGTGCAGACATCAGTGCAAAGTTTCTTCGTAGAAGCAGTAAGAGGTCTGAAATTGGAAAGACCATCTTCACTTTCTAAGAAAATGATGAAGGAGAATGATGGAGTCATGATGTTGGCCAGATCTGCGAAGAAAATTGCAATCAATTTTGTCTTCATTTTAAGTTTAATTTTGTTCTGAAACTGTTTTAATGTGGCCTGGTTTAAGAAAACTGACCTTTGTGTTTTTGTGGTGCAATAAGCTTGTAGGAAATTTGCCATTGATGTTGTAAAATAGCTTTAAATAAACATTAAATTAGTAATTTTGTATTAAATGTGTCTATGTTTTATATAGCACTACAGTTTCTGAGATCAAAAATATATTTTTTTAATTCAATAATCAATGACACAATTTATTCTAATGTATTCTCTCCAAAGGCACAACTTATCTCGCACCGGGGTTAAGTTGTGCCACAACACCACTTTCTTCAGTAAGTTATGTTTCTTAAATACTATATTTCACATCCAAAGTGATTGTTCCCAGTGATGCACCACATCCTGAAATATATGTACATATTTTAAATTGAAGCATTACTGTCATGGACTCGCTTTCAAGACACTAAGTAAAAACTGGCACAACTCACCCCACTCTCCCCTATGTGTTTTCAAGGTAAAGACATAAATTTGTGTGAAATTTGCCTGAAAGTAGGCAGAGCTCTGGGAACATTGCTTATGGGACATAACTCTCCTTGTTATAACAAGATTTAATAAAACTCAGCTGTATGATAAGATAAAAGGTTCAGTTCCCATCGCTTATTTAACAGACAATCCCACAACAGGCCAAAATTGAACCTTTTGGCCTAAATGCAAAACTAACATTGCACAGCATCCTGAACATGACATCTCTGTTATGAAAGGGTGTGGTAGCAGGGTCATGCTCTGGAGATGTGTTGTTAGCATGGACAAAGAGGGAAGCTGGTCAAAGTTGACTCGAAGATGGAGCTAAAACCAGGGTGGTCCTGGAAAAAAGCCTGTTATGCCTCATTTCCACTGAGTGATATTTTATGGGTTTCCATTGCCAGTTGGATTATCATTGGACAGTCGGGGTTGTTCTACTAGTGCAACAGTGAACATGATGCTCTAGTATGTCTCGTGCTTGTCATAAGCAGTGATGCTTTTCTTTCCCCCAATCAATGGACTGTGTTGTGTGACCCCTTTAGCTCTGCCCTAACTGTATGGTACAGTTGTCCTGTGGACCCACAACTGAAGGGGGCCCAGGAATATATGGGCCTTTCTTACAATAGAAACAGACAAAATAGCTGACTGAGCTGCACAGACCCATGCACAGAGGCTGCTTAAGACAGGATACTGGGATGGTAGGGTGGATATTTTCAAACAGGACAATAACCCCAAAAATACAACCAAAACTGCAAGGAAATAGCTTATTGATGTTTCAGAATGAGCCAGTCAAAGTCAAGACCAGCATCCATTGAAAACAGCTGTTCACAGATTTTCTGACTGAGCTTGAGCTTTTTTTTCTTTTCAGATTTTTTTTTTTTTTTTTTTTTTTTTTTTTTGGCACTAGAGGCCTTTATTAAGTCACCAGACAGGAAACCGGCCTTCAGCAAAGGTCTCAGTGTTGGGATTAAAACTCAGGATGGCTGGGTTGAGGGCTATAGCCTTTGCATATGGGATGCTTGCTCTACTTCTACAACACGCAGCTCCCCAGCTTTTTCATAAATGCATGCCAAACTTCATTTGTAAACATACAAATTTTGAAAACTGTGTATCTTTTTCCTTTCACTTAATGATGTCCTGGTTTGTGTTGTTCTGTCACATAAATCCCTATTAGACACATTGAAGTCTGAGGTTGTAACAAAATGTGAAAAAGTTTAGCAAGTATGAAACTCTTGTAAATCACTGTATATCTGCAAAAAAAATTTTGAAGTCTTACATTCATCCACAACAATAAGGTGGAAAACTGCACTGTGGTTCTTGTTCTTCTCTTTTGGATTACGTCCAAAACATGTGTAAAGGCCTCCGTCCTCAAAGGTGATGTTCCATATCAATATGGAGATATTGTTTTTATGGTTTTTTCCTATAAACTCCACTCTCTCTTTGAATATTTTCACATCTGGTTCCACATCCTCTGTTGGTATCACAGCATCACACACCTGATGGGATCAGCAAGCCATCAATCGTACAAAAAAACACAACCTCCAAGTTAGCAAATGCTGGTTGGAAATCTTTCAAAGAAACTAAAAGATTTTACCTTTTGCATTGTGCCATTATCGTTGTATTGCCAGTTAAAATAGAGGTCTTTGATGCCAATACAGCTAGCATATGTACAAGGCAACATGACTGTGCTGCCGTTCACTGCTTCCAGGAAGGGAACTTTCCCCACTGACATCTCCAGACCCTGAGCAGACCAAACACCTGGGACAGCAAAGAAACATATGTATGAGATAACATGACAAAACATGTAAGAAATATGGTCTTCAAAAAGTAACACTATCTGTGTTCTTCAGGAAAAATCAAGAGGACTTTTGTTTGTACCTACTCAAAATTTCTTACAAAACAAACCTTTCTTCTGGCCATCTTTCTTTAAATTGAATTTAAATTCAAGGAGTTATTTAGATCGAAATAATATAGATGTTTCTGGCACATTTTTACCTATTTCCAGGGTTCATAAAATGAAACAAAAGTCTAAGCATGAGAGGACTGCAGCAGCACTTGAGGAATTCAGACACCAAATTTAATGACAGACTAAAACATTGTGACTTGTATCAGTCAGTTGATAAAGTTGGTTTCTCAACACTGTAAGTACTGCTAACTCATCCATCCATCCATCCATCTATCCATCCATCCATTATCCATCATGCCTATCCTTGCAGGGTCATGAGGGGGGCTGGTGCCTATCTCCAGCGGTCATTGGGCGAGAGGCAGGGTACACCCTGGACAGGTCGCCAGTCCATCGCAGGTACTGCTGATCTCACCATTAAAATTTAAATGAACATTTGTCACACTAAAAGACCTTACAATAAAACCATGCAGCATTCTTTATAACTAAAGAATTTAAATGTAAAACTTGTTTTGTCTTGTTCTTTGCTTTGGTATGAACAACAAATTCTAGCCACTTATAGGTTTATTAAACTTGTGCAAGAAATAAGTCAATATTGGTCGGACAGCTCTTGCCTAAGTTCTGAATGTATGCCCAGGTGCTTCAAGTGTTACTGGGCATTATTTTTGCTGAAAATTTAACTTTGCATAGCTAGTAGGCCAAATCTAAAAAAAAAAAAAAAAAAAAAAAATCACAAATCAAAAAAGACAGAGTTGAGAGGCGTGACCAACCCATAAAACTGAAGAGTTGCATTGTTACTATTGAACCAATATTTATAACTTTTACAAAGTTATGAAGTCTTAAAGTGTGTCCTTTGAGGCAATGATTTGACAAGCTATTATGCTATTGATTAAGCTTGTTTGTCTTCTGGCTAATTGTTGAAGGGAAGTTATTTTATAATCAAAGGCATCTGTGTGTGATGTCTTTGTTAGCATTTTGACATGTAAAAAACATGGTGTTCTTTGCTGCTGCTTGTGTTGAAACATCATTCAACAACCTACTTGTTTGAGGGGATTTGGGGTGTGGGGTTGTCATTTGCAGGGCTAATACTAGAAGAGTACCTTTTAAGAAAACTTATTGCTCACTCCTCCAAATCGTTAAATTCAGGTGTTATTATCCCTTTCATGTCCACAGATGTATAATATTCAGAATCTGGGCATGCAGACTTCAACAAACAATTGTGAAAGAATGGGCAGCTTTCAAGAGCTCAGTGAATTTCAGTGCTAATATGATAGGTTGCTACCTTTTCAAAAGTCTATCCAACTCTGAGCGCAACTAAATATTCTACACTCAACTGTTGGTGCTGTTAGAACAAGGTGGAAGTGAATGGGAATAAGAACAACCCAAACACAATGTGGTAGGCATTGTAATACCACAGATCAGGGTCAACAGATGCTGAGTGCCCAGAAGTGACCAACTTTCTCCAGAGTCAATAGTCACAGACCTCCCAAACTTTATGTAGTGTTCAGATTAGCTCATTAGTCTGTAGAGAGCTTCATGGAATGTGTTTTTGTGACCAAGACACTGCATCAAGCAAAACATCACCAAGTCACCTCAGAGAAGAGGAAACATGTTCTCTGAAGCCTCTCTGTCTGGCAGTCTAATGAGCAAGTCTGGTTTTGGGAGTTGCAAGGAAAACAGCACCTGTTTGATTCCACTGTGTGAAGATGAAAGTTTGATGCAGAGAGCATGATGGTGTGGAACTGTTTATAAGGAGTTGGGGTCGAACCATTAATTCTAGTAAAAGGAACTCCTCAGAGATTTTTGACAATTTCATGCTCAGAACTTTGTTAGAACAGTTTGGGGATGGCCCCTTCAAGTCTAATGTGGCTGTGCACCAGTGCACAAAACAAAGTCCAGAAAAACATCGATGAGCAAGTTTGGTGTGAAAGAACTTGAGTGGCTTGACCAAAATCCTGACATCAACCCAACAGAACATCTTTGAGATGAGTACTGAGCAGTACTGAGTCAGGTCTTCCTGTTCAACATCAGTGTCTAACCTTGCAAATGTGCTTCAATGGTGAATTGCACCTGCTCTTTTTGAGAGTATCTTGAATAATACTTTAATGTGAACAGTAAATGAGCTGAATTAACCAAAGAAATAGAATGTGATAATTTAGCATTTTTTAATTGGCACGGACTATCAGTTGCATGTTTGGTTTAAATTATTTTAAAGGCACTACAACAGAAGGTAGTTGATTTGTTATTTCACTTGCTTTATGCTTTTTCTGTTTATTTATGTTCTTGTTTGTATTTCAGTTTTATTTAAATTATGTTAAAAATGACTTCTGGGCAATAAACAGAGTTGTTCATTCAGGTCCTATCCTCTAACCAGCTGTATCACAGTCTGTAAAAGATGTCTGTAAAAGATAAGATGGTGTTGAAACATTTGACATCAGTTAGAGATCCAAGCATTTTTTTGTGCTCAACATGGCTTAAGAATGTTACAGAACTCCTTAAAACATTCTGCAATTTCTGCATCTTCTATTGACATTTGTGAACTTGAAGCCTTAGTAACAGGACACCACCATGTCCTTGCTGTGACATTACTGTCAATTACAATGGATACAATCTGCTTGTGCTTGAAAGGTGTAACTCTACCCAAGACATCATCAGGGTCAGGCAGCTCCAGGAAGTAGCAGTGACTAAATGCTGTCTTCATGAAAGTAAAAAAAAAGGAGGAAAACAGAAAACAGAAGAATAAGTGATGTTAAAGAGCAAGTTGAACTTTTGGGGGGTGTTTTTCTTTGACCTCCCTTGACAGACATAACGTGTGAATGGTACTGAGACCCAAGGAGCAGCCATAACACCCTCTGCACTGTTTCCGACAATCTTGATTCTTCTCTGTGTTTTGTGTTTTTGTGTTATACAAACAGCATGGTCAAGGTCAGTGCCAGGCAAACACTACTGCAGCATTTAGGAGAGGCACAGCTAAGGCAGCCAAAGAGGTGGGTAAGGAGAACATCCTGTTATTGGTTAACTTACTGAATCATTCTCACAGCTTTGAAATCAATGTTGTTTCAGTAATAAGTGTTACATTTTAGTTTTAGTATTATCATCTACCATAAACTTGTAAGCTATAATGCTCCCATTATTTAGGCAGCTGCCAAAAACCATTGTAAGAGAATCAACGTCAAAGCCCTTCAATCAGACTTTTCACAATCTGAAACAAGATACCTCCTCTCTCTGTTTGGGTCAAACTGCCCCTGAATGCTGCCTTTGCCAGCTTAAAGCTACAGTTAGAACAAAAGTGGGAAATGAAGAATGAATAGAAAAAGATAACACTATTGGAAGAATGTCTGGGTTGACTGCAGCAAGGCGTCTCTACTGCTGCAGTGACAAGAGACAGTTTCTGCTCCTCCATCAGCCTCTCAGCACTTCTTGGACTCAGAATTAAAAAGGACTTCAGCAGACTGCTGAGCTAGCATGCTCTCATGGTGTGCAAAATCCGTGCATCTTTTACATAGACACTCTAGATGTTGTGAACTGAATGCTGCTTGTATGAAATACACAGAAAGCACAATTCAGTCTGCTTGCCCTTCACACAAACTGATTAAGTAGCGTTACCAATTTAGACCTAATGTATGAGTTCCCTTTGACATATGGTGAGGAGCTCTGTCATCTAGGGGAAGCTTAAAGTAGGCCTGTTTCTCTTCCACACTGAAATATATCAGTTGAAATGGTTCTGATCAGGATGCTTACTGGGCATCTTCCTTTGGAGGTTTTCCTGACACATCACACTGGGAGGAGACTTCAAGGCAGACTATGGATTCCCCAGAATGAAGGACGAATGGACAGATGATGGATAGATGAAATCTATATATATTAGAGAACACCATGCTCTATGGTTCTGAGGGCCCAAATCTCAGAAGACTGATATCTAAATATATGGAAAATACCAAAAATAACACAATTTGGCAGCTATACAATGACTTCATTTCCAACAAGGTAACTTACAAACCCAAAACTAGGTTTAAGTGTAAAACTACTGTGGGAATAAAAGTTTTACCCCCTGTCATCTTCTCTGCATATCTGTGTAGGTAGACACAGTCCTAAAGAAAAATAAGTCCCACACATCTAAAACTGTAACATACAAAATGTTATCACTACGTAAGCCAAGCTTCCACAGTTATTTTTTCATGACAGGTCAAAAAAAAATAGCAGATGTGGCTCAAGACACTATCTAAACACTCCATTCACCTTGGCATGCTAAATGCTAGAAACTGAAAATAAAACTAACGTGCAAGTAATATGCTTGGTCCTGACGGAGTAGAACACTGAGAATCCCAAACAACTGGTCCCAAAGCAAATGCACATATGCTCTGATGACTATGTTTGGGTCAGTATAGGAGCACATCAGAAACAACGCACATTATTCAAGATGTAACTGGGCTTGATGTGGCAAGCAGGCATCCTGGAGTAACTTGTCTTTACATGACATCCCAGCCAATCGTTTATGCCCTTCCTCTGCAGATACATGCTGCTCTGTTTATGCTCTGTGGGATGACTGGCTGTCTTTGCAAGGGATAAATCCTAAAAAGACAGTGCTTTCTCATATACGATTGACTCTGATTTACTGATACAACTATGCTCACAAAGGCATTTTTATTTCAGATTTCCACAACACTGTCTTTTCATTTTTTATTCCTCTTTGTCTTTTTAAATATGTCAATAAATGAAGAACAGTGCTGCCCTAGTTTCTGGCCTATATGTCAAATATACTCCTTTTTTAAATTCACAGGTAAATCAGGTGAACTTCAGCTGACAAAAGCTAAAGTACAGCTTTTTTCTTCTTTAGATAAAAGAACCTAAGACATAAATGTTGTTCACATTGTAACAAGATACAATACTGTAAAAAAGTACTTCTCTCTTTATCAATTTCTTGTGTTTTGTCAAATTTAAATGTTTCAGATCATTAAAGAAATGTTAATATCAGGCAAAGATAACCTTAATAAATACAAAAGCAGTTCTCAAATAATGATTTCATTTATGAAGGGCAAAACACATATTTTGAACAGCTGAGTTCAACTTCACCACACCCAGGCCTTATTACTGTGTAGGCTTGACTTGTAGAATTAGAAATTATGCTAAAACGTGTCTAACAATATAAAGTAGGGTAAAAGATGTCAAAAAGCAACACATCATGCCCCAATCTAAAGACATCCAAGAACACATGGGAGAAAATAGTCATTGGCACCTATGATAGTCACAAACCCATTTCTGTTATATTGAAGACTCCACTATAACAAAGTAAACACTATGTTGTCAAAGTTGTCGTGACTTTTTCATTTTTGTCGTTTATATTCTTTCGTTAGGACAAGCTCAGGGACCTGGGGAGGGTTTTCTCTTTATCCACAAACATGGAACAGTGGTAATCATCTAAGCTCTGCAGGCCTACTTGCCTCAGTTAATGTCAGTGTTCCTGATTGAACAAGAATAATAAGAGACTGGGCAAAGATGGCAGAGTTCCAGGAAAAATCAAAGCTGACCTGCAGAAAAACACAGCCCTGTCTCACACTGGCCCAAAAGATCTTGAGACATTTTAGAAAATATTCTGTAGACTGATGAGAAAAATTGTTATACTGATTTCTACCGATGTAAAACCAGCATAGCAATTCAAACAAGAACTTCCTACTGACAGTCAAACACAGTGGTGGTGTTGTGATTGTCTGGGCTGCTTTGCTGCTTCATGACATGATTTTGGAGTGGCCTAATGAAAGTCTGGACTTAAATCCAACTGAAATGCTGTGATATGACCTTAAAAAAAAGTCTACTGTACAGTTTTTTTTTTGTTGCAGGTGGCTTGTAAAAAAAATAGCTCCTGCTTTGTTGATACAAAAATAAGATAAGTAAATTAGTATTCACCAGGTAACAAAAGGTCCCTTATTCATGTCTTTATGGATTTAATTACATTCACTAAACTGCAAATGCTACACAGTATAATTACAGACTCTTTTATTAGTAATGCATGTATGCTGCAGTCCAGCTAGAAAATGGAGGCTTAGAGACATACTTACGAAAACTGATTTTTAAGGTAATTTATGCAAAGGTGGGCAAAGTAAACTAGATTTTTTTTTCCATGAACAATTTTTAAATAATCAGATAAAAAATATATTTATCAAACTATAATCCAACTATAAGTCAGACCTGTATGAGAAAGTATTTGACCTATATGTGAAATTTCCTGCAACAACACAACATTAACATGCTCTGCTTCAAAAATCAGAACACACTGTGAGAGAGCAGGCCAGCAGTGCATGACACAGCCTTCCTATAGCAGGATCACTTTACTTGACTGAGATTGCCTTCTTTTCATACAGAGTCCCAAACTAAGCCAGTAGGAATCAAATTTAATCTAATAGCACAGAGGCAACATTTAAGGCATACCTACCACAGATTTAACTAAAAAAAATGAAGGTTTTTTTTTGTTGTTGTTTTTGTAAAACTTCCTGGTTATTTCTGTTTTTGTTATTCATCCTTTGCAGAATCTTTGGAGAAAAATAACAAAACTGTTTTTCTGACATGGGAAAATTTGATGCTCGTGACTATACCTGCAGATAAAACCTAGAGTAATGTCTAACAGACCTTTAGTAGCTTTAATGCCCCATTATTATTACTGTAACACTGTGTAAAAATGACTTCTTAGAATGGCAAACTGAGGTAAGAACCATAAAACATGAGGAGGTTTTTCAGACATCAGCAAGAGAGAAAATCAAAAAAGCCTCACATAACATAGAAAGAGGAGGTAAGAGATTAAAGCCGAACATTACCAAGCAGCAAAGTGAAGGCTGCATATGGAGAGCCCAGCTTAGAGGGTTCAACCCCAGTCCACCGGACTTCCATGGCAGCTGGCCCCGGGTCACTTTGATACCAGAATATCCTTCAGCCCAACTCTGTTCTCCAGATGTGTAGGATGAAATCTCGAGTCTGGAGTCCCAAAAAAGGGCTGCTATAGTTGTGAAGCCTCTTAGAAACCTCCAAATGCACTTATGTGGAAAACGCTGCAGATTAGACAGAGGGCAGCAAAGAAAAAAGGAAATAGGTGAGGAAATGTGGAAGAAATGAAAATATTTGTCAGTACACTGTTAAAACTTTTTTCGCATCACAAAAAGCAAAAAACACAAAACTAGCTGTTACTTCAATAGTAACAGCTAGTTTTATAACCAAAAGAACATACAGTACAGTTGAAGTTTTTGCCTACCTGCTCCTGTGGCCCGGTGGCTGGCTTCACAGCTGAGTCAGTGTGGGACAGGACGGAAGCAGAGCGGCAAACTCTCACTGCGCAGAGTCAGGGTTCACACAAGGAGAATCTGCCAGCCAGCACTTTCACTGCAGAGACAGCCACATTGCAGCGCCAGCCAGGAGAAGAGACAATCAGTGAGGAGACGGAGAGAGGGAGACAAACAGAAAGCCAAACAGCAACGCAGACGGACAGAAGGGACACAGTGTTTCATCCCCGCTGATCAGATCCCCAGCTAGCTGAATTTTTCCCAAGATCGTCCCTCCAGATGTTTCACAACTTTTTTTGCTTGTCATCTCTTGTTGGCTGCATGCCACACCTCCTCACTTCTGTTTCCCCCACTTGGTCACCTGCCCCCACATCCTTCTTAGTTTCTTCCTCTCTGCTAACAACCCCCCTCATCCACCACTCTCCTCTCCCCTTCCCCCCACCCTACTGTTCCCTCCCTCTGCCTCACCACCCTCCTCTGTATTGTCAGATTTGGTGTGTGTGTGTGTGTGTGTGTGTGTGTGTGTGTGTGTGTGTGTGTGTGTGTGTGTGTGTGTGTGTGTGTGTGCAGACTCAAGCACCTTTGGCTGAGCGCTGTGAAGATCAGAGGAAAGTTCTGCAGTGCTGGCTGAGGAGGAGGGTGTGTGGTTCTGCCTCAGGGCCTTGGCTAGGATATACCGCCATTCATAAATATGGGGTCTTTCATTCTTATTTTAGCTGGAGAGAAGATGCTGTGATATACTTACTGAAAGTCAATGTTGAGAAAAGATTAAATTGACAATTTGAACATGATTTTGACTATTTATTTAGACCAAGGATGGTTTTAAAAGAAAGAAAAGTTATGAAAAAGGTCTAAACATAAATCACATTTGTAGACCAGATTGTAAATTTACAGTGCTTTGTATATTCATGCACCTTCAGCTGTTTCACATTAAAGCTACAAACATCCATGTATTTTTTAAGATTTTTGGTTTGATACTGATGGCTTTCAGTATTATAAATTAAAATCTGAAAAGGGTTGTATGCATTTTTAGGGTAAGTATCACGCTCTTCAAGCTTTGCACAAGAAACTGGAATATTTGCCCATTTTTATTTCCAGAATAGCTCGAGCTCAGTCATACTGGATGAAGAGGGTCTGTGATCAGTTATTCTGAACTCTTGCAATCAATTCTGGACTTTGGCTGGGCCACTCTCATCACCGGAATATACTTTAGTCTAAACCATTCCATTGTAGCTTGAGCTGAATGTTTAGGGTCCTTGTCCTGCTGGAAGGTGAACCCTCAGTGCAATCTCAAGTCCTTTGCAAGTACCACTAAGTTATCTTTTAGGTTTGCTCTGCACTCAGCTCCATCTCTCCAAAACCTGAACAAGCTTCCCTGTTCCTGCAGAAGAAAACATAAATACAGCATAATGCTGCCACCATCATGATTTAGCATAGGCATGGTGTGTCATGGGGCCTGTACATTGTTAGTTTCTCACCTTTTTTCTCACAGTGTTTTGCACGTTGGCCAAAAAGTTATGTCATACATTGGTCTTGTGACCTGAGCACCATCTTCCACATGTTTGCTATGTCCCCTACAGGACATGTGGCTGACTTTAAACAGGACTTATATTTGTTTTTTTTTTTTCAACAATGATCTTCTTCTTGCCACTCTTCTGTGAAGCCAGATTTGTGAAGTGCATCGGTAACAGTTGTCCTGTGAAACGATTCTCCCTCCTGAGCTCTTGATCTGAGCAGTTTCATTTAGAATTAGGCTGGGTCTCTTGGTTAGGGATTCACACTGCATGTTTCAGATTTTTATTTGTTCTATAATTCACAAACTAACATCCATATTTTTACTTTACTTTGCTGGTTTGTGTTGGACTGTCCAAGGTATGTCTAACTCCTGTCCTTAAGGGACATTGTCCTCCAACTTTTAGATGTATGTATCCCTGGTCCAACACACATAAATCAAATGCATGAATTGCCTCCTGAGCATGCAGTCTTTTCTAAGTCCTTCTAATTGTTTAATTGTTGGATTCAGGAGCGCTAAAGCAGAAGCATAAAAGGTGCAGAACACTGATCTTCAAGGACTGGAGATTGACACTGGTAGTCAATCACACAAACATGAAAATAAAATACAGTGAAGCTTGTTGGTTGTTGTTTGTAGCTGATTGACAAAATTCTCAGATATAATTGGGAATAAGTATGTCAGTGATCATGCCTTTTTTTGTGAAGAGTTCCTTCTGTCTGGTAGTTTTGAATTCATTCCTTCACAAGACTGACAAGGATGACCTATGGTTCCAGCTTATGGATGAAGCCATAGTGCTTTGCCTTTGTTCTTGTAAATGCTCTTCAGGCAGATCTTCTCCTTTTCCCATATCAAAATCTAAGTTTTGGTCCCTCTGGCTTTCTATTGGCTCAACTGAGTCATCCTCAGCCACAGTCTATGCAAGAAATTAGTATTGTTAATATGCAAATGGCTATGTAAAAATATGCCATATCAACAAAAATATTTTCAAGTTAAAAATATAATATATGTTAACCTCGCTTAAGTTGCTTCTGGTAGTGTCACCTGACCTTTCATGTCTGGTGGAGAAACCAGACCCAGAACTATGGGAAGGCCCACCAAACAGGTCAGAAAATTTTATATTCGTTGATGCACTCTCCTGCTGGGCTTTCTTTTTTCTCTCTCTCTTCTTTTCAGCGCCACCTTTACGCTTTGTACTATGCTTTCATGAGTCCATCTTCACAGCTAATGCAAAGTTATTTCATGTTGCTTATAGTGACAGTGATTGACAGGTAATCTTCTGTGGAGGAAATAAATGACGAACAAGAGCCGCTGCACTGAGCATGTCTCTGCTGGATGCCAGAGACAAATGGAGATTTAATTTATGAGGAACTAATAGGGACAAGGCATTTCTTATTTTGTGAATGTTTAGTTTTTAATATGTGCAACTGTTTGTTTTAGTAGCCTAGGCTTATTGGGACAAGTTTTTCTGATCTCCACTATCTCCTCTCATCCCTCTCTGCAGCAGCAACCTGCAGCTCATTTTGAGGTATCTCAAGGCTTTCTCAGACCAGATGGGATATATAGCCAACCCCACCCTCTCCCCAGTGAGTTCTGGGTCTTCTCCTGGGTCTCCTCTCACTGGGACATTCCCCTGAAAATCTCCAAAGGGAGTCCTCCTGATCAGATGACCACCATCTCAAGTGACTTATTTTCAATGCAAAGTCGTAACTCATATCATCCAAGTATCTTCAGTTGTTGTGCATGGTGAGGCTGTGGGCAGACAGGATCTCCGGTAGCAGTCAGTGTTGCAACAAATCTGATGAGGCCTCTGACTGAAGACTGTTGCTATTTGACAGTCTTTTGACTGTTGGAGAGTCGAGGATATGATCCTTGCCCATTATGATCAATGTAAGATATAGTTTGAACTTCCTCCTCTCTCTGATCTTTAGTCCTGCTCTGCATTCTTGAAGCCTCTTTTCCAACTCCTCTTCTTGCCATGGTTGTGCAACATAGCAGCTGTTTGAAACGAAAAAAGTAGGAGCAAAAATCCTTTGAGCTCAACAGCAACCAAAACCAGAGGGAATATTTCTCCAAATATGCAATGCCTCAATTTAAAAAAAATTATGAACACAAGTCTACATAAAGAACAAATCAGAACCAACATAGCAGAGCTACTCTAACATGCTGCCATCAATTCTAGGACAATTCTAATTTCAGCCACTTGTATCTAGGATCTTGTTCTTTCATTCATGATCCATATCTCAAGACCATACATGAGGGTCAGAACATAGATGGACCAATAAATTGAGAGCTTTGCTTTTTGGCTCAGCTCTTTCTTCACAATAGACAGGACCAGCAGTTGCATTACTGCATCTGAAACCCAAATCTGTCTGTCCATCTCTCATCCCATCCTACCATCACTAGTGCACAACACACCAAAATATTTAAACTCCTCTGCTTGAGGCAGAAACTAACTATCTTTTTCCGGTCAAGAACCCTGACCTTCGAATTAGAGGACCTGACTCTCATCCTGGCTGCTTCAGCTGCAAACTCCTCCAGTGTATATTGGCCTGGAGAAGCCAATAGAACCACATCATCTGCAAAAAGCAAAGATGAGATCCTGAGGTTCCTAAACTAGACACTCTCCTCTTCCCAATTTTGACTTGAGATTCTATCCATGAGCACCACAAACAGGATCGTCGACAAGGGGCAGCCGTGGCGGAGTCCAACTTGGACTGGGAAAAGCCTCAATCTTGTGCCAAGAATGCAGACACAGCTGGTCAGTTGGTCTGTGTGAGACCAGCTGACCAGTCTTATGACAAGACTATTCATACAATCTAAAAGAAAAAAGAGGTGAGGAGCACATTATAAAATTTTCCATTACACTGTCCCACAGTCAAGATTAAACACACATGGCTCCTCCTTGATCTGAGGTTCCACTATAAGTCTAAGCCTCCTCTCCAACACCCCAGAGTAAGCCTTCCCAGGGAGGCGGAGAACTGTGATCCCTGATAATTGGAACACACTCTGGTCCCCTTTTTAAAAATTGGGACCACCACCCTAGTCTGCCACACTAATGGTATTGTCCTGGTCCTCCACGTGACACTGAAGAGGCCTAAGAACCCTGAAAGCCACACAATGTCTAGAGCCTTCAACATCTCAGGCTGAATCTCATCTGCACCTGGTGCCCCGCCACTGGGAAGCTTTTTAACTACCTCGGCGACCTCTGTCATAGTAATGGAATCAGATTCTCTTGAGTCTTCATGCTCTGCCTCCATGGAAAATATAGGGACTGGATGAAGGCAATTCTCTAAATGATCCTTCCACTGCCCAACATTATCCTCAGATTGGGTACATAGTCATCCCCATCTCCTCCAAAGCATACATAGCTTGGGATGGTCCCCATTTCCAGTTTCTGAGTCAAAGAATAGTTTTCCAGAGGTTCCATAAGGCCATCCAAAAATCTCTCCAAGGCCTCTCCAAAGTCCTCCCAGGCCCGAGTTTTTGCTTCCACAAATTACAACACTTTACAATCCGGTAACGTGAGAATTAAAACACCAAAGAGCCACTGTTGCTCCAGACTGAAAGAAACTGGTTAAGGTGGTTTGTGGATGCCAGACAGGAAGAAACCCCCTGGAAAATGTAGTTTGGAATGCACTGAGGTGATTATATAACTTTTCTGTTTCTCAACAGGAAATTTGCTTGAGATGACTAGAAAGAGGAAGACCTGACTAGCCTGACAGTACCTAGCGGGGCAGCAAAAAACTGGATGATCTTTGCTTTCTGGTTTAGAAAAGAGTGTTTTTTATGAGTCATTTTATTCAAAGATGAGTAATAAGATGAGTATTTCTAACATTTTTTAAAATTTAAAATGAGTTACATTTTTGTAGAAGCCAGTCAGTTTGAGTAATTGTCATATATTAATATGCTTTTATCATTCAGAGCAAATCTGAATTATTTTTGAAAAATTTTCATGCTTCCAGCAAATCTGAACTCAGAATGTGGGGATAAGAAACATGAACCAATGATCCAGACTACTTTACATTTTTCAAAACTTCACAAGAAAATAGTTGAGGCAGGTAGACTGTTGTGTAAGGTGAAGAGAAGTAGGGAGTAGTGCAGTTTATTAGATGTTAAGTTAACATTGAATCAGAGACAGTTTGGCCAGGATGCAGGCTCGCCACTCTGGTTCGCCGGCCCCTCCACTGGAGTATCAATGCAGCAGCAGTGGGAACGCTTCCAAAACTGCAATAAGGAAAAAAATGCTTTTTGCTGCAGAAAGACAGAGTGCTGCAGCAGACCTGTTCAAACAGCTGCAGCAACTTGGTGAGGATCTCTGTTTACACATGCGCACACAAAATTAGATGAGTTATATTGTATACAGATTCTGTGTTCATGTGTTCCATATCATAATTCAGTGGTGCCATGAAGATGCATCCTCAGCTTTAAAAAGAACATAAGTACCTCTGGGATTACTGCAGCAAGATGTGTGCTGGCCGCTGCAGGAAACAAGGACACACATTTCAGGTGTTATTGTACAGCAATGACGTAAAGAAATAAAACTCAGCTTTATTTGTATAGCACAACTAAAGAACTAATAAAAAAAAATTGTGATTATCTTAATTTTTTTCCCCTTTTGCATTGTTTACAAAGGTCATATTAGTGTATGAGGAGAAAACTAGTAGAAGACTTTAATTATAGAGATGTTTTTTTTTGTTTTTTTTACCACCTCTAATTTCACCCCAAAATTTCCACTCCAAATTTTGTTAAAATTCATGATTAAGAAATAATTTTAGCTCTTTCATGATCTTGTGCACTTTATGGAACTACAATAGTGCCATACGAAATAATTAATTTTGTAAAAGAAAGTAAAATAAGAAGCCGACAGATAAAAGAAAAAGGGAAAAGAAAAACTAGTTAGAAGTACTGTGCCTGAAATTGATTATCATTACAAACAATTTGTTGGTTCCCTTTGGTTGGGTTTCCAGCCTTTCTAGGACTCAGGGCCTACCAACACTAACTAATTAAAATAATTGGTCTATCTATATATCTATCTATCTCTCTCTGTATAATATATTTACATACACACACACACACACACACACACACACACCCATATATATATATATATATATATATATATATATATATATATATATATATATATATATATATATATATATATATATACACACATAACAGGGATGGATTCAAGACCGGTTCTTCTGAGACCGAGACCAAATGTTTAGAACGTCGACAAATATTTCAGGACATTGCTTTTTGTACACCAAAAAATGCAGAAATTAATGGAAAAATGGTTAATTACTCAACCAAAACCACATCTTGGTATTAAATTAATAATGGTTAACACATAGGTTATTAAATGCAGCAACACATTGATACACACTCTCTAAACTGAATTAATCACCGTACATTGCACAATAGTTGTATGATAAATTTAAAAAAAAAACAGTGAGAATAGGCTGATAAAGATTTGTCCTATTTTTTAAAAAAAATCTTTCCTCTTATCTACATAAAAGCAGTTCATCAGATGCTAAAAAACACATATGCTGGACATATTAATAAATTATTAGGCATTTTAATATTATTATTAGTCTATGCAGGCACACAAATTGCCTCACAGGGGGAATTCCAAAACAATGAGAGCCAATTGAATCCAGCAGGGACAACAGATTACAGGAGGCAAGTGAAAATATTTTCTGTAACATGGATTACGACCATAAAACATACAAGGTAAGACTAAATTTATGTTTTTGGCTTGATGAGCCTTATTTTTGTTCTTCATCGGCTACTGGATAAAGGCTATTGGTTAAGACTTAACCAGCAGTACAATTAATTCACTTAATAAGTCAGTTTTGCACGTCAACGTTTTTATTATTATTTAGCTGCTTAGTGTTGAAACTGCATTGTTGTGCATATTTTTTGCATTACTATTTGCTTTTGCTTGCTATATATATATGTATGTGTGTGTACATATGTGTGTGTAATATACACTGCTCAAAAAAATGAAGGGAACACCAAAACAAAACAATGTAACTCCAAATCAGTCACACCTTTGCGGAATCAATGTCACCAGTTTGGTAGTAACACTTATCGTGAATCAATTTCACCTGTTGCTGTGCAAATGGAACATACAACAGGAGGAACTGAGAGGCATTTAGCAAGACAACCCTTATAAATGAGTGATTCTGCAGGTAGTAACCACAGATCAATACCTGAACTTTAAGTCACTTTTTCATTGTGTCAGTGCTGTCACGCATAGAGGCATCATAAGGCATTTTTTACAGCCCACTGAAGTTGCTCAAGTAATGCAGCTTATCCAAGATGGAACATAAATGCAAGCGGTGGCAAGAAGATTTGCCGTGTCTCTCAGCACAGTGTCCAGAGCATGGAATAGGTACCAGGAGACAGGCGAGTACACCAGAAGAGATGGAGGGGGCCGTAGAAGGGCTACAACCCAGCAGCAGGACCGCTACCTCGTCCTTTGTGCAAGGAGGAACAGGAGGTCCACTGCCAGGGCCCTGCAAAATGACCTCCAGCAAGCCACTAATGTGCATGTTTCTACTCAAACTGTCAGAAACAGACTCCATGAGGGTGGTATGAGGGCCCAGCATCCACATATGGGACCTGTGCTTACAGCCCAACACCGTGCAGGACGATTGGCGTTTGCTAAGGAACACCAAAATTGGCAGATTCGCCATTGGCACCCTGTACTCTTCACGGATGAAAGCAGATTCACATTGAGCACATGTGACAGAGTCTGGAGACACCATGGAGAACATTATGCTGCCTGCAACATCCTCCAGCATGACCGGTTGGGTGATGGGTCAGTCATGGTGTGGGGAGGCATTTCTTTGGATGGCCGCACAGCCCTCCATGTGCTAGCCAGAGGTGCCCTGACTGCCATAAGGTACCGGGATGAGATCCTCAGACCCATTGTGAGACCATATGCTGGTGCAGTGGGCCCTGGGTTTCTTCTTATGCATGATAATGCAAGGCCTCATGTGGCTGAAGTGTGTCAGCAGTTCCTGCATGATGAGGGCATCGATGTTATGGAGTGGCCTGCCCGTTCCCCAGACCTGAATCCAATTGAGCACATCTGGGACATCATGTTTCGGTCAATCCACCAACATGCACCACAGACTGTTCAAGAGCTAACTGATGCTTTAATCCAGAGATCCCTCAGGAGAACATCCGCCATCTCATCAGGAGCATGCCCAGGCGTTGTCGGGAGGTTATACAGGCACATGGAGGCCACACACACTACTGAGCCTCATTTAGACTTGTCTTGAGGAATATTCACTGATGTTGAATCAGTCTGTCATGTTATTTTCCACTTTCATATTGAGAATGAATCCTAATCCAGATCTCCATGGTGTAATAATTTACATTGTTAATTTTTGTGTTATTTTCACACTAATTAATATTAACAGGAAATTTAATTTTGGGGATTATAATAAAAATATGCAATAGCTGAAACTGAGTCTCAACTCCTGTAGGAAAGTTGTAACATGCATGCATTGTAACATGTCATGTATGACACACAGGCGTGGTCGATTGCTGGTATGTCACACCTTCCCAACCGACCAGTCAAATGGGTGTGAACACACCCATTTCAAATGGGTGTGTTCACACCCATTTGACTGGAATAACAGACTCCTCTGGTTTCAAAAAAACGTTTCTCTTTAATCAAAAGCTGATAAAAATACATATTTGACATTTCAGAACCTTGAAGGAAAATAAAATGAAGTTTACTTTGTTAAAAATACGTACAAAAATAAAAAATTCCCTTATGGCAATATCACGGGTGTTGTAAGCACCACAACATGTCATTCACCTGTAAAGCTCAATGTGATTTTTTTTTTTTTTTTTTTTTGAGAAATTTTAATATTTTTAATCAACATCTTTAAAAAAAAAAAAAAATACATCTACATAACTCCTCTACTCTTAGAAAGAAATGTTGGATGTTGCAGCAGCAAAAATAGAGCAACAGATAAACATCATCTGCAAGGTAAGATTTTGTGTTTTTGCAGTGTATTGCTCAGGGAGGTCTAAGAGCAATCACAGGCTGGAAAAGATCTGATATTCAAGTTTCCAACCAGACATTTGGTCATTGATGTTTGGTTCAAAATATGTTACAGATCTGAAAAAAACTGGGTGGGATGTAGTCAAAGAGAAGTAAGATTTATAGAGGTTTTTATTACGTCCCATATCTCTGCTTGAGGCTGGTGGCACCGGCTGCTAAAGTATAGATAACCGAGCAAAACTAAGTGTTTCCACAGAAAGAACACTTAAAAATAATAATTGTAATTACATTAAGAAGACAGTATCTCTGGTTCTGTTGTACTCTTTTTCAATGCTTCTGGAAATTAAACACTGCCTTTAACTACCAACAGTGAGAAGCTTTAAGGGGAAGCTGAACAAAAATCAGTGCATTTAAACTGAATTGTACAACAGACATATTTCAATTTCTTCAACTAAAACAGGAATTTATCTAATCATCATCATCATCATCACCAAGATCATCGTCGTCGTCATCATCACCATCATCATCATCACCATCCCCAAGACCTTCTTCCTCCTCATCATCCCCGCTGCTTGGCTCAGACTCCTCATCATCTGAACTACCAGCTTCCTTTTCCACTTTCAGAGCTGTCAGGTGAACTGCCTCTGCAGGTGAACTGGGATAACCGTGGCCAAACACATTCAGTCGCAGAAAAAAAAAAAATAAAAGCAACTGGTGAGATGGGATGATTTTGGATTTTTATGCATAATGGATAGTGCAGTAAATGAACACATGGGATATGTTTCCCTGAGGAAATATATCAATCGCCAAAGTAACAGAGAAGGAGAGAT
Source organism: Anableps anableps (assembly GCA_014839685.1). NCBI lineage: Eukaryota > Metazoa > Chordata > Actinopteri > Cyprinodontiformes > Anablepidae > Anableps > Anableps anableps. Next base: position 11,978,685 of record CM026078.1, on the reverse strand, counting down.
ACCAAAAATGGTTACCTTGAGTCTAGGCAAGACCGGAGAAGGAATGCACTCCTGGACAAAGATTGCCAAAGGAGCATTTATCCACATAAAACCAGTTCATTGTTCTCTTGAGTGTGGATTTGGGAAATTCCTCACCTGAACTCAAAGATCGGAACATATTGTGTAGCAAAGGTCATTAGCACACCAGCCTCATGCAGAAAAAAGAAATGGAATTTGCCCCAAAAAGCTTGGGTTTCATCTTTTAAGCCTAAAAAAAATACCCTTGCTTATCAGTAGGAAACAATAGCAAAGATAGTAGGCCTTCATTCACAGCAGCAGGATCTCATTTATATTTCTTGGTACGACACACAGCCCAAAGGTATATAAGTTTAAAAAAATAAAAAGGCACATTTATTTATCAGCACTGCTGCTGTGAATAAAGGTTTAAGATAAGACCCACCCTTAGGACATTTATCCATATTTACATCCTCTAAAATGTTTAATTTCTTAGAAACCTTTACATGTTTTAAATCAAAAGAAAATTTTTGTGAAGTTCATAAAAATGTCTAGAGTTTTCATTTAAAGAACACATTATACAGCACATTATATCTCCAATACTACAGTGGCCTCAGTAACCTGCAGTAATATCTGAAAGATGACTAGAGGAGCAAACATGAAAGAAAAAAAAAAAGGCATTTTATTAATCTCTTCCAGAAAAATGGACCCCAGCACTCAAACAGACTCCATAGCAGTCTTGAGAAGAGGAGGATGACAAGAGCTGTGGTTCCCTGGGGGCTCACCACACAGTTGGGTCTTTCCTGCTGCACTCTACATGCATCTCAATGTCCTTATTCCTTTGTTTCTTCCTGTAGATCTTCACAGCAACGAAGATACCAAGGAGAACTAGGATGACGGCACAGGAACCTCCAACAACAGCCGCCAGGAGACTGATCTCAGAGAGAGATGCTAGAAGCAAAAGCACAGAGAATGACTTACCTAGCTTGCCTGTGACAAGGCCTTAAGTCACAGTGCCTTGCAAAAGCATTCATAGCACTTTAATGATTTGTCATATTACAACTACAAACTTGAAGGTATTTTGTTGAGATATTTGTGATAGGCCAAGTGTGGCCAACTTCAATCCTCGAGACCCGGTGTCGTGGATGTTTTAGCCGTCACCCTGCTTCAACACACCTTGTTTGAATGAATGATTCATTCCCAGGCAGCTACAGAACTTGCTAAAACATTGAACAGGTGAAACGGCCAATAATTCAGCTGTGTTGGAGCAGCGACCCATCTAGAACATGTGGGAAACAGGCACTAGAGGACTGGAGCTGGTCACAAGAATAACAGATCAACAAAAAAAAAATCGATAAATACTTGTGAAGTAGAAGGAAAAGTTAAAGAGTCATCAAGAAGCATGCATAGTATGGTCTCACCTTTGTTGACAACTCTTAGGACGGTTTCTCCAGTATTGCCGTGGGCATCTGGAGGGTTGGCCACCTGACAGATGTAGGTACCATTAAAGGTGGGCTGAACCTCATGCAAGGAGATGGAGGCGTCTTTTCTCATTATATCTCCTGACCACACTGCATGCCCTTTAAAGCGTCCTTGGTTGGGAGGATATGCAACCTCCTGATAGTAAAACATCTGGCAAAGACACACAAATGGTAAATAATGTGCAGAAATCCAAAGAAAATACAAAGTAAAATAATGTTCTGGTTGTTCTAATAATGCTGACACAATGAACACATTGTGTCTTTCATTGATAAGTTTTTGATTGTTTTGAAACATGATTTTTGTTTCATTGATAAGTTGTTTTAGAGAGAAAAATACTTTTATGAAACATCATGTCAATCACATAGAAAGGGCTTAGTTTGCTCAGTGAAGAACTGCAAAGCAGACACTGCATAGTCATTTGCTGCTATGCACTGTAGCCAGCTGGCTGAAAAGAAGCAGTGTTCCTTGCAGATGTGCAAAAAAGACTAGAACTCTTAACAATGAATTTGAGAAACTAAATTTAATGGAGGTCGAAAAATCATGTACTCTTTCAAGGATGTGAGAGGATACATGATGATATGGCCCTGTTTCTCTTCCGTAGGCCTTTTGAACCTTGCTAAACCTGAAAATAAGCAATCATTTTGTCTATCAGTATGAGAAACAAAACATTTTCACAAAGGTTGAGCCTTTAAAAACTTTTCAGTGTAATGTATAACAATGTGAAACTGTGGTATTTTTAATTCCATGTTTCATCTCTCATCAGCCCTTACCAACTAAGATGGATCAAACCGTAGGTTTTGTATTTTACAATTCTGAGAGTTCAGAATAAGGTTTACTGATGACATTACAATCAACTTTTTGCACCAAAAACATGTTTACTACTTACACGTTCACTAGTTTTTGAATTAATGGGCTGGAAGATCCATGTTACTGTAACTGTCTGAAGCGACACAGGCTGAGTGGAACTGAAGGTGCACTTGAGCTTCACATTGGTTCCATTGACCGCTTCTATCTCACTTGGAGTATAAATTTCTATTCCCCAAACATGTTGCACCCCTGAAAAGAAAACATCAATAGATTAGAAGATTATACAAATTATTTATAATTATGGTCTGAAAAAAAATGAAAAAAGGTTTCAAATTGATAGGTAGCTGTTTGCAGCCCACCATAAGTCCAATACACAGATAAACTATTATGTACTACAGGTTCTTATTACCAATGGCATGGATTTTAAGCAGGGTGCCAGTAGAAACCATGCAACTACTGATTATAGTGGAAAGGGCTAAAATAGGCAATTCCAGACTTGAGGAATTGAAAAAAAGTTAAGATAAGGGATTTTTTTTGTCCCAAATATGCATTATCATCATCTATTTATTTACAAAGCTCTTTAAAACCACAGGGCAACCAAAGTGCTGCACAGATGAATAACAAAAAGAATACAAAATTAAAATAAGAAAATGATAAAAACAGTGGAAATAAGGTCAGTGGTATAAACAATAAAATCAGTGATAAAAGGCATAGAAGAAACAATGACTGACTTAATGGTCCTGCTCTCTGGAATTAATAACCAGTTTAAAAAGATGAATTTTTAGCAGAGATTTAAAATAATTTTAAGATCCAACAGACTTCATAGAAAATGGGAGACCATTCCAGAGCCCAGGAGCTGCGGCTAAAAAGGCTCTGTCTCCCCTAGTAATGAGCCAAGTACTGGGCCTCAAAGTCATTTAGGAACTGAAATTTGCTGAGACCAAGCCACAATTCACCATGTCATTAAAAGGTGATTTTTCCTTTTCCAATGTTGCAACATGCATGAGAGATTCCTGCAAAAATAACAACACAATGCAAGCGACTATCCTCTGTCACTACAAGGAGGAGTGAATGATGCAAATCAGTGACTCCATGTAATCTGCTGGGTTTAGTTAAACAGAAAACTTTTAACCAATTTAAAATTTAAACTGAAACTGACTGCATCGTTTGACAGCTAGGATCAATTTGGAATACACGTACTTGACTTTGAATCTGTCTGCATTGGACTGGATTGACTTTTTTTGCAAAAGTGCTTTGACACAGCATGTGCTGTTTTTTCACGCTATATAGATAAGGTGAACTGAATTTAATTAAAACTAGTACCATGAATATGCATGAAAACCCAGATTTAAACTACAGTAAAATATTTTGCTACAATTTTTCAGTGTTACATGGTCTACATTAGTGTTGTTATTTTGTTCGACTTAATTCACTCACCAAAGACTTTCTGGATGCTGCAGAATCCGTTTTATTTTTTTCTGAAACAGCAACAAATATTTTTTTCTAAACAGGAGTTTCTGTAGACCAGCCTGTTGTTTCTACAGATACAAAGCTCAACACATTCAACTACAGTCAACTAAATGTTTTAGTGTGGCGCAGTTTGGCACTGGCTGAAGCGTCAAGCTAAAGCTAGTACATTTAATCTCTGTTTTGATATGACTTGTTGATAATTCGATTTGGGTCCAGATTAAAGTTGCAACATTTGGGGGACATTAGATTTTTTCCAATAAATCCAATTACCATGATACAGAAAGTTAAAGGTGATGGATGATATGTGCTCGAGATTGGTGAAAGGATGGAGACAAATGTTGAAGGAGTAGATTTTGCAAACATGAAGACTACAGAGACAGCACAGACGTGCAGACAAAGTTAAAGGAGGCCGTCGATAAAGACTACAAGGCTTAAAGTTCATCAGTTGTTTTTTAATTAAAGAGTGAAGCACTATAAAGCAAAGAAACCTATAGTTTAAACTTTAGAAATGTGTTAAAAATATATTTTTGTTTGATTAAACCATACAAACAAAAGCTAAAGATTAAACTTTACCTTTAGGCATTATTTCCTTATTTTTTTTATAAAATTATCTATTGAGACAATCCTTAGTACTATCGATCTTAAAACTACATGCTTAAGATGTAACTGCATTATCTTGCAGATCCAGCTAAATGAAGCTACTCCTTCTGTCTGAATAACCTGATTTTCCACTTTTTGGTTTCTTTCCAAACTCCCAACAGATTAAGGGTCCTTTAATGGTTTCTGTTTGAATAACGGCAATGACACATTGCAAGAGTTTACCTACTTCACATAGCCTGCAGAAATGTAACCTTTTAAAAAAATCTGGGCACAGCAGCAACACTAACATTTTAAACAACTAAATATGCCTCAGATTATAAATAATTATCCAAATAAACGAAACAAAGCAAAAAAAAAAGCATTTTAATACTGTCTAAGTTATTATCAAGATGCATCAGTTAATCAGAATTGTTCAGTTTTTCCTTGAATGACTCATCAGTTATCATCAGGTCAAAGAATTTCTTATTGTTTTTCCCACAATTCATTAAATGCACCAAAACTAACAAGTTCCAGCATTTGCAGTCCATAAACAGATTAACCATTAGAAAGCTTATTTGAAATCAAATGGAAATCAAAAAAGTATTTATCAAGGTCATTAAAATGGCTGATAAAAAAAAAAGTACCCTCCCAGTCCAAAGTCTTACAGTGCTATAATTGTGACGAACAAAAGCAGTAGATTTTTAGATTCTTAAAACTACAGACTGCAAACACTATTGACTAAAATGACACCATGTTTTGCATTTTTTCTAAAATGCAGCACCACAGAACTGAGCTCTGGACAAAATGTTTGAAAGCCAAACTGACATGCAGGTTTTACTGCTGGGTTAGAGATAAAGCTAATCGAAAAGAGCTTCCATCATAAAGAAAAATACACCAAAAAGTTGATTCAGTCGACTGGAGAAACTCATTCCTACAAAGATCTGTCAGCAAGTTCCACTCATACAACTTGCCAAAAAACAGATAATCAAAGGCTTCTTTCATTTAAGAGAGATTGCTTTTATAAGCTAGAACTACACACATGCAAGTTTCTCTAGGGAAACTAAAACGGTGCAACATCTTTAACAAACATAGCTGTGGCTGAAGAGTTACTCTCCATTATTAAAGCACAAAAACCATCATCCTCCCCACACCAAGTGTTTTCTTGTCTGCTAGTTTCCATAGCTTCACTTTTTCAACTGAGACATTATTAGATCAAAAAGCTTCAGAACAACATCAAGTAATAATTGAATGGAATGCACTCTAATATAACCTTTATGTGGCACAGTCAGTTTAAAATAAATTCAATAAAAATTAGCAACTGGAAAGAACAAATAGCAAGACCTTCATTACAATGAAATACTCTGTTAAAAATAATATATTTGTAGAAAACAAGGACATCATGCAGGATCAAGAAAATGACAGAACTAAACTTCAAAGGTGCCAGCATTCAGGCTGAGAGTTGCTCCAAAGCAGCCTTTATCACATCTGTAGGATGAAAAGCATTCCTTTCATTTAAAGGATGCTTTCCTTCAAATTAAAAACATACTCAGAAGCAAGTTTGAAAATGAGTTAGAAAGCTCGATTTAAGTTATGAAGCAATAAAACTTCTAAGATTATCAAAATACTTTTTATAACCTGGAAAAAAAAGAAAACTAAAGAAACACCATCCATCACTCTTATTAATACAACACTGTTTTAAAATTGGTGTTGTCATCCTCAGAAAGGCAAGTTTCTAAGGCAACTGACTACAGCCCCACTGAAGCAGATAGCCTGACAAATCAAACAGCTAATATCAGCTTTTTATTCATGTGTTACTTTATACAAAGCAAAATATAGGCTATCACACTGTAAAATGGTTGTACCAACCCATACCTATGCTCCATACACTACAAGCATTAGTCTTGCCCTCCTTAGTTTTTCTTAATTTGTGCCCCTTGAAAGTAGTTGTGCAAATTTTGCAACTCTGACTTCTTTCCAGATGCTTTGAAGCCACACATCTTATTTGTGACAAAGATACTATTCATTAAGTCACTGCATACTAAAATTACCCAGTATGCAAAGACAATAGGACAGGACAGGGGCATGCAGCCACAGTGTGGATTTCTGACCAATCAAGTGGAAAGTGGAATACTGAACACTACTACATAAATACTGCATGGGACTACATTTATTACAGCTGCAATACCCACCTACACACCAAGCTAAGGTCAACATTTGAGATCTGTGTTAAGTCACTAATCAAAGTTTTGTTTATCTGTGGATATGGAGAGAATGCAGCTGTCTAGATAAAAACAAGGACATTACTGGCTGTGCGCTTATCGTGTTCAGGTTCATGAACCTTACAATGTTTTAATACATACTGAACAAGTGTGCCTTGTTTGGAGTGGCTGTAAAACACCACAGTAGTGCTCCTTGGGCTTGCAAATCTTCATTTAAACAAACCAGAGTGGAGATGTTTAGCCCTAAAACTCACACCGGTGTGTCAAGCATGGTGGTGAAGAGGTGATGCTTTGTTCTCGTTATTCTAGCCAGAGGACCTGGGGACCTTGCAGTCACTGAGGGTGAAAATAAGGTATTCCAGAGTCAAATGTGAGATCAGAGGTCCAACACAGGTGTGGGTAAATCACCTTTATAAAGGTTTTAAAGATTTAAGGTTTCAAAACTGGTAAAACTTTCAGTCCTACCATTTCTCCTCTTGGTGCGATGCCAGAGAAACAGCTTAAGTAATCAAAGTTTTCTTTTGCTTGAAGCATAAAGTGACACAGAAGTGTCATCCTGTCCAGTTGGTGAACACAGTCAACCAGATGACTGAAAGAGGGACGTTGTATTTTTCCTTTGCTTGCACCAAAGACAAACTGGGCCTAACTGGGTCAGATAATATGTGAGCAAATCTAAACGAAGCAGCAAATATACAACATAATGACTGAAAAAGTACTATGAATCAAATATTGCATGTTGAAAGTTTAAACCTTGAAACATTTTGCTGGGACCTTAACAGGATAGTGGATATGCAACTGGCTGTAAACCTGAAGAGTATGCCTGCAAAACAATGTGCTGTAAAGTTTTACAGTTTACTTTATTTAATATTTGATGAATACCATATGATTTGATTTTACCCTGGTCATGTTTAACATTAAATTAAATAAGAAAGCAGCATTAAAAGCATGACTTTATGCATGCCCCTCTTTAAATAATGCCATAACACTGGCTCTAAGACCAGAAAGCCTCATCAACATATTATGATGTGTTTATATGTATATATATATATATATATATATATATATATATATATATATATATATATATATATATATATATATATATATATATAAAAGGCAAGTTTTAGAGATTTAAGTCTAATGTTTTTAGAGAGGAAAAAGTTTGCGGGACAATATCTGAGACTTTAAGTGCCGAAAATTGGCAGCAACATTGATTCTGAATCATTTAAAACATTCTCATCTGTTAGAAAACGATTAAACACGGTTTCCACAAATTTTGAAATTTCAGAACTAGGGTATTATAAATAAATAAATAAAACTGCAAAGCAGTGTTAAAAGAAATGCATATTATAAAGACATTATTTTGAATGTAGGCGAATGGAACAAACACATTCCGAAGTTACATTCGGTGCTCTATTCCATTTAAAAGTAATTAATTTCATGGCACTTGCATAAACACAGACGCATTTATACGAATAAATAAATTTAAGAAACAAAAATATTTGTTCAGGGACCCAGAACAGGAGCTGGTCTAAAGGTTAGCTGCTAAGTCATCAAAGGTCGGTGCAGATCTCTAAACCTTTTCTCCCCAATAACACTCCTGAAATAACAAATTGAATCTATTACACTTGTAAAGAAAATATGTTATTAATAATCGCCTGTCCACTTATTAAAGCACATAGGAATATAAAGCGAGCATTCCTTGACACAGAAAGAAAAAAGGCGAGCCATGTCCAGGAAGTTGCTCAAACTCACCTGATACCACAAATCCTCCCAGAAAAACAAGAAGCCATAACTGATCCATGAGATAAAGCATGTATATTCCCTCAGATCGTGCTGTAAAAGGCCCTTAACGGGTGTTTAGTGAAGAGAGGCATATATTCTAACAACCTGTTCACAGAATGTCTTTCTGTGAGCTCAAGTCTCAGACGACAAAAAAGAAGTGATTCATGACTGCTGCGCACAAAGAGCACACACACCTGAGGGGCGGTGTTTAAACCTGTTGCGTAAGCGTTCACATTGCTTCACAAACTGCCACAACTAACCTGAAAAACACATCTTAGGTCTACTGAACGTTTGATTTGATGGTGAAGAGCTGAGCGGCAAACTCAGAAACCCAAATAATCTATTTCATTAGGAAATTGCAGACTGACACCATCTAGTGGTCACATCATAGTATTACCAAAACGCACTTTAAATCCAAGCCAAGAGTCAACAGAGGGGGTGATTTTGATGATGCTGTATACATAAATAAGTGAAGATATAATATGCGTTTGCTTCTACTTACACTTTTTTCAGTTTACACTCTGTGTTCTTGCCATTGACGGGAATTTAAACATTGTTTATCTATTTCTATACTAGTGTTGTCTTTTTTTTTCCTTTTGTTTTTTCCTTTTTTTTTCCAGCATTGTGTGTGTGTTTTTTCTTTTGATACATGTATGGAAAGGTTAAAAAAGTGACGGAAATAAATCCTGAGGATCAACTTTGCACTGCCATGTTTAGGTAGGATTTAGTTGTGGGGCACGCTTTCCATTTTCTCTGTGTGATGTCCAAAGATTATGACATTGTTTTATCACCAAACCCTGCTTTAAGCTTTTCCACAACTTTAATCCAGACATGCCTGCTGTGCTTTTTGGTCTTTGAGATGCTGTTTGCTTACTAATGTTCTCTACCAAACCTCTGAGGCTTTCACAAACATCTAAATTTATACTTAGATTATATTACATTCAAAGGAAGGAACTATTTATTAATTAGACGAACAGTCCATGTGAGCATCCTCCTGCAGCAGCTGATGTTATTCTCTCTGATGGGTGGAAAACTACTTCCAGTGATCTTGCCAGCTGCTTTTACCACCCAATGGAGAGCTTTCCTGACCAGCACAGAGTAGAACTGCCATGCCACACTGTGATGGACTTAGTCAGGACCCTTTCTACTGCACATTGATGTAGAAGGAGATGAGGGCTGGGAGCCCAGGTCAAGCTGCCTTGAGTTTCCTCGGGAGATAGAGGTGTTGGTTGGGTTCCCCTTATAGTCATGGTTGTGTTTGTGGACCATGTTTGGTTCTCAATGAGGTGTAGACTGAGCTGCTTAAAACTGGACACTACATGAACTGCTTTGCCTGCAATGTAGGGTGGGAGTGGTGGGTGGATGCACTTCCTACAATCCCCAGTCAGTTTCTTTGTGTTATCCATATTTATGCAAAGGTTGCTGGCTTTGCACCAACTCTCCCCGTGTTGCACCTGCTGCCTGTATGCTGACTCACTGTTGTGAGGGATCAGTTCCACCATGGAACTGTCATCAGCATACTTGACAATATGACAGCTTTTCTGAAATGCTCTGTTAATCTTACACCAGATGCCAAGGGACACAGACTTTTTCCAAAGAGTAAAAGATTTGTTTAAGTCCCAGCAGTGCCAGCTTGTGCTTCTGATGAAGAACCGCTGCCACTGCATCAGATATACGGTACACTGATTTCTCCTGGACACATTATGGTGAGGGTCCACTGATGCTGATGGTCAAAATCCTTGTGGATCGTCAAGACTTTTGGGGGGGAAATGAAAAGTTAGCCTTTGTTTTCGTTTTTGTTCAGCTGTGGTTTTTACCCTTTAAACTCTCCCATGGAGGCTTGTTTTTTTGTTTTTTTTCATACAGGGACAGTCCCCACCTCCCTTTAATTAACAAAACATATTTGAAACCAGCATTGATATTTACTCAGGTTATCTTTTCTCAGACTAAAATTAGTTTTATCTGAAACATTTAAGTGTGACAAATAAGCGAAAGCAAAAACAAATCCATAGGGAGGGGATACTTTTTTACAGCAAGTTCCACTCATACAACTTGCCAAAAAACAGATAATCAAAGGCTTCTTTCATTTAAGAGAGATTGCTTTTATAAGCTAGAACTACACTACAAGAACTACAAGTTTCTCTAGGGAAACAAAAACGGTGCAACATCTTTAACAAACATAGCTGTGGCTGAAGAGTTACTCTCCATTATTAAAGCACAAAAAACATCATCCTCCCCACACCAAGTGTTTTCTTGTCTGCTAGTTTCCATAGCTTCACTTTTTCAACTGAGACATTATTAGATCAAAAAGCTTCAGAACAACATCAAGTAATAATTGAATGGAATGCACTCTAATATAACCTTTATGTGGCACAGTCAGTTTAAAATAAATTCAATAAAAATTAGCAACTGGAAAGAACAAATAGCAAGACCTTCATTACAATGAAATACTCTGTTAAAAATAATATATTTATAGAAAACAAGGACATCATGCAGGATCAAGAAAATGACAAAATTAAACTTCAAAGATGCCAGCATTCAGGCTGAGAGTTGCTCCAAAGCAGCCTTTATCACATCTGTAGGATGAAAGAGGGGGGGATAATTTTTCTCACCAATTAACAACTAACATGATGGTATTTCCAGTAGGGCTATGTTGAGGCTTCTGTCTATAAGTTCCAGCTGAACATTATTAGCAGACGCTGTAAGGTTCCCTCATGTAATTTAGGAACTGAAATGATGCACTAAACTCTTTTAAGCAGAAAAAAAAACTGTCAGAATTTGGGAACTTAAAAGAACCCCATTTTATTCTAATGTCATTATTTAACTGTTGTTGTTTTTCTGTGTTTTTCTGTGTTTTTTTTTCAACTTAAATATGAGCCTTGCATCATTTCATGTGTTTGCCATGCTGATTCAGTTTCTTTCCTGAATAATTTATTTGTCACTATTGTTTTTACTTTTAAATCTAATGCAACTGATACTGTTTTGTACTATCGTTGTTCTAGAAAATATGATACAAAGCTATTTTTTGTAAGTCTTTCCTAACAAAGGATTGAAGGGGTTGATGCGTATGTAGCTGTTTTATTGTTTTACATCCTGTTACAGACTTGTGATTTAAGGAAGCTCTGCAAGGATGGTGGGGTTTGTTATTTAGGTTAGGAGGACAGCTTAATCCAGATAAGTCCCAAGTGCAATAGAGGAAAAAAAAGTCAAAGACCTATCCTCTACTGTTTAATGACACTGTAAGGGTATTATATCTGTGTGAGACAAGCTTAGAGATCTTGGAGCAGACATGCATGCTGCCATGTGTGCGTGTTCCCCATACAGGTTAATAAATAGCTCATAGAGGGTTTGCTCATTTGAGTCTGGTTATTTAATAGTTGTTTGCTACAACAAAAGTAAAAGCAAAATGTAAATTTTGTTGGGATTATATAGATTTAGGAAATATTTCCAAAAACTGACATGTGCCACCTGATCTTTTCTGTAATTTGAAACTTGTCTGTGGGCAATTTAAATTTCACATTTTATTTTGTATTAAAAAGCACAAATACAGTATTATAATACAATATTTTCTATTTTAGGTGCTGCAAGTAAGAGTCCAAGATCATACCAATGTTTTCATATGTGTTTGAATACATGTGAGTTTCTTAAACCACTCTCAAAAGCTCTACAACAATAGCTGTCAAGTATGTTCCCAAGATATTATTTACAGTTTTGTTTTTGTTTTTTGTTTTTTATATGATGATTGCTTCAGCGTTTGAGTTATGTATGGTATATGTTTGAATATCCATAGTCTAGAATAGTTTAGGATTTCATGGAACACAAATGGTGAGTTAAGGGGCTTCAAATGGGCTTTGACTGGGAAAATACAAAGGTCAACAGCCTGCTGTGTGAGCTGTATTACAGAATTGTAGTTTGAAAAAGAGACTGGATAATTAAGCACAATGAAAAAGAAGCTCAGTATCTCCTAATGGACTGCCGCAGGAAGATAACAAACTTCATAGTAGCTGTTAAATGGAAATAAACTCATTTAAAACCACATGAAGGAAAACATGCCACCAGAACAAAAATAAGATTTAATTGTCACCATTTGAATGATGATGATGATGATGATGATTATTATTGGTAGTATAGTAGTAGTGGCGGTAGGAAGAGGAGGAATAGGAGTATTTATCAATAGTGTTAGCCCTCCCTTTATAATAACTGGTTGGTTTTTAAGAACTGAAACTGAATTGCAGCATTTTTTTCCTGACGTCATTAATCAGCTGACAGCGGGTGCTCATCATTTATCACCCAGCGACGGAATGGGTACATCGGGTGGGTGAGGTTTGCACACGTTTCCAACGAGAGCCTTGAGATGTACCGGATAGAGAGGCTGGCGCCCACGTCAATCATCTGACTGATACAATGTTACTTAAAAAAAACATAATAATGTCAATAACTTAACAGAATGTGTCAATAGGAATATTCCAGTTGGTGTGTGTGAGAGAGATTCGCAGTGGTTCATATTTATTAGTCCAAATTTATACTGAGAGCAGTTGATGACATGATCAGGTTGCTATGACCTCACTCCGCCGGGTCAAAGGTGTAGTCTCCTCTAAAGAGATAATCTCGATTCGGTAGTTTGAAAGGCAAAGGCGAGGAATTTAAAAACAAAAACAGAAAGCTATCGGATTTGGAAAAGGCGGATTTTGGCATAAACTGGTATGTGAATGGAAACAGGAAATGAGGAAGATATGGATTTTGAATGGTGGACGCCAGTAGGGAGAGAGAGAGGACGTGGAAGAAGAAAAATAAATGAAGTGAAGGGAATGGCTGATAGTCAGGGCAGTGAACGAGAACTGGAAGGAAGTTGTTCAGAAGAAGAAAGGATGGTTAGAAGAAAAGTTGTAAGGGAGAAATTTAAAATAATATTAAAACTTATAGGAAAGAGTAGGAACAGGGTAACCTTAGCCCCATTGTGGTGTCAAGAGAAATAAAAAAGAAAATTGGAGATGTGGAAATGGTGAAGATTTTGAGAGATGGAAATCTGTTGTTGATCTGTAAAACTGAAGAACAAAAAAATAAGGTTTTGAATGTTGATCATGTTTGCAAAAAAAATTGTGTTGGAAAAAAAAATCATAGGAGAAGATAAAAAAAAGTTAGAGGTGTGATTTATGGGATCCCTCTAGATGAAGATCTAGATAAGATAAAAAAAACATTGTTGGTGCAAAAGTGAATAACTTGAAGAGACTGTCAAAACTAATGAATGGAGAAAGAGTAGGGAGTTTATCAATTTTAACTGAATCTGAAGAAAGAGTATTGCCAAAAAGCATCAAAATATGTTACCTTAGTTTTCAAGTTAGGCCTTACATCCCTCCACCACTTCGATGTTTCAAATGCCAAAGATATGGACTTAGTAGAATTATATATAAACAATTTTTATCACTATATTCAAATTTATACAGATGAATCAAAAACAAGTGAAAAAATAGGAATAGCATTTGTGGTACCAGAATTTAATTTAAAAATAGAAAAACGAATCACCAACGGTTTATCAGTATATACTGTTGGCAGTCGTGTTGGCTGTACAGTGGGTGGAAGACATAAAACCATTAAAAACAATAATTTGTTCGGATTCAAGTTCTGTATTATTGAGTTTAAAACATAATCACTCCTATAGTAGGCCTGATATTTTATTAGAAATACAACATATGTTATTTAGAATACAAAATATGGGTTTAGCAATAACATTTGTGTGGGTACCAGCGTGTATTGAAGTGAAAGGAAATGAAATGGCAGATAAAACAGCAAAGAAGGCAATTCAAAATCCCATCAGCTTCATAATAAATACAAGCAAATCTGAGGGAAAGAGTGTCATTAAACAACACCTGATGAAAGAATGGCAAAAAAGGTGGGATGAAGAAAGAAAAGGAAGATGGTTTTATAAAATCCAAAAGGTAGTAGGTGAAGAACTGGGAGAAGGAATAGAAAGGAGGAAAGATTAATAACAAGATTAAGACTTGGTCATACAGGACTTAATTATACACTTTTTAAAATAAAAAACATAATATAGGGAAATGTGATCACTGTGGAATAGACGAAACTATAGAACATGTTATATTAGAATGTGATAAATATAACGAAGAGAGAGGATATATGAGGAGAGAGTTTGAAAAAAAATAAGGAAAAGATTAGTATAATAGATACCTTGAAAAGAACTTAGGGAGTGAGCATATACAAATCATTATTTGTTTTTTAAAGAAAACAAAATTGTGTAATAGAATTTGAGTATAGTTTGTTTTTTATATCATTATATATATATATATATATATATATATATATATATATATATATATATATATATATATATATATATAAAATTATATATATATATATATATATATATATATATATATATATATATATATATATATATAATTTTTATTTATTTATTTAAGTAGAAATTATGCCATCATGAACCACACTCCATGTCAGTAAGTGGCGGTAACGCACGCTTGAAGTGTTTTGCCAGCCGTCAAAAGAACCCCAGAAGAAGAAGAAGAAGAAGAAGAAGAAGAAGAAGAAGAAGAAGGCGTATGAAAGGTAAAACTTTTTACCAGTTTATATGAACGCTTTTCAGTAGTGTGCATGGCAGTGTTATGCGAAGCGAGTGGATAGATAAGAGAGGCTAAGTGGCTGAGGTGGTCGGTTGTTGCATTTGACAAGGTCCTGATCGTCTGTGTTGAAGCCAAAATATTGTTCAGTAATACCACTGCTTCTGTAAGGCGTTCAGCGGGTATCTGAGCAGACATCGATGTTTTGATTGGGAAAATATCGGGCGGAGAGGCGGAGATTACTGATACAAAACACGCGTGTAGCGAACCAAAACGCCTCCCGTTTAAAACTACAACTTCCGGTCTAATAAAACGCCTTCCTGTTTCACTGAAATGCCTTCCTTTTCAACTGAAATCAGTAAATATTTGACTGGTGTGTATGAACGTTTTTCACCAGTTTATATGAACGCCTTTCAGTAGTGTGTATGAACGCTTTTCACTTGTGTGTATGAAAGGTAAAGGTTTTCACCAGTTTTTATGAACAGTTCTCACTACCTTGGAGGAGAGCTTTTCAGCAGGTTATATGAGGTAAATGTTTTCACTAGTTTATTTGAGAGCTTTTCACTAGTCTTTTTGCAAGGTTTTCAGTATAGTATGTGGAAGCGTTTAATTTCATATGTGTATATGGAAGTTAATTCTGATTAATGTCCTTGGTGACACCCCATAGTTTGCTACCATCTATATATTCGCATGTCACGGTGATAAGACTTTGACTTGCTGATGTGGTTTCCTGTAAAGCACCGTTCAGGGAATAATTTTCTATGTTGCTGGTTCTTTCAACCGTTGCAGGTGCAGCGAGGAGCTGAGTTCCCTCGTAAAGATTTTCTACCAGCTAATGCAAACAGCACTCCATTGCGCTTCTATGCAGCGTTTTACAACAACGGGAGGTGAACTCGTGGTGTATTCCAGTATACCCTGGTACACGTATACTACAACTGCTCAAAAAAATAAAGGAAACACCAAAACAAAACAATGTAACTCTAAATCAGTCACACCTTTGTATAATCAATGTCACCAGTTAGGTAGTAACACTTATTGTGAATCAGTTTCACCTGCTGCTGTGCAAATGGAACACACAACAGGTGGAAATGAGAGGCAATTAGAAAGACAACCCCGACAAAAGAGTGATTCTGCAGGTGGTGACCACAGATCATTTCTCTGTTCTCGTCCTTTCTGGTTGAACTTTTAGTCACTTTTTCATTTTGTCAGTGCTGTCACGCATAGAGGCATCATGAGGCGTTTTTTACAGCCCACTGAAGTTGCTCAAGTAGTGCAGCTAATCCAAGACGGAACATCAATGCGAGTGGTGGCAAGAAGATTTGCCGTGTCTCTCAGCACAGTGTCCAGAGCATGGAATAGGTACCAGGAGACAGGCGAGTACACCAGAAGAGATGGAGGGGGCCGTAGGAGGGCTACAACCCAGCAGCAGGACCGCTACCTCGTCCTTTGTGCAAGGAGGAACAGGAGGTCCACTGCCAGGGCCCTACAAAATGACCTCCAGCAGGCCACTAATGTGCATGTTTCTACTCAAACTGTCAGAAACAGACTCCATGAGGGTGGTATGAGGGCCCAGCGTCCACATATGGGACCTGTGCTTACAGCCCAACACCGTGCAGGACGATTGGCGTTTGCTAGGGAACACCAAAATTGGCAGATTCGCCATTGGCGCCCTGTACTCTTCACAGATGAAAGCAGATTCACATTGAGCACATGTGACAGAGTCTGGAGACACCATGGAGAACATTATGCTGCCTGCAACATCCTCCAGCATGACCGGTTGGGTGGTGGGTCAGTCATGGTGTGGGGAGGCATTTCTTTGGATGGCCGCACAGCCCTCCATGTGCTAGCCAGAGGTGCCCTGACTGCCATAAGGTACCGGGATGAGATCCTCAGACCCATTGTGAGACCATATGCTGGTGCAGTGGGCCCTGGGTTTCTTCTTATGCATGATAATGCAAGGCCTCATGTGGCTGAAGTGTGTCAGCAGTTCCTGCATGATGAGGGCATTGATGTTATGGAGTGGCCTGCCCGTTCCCCAGACCTGAATCCAATTGAGCACATCTGGGACATCATGTTTCGGTCAATCCACCAACGCCACGTTGCACCACAGACTGTTCAAGAGCTAACTGATGCTTTAATCCAGATCTGGGAAGAGATCCCTCAGGAGAACATCCGCCGTCTCATCAGGAGGATGCCCAGGCGTTGTCGGGAGGTTATACAGGCACATGGAGGCCACACACACTACTGAGCCTCATTTAGACTTGTCTTGAGGAATATTCACTGACGTTGAATCAGCCTGTTGTGTTATTTTCCACTTTCATATTGAGAATGAATCCTAATCCAGATCTCCATGGTGTAATAATTTTGATTTACATTGATAATTTTTGTGTTATTTTCTTCTCAATCAATTCCACTGTGGTAATAATAAAGTTTTTTAATGAGATTATTTAATTAATTGAGATCTAGGATGTGTTATTTTCCCAGCCAACATGTATGTATGGGCCCCACCTGGGATATGGCCGGGCTGAATGGGTACCCTCTGGGCATGGGCTCAAAATGGGCTTTTTGTATGGGGTCCACTTAGGTTTCTCACACTGAACCCAGATGGGCAAACCCAAGTGGGCATCCTTTGTAGGTCCTAGCTTGGTCAAAGATGGGAAATACTTAAGTTGGTTCAAAATGGGAAACACATGTAGGACCCACTTGGGTTTTTTTGTTTTTTTTTTAAATCTGGGTTAGATATGGGCAAACACAGTCAATTAGAGATAAGCTTTTTTATGGGCCTCATGTGGGGTAAAGTTAAACAATATATGGTTTTTACTACTGATGACACAAGTGGGGCCCACCTGGTCAAACTATATGGGTCACATAATGGCAAATGCATTTCAGATCCTGAAAACATTTCTGTGTGGGACCCATATGGGTTATGTCAAGCTAATATGAGTCAATATTTGAAACAGGCTCAAGATTGTTTATATATATATATATATATATATATATATATATATATATATATATATATATATATATATATAGGGCCCACTTGGGTTAACCCAAGTTAAACTCATATGGGCAAACCCAAGTGGCGACCCATTGTAGGCTCTTGGTGGGTCAAAGATGGAAAATACTTAAGTTGGTTCAAAATGGGAAACACATGTAGGACCCACTTGTTTTTTTTTTGTTTGTTTGTTTTGTTTTGTTTTTTTTTGTTTTTTTTTTTTACCTGAAAAAATGGGCAAACATACACAATCAATAATTTTCTCATGACCTTCCTCTTGACTCAGCTGTCAAATGAGACCTCAGGAACTTTGGTGTTATTTTAGAACATTCAATATCACTGGAAGCACTCCACACACCATTCCAAACAACTGGTTTGAAACTGTATCACTTCAGAAGTGTATCAAAATATGCAGGTGTCAAAACATGAACTGGAGATGCATGTCTTCTCGCTTATGTAACAGTCATGGAAGTTTTGTTTTGACCATTCTCACAAGATCCAACATGCTGCTATGCTAGACTTTTAACTTGAACTAATAGAAAGATACATATGGCTCCTGTGTTATTGTTTCTTCAGTAGTTACTTATTAATTTTAGATTTCATTTTAAGAACTTAATTTGAACTGTCAGAGCTCTGCATGGTCAGGCTGATAAGTAAAAATAAGAACTTCATTGATCCCTTATGGTGAAATTTACTTGTCACAGCAGCACCTTCAACAATAAAGTGATGAGAACAGATACAAAAGTAGAAAAAAAGCATACCATGTAATATCAAGAAAAGAAAAAATACACGCACTTAAGCCCACTTGTTAGCCCATGTATAACCCACATGGTACCCAGTAAGAACTTCAAAAGTGGGGCCCAGATGGGTTTTTGTGTACCTTCCCCAGTTAGGGCCCATTTTGTGCCCAGAGTTTTCCAACAGAAGACCTGTAGGGGCTTATAAAATGGGGCCATTACAGAACCCACGGACAATCCTATATGGGGTCCGCATGAAAATGTTGGCTGGGCTAGTGTTCCCTTTAATTTTGTGAGCAGTGTATATTGACATACTTCTAAACTTATAAGGATAGTGTTCAGTTGTGATTTTGTTTTTTACTAACAGGTGTAGACTGAAAACAACAACACAGCTGGTTCATGGTGTCATGGGACACAAGGACTGAGCTAATCATCTGGCATTATTAAAATGATAGATTTGGTAATATTCTAAAGCATTTGCGATACAATTGCTTCAAGCTACTCATTTTAACCAGAGGTTAAATTAGGAGGATCTAAGCCATGATTGGTACTGCTGCGATCCACGGTGAATGAAAAACTGACAGTAACAGTGGTCATCTTTTAAAACAGCATCATCTTAATAATTTCTTTCGATTTGTCTATCTGATTAGCTTCACGCATATTTTCGGGGTAAATCAGGGTTGAGTCAGCTGTTCGACAGGAAATGATAATTAGATTAATTTGACCAAATTCTTTATAAGTAAATGCACATTTCTTTACAAATATTTATTTACTTTTGAACAAAATATTTATTTTAAAAGGTTACTGCTTTGCTTTACAAAAATATAAGTATACATATTTATAACACGTACCTTGTTTGGCTTGTTATTAAATAAATAATAATAGGGAGCTTATATACGTTTCCGTTTAATGACATAGCTTGAGCGCACCATTAGATTTAAACGCGTCCGTAAAGCACAGCATACAAGCGCAAGTGGCAGGGAGACATTTCTGAGGGAAACCAGACTCGACGCTACACCTCGGAGTTCCCCTGACACGGCCAGTTTACCTTACTGACACGCCTACTGTTTGCCAGTTTAATGACTAACGAGCCTCTCTAACCAGTAATAACAGCACAGAGCGAGAATTAAGCCGTGGCTGAAGAACTACAGGTTTAACAGGAGAGGTAACACGCTGTCAGCGTCAGGCGGTGTCTCTGATACATTTCACCGTGATTTTTGACATGTTCTGTTTCTTGGCATGGGTGTCTTGTCACGCTGTCTTGTGTCATTAGCTTAATAGCAGCTAACACGCTAAAATGTAACCCAGCAGAGTTAATCTCTAAACACCCGCCTTCCGAGGGAAAGTGGCCTACATCCGTATTATTATGCTAGTCTGTCTGCTCCACTGTTGAGAGCTGCAGCGTCATACTAATGGCTATTAGTGCTATTTAATTGAGTTGAACCCACAATAGGCGGTTATCTTGTCTTTCAGCGCTAAACCACGGACTGGTGTTGTGTTTAGCCCATCAACCAGCGGCGGGGTCTCCTGCATGATGAGTGGTGATGAACTGAATCCAGCTGCAGTGCCTCAGCCAGCGGAGGATCGACAGGGTGATGGACGCTGGTTGTCACAGGTATGTTCTGCACTCATTAAGGACCTTGTTTTTATTCATAATTCGGTTTATCATGATGTTTTTTTTTGTTGTTGTTTTTTTTTAATAGGAAGTCATTACATCCAGGTTATGACAGAGAAAGTATCGTTCCGCTGTGAACCAAATGCTTTAAAGCATGATGCTATAATTTTTCATGTGTAAGACAGCATTGACTCTGTCCCGTGATCCTGTAAACCCTGCTCTTCCAGTGTTAAGGCTTGTGTGTTTTCAGTGCAACAGTTAATCTAGCTTGTTTAGTGGCACCTTCCGGCAGTTCTTTGTGAGGTTAATCCTCTGAAGCCAGTACAACTAAGACGGCCTGCTTTGCTTCAAGCCCTTGATCAGACGGGCCAGCTGATGGGTCCTGGCTGAGATGAGCTTGTGGGATTTGGCCTATCTCAGATAGATCATTCTTATTATCCTGCTGCTCTGACTGACAAAACTCATGTCATGGGAAGTTTATCTCATAAAAAAGGAACTTCAGCTATAGTGCCTTGCAAAAGCATTTATACCACTTATATTGTACTTTTGCAGTGTTAGTTTTCTGCCACACATTGTGTTTTGCATGTAGGTTAAAAAGCTTAATTTTGGACTAAGCAGATGATAAATTTCCACGTTTGCTGTGTCATGGCTTGTGGCACGCAGCAAACATGACTTTTTTTATGGTTGCCTTTTTAACAGTGACTTTCTTCTTCCATAAAGACAGAGCTGCACAATATCAGGAAAACATGTAATTGTTATGCTGTTGCTGAATATTGCAAAAGCTATATTAATTATGATTCTCCCACCTTTTCTTTCATCACAGAAACCTACCACTCTTTGAGAGCATTAGCATCTTGAACACTAAAAATACACATCTAGTGTGTGGATTGAACACTGTAAAAGTCAATCCAACTAATCAAAAGTATAACTGGAATGCAGGATTTTGCAGGTATGGCACTTGAAATCTAATATCCTACCAAATATAGTTACCAAGCAGTCTTTTACGATTGCTATTTTGAATGCATTTATATGTCAGTGCCAATTGCAGTTCGATATATTGACCAGCTATACAAAAGAGGCCATATTTTTTGGAACGTGTGACTAATAGTTGTCCTGTCACCCTATTCTCCCCCCTGAGCTGTGGATGTCTGCTGCTCCTTCAGAGTTACCATGGGTCTATTTGCTGCTTCTGAATACTGTTGTCCTTGTCATTTTAGGTGGTTATTGTGTGTTTTGCAGTTTTGACATACACTTTGCATTTTTGTATGAACATTGCTCAATGAGATGTTTAAAGGTTTAGATGCTGTTTCATAATCTAACTTTGCATTTAACTTGTTCACAATTTTATCCCCTTGGTATTCATGATCATGGAGATCCACTGTCCCCTTAAACCTTCACAGAGCAGCTTTATTTACAGTGGACCCCCACCTTTTCGCTGGTGAGGATTTGTGGATTTTTCTGTGGAATGTGATGCCAAATTATTTGTGGAAAATTTGCCTATTCAGATTTTTTTTCGTTTTTGTTGAGCTTATCTAAAATATTCAAAAATAAATGCCACATGGGAAGCTAACATACCTTGGCGCAATGCTACTTGACATTTTATTGACTGGCATTTACAAAGCTGCCATTCCAGAAGCAGCAATCATTTTCCTTGCTGCTGATTGGCTGTACTCCTAAGAGCGGAGACAGGGAAAACCATAGATGTTAGCTTCACCGGGTCTCCACATTAAACTGAAATTAACTACACACGGATGACTTCTGAAAGCAACTGCTTGCTTGCTATTTTTTATTTTGAGGTGTCAGAGTGAAGGAGGGTTAAATAAAAAGGTGCCCCACACTCTTTAGATTTTTATTTCCCCAAAAAATGTTGTAAGCCAACCATGTGATTTTTGTGTGTGTTTCTCACATAAAATCCCTATAAAAGAAACTATCAAGGTAAAAACAAACAAAAAAAAAAAAAAAAAATCTAAAAGGGTTTAAGCGGTATGAAGACTTTTGCAAATCATTGTACATTACATGATGAAGGGAGATGTGGTTTGTCACATCTCTGCCTGCAGTGACCACCTCGTCTGTGTGTGTTTTCAGCATACAAGATTTGTGCAGGAGTGCAAAGATGGCGAACCAGAGGTTCTTTTTGTAGGGGATTCAATGGTGCAACTAATGCAGCAGTATGAGGTGAGGCAAACTGTATGTTGTTTTCATTGGACGTTTGACCTGCTCAGCAGTTTTGCTGCTGAACATACACATTCTGCCAAAATAACATGTTTCCACTTTGCATCTGTGGTTAGAATCCCTCAAGAGTGTTTTCCTTTGTCATTTACACATTATCATCACACTGTTTCATTATAGGTCATTGTAGTTATAAAGTTAAAAGATAGAGACCACAGCAGAAGCTAATTAAGCATTGTTTGGATTTTGAATGCAAACAGAACATTGAGTTTAACCTTTGGTATAGATAGAGCTATTTATCTTTCATTAAAATAATAGGCAGTAGTAACTTGTTTTGCAGAGGCTTTCCTGCCACAAATGTGATAAAAGGAATGACAGAGATGTGATGGATTGATTTTCATTTTTTCGTAGGAAGTTCATGTTAAATTGATTTTTTTTTTTTTTTCCTAGATCTGGAAGGAGATGTTCTCTCCTCTTCATGCACTCAACTTTGGCCTAGCTGGGGACACCACCTGTAATGTTCTGTGGAGGCTGGAGAATGGAGAGCTAGAGAACATCTGCCCAAAGGTGGGAAAGCAAAACTAAATCTCATTTTGTTTATTAACTGATATACAACACCCCCCCCTCCCAGAGAGTGTGTTCTCAGCTCATTAAGGCTATTCTCTCAAGTCCCATGTGTTGCCTGGTTTCATATATGAACTGTGCCCTGTGGAAAATAATAAACTGTCTCTCTGTACTCTTGGTAAGGTGGTGGTTCTGTGGGTCGGAACCAACAATCATGACCACACAGCAGAGCAGATTGCAGGAGGAATTGTTGCCATTGCACAACTACTCACTAACCGCCTTCCCAAAGCTAAGATTGTTGTACTGGTGAGTTTATAAGTGGATTTTAATGGTCTTTTACACAGTTAAGGTCAGAATTATTAACCTCCCTGATGAAATCACACAAAACTGTTTTAATATTTCCATGGGAATGACCAACTGTTCATACTTGTACTGCTTCCTAAAGAACAAAGACAAAATCTCCTCAAAGTTTGATCAGTATATTTTATCAATGTGCTGAACTGTAACAAGAACTGAAAAAAATGACAAAGCCAAAATTATTAGCCCATCTGTGCTTTCTTTACTTCTAAGACAAAATTGACCATTTAATTTACTGTGATTTCATTAGGGGGGCTAATAAGTCTGACATTGACTGTAACTAGCAACTTGTTGCTGCTTTATTTAATTTTTTTTTTTTTTTTTAAGATAAGGTGTGACTTTTCATATCAGAACAGAATAAAAATTATCTGGCTTATGTCAATTTCTTCTTCTTTTTTTTTTTTTTTTTTTTTTTAAATCTAATCTCTAGTGTACAAAAAGATATAACATATTCCACAACTAGCATTAAAAATTTTTTACAATTACTTTCATAATTAGTTAAAACTGAAAGTCATGCATGAAAACCTAGTATACCCGATAATTTATTGCTTGTCTAACCCCCATCAGCATCAATAACCATCAGTAGTCACTCTTTGGATGACTCTATCAGGCTCTCTAATTGTTGGAGAGGAATTTTTAGTCCACGATACCTTAGAATGCTTTTTTCAGTTCACTGAAATTTACAGATAACTTCTGAGATCGGCAAAGGTCCAAACACATTATTTCAGTCAGACTGAGGTCTGGACTCATCTGGACCAGTAAAACATAATTATTTCTTTTCCAGCCATTCTGGTGTGGATATGCTGCTGTGTTTTGGATCTTTGCCCTGTTGGTGACCCAGTTTGGGCTAAGCTTCAGCTGCAGGACAGATGTTGTCATAGTGAACTTTAGAATACTTTTGTATACAGAGGAGCTTATGATCAGCTCTGTGACCTCAAGGTGCTCAGGTCCTGACAAGCTCAGACTCTCATCCTTGCCACCATGTTTGACAGCGAGGATCTGGTATTTTCTACCAATATGCTGTTTTTTTGCCAACTATGGCTAAATGTGTCTAAAAAATATTCTTCCAAAACTCTTAATTGAGATGCATGTGAACCTAAGTTATGCAATCATATATTTAAGAAATTATACTTTCTCCTGGCAACCTTCCTAAACAAACCATCTTGTTCAATTTTTCTCTAATTATCTTGTCATTTAAACATTCCCATTTAACAGGCTACCCAAGGCCTTTAGTGTCTGATTTGTAGCTCTGTTGTTTTTTGCAGTTTCTTTTAGCATTGCATTCTCTGACCTTAGGTCAGATTTGCAGTTTTCTTCACTGTTTTTCCACTTGTAAATAATTTCACAGTAAAATTATGGACTTCATGTATTTAGAAAATGGCCATGTAACTCTTTTCAGATTGATAGGTAGCAACAATTTCTTCTCTATGGTCTTTTCTGTTGTCTTACCATCTTGGCAGTGACAGTGGTGTATTCTCCAGGCCTGCAAGCTGCCAAAGTCCCTGCTTGTATAGAGGTGGTCACGCTTGATGATGATCAGTTAATCAAGTGCATTTGATTGAAGCACCTCAGGGAATAACGCTGTGGAATCTGTTTGTTTTTCTGCACTTGGACTTAGTTTGAAATGTATTTAGAATTTGGAACCAAACCCAGTAATTTTATGTCCTGAAAATGTAACACAGCATTTGATGCCAGTGAGTGCACAGATTTGAATTAATCAGTTGAAGTCATTTAAATTTGACGTGTCTTTGTGCCGATGAGGGTTTGTTACCCCGAGGAGAGCGGCCCAACCCGCTGAGGGAGAAGAACGCTGCAGTCAACAGGCTTCTGCGCTCCTGGCTGCCACGACTGGGCCAAGCTCTGTTCTTGGACGTGAGCAACGAATTTATCCACTCCGACGGGACCATCAGCTCACAGGACATGTTTGACTACCTCCACCTGACATCAACAGGTTACCATACCCTTGCCAAGCCTCTCAGCGACCTGCTGCTTCAGATACTGGAGGAGACGCCCGAGGAGAGAAGGGCGTCTCTGGTTTAAGGGCTGTGGCCAGGTAGTGAGTCCACCAAGAGGCATGTCTTACTTGGAGAAGGGGATCTAGAGCAGGGAATTGGGTGCGGAGGAAGATGCTACACCCGACAAGGACACTGATTGCATTAGTAAGCTGTAAGTCCAATTCGCTGCAGCCACAGATGGTAGAAACGAACATTGTGCAATGTTTGACCTGTTAAACACTGAGCCGTAGTTCCTAATTCAAATCTTAATCTGTAAAAACAAAGAAAAATATATCTTTTAGTTGTTCAGTGTCTCACCTTTGGCCTGTGTTTTGATATCAGCAACTATGAGCAAACTAAGCAATCTGAAGTAAAGTCTCTCCTATCACTTGGAAAGCTGCAGACCATTCAAGTTTACGTTCTATAGTATGTTTCCCAGTGTCAGTGAAAAAAGATTCAAATTTGGCTTAAAACGTCACTTAACTTTAACACTACATGCCTACTGATGACTTCTGCAACTCTAGCTTTGAACATGTTCGTCTCTATAAACTGCATTGCACTCAGAGGTGTACATAGGTTAATCATTAATGTCATGTTAAAGTTGGGCTTTTATTATATTTCCTCAAATCACTTTTTCAGTGTGGACTGATTGGACAAAATGCAACCTCAGTAAATTCTAAATCGTATATAAATTTGTGAGACAATTTCTCTAATTTACACTAGGTCAAAATTTTGTTTACAGGCTCCAATATACATACACTCCCACTAATGTTTGGATATGGTACCAAGTTGCAGAGAAACGTTTTGTATCTATTAACAACCTTCTGATATAATTCTTTCTGGAAATTTGACCACACTTCGTTTTGGAATGGGTAAAACTCATTTTGATTGGTTGGTTTCTTTAAGGACCAAGCTTTTAAGGATGGTCCATACATTTTCATTAGGATTGATGCCTGGCCCATTCCCATTGTTTCAAGTGTCAACCTTCTGGCTGTTGATTAGAGATGAATTTGGAGGTGGACCTCCTCCTTTATTCCATCCACTTTGTGCAATTTACCAGCACCAAAACAACCCCCTGGCATGATGCTACCACCACTGTGCTTGAGAGTTCATGCAGGGCTATTAGGTTTAAAATCCATACCTGAGCTTGAAGGTGTTTGTTTCGGTGCAGGCGCTTATTTCATCAATGCAGCTTTCAATATATATTGCTGAAAAACCGGCTTTACTGAGAATAGTGACTGGGGTTCCATCATCTTTAAGTTCATGGTAGGCCTAAGCTTTTTGTGCTTTCTGGGTTGCTGTTAAAAGGAACATGTTAAGATGGTTATCTTGATGGGCGACAGCTTGTATCAGATGGTTGAATCTAGGACACGGTTGGGTGTTCTAATGGTTCTCTGTTCCCGAACTGTTTTTGGAATGGGCAAACCAGGTTAACATTAAGGTTTTTGATTGGCCCTTCCCTTAACCCTGTTTTAAAATGTAGGAACTAAGTTGGACCGGTCAGTAAACCTAACTTTTTAAAGAGCTCTACCAGTTTTTGACAAGAGCAGTTATAATTATGCCAAAAGCTTGTTGATGGTTCCAAAAAGTGAGTGGTCTCTGCAATTTGAACATTGAGCCAAATATTGGAGTGGATGTATGTTTGGGCTGCAAGACACAGGAAACAATGCAATGTACAACGATATTTGTGAATTCCATGATAACAATATGACTTTAAATATACAAACGTGTTCATCTCTTTCTTATTTCTTACCAAACCTTGTTTACATGTAAGACTGATCTATCTAGCAACTGGAAAAAAGCTTAAATTCATTTCCATCTCAACAAGATTTTATTGAAAAGGTTGCCTCTGGTAAAAGCCTGTTGTTTTGGCATTGAACGAACTTGGTTGTAGTTCCTTAATCACCTTACCACCTCTTCACCTTCTACCGTTTTGTGCTTCATCAAAACAAGTATCACAAAATATTATCTGTTACAGGCACAGAGATTCTCAATGCATTATAATTACCTAAAATGCATTGTAGTCCAAGCAGTTCTTCACAAAATGCCTATAGCATAGAGTGATACTGTGATAAGCATACAGTTGTGATATAAAATGTATGTATATATTTGAGCCTGTATGTATAGTTCTGACTCTGTGTAATTGGAGAAAATCCTCATGAAATAAACACAGATGCACCAAATTCATGCCTTTTTTTTTTAAATTCACAGTAGTTGTATTTTGTTTCATCATTTGATCCTGGAGAAAAGACTGGTTCAAATGCAACAGCAACAATCCAAAATTATATCACACCGATACAGATGACGAGTGTTTGGAAGCTCCTGTAAAGAACTGGGAAAAAGTTGCATTTGGATTGTGATTAATAACTAACTCTTTCCACAACACAGTCAAGGCTCACTTAAACACACATGCTTTTGTGCTGCGTTAACATCCTGTTTGACCATTGTTAAAGCAGTGACATATTCTGCTGACAGTCAACCAGTATCCTGTAAGCTTCCATATTAGTGACATGATGGTGTTCACGTTGTAGCTGTCCGATAATCTGTCAGTCTTCCAAACACTATCAGCAAAGTGCAAAGCTTCTTTCCCATCCAGCACATTTATCTGAATTGTATTCACAAAGTTAAAATGGCAAATAAGGTAATATCTTTGTAAATGCTTTAAAATCAGTATAGGCACAGATTTAAATGTACTGGTTAACTGAGTCCTGCTTGATTTTTACCCAAAAAAAAAAAAAGTATATATGTAGTTGTTGCGACAGTTGTGGTTTTATCCTATTGTGCATTTCTTCCTCATGTGTACAATTTGATTGTTTGACATATAGGCATGGGCTGGTATGATCATCCTGAATAAAAGTATTTCATACAGCACACAAATTTAAAAAAAAAAAAAAAAAAAAAAAAAAATTAGTTTAATGGGATGAAATCAGTTATTTTCCCCACTGTAAAAATAGCGTATCAATTATTACAATTATTAGCTACAACATTTTTGTTGTTCTGATGCATAAAATTAAGCAAAAATATAGAATACTTGCTAAATTTAGTTGTATTTTT
Organism: Anableps anableps; assembly: GCA_014839685.1. NCBI lineage: Eukaryota > Metazoa > Chordata > Actinopteri > Cyprinodontiformes > Anablepidae > Anableps > Anableps anableps. The sequence continues at coordinate 11,950,268 of CM026078.1, read as the reverse complement.
CAGAATATCTCTTCACTTTTCTGCTCCTTGGAGAGTAGCTTAAGTGTAACAGACTGATATTAGGTGCTTAGTCAGACTATCTACTCCAGTATAGCCTCCAGTCAGCTGCTTGAAAGACATTAAGATCGTAGATATTCTTTTAATGCCCACACCTTCCAAATTTGTTTTTCTTCTAAGGGTAGAGGAAGTGTAGTACTCTTCTTTCAGTCAGCTGACCAGCAGTGCACAGCAACAGGTAGGGGACTGGCTCCTACCTAAATATGGCCCATAGAGCACGTTTTGTGGAATCAAATTAAAAAGACTTTCAACCATAAGAGTGGTATGATGGAACCTTTTAGTTGTTTTGATTTTAAAATTTTAGTGCATTTAGACATCAGTAACCGGCCCATGCCTCATTGCTTCTTTCAACGTCTCTTACTAATACAAATATTTGCCCAGCTCCCTCTGTTTTTTTTTTTTTTTGTCAAATTTCTTCAGTGCTGTTTTGTTTTGTTGCTGACGCACATGGAACTGACATTCTGTAATCTGCTCATTGTGTTATTGCTAACGAATATTTTTTTAGGCAAAAGGTTTACCCATGTAGGTCGAACTATAGTCGATATGATCACTCTAAATGCTAAAAGCAATCACAGGTCATGTAAAAACCATATAGAATAATTTGTCTGTGAGCTTATGCTGCAGCTCCTGTTGCACATCAAGTTGTCCAGCATTACTGCTGTCTTATGCACTTGCACTTGTGTGTGTTATATGTAAATTGTGTGTGTGCCTTACGTATATACAGTGAGTCTTTTGCTGGTTTGTGTCTCTAGAAAGGACCCTTGTGTGTAGAACATGAGAGGGAATCGGAAGGAAGCATCAGATTGTGGCTGTATGATAGGATATTTGCACTGTTATGGCTTGTCGTGTTATTGAATTAAAACATTCCAAGAAAGAGGAATCCAACCATGTGTTTTCTGTTCCTGATTGGGAAATCATGATATATCGCATGACTGAGTAATTTGATTTTAATAAAAAGGTCCAGGATTATTGTGGTGTCCAGCGCAGCATGAATGAGTTACAGTCGCCACCAGAATGAACCGTTTTGTCAGAGAAGCAAATTGGCAGAGACACTAATAAGGTCCTCTGCTTGTTCCTTGTCTCTTCTCTTTTAGTCAGAGAGTTCCTCATTACTGGATTAATTTGCTTTCACCAAGTTTATCTGTCTTGTTGCTGTAATGATTCTGCAGCACTCAGAAGCGGTGTCGATTCATCTTTAATTGGCCTCGTTAAACAGTTAGGCATGCAGGGGTGATCCCGACGGCTGCCTAGTTGTAAAACACAGAGATAAACCATTTTCCTCATGTTTCATGTTTCTCGTTTATTGTAAGCGTGACCCGAAGCCTTCCCATAGAACATAGCTCGTCCCAATTTGAGGGCTCTGGTGCATGACCAGCTAAATCTGTCAACACACATGCAAATCAAAACAGCTCATGCATGCTGGGTTGACTGAGTGACATGTTTCAGACAGCAGAGAATAATCAGTTAAAGCTTCTCTGTTTTTTTGTTTTTTTTTAAACTTTGAAAACTCAGGACTCAATACCTTTGAGCAGAACAACAATCCTAAACATCCAGCCAGAGTGACAAATTAAATGGTGTTGATCAAAGCATATTCAAGTGTTAAAATGTCAAAGTCCAGACCTTCATTCAACTGAGAAACTACACTAAGGCTTGAAAATTGAAGTTTACTGATGTTCTCCTTCCATAATTGAGTTTTATCAATTCTCCAAAGAGTGGGCCAGCGATTTAGTCTCTACATCTGCAAAGAATTCTTCTGCAGGGCACTTTATCCCCTGTGTTGTTTCCACATTAATGCTTCATTTACATGTGTGTTACCTGTGTGTTGTGCACCTCCAGATCATGCTGGCTTTAGAACTATTGTAAACAGCCTGGAGAAAGCTGCTTGAAGGTAAAATATATTCTTAATTTACTGTAACATAAATGCACCATTTTAAAACAAAGAAAACCACGAGATGTGGCAAGTCAGTAGTGAAAAGGTTTACGTTTTGTTGTGAAAAGACTAATGGTCCATGTGTTGTTCAGTGTGAAACCAATTAAAGAGGCGTGGTAGAGGAGATTTCGTCAGGACTGATGGGTTTTATGTCAGGTAGAGAAACTGGTACAAAGTCTTCAATTGCTGCAGCATAAACAAGATAAAGATCATAAACCTAACAGTGGAAGGTCACATGTATAACACGCAAAATAAGCATTATAAAGAAACTGCTTTCTCTGTTGCAGCAGGTCATTTGCTTCCTGTGACTATTTCTATTAAATGTAGAGCTAATATAGCATGCAAACTCATGTCCACTGTTTTCACTCACCCAGCAGCTCTTTAGAGAAAGCTGCCCATCTATCTTAGTACGGGTTTTTGCATGCCTTTCCAGCTTTGTTGGAAATTCATTGGTGCAAAAAGCCCTAAAATAGAAGGAAATGTTATCAATACAATTGTGTTTTTCATGGCTCTGGAAAATCAGAGGTTGTAATAAATGATGCCATAATGGATAAATGGTGTAGCGGTTCCAACAACCGTCTGGGTATTAGAGCTAGAGTTTATCTACTGGAAACAAACACTTTGGATAAATCTTTACACAAGGATTGTTTAAATATCTTTGGAAAAGTTTGTGTCAAATTAAAAGATGGCTTCTTCAAATCCCCCATTCAAACCCTTTTATATAAGAGCCTTTGTCTACATTCAGTCATCAAACTTAGTGTCTGCTCATCGATTGTGACCGGTATTTGATGGCTCTGATTACATAATTTTGCTCTAACCTTTGTAAAGTTATTTCTTGTTCAAAACTTAAAATCAAATTTGACTTGTCAATATTCCACAATCTGATTATATAATTTATGAGGAAATAAAAAACCAATATCATTTTCATGATATAAGCAGAAGCTAAAGCAAAGAAAACCCATAAGGAGGTTTGATTTTTCTTTTTTTTATGTTTTAGTGTCAGAGAAAGTTTTACATTTGAGATCTAAAATATAGTGTGAATTGTCTTAACCTGTATCAGCCACACGAGGGCTCTCTGGAGCGCCTTCTGCACCACAGATGACATCAGTTTCAAATACATAGACCCAACACCTCATCACGTTCAACAAGATGTTCCTGTTTTGTGATTGAACATAAGTAGAGATGAAGAGTTTTGGGTTTAAGGACAGGTCAGGACAACAGGAAGGGAAGTTCAGTAGCTTTTTTGTGGACATGCCTCTGTGGAGTAACTCTTCAAGGCTCTGCAATACAAATGTTCTTTTCTGTGTTATTGTTGCATTCATAAAAGAGTTCATGCAGTAATACAACCTCATAACATCACAGAGTCGTGCCAGGAAAAACCCTTTCTGTCCCACTATCACAAACAGAAACATATGAATTTGGTCCTTAACTGGAACTGCATGTTTTTCTAAACTGATGCTAAGTTTGACATTTTTAAAAATATACACCACCAGGGAGGTCAAACACAGGATGACTTTGTGGAAACACACCTCAGACTCATTGTTAAGTAGAGCTTAGAGCCCATGAGAGTCCCAAAAGTCCACAAGAAAACAACTGTTCAGTTAAACTTGCCCTTATCTGCGGCTTAGAGTGCAAGGATACGCGATATAAACAACTGTGGATGAGGAGCCAAACTTATTTTAGCACCATGCATGCCAATGATGGTAACAACTCCAAATGGTCAGCAAGTCTCCATAACAACCATCAGATGCTGCCAACATGCCAACCAGATGTGTTGGAGGCATACCAGAAAAAGTATTTTCAGTTATTCCATTGCAAACAAAAGAGTGAGGAGTTTATTAGACTCTGCCAGGCACTGTAAAAGTGTATTTTAGTTAGATAAGACTAGATGAGAATCAGCAACAAAGAAAAGTTAAACAAAGAATTAACTGAAAGCACCTCCTGTCAGTTGTTAAGCAAAGTAGAGGATGTGTGGTGCTGTGACTTTGTTTCTCTTCCAAAGGCCTTGGGACCTTGTTTGACCATAGCATCATAAACTCTTTGAAATACCAGGAGATTAAAAAAACTCTGGTAGACTCTACCAGTAAACTGAGAATTGGTCTTTACTGGTCCTTGAACTTGAAAAAGGTAGAGTTTGTTTCTGGTGAGCTTTCTTCTGTGTTGTTTTGGCCATATGATTCAGATAATTATTCTGATGAAAGGCCCAAAACCCGAAAGAAAACCAGTGAGTTGAGTTGAAGAAAAGCCTCCATAAGAGATGCAGATTATCCAAAGAGGAACAGTCAAAGATCCATCTGTTTGTATGCTTTGTCATTGTGAAATGGTAAGGACATCTCCAAACCCAAGAGATAACCGTAACAGTAGCACCAGCGACTTGTGAAAACAAACAGCTATATCATTTTATCAGATTTTACCCAGTGAATAAGTGTACTCATTTCGAAGATTGGATTTTTTTGCTGTCTTTCAGTTGGAGATAAGGCTGAAACAATAAAGACAAAGCTAATTCCAAATACAAGTTTACCCTCCAAGTGATGTGGAAACAGAGCAATGTGAAAACAATCATTGAATTTACAGCCACATATCAAAAATTAATAAATTGTAAAAAGGTTCTATATATTTATTACTTATTTCAGAAAGTGAGACAAATTATATAGTTTCATGACACACAGTTAAATATTTCATGCCTTTAGTTCTTGTAATTTTGAGAATTATGGCTTACAGATAATGAAAACTCAAAATTCCGTGTCTCAGAAAATTGGAATATTACATAACACCAATTTTAAAAAAGCACTATTAATGTATAAATGTTATGTAATGGCCATATTAGGGCCTACACAATCATGGGGATGACTGTGGACTTGACAGATGGCCAGAAGACAGTCACTGACACCCTCCACATGGAGGACGAGCCACAAAAGGTCATTACTAAAGAAGCTGGTTGTTCACAGAGTGCTGTATCCAATCATATTCATAGAAAGTTATGTGGAAGGAAAAAATTGGGAAGACTTGGAAAGAGGCAGACTACCGCTCGCTCAGGTCTCTGTTGGTTTTAAAAATATCCTGGTTCTTCTCCAGGACTTTATCTCTGCTCTGTCTTCTGTGTTACGTCATGATGATGTTTGTTCACTAATGTGCTATAACTAACCTTTGAGGTCTTCACAAAACAGCTGAACTTATACCAAGGTCAAGTCATTAATTAAATGGCTTCCTTATGACAGTTGATTGAATTTTATTTAGGGTTTTACGAGTATAGGGGTCTAATTACCAATGCACACCACACCTTTTAGATTTCTGTTTTCACAATAAAATTTTAAGTGTTGTATATAAAATCCTAATAAAATACATCCACGTTTCGTATTTGTAAGGTAACAAAATATGACAAAGGCAAGGAGGCATACTCTTTGCAAGGCACTGTATAGGTATTGGTGTATTTATCTTCATTTTATGTGGCCAAAAAAGTACTTCCTGAGCTTTAAACAGATACCTCTAGTTTTTATTACATCTTTAAGATTAGCTTAATCACAAGAAGGTGTTTCTACGCTGACCTATCTGTTGACAATTATTTATGCTCATTGACTTGTTTACTGAACATACAGATTATTTTCATGATATTGAAACTAATTCAGCTGGTCTTCAGTCAGGGTCAGGCTCTCCAGCTTACTTCTCTTAACATTTTACCCTGTACGATCATCTCCTGACTCCAGCCGGTTGAGCCGTTGTTTTGATGACCTCTGATAAACATCCCCATCTGCTGCACATAATCATAAAAAGCCCAGAACTACATTTGCTGTCAGTTCATGGTAATAATCTCTTTTATGACATTGATTTGTGGTCTTTAAATCTATATTTCCTTAGCTGTGCTTATTATTCTCATGATTTCATTTCGCTTTTTTTCTGACTGTAGCTCACCAATATTATGGCTTGGTGTGACTATGAAGTCAACCACTTGCAATATTTCAAATGTCTTGTTAATTCTTGTCTTTGTATATTTTCAGTAACTGCTTGCCTGAAAAGCAGGAATGACAGAAACAGACTATGAGAGCAGCCAGTAGGAGGCACTAAAGCAGCAAATACATTAATACAAATACATTAATGTCTTTGGCTTTAGCCACGCAGTCAAGGGTTGAGGCCAAAGATCTGCTGCGATGTGTGACGGTTTCTCCACTGTGTCACCTAGAGTCCTAACTTTTGACTTTGCTAAGTGTGGCATTAGTTTCAGTCCAAGAACCACACTGAAATCTCTGAGAAACGTTGTATGGAATTTTTGCAGAAGTCACATGCAGATAGTTTCTTATCTTCCCCCCATTATCTACATGCAGTGCTGTATCCTTCCTCTTTTGACATGAGTGAAAAACAAATGTTGAAACCACATGAGTTGGATCAATTTGAAACCTTTGAATGACCTCACCAGAGGGAAGATCTGTCTCCTGTTGGTACAGCAGGAGTGATGGACTCTAGCAGCTCTGTCTTGCTTCCAGCGCAGTAGGTGCTGAAGGATTAAAAGGTTTTAACTCAGCCTCCTCATTTCATTTTCCCAGCAAGTTTTAGGATTCAAACTGGGATCTCTGAAATCAAAAGGTCTCCTTCTTAAATCTAAGGACCAATTTTATGGCCTCTGACATGCCAGTATATGGCACTAGAATGCATTCCTCTGCAGGCTGATGATGTGTTTGTGTTTTCACACCTTTATTAAAAGCTTTGACAAAGTGAAAATAACTCTTGTTTAAAAAAATAGTTCAGCAGCACAGATCTGCTGCTAATCAGCTGATTAAAAAAATAAAAAGACCAAGATAAAATATATAAACAAGAAGTAACCAGAAGTTATATAAATGTAACATATGCATTTTAATTAACTAATTTATTTGTCTAAAAGATGATTTTTCAGATTTATCAATAAAGCCTGAAAACTAATCTTCAGTGTATTTACTGGGATTTTATATGACAGGCAAACACAAATTAGTAAATAATTGTGAATTGGGTGGAAAAGGATGCTTTACAAATTCTTTTACACATAAAAATCTGAAAAGTGTGGTGTGCATTTTTATCCAGCCTGATTTAATTAGATACATAAAATTGTACATAAAATTCAGTGTTGTAAAGTCCCATTTGCAGTGCAGAGGACACAGCAAACATGTGGAAGGAGGGGCTCTGATCAGATTCAATGAAAATTGCAGATCCAGATGAAATACGGTTATGGCAGCATTATGCTGTGGGGATGCCTTTCTTCAGAAGCGACAATGAAGCTGGTCAGAGTTGATAGGAAGATGATTAGAGCTAAATATAGGGAAATCCCTGAAGAAAATCTGTTAGTCTGAAAAAGACTTGTTTGTGTAATTGCAGAAAATGTTGCACAAAATATTGACATAGGGGAGGCTAAAAATAAATGTATGGTTTCATTTGTAAAAAAAAAAAAAAATTTATTAGTTTGCTTCACTTAAGAAGTTTGTTGCAAAATGTGAACAAGTTCAAGTGGTGAAATACTTTTTCATTTGTATACTCCTTTCATATATCACACTTATTTTTCATAACGTCATATTTCCAGGTTTATTGAAATGACAGCAGAATTACTTTTTTTTTTATCATTATGGATAATCAGCAGGTGGCAGTAAGTAAAAAGGGTGAACTTTTTTTTTTTTTTAATTATTATTCAATCTCTGAAATCCAACTGAAATAAATATAGGTAAATCAAACTTTGTGAACCCCAGTAAGGTAAGAATTAGTTCACTGCATTAATATTAAGGTGGGTACTTCCTGTATGGTTTTTGGTTTTGGTTTTCTGTAAAGATACCTTTGCAGCATCTTTTCTTTCAAGTAGACTCTTCTGTTCCTCCTTTTACAGCCTCTCTATGTTGCATTTGCAGCTTACTCTGTTATAAAAGGCATGGTGCAAATTACACTGCTCAGTCGCACAATCTTTGTAATCCGTGATTCTTTGTAATCTATGTAAATGCGGGATATTTTGCTAATAAAACTTCTTAAAGACTTGGATTTACTTTACGTCAGTACATGCCTGTATAGATCTGAAGTTGTCACGAAATAACTCGCACCATGTTCAGGTGAAGACGTTTTTCCTTCACTAACAAATATACTCCCATTCCTTTCAAAATCACCTCCTTTGTCTTGATAATATCTAAGATAGGTTGATTGTTCATACTTGATGTCACAAAGCAAGCCATGAATGACAAACACTATAGCTGCAGAGCCAATCTGAACTTTTTGGCAGACGATAGTGCCCTGCCTACTGTTTACTTTAAGTCTGAGGCGGTTGAATTGGAATGTCATCTTCTATAAACCAGGTGGTTCTGGAGGCATCAGTCTGTGATTTCTCACGCAGAAGTTCAGGCCAAATCATGTTAGATCAGAGTGGGCTTGCTAAAGCATGTGCAGATTACATCTTCTAACGCAGGCTTGGACATAAAATCACAAGTAGCATCTTCCTTTATTTAAGTTATTTGAGGGAGTCTCTCATAAGTTAGTTGAGGCAGTTATGATGTGTGACCGTGGCAACAAGGTCTTGTTTTCACAACTTGATGTAGCTGATTAGCATCTCAAAAGCTCAAATGATACCTGAGCTATGACCCCAAATCCCAGAGGAATTGAAAAAGAGGCTTCATGGATGCAGAGCAGAACCAAAGAGCAAGGGGAGAAGCAGGAAGTTCAAACCATCTCTTACACTGATCATTATGGCCAAAGATTATATCCCCAACTCCAACATCTCTCTGCCCGGCTTTCTAACCATATGATCAGGAAGAAATTTAAAGAAGATAGGCAAAAGAAAATGAGGTGGATTAGCTGTGCTTCCCAACAACTGCTAATGTCATCCAGGGCATGATGCTGTGGAATATTGTCTCTTTCAGTTTTTAAATGTTGGTTTTATTTACTAAAGGAAAAAAGCTATCCAAACCAACCTGGTCTCAAATGAATAAGTAATTGCCCCATTGTAAAATCATGAATTAATTGTAATTAACCACTTTTTTGGAAAGCTTAGTTTCCCTGCCACATCTTGATTACTGCCAAACCTGTAGAATCAGTTTCATCAATTAAATGGGATCTGTTTGACAACATGAAGTATGCTAAAATATCTTAAAAAGTAACAGATAACACCACAATTTAAAGAAAATCAGAAACAAATTAGAAATAAAGTTAAGGATATCTATAAGTCTGGAAAGGGTACAAAACCATTCCTATGGTTTTGGGACTCCTGTAACCAAAGTGAAACCTATAATACACAAATGGAAAACACTGTTCCAATGTTCCAACACTCCTTCCCAGGAGTGGCCAACCTACCAAAATCATTTCAAGAGAACAATGGTAATTTATCCAGGAAGTCACACAAGAACCCAGCCTTTCTCACTTTTAACTCCACTTCAAATTGAAAAACATCTTGATGATCCCCAGATTTTTGGGAAAAATGTTCAGTGGACTAATGAGTCATGGTAATAGCAATGTGATGGTCTGGACTTTTTTGCTTCTTCAGAACATGGATGATTTGCAGTGATTGATGGAAACATGAAATTCTATACAGAAAATCCAGCAGTAGAATCAATTTGCACCTTTTTAATGAAGTGCACTTGGGTTATGCAGAGTGACAATAATGGAAAGTACACCAACAAGTCTGGTGCTAGTGGTGGTGGTCTAGTCAAAGTCCATACTTAAATCTGACTGAGATGCTGTAGCATAATCTAAAACAGGTCAATCAAGCTTGAAAATCCACCAATGTGACTGCATTAAAACAATCCTGCAAAGACAAATGGGCCAAAATTCCTCCGCAGTTTTCAAATCAGTATTTGAAAACTGCTTTATGTAAACACTCAGGTTGTCTTTGTCTGCTACAAAAATTTGTTTGAGTATCTGAAACATAAAAACGTAACAAAAAAAAAGCAAAAGCAAAAGAAATTTCTACAGAGGCAAATCCCTTTTTACAACACCTTAAGTGTGTTTCACTAAATGCTTCCTTCTTGCTCACCATTCCTTCTTTCTAATTATTTCAGCTTTAAGATCAAACTTTCTCACGGTTCTTTTGGTCACAGGTTATCACTAAACATTGTTTGTGTAAGCTAAGAAGAGAAGTACCAGAATATAGTCTGGCTTGCCTAATGAAAGAAGGACAGATGAGTTATGTGTATAAGGTTCAATGTTTTATTTTCGCTAGTGGAGCAGTTGACAAATTGCTGAAAAGACAAGCAGACAGAGAGGGAGAGAAAGGGGGGTGGGAGGTGGGGCTCATGGTTAAAATCTCCAAGGATCTCCATGAATGTTGTTATTGTAACCTAGAAAAATTATCTAGATGACATCACAAATTGCTGTGAGTAGATCAGGCAAATTAATATGGACACCTGTCAGTGTAAGTCAGGATGATACAGAGGAAATTTTATCTCTCATAGTTCAGAGTCCAAGGCATGGAGAAACTTGTTCACAGTGATAAGACTTGGTTACATCATCACAGTTCCTTTCAAATATAGCTTTTATAGTTTTTATCTTTGCTCTCTGTTTGCCATCTCTTTAAGCTTATATAATAATACAAAACTTTTAAAACCCCTGTTTGATATGTACTCCTGTGATCATGTCATGGCGAAACATAGGAGTTTAATTTCACACTGATTTGTAGCCCTTATGACAATTGCAGGAAGAAGTGGTTTGAACTTCCTGTTTTTGAAGAGGGGGGCTTTGTCTTGTTTTTGCTCCACATCTGCTGTCTCCGGTTGAACTTGATTGCAATTTCAGGTTTTGCTCCTGGCATTAGTTAAGCTTTGTAAAGCTAAACTGGTTGCAAGTATCCTGTTAGTTTGGGTATCCATCATTACAGATGGTTAGCTGTCGTAGCACAAGAGTCAGTCAGAATACAAATGCAGCACATAGTCTAAAACAGGGGTCTTCAAATCCAGTCCTCGAGGGTCAGTGTCCTGCAACTTTTAGATGTGTCTCTACTTCAACACACCTGACTTAAGTAATGAGATCATTAATAGGACTCTGGAGAACTTGACTGCACACTGAGGAGGTTATTTGGCCATTTAATTCAGGTGTGTTGAACAAGGGAGACATCTAAAAGCTGCAGGATACCAGCCCTAGAGGCCTGGATTTGAGGACCCCCTGTCTAAAACATTCATCCATCCATTGTCTGTACTTGCTTATACTTGTAGGGTCACAGGGGGACTGGTGCTGATCTCCAGTAGTGATTGGGCGAGAGAGGCAGGTTACTTCTTTGGGAGTTCTCCAGTCCAATACATGGCAGAAGATACAAAAATAAACATAATTGCCAAATTTTGGAGAGATTTTCCAGCATCTTGTAAACTTGTTCATACCTATTTCATATTTTGTTTGTTGCACTACAAACTTTAACAAATTTGATGTCGATTTTTATGGGATACACCGACACAAAGCAGTGCATTATTGTGACGTAGAAGGAAATGATTCAGGGTTAGCGAGATGCTGCACAAATAAAAATCTGAAAATTGTGGCGTGCACTTGTATTCAGACTGTACCAAGCCACCTTTCACTGCAATTACAGCTTTTGCTATTTTATGGTTTGTCTCTACCTATTTCACAAATCTAGAGGGTGAAATGAAATTTCGCTGTAGAACAGTTGTTAGCTCTCTTGCCTTGTAGCAAGACAGTCCTCCACTAAGATCCCCAACTCCAAAATGGGGGAAAATTAAATGGGTATGAATATTTCGCAGGGCACAGTATATCAATTTATAAACTACTTCAGTAGTTACTGAAAGTGATACCAGTCTGTAGTTGTTTTATTTTTGTTTGTTTGTTTGTTTTCATTTGTTTTTTCAGTTTTGTTTTTTCAGGCTATAAATTTACATTAATCACTCTTACTGTTGGCGTCTTCTTGCCTTCCTCTGTGTACATGGTTCCAGGTATTCAGATGGTTTCTGTCAGATTCTTCTCCATTTTGGCTATCTTCATGCATAACAAACACTCATTGAATGATATAACTTTTGAGGCTCCAGTTGATTTGCCACAGCGGCAGATTCTGCAGCAGGAGAAAGAAATCATGAAAAAATGTGTCACCCAAGGACTTATTATTCCTTTGTGTAGGTACTCACACTGTATCCTGTTCACAGTCTGGGGGTCAGGAAGGCAGGGAAGGGACATCTTTTTTTAACCCTCTGCATGCAATAATCACTCCTTTTTAGGAAATCCCCTCTGGTTTCTGAAATCCTTCTTTGTCTTAACCTATCCCATTTCTTGACCCCAACCCCATAATCTCCTCTGACTCCATCTGGATGTATCTATTTCTGCAATGACACTTTATATTGCTCTAAAATTTATTTTCTTATCAAACATTGCTTTCCTCTTCCTTTTCTCTGCTTTCCTCACAGTTTCTTGTCTTTATCTTTGTCCTTTCTCCGAGCCAGTTCAGGCTGAACTTTGCTTAAGCAGAACTAAAACTGAAAACAGTATAAACAGAAGCTTGGCAGGAGAAGCAATATTCTTCCTCTGAATCCCCCTTGGTTTTTCATCTTGTTTCAGCCAAGAAGGCAAAGTCCATCATAACACCCTCCTGCTTGCTCTCTGGAAGTTGTTTTCTTTTTTGTCAGACCTCATCACATCTGCTGATCTGTGGTAGAGATCCATTTCAAGTTTAAAGCTTTGGCTGTCACGGACACATTGCTTCATCTGTTTAACAGCTACTAGCTGATCAGGTATCCCACAGTCTACCAGCCAAGATACTAAAAGTTGCTTTGTTTTAATCTTTGTGAATGTGAATGGTCTTTCTAAAAACTCTAAAATGCTCATCCATGACTTTGATAAGAGCTTATTGAAAGTAACCCAGAGATTTATTTTTTTCCAAAAAGCTTTTTGACACAAGGCACCATGTTTTAAAGAAACATACAGTATATTTAGAAATGGTGTTTGCTTGTAGAAACATTTGAGCTCCAGTCTCAGATGCAATGACATATTTTTTTTCTCAAAGATCTACACACACTGAGTCATAACTATTTAGAAAGATGTTTTTTTTTTTATTTCTGAAACCTTGCTAACATAGTGTTTCAAAGATATTTACACTCATAACTTAAACATTTGTGGAAGCACCTTTTGCAACAATCATAAACCCTGTTTTGGGGTGTTTTCTGTCGTTCTTCTCTGCAGATCCGCTTCAGCTCAGTTGGGTTGGATTGCCAGCGTCTGCAGACAGCCATTTTTAGGTCTTTATAGAGATGGATTTAGGTCAGGGCTCCAGCTAGGCCATTCACAGACTGCTCCTAAAGCCACTTGCTTGTTGTATGGGCTGGGTTCTTTGCATCATCATGTTGGAAGATTAATTGTTGCCCCAGCTTACGTTTCAAAGCACTCTGAGGCTCTGAACTTAGCATACATGTCATCTTACCAATGCTGATTAGTCACCCAGTTCCTGCAACAGAAAACTACCCCCATAGCATGATGCTGCCACCAGTATGCTTCACAGTAGGAATGGTGTTGGCCAGGTAAAGAGAAGTGCATGTTTTTCTCCACCCATGAGAACTCAGTTTGGCTGCCATGTGACTTTTAGTAAGGAGTTGCTTCCACCTGGCCACATCATTATAAAGGCCTGATTTAACCATCTTCGCAATTGTGGACCTTCTGGCTGATTCTTCATTCTCTTCAATGCAACACTGGAGCTCTTACTGACTGAGTGGTTGGTCACCTTTCTAACCAAGCCTGTACTTTGTCTACTCAGGTGGTCAGATGTGGGGAGAGGGTCCTTGTGTTTCTTAAAGTCTTCCATTTCTGAATAATGGAGACCTTACTGCTTTCCTAGATGTTCAATGCTGCCTATACCTTTTTGATTTCTTTCTCAGATTACTGACTTGACAATCTGGTTTCAGAGGACTGCAATTTCTTGTTCTCCATTGCTTGGTTTCTGAAATGTACTTTCAGCTGTGAAACTCAACGTAGATAAGTGTGTTCAATCCCAGATTGTGTTGAATCAACTGAATATACCCCAAGGGCATTTGAATCAAGTGAAGAATCTCAAGGATGATCAGTGGAAATCTGATGCATGAGCTCAGGTTTCCACTAGTAAAGAATGTGAATGCTTATAGTCCCATCTTAAAAATTTTAGAGCTCAAAAATATGTTTTCACATAGGCATCACAGGCTATGTTGTGTAGAGCTTTTTGTTCAGTGAAAACCTGCTCAAATCAGGGTGCAAATACCATTTGGTAACACTGGTCACTTTTTTTAAAACCTTCGGCCACATTCCAGCACATCAGACACTCAAAATTGTTCCTGGTTAAGTAATAGGTCATATATCCAGTAATTTACTTGGTTTGCTCTTTGATGCAGCTATTTTTCCCCATGCTGAGTTATGAATCTGTTGACCTTCAGTTTTGTTTGCAAGCACTTTCACAACTCTACTTGATTGTGCTCTAAAGGGCAGAGTGACATCCAAAAACACCCCTAAAAACTGATAACACTGCCAGAAAGACAAAACTAACAGAAGGAAAAATGTAAATGGTGGTGTGGTGTCAAATAACTCAAACTTTGGTTTTATCCATTATAAACGTATTACTCAGACATTGGCACATTCTTGAATGCACCACCCAGTGAAGTTTTATTTATTTATTTTTTAAGAACTGCTTCCTGGTTACAATAATGAAATGTTAGAGAGGAGAACATAGAGAATTGATTGTTGCATTTGACATTTTTCCAGCTTCACTGACAGGATGACAGATAAATCAATTGTCAATGTTTGCATTCACAGAACTTACATTCATTTTTCTGTGGAGAGGTTATGAGCTGTCAATATCTTACCTGCAGAAAGTATTTCTCTCAGCAATTTCATTGCATTGGATTTTTTTTTTTTTTTTTCCTGTAGACTCAAGCTAATGGCTAATTCAAATAGGGCCAAAATCAAAGTGGATTTATGCATTTTCAAACAACTCCAGTCTCAAATGTCATTGCAAAAACTAGTTTAGAAACCTTTAAACCACTATCATGTTTGCATTACACTTTGTTTACATAGAAGCCTATGGTTATTGTCACTAAAGGCTGTATTGGTCTGTTTTTGTAAAAACGTTGCCATGTGAAACACAAAAAGAAGGACGTTGGATGATTTTATAACCATCTAAATAGGTAAAGTCAGACAAAAGAAAAACAAGAAGTTAAACTTTTTACATTGTAACAATTTTGTCAATGATGGGATAAGCCTGTGTTTCACATGGGAAACCTTCCCATTGTGATGGACCACTAGTTGTAAAATGCTAATTGCCTTCTATGTAAATCAATCTAATGCAAATCTAATTGTTGTATGAAGGTTTAAAAACAGCATTCATATGAAAGCATAAATGAGATTGGAGTCTTGTTAAGACGGCAGTTGTCCATGAATATTGGGCTCACTCTGACTAGTTTTTAGCTTTAGCCTAACCTCCATGGAAAGTAATCAGTTTACCAAAATGAAAACTTTAAGAGTGTTACCCATTACATGCAAGATAGTATTTGTTGATAACCTCCCCATAGAATCACAGAATCAATTTCAGAAATCAAAACACTCCCTCATGGGTCAGGAATGAAACATGGCAACAATGGATTTAAAAATGTAAATCACAACAGACAGGCAGAGGGTAGCTATAAATCTACAATGTACCAAGCTTTGGAAATTTTCTTAAGGTCTCAATGAAATATGTGCTGCATATGTGCACATGTTCTCTTTGGTCCCTAATTTGGTCCAGTTTTGTCTTAAACAGCAAGGTTACTTGTCTCCTCATGGTAAAGTCAGAGTCATAGCTTCTCCGTCCCTCCTCATGGGACCTCTCGGAGGGCAGTATAAGAACTGCCCTGCTTCAGGGGTTGTTAATGATCTGCCTCGGCCGTCCATAACCTGTCATACCAGCTTGAGATGCTCCTCGATTTGTGCCCATCTGCAGGCCGATGACATTCCTGCCTTCGTTCAGCTGATCCTCTGAAAAATCTCTCTTGTTTTCCTGCGACTTCCTGCACATGTACAAGCACATCTTTCAGTGCCTCTGGCCTCAGACTTTTTTTGTCTAGATGTGGTCACATCTAAAGGAAAAAGTTTAATACTCACTTGGGGAACCAGTTAGGATCTCCTTTGTAATTCCCATCATTCTTGGTGACAGCCAAACTACCCAGGGCCAGGAGGGTCCTCTGGACAGCAGCTAGGTCCTTGCCTGCAAACATACATCAGTCCCATTTGAACACATACAAGAGGTAGAAATAGACCTGGACATTGGGCTCATTATTTAGTCTACAATAATTCTGTTAAAACACTTCAAAAGATTTCTGCAGGTTTTCTTACTTTCATAAAGATCTACAGTCTGGAACATGTCTGTTTTGATTACTCCATAGCTTTCTGCAGCTTTAAGGAACATGGATATTTGCTCCATCTGCTTGAAGGCCATACTGGAGGTTTTAATGGTCTTGATTGGTTTGTTGGCTCCATGCAGGCTGTTGATGAGCTCACACAGTACCTAAACACAGAAGGAAACAGATCCCTCTCATTATCACTGCCACCAGTGTGATTTACTAAGTCCTGTTTAGATAATTAAATTTCTGCAGACCAAACACTCACACATCCATCCTTGAGCCACTTTTGGAAGCCAGTCTTGTCTCCCTCAGGCCGCCCAACTCCAGGGCCACATTGGGCAACAATCCACTCCACCAGCCTTTCCTCCAGATCTGGGTCATACTTCTTGTCAATCTTACTCTGAACCTCGCGGCTCAGGCCGTACGCTGGACCCCTGTTTGCCATATTGGTCCTGTTGGGTGTTAATGAAAGTTTACAAAATCTTACATCTGTGCAGAATAGTGTGTCCATATTATAGCAGCATTTACAACCAAATTTCTGCACTGTGCACACCCAAACCCTCGACTTCAGCTAAGATTATTTTTATGCTGTTTGTGGGTGCATAACTATTTTTGTAAATGCTGTCATTAGGAGAGTCTCTTTTAGAAAGTTCATATGGTCCATATGGTTCTTGCAAAAGTATTTAGTTCCCCATTTCAGCATGTTTGTACCTCAACTTTAATGAATTTTACTTAAAACCATTTAAGAAAAACAAAAACAAAAAAAAAGTTAAAATGTTTGCCATAAGTTATATAGCTTGCACAGCAAATATGTGTAATTTGTTGTACTTTTTAGCCAACACGCAAAACGGCAAAAATTACCACTGCAAATCAATCTAAACACAACATCCCCATGGTGAGACATGGTGTTGACAGCATGATACTGTCAACACCATAGTATGATCCTGTAAGAAGTCCTGTTGGAAACTAGAGATTGGGGCATGTTTCACCTTCTAGCAGCACAATGACCCTAAAAATACAGCGCGCTCTACCAAAGAGGGTTTAGATCTAGGCTTATTTATGTGTTAGAATGGGTCAGTCAAAGTCCACATCTAAATCCAATTGAGAACATGTAGCAGCATGTGAAAATTGTTCTCACACACACACACAGTTCATCGAATCTGGCAGAGTTTGATCTAATTTGGAAAGAAAGACAATAAAAAAGGCCTACAGATGTGCAAAGCTGGTAAAGACATATCCCAAGAGACAGGGAGCTTAATACTGAGTGGTATATAATTGATGAGTGGAAAGACAATGCAGTTTGTAGTCCTAATGTGGAAGCTTTGAAAGTGTATGACTGCTTCTGCATGTAACTTTAAGCACATTTTATTGATCACTCCTTTGTTATACCAATGATTTATTTTTCTTGATTTGTGAGAGACTAGAGTATCTTGTGTACATTAAAATATAAAGATAAAACCAGTTGCTGCCTTAATAAGGGAAGGTCGACGGACAATGAGTTCTCTGAAAACTTTATAGGATTAAGTCTGTGTCATTTTCTACAATACAAAACACATTTAACTTAGACTGTAAATAATCATGTGCAAAACAATGAGTGGTGGTGTTTTCATTATCCAGACCATGGCAGTGTAATTATCCAAGAACTACATGAAAATAAAAGTGATGGATGTCTTGCAGATTACAACCCAGTTGCTCTCTGCAAGTAATTGTGGCTGGCCTATCTCACTTATTAATGTTGTATGAACTTCCTGTAAAACCACCCTGCTCCCTGCATCCTGTTTGCTCACTCTGCTGTCACTTCCTTCCCCCCTTCCTGACAAAGGTAGCTATGTGCACAGAGGAATCTAAACAAAACAACACTATGTCACTATGGTAACAGGCTTCAAAATGACAACCACTGCATTCAGCCTGTTAAACTGTAACAATACTCAGCCTGTGTAGATGTAGATTGGGGATACAATGTCCTGCAATTTCTGGATTTCCAGATAACATATGTAGATTTTTAGAAGTGATGGGAAACTCTTCCTGTGTTTTCTTTAACTACGCCATTATGTGTGCACATAAAAGGTGGGATATTTTGTAAGTAAATATCAATCTAAGTATATGGTTGTGTGTTTTTGCAGAAGAACTGGCTTTAATTTGATCCATGGGGCATATTAGGTTCTCTGGTGCAGAAAGACACACCTATTTTTTTCCATTGCAACACAAGACATTTGTCAGATTTACACAATAAGTGATGATGGCTTGACAAATCATGCATATTGAAACAACTGAGGATCACTTGTATATAGTCTGTCTTCATTTTTTCTGGTTTCAGTGGTTACACATTTGTGGGGAAGATGGACCTCTTCCTGTCCTCTAAATTATTCTAGAACCAGTTTGTTGCAGCAACAAGTGTTAAAAAAACAAAAAACAAAAACATCTGAAGTGTGTTTCTCAATCGGAGGAGTTTCATCAGCGATGTCCTGGCATGCCCGGGCTGATACGCTGCAGCTGCAAACATGAAGACTTATTCTCAGTGAGAAATCAAGGATGACTAAGTCAATATAAACTCAGTCAGATTACCTGGCACTTTTTATTTGATCAAATGTCATTGTGCAGTTCTTTGCAGTCATATTGCTAACCCTGAGAGTTTAAACTTTTGTGATTGCAGTGTGTCCAAGTAGGTTGTGTGTTTAGGTGTGAAACCAGGGCTTTAGAAAGGTTTCATGAGGATCTCTGCTCTTCAAAAATCAACAGGGAGAGGTCTAATGGCTGCTTGGAACATGTTATGTCACATTGCCTCTACTGCCAAGGTCACCAAGTATGCATCTATATACATATATGTTTAATTGTGTTTGAGCTCAATACAGCTTCATTTAAAAGCAGGGGCAAACCAAGCATGTAGGCAAGGAACAATATGAGATTCATGGGGAAGTAAATGTAAAGTTCTATAGTTTCAGCATCAAGTGCTGAAAGACAAATGTATAGAAACAACAAAAAGCACCAATTGTGTCAACTCCTGCCAAAACATTAATTACAGGGCTTCTTTAATTGGCTTGTTATAATTATATGCAAGCAAAAAAAAAAAAAAAAAACTGATTTAAAACCCACAACATGTTGAGCATATTGTGCAGAATGTTATCGATTATTGCACTTAGATTTAGCGTTTAAAAAAAAAAAAAAAAAAAAAAAAAAATTAGTCAGGCTTTCTGCTGGAAATGGCTAAACTTATTCTTGTAAGCAAGGGAATGTTGTCTTCTTTCAGCCAGCTCTACTTAGTAACAGGTGGGAGAGGGGCCACACCAGAAAAAAAGCAAAAAAAAAAACAAAAAAAAAAAAAAAAAAACAAACAAACAAACAAAAAAAACCCATAACCGTTTATTGGTGGTGTACATTGATACAGGAAGCTGACCCCTCCCAAAACACGTGTTACAATTTACGCTAACTGCTCTAGTTAATCAATATGCAAATAATTCATTTGTATCAAGTCATGTTCTAAAGTTAAATCTCATCTGCTTTTCTGTCAAATAAACTGAAATTTGTTAGATTTGTTCTTATTGTCAAACATTTCCATTAATCTTTGCCTAATGGTACTTCATACCTGAAACTCAAAAGTCATCCCTTGACTCCACACCACCATCTGTCCTCCCTTCATTTCAGTCTTGTCATTTCCCACCATGCTCTTACACTTTCATATCATTATAACTTGCAGTCATCCGTTAAGAGGCGTTTCACAACTTGTTATTGCAACAGAGTTTGAGAAAACAGCAGCTTTGATCACATAACCGAGCTGATCTAATATCAGCTTTTATGTTTATTTTCCACCAGACTTGACTGCTCTCACATACATACTCTCACACTAACATCAAACCACCTCATACATGACATGAGATAAATGACAGATAAAGTTCTGCATTTACTTCCTGAATCAGAATCTTGGTTTTCAGTGTGTGAAAAGAGAAAGAATGTAGAAAAAAAAAAGACAATTTCAGTGTGAACAGGCTGAATCAGAAGGAATCAGTGAATATTTAACTCCAAACCTGTGCATAATTAAACAGTAAGGAAGGAAGGGGAGCAAGAAAGAGGGTGGGGTGCGTGAATTATTGAACCCTTTTTCATTCTTCCTACACAGAACAATCCACAGGCTCACCAAGCAAACAAAAAGGAATCTCAACTACCAGAAAGATCTGAGAAACTTGAGATTGATGAAGAAAAGTAGCTTTTACTCACGTTGTGTAGTTGCTTTCAGGTGAAAAGAAATGAGCTTGACCTTGTACTGCTGTGTTCCTGTTCCCTCCACGGCTTGGTGTAAAGTGTGCTGCCAGCACAAATACAGCAAACACCTCCTGTCTGAACTTTATGACTACAACAGAAAGAGAGAGAGAGAGCAAACAGAGTTACGCCTTCAGACCCTCTTATTTCACTCTATGACCCGCCCATAAGGCTCCATCTTTGTTTCCCCACTAAAAATTGAAATTCCTTATTTAGGACTAGGACAGGAAGGGGAAAAAAAAAAAAAAAAAAAAAACAGAACATGTGACTTGAGAGTGTGGTGTGGTTGCTGAAAAGAATTCTCCAAATTTCCCACTCAACCACAGAAGAACAAGATGGGATTAAGTAGTGGAGGGAGGCAATTCAGGGGTGATAACATCCTCCAGAAGGGTGAAGCTTAAGGAGCAGAGAAAAGAGAGTTGCTGTAATTAAAGAGCGATGAAGCACATTTAGGAGATTATGCACAGTTTTAATTTAAGCTGATGGTGTTTGTGGTTTTTAAAAAGCCTGTCTGAAACTAAAACAGAGAACAGGCATCTGTGAAATGGAAACCCCCCCTCAGGATGTACAAGAGGAACAGGTCAAACAAAATTCTGACAGCTGGAACTGGCTCTTCATTTTAGAAGCAGAGTTTTTTGAGAAGTTTGTACAACAAGAACAGATGTTCCTCTCTGATGCATTCCAGCTTTCCTACCTCTTGATGGCAGCAGCAAGTCTGAACCTGTCAGGACTTTTAAATGAAGATATGGGATTGTTTCTGATGTGATCACACTTTAAGAAACATTCAGTGTTTGAGCCCATCAGAAATATTGACTCCTGTGATCAGTTTTCTGTTAAAACTATACAGGATGCTACTGCAGTCTCTAACCAGTATGCCGGTTGTATTTTAAAACAATGTCCTATTTTTTTCTCCACATGGTGAAAGTCGACAGTCAGTCTGCCTTGACTTTACCCAACCCAGGGCCTTGCAAAGGTATTCATTCTTGAATATTCACATTTTTATCACGTTACAGCAACAAACTAAAAGCATCTAATTGGTAAAGGCCTCAGAGATTTGTTAGAGAACATTGGTGAACAGACTGCATCATCACCAAGGAACACAGAATGCAGGTCAGGGAGAAGTTGAGAAAAAGTTTAAAGCAGGTTTATGTCATAAGCAAGCTTTCAGCATCTTACATGGAGCACTTTTCAATTCATCATCTGAAAATGGAAAGAGGATGCTTACCAAGAGCTGGCTGTCCTAAACTGACAGGCTGGATTAGTATTACTACTCAGAAGCAGCCAAGAGGCCAGTGGTAGCTCTGAAGGTGCTGCAGATATCCGCAGCAGAATCTAGCAAAACTACATTACTCCACAATTTTGACCTTAATGGAAGAGTGGCAAGAAGAAAGGCACAAATTCAATGTTCAAAAGTTTGCTACTTACTATATAGGGGGCACTGGAAACCTGTCGAAGAAGAATGGGCTACATGCAAAACACTATCCCTTCCATAAAATGTTTTGGTGGCAGCATCATACGATGTGGATGTGCTTCAGGGGGGACAGCAAAGCTGATCAGAGATGATTGAAGAATAATCAAGCCTGACAGTTTGCATCCAATCTGACAAAACTTGAACTTTTCTGCAAAGAATGGTCCAAAATTACACTCTCCAAGGGCAGCCTGGGGAACAGATTTGATTCTCAACCTTAGGGCTTTTGCTGCTTGCCCACCCTTCTGTACTTCTTTAGAATGCATGATTTGAATGAATCCACTAGCGACACAAAATGATTCTTTAAAGTCATTCCATAGATGTGCACCGAAACGACATGCAGCTAAAACTGCAGCAAAGGCCTTTGTGCAAGGCACTGATTGATGGGGGTAGAATACAAATTCACACCACACTTCTGAAAACCATGCATCATTTTCCTTTGTGGTGGTCGATGTTAATAAAATACATTAAAAATAAATGTCTGGGAATCTGGAGTGAAAGCAAAAGCCCTCTAAACCACATTAGTGTTCCACCTCCCCCACCATATACACAGTTCTACAACCACTAAACTTATTGTGTGATATTGGTGTTTGAATGCTTCATTTCTCCTGCTAAGCTTAATGGCATTATGCTGAAGGTTTACTTCATTTTAATCAAGCCATTTCCAAAAATGCTCCACAAGTAAATATACTCAGGTTGTCTTTTTGCTTCATTTTCATCCTTGACACTAAGCTGACTGATTGTTTCTGCTCTTTAGCAACATCTGGTGGATAATGGTGGCAGATAACAGCCAGTGTCCTTTTTTTACCTCCTTGCAATTGCTAGAGTCAGAGCAACTTGTATTCCTGGAAGTCACTACTGTGTGATATAAGGGTTGAGGACCCAAAAGCTGAACAACAGCACTCATAGGAAACAGAAACTGGTCAAACCTCAGCCAGCACAAGATGAACAGACAGGAAACAAGGGAGTCAAGACAAATAGCTTAGAAAACAAGCAAGTATAAATACTAGCGAGGATGACTGAGTGAGGACAGGTGTGCTGATTACAGATGAAAAACAGGTCTGGGGAGCTGAAGAAACAGTTGAGGATTTTAAGTAAAACAACCAAAACTATTCAAAATACAGAGAAATAATAATAATTTTAACGAAAAATCATATTACAAAACAAACAGGAACCTCAACATTAAAGCTAACATGAAGGTAGTTTTAGCAGTTAGGCATTTGTATAGTGTAGCTCTGTCTTTCTGAAGATAAATGTAGTTAAATGATAGTGTCACAAATATGCAACACAGCAAAGCGAAGCAGATAAACCATTCCCCCAAAGTTATTGGCTTGCTTGGAAAATATTTGCTAAGGGGGGGGGGTTAAAAAACAAGCTAGTATTTAGGCGTCTTACATCTTTTTGAGTGTTGTCAGTGAGGGCACTGTAGGTCAGTTCAGGATAGGTGCATATGAATAAATGGTAGTATGTGTGTTCTGCGAACTCATTAGCAATGTGACTGCTTTGGTCCCAAGATATCATAAATGTGATAGGTTTAGAAAACATTAGTGTCATGGACCCTCCATACAGCCTAGAATAAAAAGGTGAGTTAACGCAGGTCATTTTATTAAACTAAACTTAGACAGACAAACTGCTGGGTGATAATGATCACCCTGAAAGCTGCTAATTGAAAAAGAGACGACCAGTGGTCAGAGCACTATGCAGTCATCATGGTGTAAAATTTGAGCCTGCTGTACACAAAGAAACCTCACAGGCTGAGATGATGAATTACAGCTCAGGGGACGGTGGGAAAAAAGCAGTTAAGTGTTTTGTTGCTTTCAACCTTGGAGGCAAATGATTTAAGTGCAATCCTTTTTTTTTTGGCTCGAATCCAGAAAAACATCACATGGTCCTATAAGATCTGTCTCTGGGATTTCTGAGTTTCAGAAAGGAAAAAAACACTCAGAGTGAAGTGGGCTTTCTTTGGTCAAAAACAACTGGATACATAAACAATAACTGAGAGCCGACACAAGTCTGAGATAGAACAGTGCTGCAATGCTGTTGCTCCCTCCTGCAGGGCTATTGATTTCCATTACGCTGTGCATTAAGTTTTGCTGCTTTCCATCAGCAGATAATCAGGTGTTTGTTTCAACAATATGTAGGTTATTTTAGAACCAAATTTTAGTGAAACCAAAAAAGCAAACTTTATGATGTGTTAAAATTTGAAAAATAAATACTTCAAGTGACAGTGGAGAGAGAACAATAGGGTCTTCCAAAAGTATTTATACCCCCTGAACTGTTTCACATTTTGTCACATAACCATAAACTTCACTGTAATTTGATGGGATTTTATGTGATCGACCAACAGAAAGTGCCACGTAATTGCAAAGTTGAAGGGAAAAGACATATAGTTTTTAAGATTTTTCACAATCAAAATTTTAATGAAGTGTTACATGCATTTTTGTCCTGTCCATTTTACTCTGATACCCCTGAATTAAACCCATTTCAACAATTTCCCTTCAGAATTCTTATAGTTAGTAAGCAGACTTCACCTATGTGTAATTTAATCTAAATATTTTTTTTTTTAAATTCTGTTCTTAAGGGACATCAGTCAATGAACAACATCATGAATAACAGGGAATACAGCAGACAGGTCAGGGATAAAGTTGTAGCAGGGTGTAAAGCAGGGTTGTGCTCTGCAAACAATCAAAATCTGATCACAGTATGAATATAGCCAGACTGCAACCTGCACTGTGTAGCTAAAAACAAACACTTTACATTACTGTGACTGCAGTGCCCCCACTGTGAAACAGGGTGGTGGCAGCATCATGCTGTGGGGTTGCTTTCCTTCAGCACAAGAAGTTCGTCAGAGTCAATGATATTATGGACAGAGCTAATCACGGGACAGTCTTGGAAGAAAACCTGTTAGAGGCTGCGAAGACTCAGAGGTCAGAGGTTCACCCTTGAGGTGGGTTACAAAGCTAAGCATACACTCAGAGCTGCAATGGAATGGTTAAGATTAAAGTTACTCATGCATTAGAGAATGGACAAGTCAAAGTAAATGGACTGAATGCATATTTTTCAAGTCTTTCCAACCACTAAAAGCAGTTTACACTAGAGCAGGGGTCTGCAACCTGTGGCTCTGGAGCCACAAGTGGCTCTTTACAACCTTCCACAATGGCTCTTTAAAATTTTGGATAGAATGATAAAGAACCACCCAACCCTTTTAAATATAGACATTAGGGCCGAGCAATATGGTCTTAAAATGTCATCACCACATTTTGTGGTATTTATAGTAATACTAATAGAAGTGACCATAAAATATTTACAACTTCTTCTGGGATTTGTTTAGGCAACTGCATGTCCCTGCAGTCAAAGTTTCACAAATATTTAATCATCATATTTTCATATTTATTGACGCTGTAATGGACCCAACAGTTGAGAAAATAGGATAAATAGCTACTCCGACAGGATAAGCCCTTTTTAGGGTTTTCAAACATCTTTAATAGGAATTTATGGTTGTTATGATAAATCAAAAATTCTTGTAAGAAACACAGTAAATGCATGTCTAATAGATATGATAACAATTGCAGGTTTTAGCTGTTTTTCTTCCTCTCATGGAATAATTACATTAAATTTCCAAAACAGAATCACACTAAAAGTATAAGTAATATTTTTAGAGATAAATAATGTTTGTCCTTATGTTAAAAATTGTTTATATATATATATATATATATATATATATATATATATATATATATATATATATATATATATATATATATATATATATATATATATATATATTCTCAAAAATTATATGTTTTCCTTTTTCAAAAGGTCACGTAACATTTGTGGCTCTAAACAAGTTTTATTTAGCTGAACTGAGGGTAAAAATGGCTCTTTGGGTTGTAAAGGTTGCAGACCCATGCACTAGAGTAACCTTCACCTATTAGAACCCACAAACACACATTCTTACACTGATAAGCAGACTAGATGAAGTGCCCTGCTCAGGGACACATCAACATGCAGCAGAAAACAGTCAGAATCAAAGATGACTACTTTTCAAACTGTGCCATAGTCCCCCTGTGGGGTGATTAAGAAGTCCAAACGAGAATCTGTGGAAAGACATGAAAATAGATGTTGTCAGATACTCTCCATCCAATCTGACTGAGCTTAATATTCTAAGCAAAACCAAATGGGCAAAAATGTCATTCGCTAGATGTTTAAAGCTGATAGAATCATAACCAAAAATCCTTGAAAACCTTCTATAATTTTTCTTCCAATTCACAACTATACACTTCTTTGTATTAGTCCATCACATAAATTTCCAGTCCCATACACTGAAATTTGTGGTTGGAAAGTGACGTGTAAAAAAATTTAAGAGGAATGAATACTTTTGCAAGGTACATAAATGATATATATGGCAGATACACTAAAAGCAAGAAAATACATCCTTTAGACTATGATTGATATTATAATTATGCTGATAAAAAAAAGTGGAGACACTGCTATTCAGTAATCCATTTGTTCCAGTCTTGGCTATTTTGAACTTTCGATTTTTTGCATATTTTGGAAATGCTCTAATGGCCAACTGCCAGCAAAATAATAAATGCCAACATTATGTTGAACTGTTAGAAGTGGATTTTTGCCTACTGAGTGGAAAAGAACCCTATTTATTGCAACTCTTTAAAAAGTAAAATTAGAACACTTCATGCATACTAAATGTCATTCTGAGCTCCTGCTGGGCAATGATAAATTATGTTTTACACAATCCTCTGCTCACAACTACATGGATAATGATGTAGTAACAAAAATAACCAAAAGCTTTAAAGAGGTGTATTTTATTAATATTTTCCTGCACATTGTCACACATTTTCAGTGGTAGTGTAAAGCAGCCTAGTTTGCAAAGACATGTGATGACTGAAGACTCATAGACCGGTAGCACTGGATAAATAAAATACCAAATGAGCTTAAAGGGAAGTCACTGGAATGAAGTGAGTTCATTCAGTTCGGGAGCAGTGTTCATTGCAGGTTTGAGTACCATTTGTACAATGTGATCTTAGATGTACTGCAGAAACTGTTTATTGATGATATAACAGACTGAGTCTGTAATTCTTAGAGCTGCAGTGTGCAGTAATCAAACAATTGCAGGCAATTATTCTCCCCATACTCTCAGCTGACCCCTGAATGTCCATATAAATCTTATCCTTTCCACCTCCTCACTGTAACCATCGCTCCGAGGCAGGAGCCAGTTGAGCAGAAAATACCCATTTGCCCTGCAGTAACTGTTTGGTCACGTTCCAAATTCGGTGATCCCACCCATTCTTTGCTTTAAAGCAACGTTCTGGCTGCAGTGATGACATCTGTATTCTAGCCAAATGTATTGACTGCACACAACTGATAGATGGAAGCTATATGTTGTATATTGTAGAAGTAAATAAAGATCAGACTTAATTTATGTGACCTCTGTGTATTGATCTGATAGAGGTGCATCGATGGGGGATGGGTGTGGAAAGAGAAACTGAGAGATAATAGAGAATGAACATCATAGGATTGTTCTATCCTTCAGAGTGAAAAGAGTAATTTGTATTTTGTTGAAGTATGGTTTTGCAGAACAGTCAATAGCTTACCTGCAATTCAAACAAACATAGCGGGTTTTTTCATGGAGCATCAGGCTAAAACAGTCAGAATGGGCCCTATGGCAAACAGGATTTCTCCCATCTTAAAACAACTCCAGTCTCCAAAATCTAAGGATTGCTTTTGCATACCTTGTTTTTATAAACTCCTGCAGTGCAATCTCATTGGTGTCCAAAGTCCGTCCTCAGGCGTTGGTATCCTGCATGTTTTAGTTCTTTCCCTGGTTCAACACACCTAAGTCAAATGATGGTTTATTAGCAGGCCTCTGGAGAACTTTGACGTGCTGAGGAGGTTGATGAACCATTTGATTTAGTTGTGCTGGAGCAGAGACACGTCTTAAACTTGCAAGACATGAATCCTTGAGGACTGGAGCTGGACGCCCATGCATTTCGATTCATATAAAATCCTGTAGTTATTCACACTGAAAATCAAGTCAGACCCTGATTTGTTACCAAATGGAAAGTGCGTATTGCAAAATATGACACAGTAAAAACAGTCAAGCCAAGACCCAGTCTGGTAAAGGCAGAAAGGTAAGGTAGCATATGAATTTGTGAAATAATGGTCATCTGAATTACCATGACTTCTACCACACATTATTTTTCATCCCCACGGCATGATGCTGCCACTACCATGTTGTCTTCTGTTACACAAACCTTTGGCAGAACAGCTGTATTTATATGGAGAATAAACTGTATACTGTTTACTTATGAAGCCAGCTGGTTGCACTAGATTGTATTTAAGAGTATCAGAGTAAAGATGCCTGAATACAAAGCAATCCTGTTTCAAATTTCATTGTAAAAAATTTTTTTTTTTTTTTTTTTTTTTGTTCTATATATATTTTTCTTTTCACTTCACCATACAAATGGTGAAAAAGTTCAGTGGAGTGGATGGCCATTTACTATATGTAAATGGCCATCTTCTACAAAGGTGATACAGGTTTATTAAAGGGGGGCTATTATGTCTTTTCCAAGCAAATAGTGCCATTTTATAACACACTCAAGTTGCTATGTTACCTTCAGTTCTCTATAAAAAATGCTGTATATATCAAAAATAGCTCAAAAGAAATCTGACTTCACAATTCAACACCTTGAAATTACCCTCTGTCTGTTTAAGAAGCTCCTATTCTTTTTGACACTTTCCCTTCAGCACTTCATCACAAGAATGCTCCTCCATGATGCTGTTTACAAGGAGCGTTAGACTGAGAAGTAGTTCGTATGATAAGCTTAGTTACACCAGGTGTTTGCTAATTGCTGCTGCCACTAGTCTGGTGGAGGTGCGAGGGGAGGGGTGCTCTGGAAAGCAGAAGTTCAGCTGGAGACTTTGGGTAAACAGGCAGTCCCTCCAGGGTGCTGTGATGTTTTTTGTGATTGTTGCGGTCTAAAATTACTGATTTTGTGGCACCTTTTTCAAAAAAGTTGCGGTCAGTGTTGCAAATTTGTTTAAGTTTTATTCTTGCCTTACAAGAAATTTGAATTTGCTGCACATTCTTGAAATAGCACCCTAAAAAAGTTAATGTACCTGATGAATTATGTATATAACAAAAGTTGTTTTTACTTAGGGAAGGAGATGGTGAGTGCAGGATGGGGTGGAGTTAGGGGGGAGGATGGAGGATGGTGTGTGACTCCCCCACCTCCACCACTCTGCCACCCATTTGCTGTGACCGGGATGGTATGAAGGAAATTTATTTATTCTTTTTATTTATTCTATTTTTTTTAATTTATTCTATTCTGGAGCGCAACCCGTTGTGTTCAGTCTGCGTGAAGCTCTGCTCCACATGCCACGCACTTCGCCAAAGTTCGCTCCAAGCCAAACACTAGGCAGCAGCTCAGGGAGGACGTCAAATAAAAGAAAGGCTGTCTTATTCCATGCATCGTGCCAGTCAATTTAAAACCTGTACTTTTTAATTAATCAATGAAATTACCCTGGTTGACACATCCAAAAATTGCGAATGATGAGTGAATTTGCATTAATAGTTGTGAGTGGAACATTGCAACTTCCTGGAGGGACTGAATAGGCGGCGCATTGTATGAACAAGCGTTCAGGCCTTGAATCTCCCTGCCACGGGAGATTCAAGGATTTGTCAAACATGCATGGAAGAATCAAAGCAACACTTCAGATATGTTTTTGATGAGGGAATAACAATTTAACATGATATAAAGCTCAAAAAAGTGATTTTACACCCCCCCCAACCCCACTCCCCTTCCTTTAATCAGTGTTTGCATCAACCATCATGAACCGTTAACAGCTGATTTAAAATAGAAAAAATCTGAAAGTGGGTTGACTAGCAGTTAGCTTGAGCCACCAGGAAAATCCAGTTTCTGTTTATCCAAGATGATAACATTCAAAGAGGTCGATACTGACTGCTTATAACCTCTTAACAGAACCCCAGCTGACTATGTTCAGTTATAACAAAAAAATAAAAATGAGCTGAAGAAAAGTGTTTATTTTAGCCAAATCTGGTCATCCAACTTGTCACTGAATTTGTTGCTAGCCAGCAGCAAGAGTAGGTGAGATTAAACTGGATTATAAACCTTGTGAAGCAAATTAATCCAACAAGATACAAGAAGGCAAGAAAGGACTTTTTACAGTGCTCAACATTGTAACTTGGTCATTTATGCATTTTATGCGCTCTATTTATCTAAATACTTCTTCATAACAGAGAGAGAAGTAAGTGAGATGTCAAAGCAGCAACACCAGAGTTAGTCAAATAGAAAAAAAAAATAAAACAGCTCAGATCCTTTGTAAAAGCTGCATCAAACTGATACAGAAACAGGAGTATCCGAGGGCTCTCTTGCAGTAAAGTAAGCTAAGTTTCAGTCGCTTTGACAGTTATAAACAAGACAGAAGAAAAACAGAAGGGGAAAAAAGATAACTGGGATTAATGTCGATCTGAGCGGAAATCCAGGTGGACAAGCCAGAGCGGGTCTGGATGAGTGAGGACAGAGAAGGTCAGAGGATGGCAGGAGGGCAGGATAAAAAATGTAGAGGTGGAGGAAGCAGTGAGAAAACAAGAGTGCAGGACCAGATGGAGACAGAGAGAAAGGAAGAGCAGAGAGAGACTTTGCCAAGCAAGAATCTCACAAAAGGAGACAGAGTCACTTGCAGAAAGCGAAATAGGGACTGACATAAACCGATGGTCAGAGCCATTAGGAGAGTGGAAGTGGAGCAGGCTCCAGAGAGGAATAAGCCAAGTCCAATTTCATCTTTATGAGTGAGGGAAGTGGCAGAGAGGGAAATATTGAAGGAACACAGGAGAGGAATAATGAAATGATTCCCCTCCGCGTGCTGTGTTATTGTTGGCATATTAATAAATCAGCTTAAAGGAGTGGGTCACAGAGCAGAGAGAGATTTAATGAGGAGTCCAGGGCAAGTTTCTGTAACAAGCTGGCCACTTATAATCAGTCTTATTACTTCCTACAGTGCCATGAAAAAAGATTTTCCCCCTTACAGACCTCTTCAGTTTTTTGCTTTTTTGTGACACTTAAATATTTCAGATCATGAAGAATTTTTAAAATCATAAAAAGATAACCTGAGTAAAAAGCAGTTTCAAAACGATAAATGCAAAAAAGCTATCTAAACCAAATTGGCCCTATGAAAAGTATTCCCCCCCCTAACAGTTTATTGGTTACAGAAAACATCAAAATCATGATTATTTTGGTTATAATTGAGGTCCAGATTGTTTAAACAATTATTCACTAAATTTGGAAAAACAATTCATTTATTACACTTGGACAACAGTGAAGTGACTTGAACATAAGATTTTCCCCAATACGTTCTATTTGACACTTAAAATTCCATGTTTAAATTTTGCTAAAAGCCAGATAAGAGATACAGTAAACATGTGGAAAAGCCCCCCCAGTCAGAAGAGATCAAATTTCTAATTTTTGGCCAATATGAAAAACGCAGTGCGTGGAGGAAAATTAATTCTGCACTGTTCCCATGGTGGGACATGATGGTGGCAGCATCATGCTGCGTGGGTGCTTTTCCTCAACTGGGTCAGGGAAGCTGTTCAGAGTAGATAAGGAGGCTGCAAAACACCTGAATCAGGGAATACTCATACTAAACCTTGTAAATTTAATTAAGAATCTGTGGCAAGACATGAGCATTGATGTTAACGGATTCTGTCACTCTAACATCTTTAGTTGGTTTCCAAAAAAGAATAGGCAAACATTTCAGTCTCTCGATGTGCAACAATGGATAGGAGAGACATAACAAAGAAGACTTGCAGCTGGAACTGTAGTGAAATGTAGTTATTTAAAGGAAACTTGTGGAATCTGGATACAATTGCACGCCACATTAAGATTTTTGTTTGTAAAAAAGAAATATAAACCATGTAGGTAACAATTAAATCAGATGGTATTTGGACTGCAGATTGTACTTTAAAGACAGATATCTGAAGTTCAGAAACATGAAACTAGAGAAATGGCTTTAGTTGCAGCAGCACTGGTGATGACCATATGCTGGCGTCTTTGACATGCAGGGGTGCCCAGTCCAGTCTTTAAGAGCTACTATGCTGCAACCTTTGCATGCGGCCCTCTAACACACCAAAATCAAATCAATGACTTGTTACCAGCCCTCCGGAGAGCTGAATGACATGCAGATGAGGGAATTCCGCCATTTGAATTCATAGCATTGATTGAATCTACTGCTTCTAATCATTGCATTGTGATCTTTTGAGATAAGTAAAATAATATAAAACATGTACACCTCCTAGTTGGGAGGTCAGCTGTTCATGTTCATCCTCAGGCAGGTCTAGTTTGTATTTAGTGCCAGCACAGTATTCTTTAAATGATTTTGACCAGAGGTCTGCTCCATACAGGATTCATTTGTTTTCCAATTGAAATAAGAAAGTTCCATTGGATTTGTTTCAAATAACTTGCTTGGCATATTAAAATGTACTTCCCCTCTTCACTTTCAAAAACTTTTGGTCTGCATTTGTTATAGAGTTTGGCTCATCTTTCATCCAATCTGTAGAGCACTGTCTCATAAAAATTCCCAGATTCGGTTTTTCTTCTGTCCTCCAAATACTTAAAATGCTAAAATAATCTGAAATATGTTTATATTATTTTGTGTTGCTTAAAGATATTCTCATCAGAGTAATGTCCAAGCAAACGTGGAGACCCCAAAACACTGCTCTTTGCCATAGTTCTCAAGCAGTGAGTTTTTATTTAGATTTTCTTTTACTTCCTTTACCATCCTGCTCAAAGTGCATAATAGTAAGACAAACATGGGTCCTCGTCTCTCATGAGAAGTGAGAAGCTCTTTGAGATAGTATGGAACATGTATGCATTGATGATTAAGCAGAGACATCTTGTATTCAGTCCATCTCAATACAGGAATCAATGTTCTATATTCAAGTTCAAGTTCTATATTTGAATATAGAACAATGTTCAATGTTCAAGTTCTATATTTTTTTATCAGTAAAAATTTTGAAAAGCTTGTTTCACTTTCCTTTCACTTACCACTTTGAGTTGGTCTTTCATGTAAAATCCCACTAAAAATATATTAAATTCGTGGCTGTGATATGATAAAATGTGTAAAAGTAAAAGGGTATGAATTCTTCTGCAAGAAACCACCGTTTAAATATGCTTACTTCCACCAAAATGTATGCTACAGTTTCTACAGTGCAATTAATTACCATAGGGTGTGATCTCTGTGTGAATTAAGTTGTTGCTTTTGATGCTCTATGTTCATTTTGCTGATGTGTGTGGTTTGCTTAGTCCAGTATGTGTAACTGTTTGCCTGCTCTGACTGTGGAATTGCAGTGATGTGTTCATGTTTCCTCTGTCTCGTTATGATCGGGGCTGCACCGTTCTCTATGTATTGAAGTTTTTGCAAAGGTATTTCATATGTCTTCAAATGTAAGTTGAGGGTCGAGGGTTATCTCCGTTGCTTGTCTACCTTTTTTCTACCACACATTTTCCTTCCACTCAGCTTTCCTTTAATGTGCTTGGATGCAGCCCTCTGTGAACAGCCAGCTTTTGTATCAATGACATGTTGCAAATGGTCATTTTGTGGCTTACACTCCTTGTGGAAGGTGTCTTTTGATTATTTGCTTGTCAGTCCATGACTGTGTAGATCATAACAGAACATATCACCATTAAAATATTTTTTGTTGGTTTCATCTCACATAATATTCAATTTTTTCACAAACTGAAGTTTGGGTTTTTATAAACTGTAAAAATACGCTAGGAGAAACTGAATTCTGTGTAATGAATCTATATTATAGATTAATATTATTTTTTGGCACTGAATTGAAGAAAGAAACTTTTTGAGAAAGTTCTGATGAATTGAGAAGCATGTTTGAGTGTGTTTTCACCAGCCTGTCTAAAAGCAAGTAGTGCTTGATAAAGTTTCTGCTTCTTGAAGAATAAGTTGTAACAGAGTGAACTGGGATTTAGCTCCTATTTAATCTTCACCTCATAAGGACATCTTTAGCAATTATCTGCTTAGTTTTATAGAGCTACATTTGTACTATAACTGCAGAGCTGCAGCAAAGAGCCTAGCCCAGCTCACCATGTGTCAAACTTTCAGCACAGATGAATGTGGACTTTAATGTTCTTTGTAGGCTGCTGTGGCACCAGGAAGCAACAGAAGACATAGTGCAGGGCTGCTTCTGCTCTTCACTGGTGTAGTCTCTTGGCTGCTTAACATCATTACTGCCCTCCTGTCACCACAGCAACCGGCCTGGTCACATCCTTGGCAAAGTTTCAGCATTTGAGCTCAGTATGTATGAGTGTGTGTGCTTTAAATGGTGTGGATTTGACATATTCTATATCATGCACCGTACAGAGCCAATCAAGGCTTTTTGTGTGTCAGTAAGAATTTGTGGCCTGAAGGGAATAAATAAACACAATTTTCATTACTTTATATTATGACAGGCAATCCATTTTATTAACACTCCTCTACATCACCTTTGTTCCTCTTCCTCTGGTCCCGCGCCACTCACAGTGTGTCCTCAGGATGTGGCCACGCGCCTCCTGTGCCGACTAAAGGTTTAATAACGTTAAAAGGTTCACCACCCCCACACCTTTGTCTTCTCTCTTTCTCAGTAACCTCGCTCATTACGGGAATTACCAGTTATCATCTAATAATTCACCTGCCTGCTGAATGAGTCACTGTGAGTCTGAGAAACAGTGGTGGGTGTCAGGCGCATCTCAACGTGAAAGGGGTATTTATACTGCTCAAAAACCATGGAAGCTTTGATGGCAGATTGGCAAAAACCACAAAGAAAAAGTTTATCTCTACTAGGTTTATGGAAAAAGTTTCCTCTAGAGTGTAATATCCTGAAATGAACAGATTAGATATCAATAATTTATCAGAAGAAGCCCTAAGAGCGTGTTCATGTTTTTCTAAGAGATGTATCATTTCTTTGAGCTAAATAATAAATGGTAAAGTAGGGGTCGGTGCATCTGAAAGCAGTGAATTGTACCCAGCACTCTGTTGTGGACTTGCAGAGCTTTGCAAAGGTATACAAAGCCCTTTAAACTTGTTCACATTTTGTCACACTACAACCACAAGCTTTATTGTGTTTTATTGGGATTTTGTACAACAGAACAACTCAGAAAAGTGCATAGTTGTAAAACGGATGGAATATTATGTATTTCTTTCAAAAATCAGAGCACTGGACATGCGTTTGTGTCAACCCCCTTTTCCCAGGTACAACTACAAAAAAAGATACAACGCAACCAAATGTTTTTAGAAGACTGTATATGCATGAGTATTCAGGGTGATTTAACCTCAGTATAAATACAACTATTCTGCGAAGGCCTCAGAGGTGTGTTAGATAATATTAGTGAACAAACAGTAACATCAAGACAAGGAACCACAGCAGCTAGGTCAGGGATGATAAAAATAGGGTTAGGTAATAAAATAACATTATGAGCTTTTATGGAGCGCTGTGGAATCAATCCTCTAAAAATGGATCCCTCCGAGAATGTCAGTTCACCCAAACTGATAGGCCTGGCAAGGAGAGTGTTAGTCAAAGAATCAGACTACATAATAATGGTAAATGTCGGGCATCAACCATAGCAGCAATATTAATTTCAGATATCAATATCATCCCAAATTTTGACTGAAAGTAATGTTAACATTCTGGAGTGGAGTGGTGCAGCCAGAGTCTAAACTTTAATCAGATAGGAAAATTGTTGAGGGAGCTAAAGATTAGGGTGATGGCAGGGAGGCCTTCAGCTCATCACCAAGGAGAAACTGTTAAGATACCAGTGGAAAGATGGGTATGATTGCTGTAATGCCAGTAAATATTTTCCCATAGATTTTTGAGAAAGGTATAAATAATTTCCAACATGCATTTCATTTAATAAAATGTAAATAAATAAAGATTTATTTTAAAAATTACACTCCTTTTTTTGTTTTATTATCTTTTGATAGATGGTTGTCTCATTTACTATCATATAAACAGTTCTTGAGACCTTGAATTAAGAAGATTTGGAAAACATCAGTCGATAGATATAAAAATGATGGTGGATATGCCTCAAAATGGCAGTTCTATATTTTTTTATCAGTAAAAATTTTGAAAAGCTTGTTTCACTTTCCTTTCACTTACCACTTTGAGTTGGTCTTTCATGTAAAATCCCACTATAAATATATTAAATTCATGGCTATGATATGATAAAATGTGTAAAAGTAAAAGGGCATGAATACTTCTGCAAGAAACCACTGTTTAAATATGCTTACTTCCACCAAAATGTATGCTACAGTTTCTACAGTGCAATTAATTACCATAGGGTGTGATCTCTGTGTGCATTAAATTGTTGCTTTTGATGCTCTATGTTCATTTTGCTGATGTGTGTGGTTTCCTTAGTTCAGTATGCGTAACTGTTTGCCTGCTCTGACCTTTCCAACATATCAACTAAAACGGTAGCAATGCAATGTTAATTAGGACTGTAAAACACAGTACAACCAAAATCGCTGCATAATCATTTATTCACATATTTCTTTTCACATATTATAGTCTGTTATTGCTGCAGTTGAGGCGCCTTTCAAATTTTCTGCTTTCAGTATTCCCATAAAACGAGATTTCTTTGTCGTGTCTCTTTATATTTTTCATCTTCATGCATGCTGAGTATTACATTTCACAGGAGCAGGATGCAAATAAATAAAACAGTCACTTTTTAAGTTACATGTCATATTCTATTCCATTCTATTAATGCGTCTGTAACATGCCTGTTTCAAAGTCTGTAAAAGGGGAAAAATAAAACACTTTTTGAGACATAGTCTCCGTTAGAGAAGGGTTGAAGGCATAACAAAGAGCACATTAATACTAAATATTGTTAAAGCTGCAATCTATGGTTAATTTTCAGAAGCACCCAAGCCCCTGCTCCCTGCCCACATAGAGCCTATCCATATGTGATAGGGAAAAAGGCTAAGTGTAATTACTATATTTCATTTATGTACAGTAGCTTTGAAATATGGCACCAAATGTGCTTGTGAAAAAAGTTTGAGGTTATGCGTTAAAATATTTGTGACCACGTTATTTTGTTTTTTGTCCCTGTTTAACACAAAAAGGTCTGCGTATAATTCCATTCATAAGCTCTCAACAGCAAGAGCATTTTACAAGCTAAAGTAAAGATACTGGCATGATTTTCTGTTCTGAGAGTAAACGGCATGCCTTGGAGGCACCAGGAGCAACAAAGAGCACCGACACAGTGTTGGAAAGAAAACTCATTGTCAGTCTGTTCTCTGCTTGGCATCTAATCCATCAAAGCACATGAAGAAGAGTGACGTTTTTTTTTTTTTTTTGGTTTTTTTTTTTTTTAAAAATAAAATCCTGCAGCAACAACAACAACAATACAACTGAAATACTGTGTTCCAGTTTAAACTGATCATTCTAGTGCTCCTAGATTATGCTTGTTTAAAAAAGGTGCTTATTTATCCATCAAGTGACTATTCTCCAACAATGAGAAATAACTATCTCACTTTCAGTAATTCAGAATAATTTAGCATTCAGTTTCCCATACACACTCACTCCTGTGTATGCATGCATGCACTCGTGTAAGCTCTTGCATATGCACGTATGGAAAATTATATCTTTTTCTTTTTTTTTTTTATCTACGGCAAAGGCAACTAAGAAAGAATCGTAGATTTTTCAACCTCAGATTATCTTTACAGTATCTTAGTATTATTTGTAAATGCTCAGTTTCAGTTTTAGTTTCTCTGTAAGCACCTAGTGTCACCCAGGGAGAGATCAGAAAACTGGGAATACAAGTTTTAGGTGTCAACTCATAAAGGAGGGGATTCTTTTCTCTTCAAGAGTCAAAAATTCTGGTTGGTGACATGTTTTGTTGTGACTACACAGAGTCTGTGCTCTTGAATAATAAGGATTCAGTAGCCAGTCTTGTGCCCTACTGAGCAGGCCGGGGAAAAGCTCTCGTCCAAAGTTTTGAAGGTCCTCGAGCTCCCAGGCGGAGAAGCCTCTGTCAGACATATGCTGACTCACTAGACTGGGTCCTGCCCAGATTTGGGGCCTGGGACAGGTGTGAGACATCCTTCTTGCGTACTTCGCAGATGGACTTCCTTCGGGCCTGCACACCTCGGATGGCCGTCTTTATCTTCCTCCATCCAAGGTGGTTGAGCTCTGCCAGGTTGAGCAGCACACATATGCCACTTACAGCAAACATAAAGACCAGGAAGACAGTTTTTTCTGTCGGACGAGACACATAACACTCCACCTCCTTCACACATGGGTAGCGGTCACACTCAAACATCCCTGGGACGTTAAAGCCATACAGAAAGTACTGGCCGGCCAAGAAGCCTATTTCCAGGGCGTTGCGGAACACCACCTGGATGACGTAGAAACGGGAGATGCCTTCCTGCCGCCGCACTTTTGCGCTTTTGTGTGTTGGAAGGGCCCCTCGAGGTCCATTGGGGATCTCCTTGACATCCAAGTCATGATCGTCCTTGGTTTCAGGGTGCACCAGGATGCCGTTGATGTTGCGGGAGTGAAGTTTGCGAACGTGATGGTCATGGTGGCGACCGTGGTGACCATGCCCATGGTGGTCCATGTGAGAATGGAGTAGAGAATAGCTTCGATCACGCGCTTTGGCAGACTGGTGAACAGAATACGTGATGAAACACAGGCTTGGCGTGCACACCAAGATGATCTGAAAGACCCAGTAGCGGATGTGCGAGATGGGAAACGCCTTGTCATAGCAAGCCTGGTTGCAGCCAGGCTGCATGGTGTTGCAGATGAACATGATTTGTTCGTCTTCATACACCTTCTCGCCTACTATTCCAACTATTAGAATACGGAAGATCACCACCACTGTCAGCAGGATCCTGCAGAGACACAAAAGAAAAAGGA
Source organism: Anableps anableps (assembly GCA_014839685.1). NCBI lineage: Eukaryota > Metazoa > Chordata > Actinopteri > Cyprinodontiformes > Anablepidae > Anableps > Anableps anableps. Next base: position 11,911,362 of record CM026078.1, on the reverse strand, counting down.
ACAGGCAGGTAGGTAGGGGAGGGGGGGGAGATGGAAAAAGACGACATCATTTAATGAGAAGCAGATGTACCAATGTGCAGGAAGACCTGTGGAAGTGATTGTTCATTTCAGATGCTGAAATCCCTGTTCACTACATTCTAAATGGTGACTGGGTGTTAAGGGATTTTCCTTTTGCTCGTTTTTTTTCTTTTCCTAAACTGAAAGAAGATAAATTATTTTATAGTCACTATTCACTTGAAGGCACTGAAAGCAAGTACATTTGAGGCTAATAACCTAACTCTGCTTGAATGTCCAGGACTGAATGTGTGTTTAGTCCTGCACCTACCCAGATACTGTAAGAAACAATACAGGATAGTAATACTGTGCACATGTCAGCTCACTAATCATCTTTTATTGTTCTTTGTAGAAAATTTTGTTTTCAATGAAAAACAATTAAAAATGGCTTTTCCAGTAGCAAGTTACGTTAACCCCAAGATGGAACAAAAAAGAAGCAAAAATATTATAACACCCTAATTTTAGATTCAACACATCAATGAAACAGAAACTTTGCATTCAGAAAACACAGAAACAAGTAAATACATGACAGGATGTCAAACAAATAGGATGCTTGGTTTTAGTTTAGTTAAACTAAATTGAACTAAACTGAACTGGATGGATTTTTTTAAAATCCCTAAAAAGGACCTTGCACAGCCTTCTATTTACTGGTACAATATAGACAGGCTTTATTAAAATTAATTTCATTGAACTGAACCAACTGAAGAGAAAATGAAATGAACTGTAATAAACTGAACTGAGCAGAGCTGAATTGCCCTCCAGCTGCTGTTGTTAAACTAAATCCAGATAAGCTGAGCTGAATTTGTTGAACTAAGTTGAATTTGAATTAACTGCACTAAGTTAATTTGTAATAAACTGAGATAAACCAAACTGTACTCAGTTCAATTCTGTTGAATTACATTGAATTTGATTACATTACATTGAATATATTTGAATTAAGTGGGGTATAATTGGGTTGAATTCAGATGAACTGTACTTAAATGACTGAGTTCAGCTGAAATTAACTGGATTATTTTGTGTATTGGTGCTTTATAAAACACCTAATTTGAACAAAACTAAATGAACAGGGTTGATTTTATTTTCTTTAAAGTCGCTTGACTCGACTTGTATACTGATTCTGTATTAACAGCCTCCATTAAAGTGAATTGAACTGAATCGAATTAAACTGAGTTGAGCTGAATTTTCTCTAGAAGTAACTGAGCATAACTTGTTGTTTGGTACAATAAAAAAAATCATGAAACTGAATTCAATTGAACTGAACTGTGTTGAGTACAAGTCAGCTGAACTGAACTGTATTGAAAAGAACTGAACTGAAGAGTGTTTAATTGAACTGGTTAACTAAACTCAATGGAACAGACTTTACTGAGTTCAGTTTTAAAGTCGCTGAAATTAAAAAAAAGAGTAACTAAGTTCAATTTAGTTGAATTAGATGGACTTCATGTGAATTACATTTTTCCTGGCTTGACATGCTTTGTTATGTATTGGTGCTGTATAAACACTGAATTAAACTAAACTGAATCAAATGTAATTTTTTTTCTTTAAAGTGGGCTGACACGACTTGTGTGTTGGTGCTGTAAGCGGCTTCCATTACACAGAGTTGAATTGAACTGAATTAAATTGAAATCGAAACCCCTTAAGATGACTTGTAAGTGGTTCTACACAGTCATAATAAAAAGAAAACCCACTTGGCCATCTCCAGGGTTTTAACATATAAATAATCTGACCCTAGAAGATTCTAAATTTATGTTAATGTTTAAGTGTAAAAAAATTTTAGATTCCACCATGTTATTATTTACAGTATTAAATGAAGAAGAAGCAAAATCCTCTGACATGTACAAATAAACTCTTGAATTTACTAAGCCCTTGAAGCCCTTGATCTCTCTTCTTACCATGACTGCAATGATGATTCCAATTAATGTTTCTGTTACACTGAGGGTTTTCTAGATATTGATGCAGTTTGCACCTCATGGCCACCAGAAAGTTTATTTCATGTTTAAGTGTCAAAGTTTGAGAGCTTTTGGCAATGCATCACTTTAAATTCTTTGCACTTATTGAAACAAAGAATATGACTCTCCTCTTCCAGATTTCATATAATCAAACTATTGTCAGCTTTTTCTCTGAAGCATATATGCTGAACCATCAAGGGTGGGTGTTCTAAAAACTGTCAGGACCTCCCATTGAGCATTATTAGAGCACTGCTGCAGTTATAGAAAACTGTGTCCGGGGACAAGCAGAGCTACAGAGTGGTGCAGCTGCTTTTTAAGGCCTCTGAGAGACTGATGTGCTGCACTGTTACATTCTGGTGTTGATCCAGCATGGGCACTGCAGAGGAGGACTGGGGCTTTAGGGCTGCACAGTCAGCTCTTTTTAATGAGTAAGGAAAGTCGGCACATCATGGGGGCTCCCCAATACTTACGCCACAATGCAGAGGATCTGCCTGTAGTCCTCCTGCATGGAGGAGGTAATCACTTTTAAAACACTTGCTTCTGAGCACAACAGAGACACTTACTATGCAAGTTAGGGGACAGAGAAAATAGGTTAGAAAACCCCTGGTAGAAGGCATTCACTAAGGAGGGCTTAAGTGAAACTGTATTGATGAATTTCTTTAACAAGTGAATTGCTGCACTTTCTAGCTGCATTAAGGGGAAATTCTGGTAAAAAAAAGAAACAACATTAAGGAAAAAAGCTGTAAAGATTGATAAAAGGGGAAGGAAGATGTCTGAATCCAGGATTCCTTGTGGAATGAGATAATAAATATCTCTGAACAGCATGACTGGGGTGACAGTTTGTTAAAGCACTGTGAGACAGGTGAAGATAAGAGCAGAGAGGAGCATGTGTTGACATAAAACAGACTTAAAATAGAGCAGAGTGTTGCATTACGGCTGTTCCTACCCCACCTGTGTTTATCTGCTTGTGTGTGATTTTTTTCTCAGTAGAAAAAAAAAAAAAAAAGACAGACTCGAGGATGCAGAAACAAAGACAAAGACTCAGCCATGTGTGCAAAATGGTGAACACATCCAGCAGCCTGTGCTCAAAACAGCTGCGAGTGCATATGCTACACTGACTCTGAGTGCGTTTGATAACCCGAATGAGTGCAGCTTCCCTGCAATTTTAGAATTTAAAATTTTGCATGTAATTTACATAATATACATATATCCTGTTCGCTCAAACTGAGTAGGATCTGGAGGTTTGGCAGCCGCAGGTTTAAGTGGACACTGATGGACGCTGACACAGACACTTTTATGCTGTTTGTTTCCAAAAATAACAGTCTGGGATCACTTTATGTTCTGTTATTTCTGCTATTTTCATTTTTGCCACAATCAGATTTTGAACGAAAAGTTCAGATTACATTAAAAACACTGTAAAATAGCCCTTTGGTGCTGAACATCTAACATTTACCAGCTGTGATGAATGACCAAATTTTCTTACAGTGCTTGCAATGTGTCCAACATGGAGATAACTATTTTCCACTGAGTGGAAATATAAACATGCAATGGAACACTCAACTGGGGGGACAACATTTTCTTTTTGATGTTGAATGCCATAACACTCGTGCCTTCAATAGCTCTCTGGGTGGGAAGCCATATCCCTCATATCAAAAACTTCCACTTGTTATGCATCATGAAGTTATTTGATGCAAACAGAAATGGAAATCTTTGGTTGGCTATGTATAAATATTTAACTGTAATATTTGTTCACATGATGTATTATACTTAGGAAAAACTATTCTGTTTTAATATCTAAAAGTCACATTTTGTTTCAGTTCAAAATCTGCTTCTTTTCTAAATATTGATCATGACTATACATACTGCATTGTCAAACTTTAACAGAGTCAACCCCCGACCTAAATGTTTATATGGTGAAGAGCACAAAGATAAGATGGTTTTTTGATGCTGTAAGGATTTTTTTTTTCATAGCTCTGTTTCTGTCTGATCTATAATAGAAGGTGGTTGGCAACAGATGGCTTATTTCACCAATAATAGACAGCGTATAAGATCTCTGCAACATAATTTAGCATATAACCACTTAGCAGTCAACTGAAAATATGCAAGATGTTCTGTCCAAGCCAGTGGCCTACTCATTAAACACTCTTCTCTTCCAGCTTAATGCACACTTTACACCAAGGCTTATATCCAAGGTTTAATTAGTGGTGGTCTGAACTCTCAAGAGTCATCTCTTTGTGCATTCATTTGTGGCTTTGTTCCTTTTACAGTACCCTCACCTCCCATATACTGTGAGCCTTTTTTTTTCTACTTTAAGGTAAACGAACTATTGTGGCATTCATATTAATTAAAACTACCACAATGCATTAATATCTATTGGCGTGTTAATGAAACTTAACAAAAAAAAAAAACCTTTACACTTTATATAATACTGTAAGACGACTGAAGTCCCTGAAAAGTGTAAATTCATTAGACCAAGTTTTTCATTACAAATGGAACCAAAAATGACTCTATTTTCATCTAACTGCAGTTAACTAATATTTGTCCTAAAACTTGTACCTTGAACCAGTTTTCTCACATTGTATGATCATGGAGTGATGTTATATTCTTAGATTATAAAATTAAATGAAATAGGATCAGACTGGATCCAGAGTTTTAACTCTGAAAAAACTGATGTGAGTAAATGTGTTGGTTCCCATTCACTGATTGGTATAGCATAAATTATGTCATAGGTCATACTTTTGCATTATTATTAACAGAAGTGGATAAACCTTTTGTTTGATGTTACAGTGCCAGAATTAGTTTGCAGCTGCAGTTCTCTCACTGCAGCTTTGTTCACCTCGGTGGTTACTTTGCAGATTTACCTGTAGACATTCATTACTGCAGTATTGGTCATTCATATTGAAGCAGTTTTTGTCGTAAAAAAAAAATCTCAAGATGTTGCATGTATTGAATGCTTTAGCAATCTGTGTGTGTGTTTGTGTGCACACCAGTGCTGGATAACAGGATAATCAGCATGAGGCGGATTGCTGCATTAGCAGAATGCACTGAGGTTATCTGCAAACATCAGTGTTTTAAGTCCCGCAGAATAACAGGCCAATACTGTTAGCTGGAGCAGATCAGAACAGTAAAGCCCAGAGGCCTGAACCTGCAGAATATTCAATAACCATCATAATTTATGAAAAAAAAGGGTTCAGAATTTTAAGTGTCTTATGCCCAAAGGGGAGGATGCAAAAATAAACTCACGTGCTGAGCCAAATTGCTAAAGACAACATGAAAAAGATTCAGGCATTACAATAAATGGAACCTTTAACAAAAGGTTCTTTAACTGAAGGGTAAAATATCACCCACATCAGTCTCCCTCTCATCACCTCATTTAGCTGCCTTCCTCCCAGAGGACTTCCTCCAAGTTGAGACTAATGATTATAATTTCAAAGGCCTCCTAAATCCCCCTGCTGTCCAATAGATGTTATTGGATTTGAAGAAAATTGATGTGTACTCCCTCTATGTGGTCTTACATTCAGAACTTCTCATTTTCATCTATTTGCTCTGCAGAGACAGTTGGCATTTTATGAAACTTCAAAAACCAACAGCAGCATGTGGGGAAGTAGAAGTAAACATCTAGACCAGGGGTGTCACATGCATTTTTATTTTGGGCCATATCAAGATCACGAATGTCCTTAAAGGGCCTGTAATGGCAGAATATATTGATAAAACTACCCATTAACAAACTGTTAAAAATATTAAAAGCTGTCTCTGCATTCAATGAGTACTTCTTGAAATTTAATAATATTGAAAATCTTTTCAAATTGATGTAATTTGGCAGAATACAAATAAAAACTGCTCCAATTTGATTGATAAAATAATATTTAAGCACAGCTCTAGAGGGCCACAGAAAAACTGTGGATTTGGCCCCTGGGCCTTGAGTTTGACACATGTGGTCCAGAGGGATGACAAGAGAAGGGAGTAAAGATACGGGAGTCGAGCTTCTGCGCACGTGAAGCCCTTCAAACTAGTCTGCTGACTGACCTGTGTGATTTGTGTTTCACTTTATGCTTGCTGCTCTTCAGCTGGTGTGTTGGCTGGACATGCAAGCCCTGTCTTTCCCAGAGGCTTTCACGCAGATGCACACACACACACACACACACACATAATACACACACTCAAACACGAAAAACTTCATTCATACAACAGCTGCTGCTGAAGGCCTTCAGGGAGAACAGAGCCCTCCTATGGCACAAGAGCAGATGCATCAGCAAACACACTGCTTTTCCCTCTTGCATAAAATTTCTTGCTTTAAAATGTACAAAGGGGAATTTCTGCACGTGCAGAAGCAGAGACAGGACTGCGTGAGGATTGCATTTCCTGAAACATTTCTCCCACCAATAAGATCAGGTCATAAAATTAGGTGACTTAATTATTAGAGTGCTGGAAATCTGGAAATCTCAAGATTTTAGCTCCAATGACTGTCCCATCTCTTCTAACCAGTTTCCTTATTCATGCTGTAGAAAGCATCCCCACAGCATGATACTGCCATCCCCATATTTCACGGTGGGGTTGGTACATTGAGGGAGATGTGCAGTGTTCATTTTTCCAGCACACACTATGCCCTTTATTTACAGCTGCAAAATATGTTGTGTCTCTAACTTGTACTTAATTCTCAATAACATGAACTTAAAGTTTTGGTTATTCTTTTTTAAAAATAGCTCAAACTCAATCAGCGGAGATTCTCTGCTGCTCAAGCTACAATATATGCTTTAAAGTTCTTCACAAAAACTTTCTTTCTGACCGGCCTTTTGTGTTCTTTGGTCTATATGTGCTGTTTGATCTCTAATGTTTCCTACCAAACCTCTGAGGCCTTCACAGAAGAGCTGTGTTTACACTGAGAATAGTTTACACAGCAACTGCATCAGAAAACATATTTGTCTGCTCACAGCAAATTTCTTGCTTTACTGTATTTCAGTAATAAAACTTAATGGTGTAAATCAGGACAAAAGACAAGTCTCTGAAAGACTGCATGAGAATAGTTATCTGTGGAAACTCTCTGGGGTAAAGATATTCCTCCCGCCCATACGTTCTCAATAGTAAGCTCCACTGATTACTGATGGCACCGTGTAATGAATAAAGACCTTACCAGGCCTCAAAATTAGGCAGCTTAATTATCAGAGTGCAGACATTTCTTTTCTCTCATCCCTCATTTCCTCATCCACACTCCTCTCTTAAACTGTTTTAATAGTTTCAGGCTTTGCCCACGTATCAGGCAGTAAAGCAGACAGCCAGGGGTGATGCTAAAAGTGGGTGTAACAATTATTTTAATACGGGCTCAGCTTGTGTTCCCTCAACTGAGGCGCTTCAATTAAGACATTTGTGAGAGATTCCGTTGTTTTTTTATTATTTTAGAGTAAAATCTTTAGGTTTCATTCATGCAACAACAGAATTAACAGTAGCAGAGATGTAATTATTTCACTTGCTCATTCAGCATCTCTAAGGAAATTGGTCTCCAGCTGTTTTACAGGAATAAAGAACAAAATGGGGAAAAACGATTGAGGCACTCAACAGGTAGTAAGTGAAGCAAAAAACGCTAAAGGAATGTTGAAAACAGCTAAATCTATTTACGTTGTACCAGTGATAAATTCAGATATGAGGAAAACATTTCCAGTTAGGTAACACTTTTTGTTTAGAAGTCTTTTTTTTTTTTTTTTTTTTATTAAACAAAAAACAATATAGTGGGCTCTGTGAATAAACAATTTGCACACACAGCTTTTCTGTTTTCGCCACAGCCTAACCATGCATGTCTGCACAACACACCAGATCCTGCTTGTTCACATCTCATTTGTCTTTATGTCATCTAAAATTACCCTTTCATTTCTATTCAAGCAAAGAACGGGAAAGCTTATACAGTACATCTAACATAACTTGAAAGCTTCAAATGAATCACATCAGCATTTCCATTGGAGCCCGTACCAGCACTTTATGCTGATTGAATCAAAATAAGCGTTTTTAAAATATTCCATAAATCTCATATTTGCTTGTCAGAATTTGAAGTAAAGACATCTGAGGCAAATATGGGGGAATAAGAAATATAATTTTAGCTCAGAGCAAAACATGTCTTTTTGGAGATTAATCTTTGGTTATTTTACCTTTATGCTTTACATCACCTCCTTCATTTTATGTAAACATTCATTCAAACTTCCAGCATTAGGATAATTTGTTAAATTACATATCACCTTTCCACAGCCTTTTATGTTGGAATGCATGTGGAAAATATCGCAGTAACCCTAATAAAATCTTTTTTTCCTTAAACATGTTAGTTTGAATTAAAAAAAAGTACTTTTCAGATGAAAATTAGTTATTTGTTGTACTCCAATTAAAACTGAAGCAGATGACATGGACATGTTTTCCACTTCTGTCATATTGGACCCTGACTCGACTGACTTGGCACAGCCCCACTTGGCCATCTTGTGCAGAAGAAAGCAAAGATGTGGAGGGGTGTCCAAGTATGTGGAAGAGAATCTGATCTGACATAGCACTGTAATGTCCATAAATAATTTTGTTCAAAATTAAAGCTTTGCTAGAGAAAAAAAAACATCTTTGCTAAAATAAAACACCAGGAGTTCAAGCTGTCAGGCAACACTCTGGTTATAATTTTCATAGCTTGAAATAAGTTAAATGGTCTTTTTTTTTTCAACACAGATTCTGTGTGACCCTTATAAACAAGTTGCTGTCACCGGTTGCTGTCAGTCCTTACTGTTATATCTAACTCTGATTATGCTACATAAAGTGGTGATGAACAATGTAATTTATGTAATTTTTTTGTTAGCTTTATAATCTATTTGTAAAAACAGCCTTTCAGTGAGATTTATAAACAGCTGGGCAAATTTAACCCAATTGTAAATCCTGGGGGGAGAATGGAGGATCTTGGATTCTTTGGATAAACTTCTTATTCATTGATAACAGAAGTATAACAAACATTGAAGCAGATGGCATGTGGATAGGGCTGTATTTTGAAGGATGTGGGACCCTGGGCTAGAGAGAGTTTTGGGGCCCTACCCACATAAGTTTCTTTTATGCATGTGAATTACAGTGGACTGATAGTTGGAGATGCATCAACTTCAAGGGTTGTTGGCGTCTTGATTTTTTTTTTTAATTTTATTTAAAATGGAATGTTGAAATGTATGCCCCTCTAATTAAGAAATGGAATCTTTATTAGGATAACAGCAATCAAACCATTGTTACAATTGTTCATCGGCTTTTTGCATGTTTTCACCGATAGTTTAACTATTTATGATGATTTGCTCCAAGTTATAGCAGCTGGAAGAACTCCTTGTCATCACCCTAATCTGTATTTTACTATCATTACCCTGCTGCACAATAAAAAGGCAGACATAACAAGCAACACTGTTGAAACTAGGTCTAAACGTGTTGTTCCCAATTGTGTACATGATAGCAATAGCCCTGAGGAATTGTTAGCTGCTACAGGAAGAAAAGCAACTATTGAAAACTCCAATCAGCCGTAACTTCAAAGGTTTTATGACCATTTAAAAAACATTTATAGATATTTTTTTTCCCCACCCCATGTTGCAACTTAAGCCAATCATTTCTGTAATGATCATGTTTGGTCAATTTAATTTTGATTTTACTGAGACATAACAATAACGCCAATGATTTTAAACCACCATGATATCAGTGATATCCTACCACTGTTTATAGGATGGCAAGCCTGTCCAGAGCTTAGACTGATATACCAACATCTGCTTACATTGGAAACAAGTTCACAGTTGCGACGTTTTACACAAATGCTTCCCTGCGCTGGCCCCACATTTGAAGCTTTTTACATCTCTGCACTATTTTTTTCTAATATAAAGTCAATTTAGCCCTGTAACTTAGCTTAAACCTGAAAACTTTGAATGAGATATCTTCTACAGCTTCACATATTTGATTTCACCGTCCACAACCCAGGGGTGCACCCACCACCCATTGACAGGACATGCAAATAACCAATAAAAACTTTATTTGAGGTACAACTGACTAAGATTTTTTTTTTTTTTTTTTTTTTTTTTTTTTTTTTTTTTTTTTTTTTTTTTTGAGTGTTTATGCCACCCCCAAATGAATCCTGTTCTGAACAGCAAGCCATATCACTCATTTCAAAAACCTCCGCTGTGTGTTGCATTTCATTCCAAATTTGCCAGGTGGCTGCTTGTGTAAAAATGCTTATCAATGATCATGTGATTAATTTTTACATAAATCTTACCAATTTGAACCCAACTATAAATTCGTTGTTGCCTTTAGAAATGCTACATTTGATTGACTATGGCTTGCAGAACATTATAATAGACTATGTATATTATTTTGCTGATCTAATGGATCTGGGATTTCCCCAACAATCTGCTTTTTACCCTTGACAGTAACATTCACTTCCTGTTTATCTGTGGCATATGACTTGTTCTGTGTTGTCCTTAGATGAAACATTAGTAATTAAATTTTACAAACGTTTAATGCAAAGCACAACATTTTTGTTTTGTCTCCAGATGATCTACTGGAACTTATTGAAATATTTTACAAGCCAAATTATCAACAAGTCATATTAAAATAGACAGGAAAATGCTACCATTAGCCTAGCATTTAACCTAGCAAAGTGCTTCACATGAAAACATTGTCAGCAGAAGCAAGATCTGTTTATTAAAAACTGTAGCTGTATGTACTGATAAAATAGATGTTACTATCGAGAAAACTGGATTCTGCAGCATCTGGAACATCATTGGTGAGTCAGATAAGTGGTATGCAGTACTCATGAAGTGCAGAGTGTTATTTTACTACACTCTAAATCTATAGAAATTATCAGGTATATGCATGTTACTGCTTTTAATTAAGACATGGACTTGGTTTTACAAATGACTGTTTTTAAATAGCTTGGATCAGTAGGCTGTTGGGGACACATTCCTGTTTGATTCATTTCAGTGTCTCAAAAAGTGCAGCAACAAAATCAATCAAGTAAAAATCAAATTGAAATCTCTTGAGTTTCTAAACTTCACTTTCTTTGGAGCAGGAATTTAGTGTATTTGCCATAATATTGATGACTATTTCTGTTGTTCAACAGGTCATTTCAAACCAATAGTGACACCACTTGATAAGTAACCTACAAGTCTTCCTTTCCACATATTCCCTTTGCCAGAGGCCCAAAGCCTTAGAAATGGGTTTATAACCCTTTTCAGACTGATAGGTGTTGATTACTCTGTTTCTCATCTGTTCTTGTATTTTCTTTCAAGTCGGGCATGTGTGACTTTTGAGAGCTTTTAGCCACTTCATGTTTCAGGACAGGTTCTAGTTAGATAATTTCTTAGTTGCAATCTGACTGGGTGTGGCCAGTGAAACTGAACCTGAAATTGGTTGATCACAGTTATTTTTTGGCACTTCATGATTTTGAAATCTGCAAGAAAGTAAATACTTTTCTTGCCATTTTATATTTCTGAATACAGTCTATGTAGCTCAATATTAGTGTAAGGAAAAAACTGATCTCCTGTCTTTTCCCCATTAGAGCATTTAGTACAGTTACGACTTCTTCAGTTCTTACAGTTTGAAAGGTTGGTCTGTTTTATAGCTAGTTTCATTGATTTGGTTAGACTCCTATTGTTAGTCTTTGCCAGTTAATCTCTAAAGACTGAATTCAATCAGCTTACAGTCCAATAGGACAAACTGTAATGTAGTTCTGTGAATGCTTGGGAGTTGTAAATGCATCGTTACATGTGTAAAATTATAGCAATATGGATCACGTATGTAATTTATAGGGATCACATACATAACGCATTATAAAGTCTCCACAAATACGCCAATCGCCGATTGCTTGCTAAAATGAATAATAGCCTGTGATGAACAAAAGCCGAACTCAGCTTATCTGCAAAAATCGCCCTGTCAAATAGAATAATCAATAGCGTTCAACATCAGCTATTGCTGCACAAATAAAGCAATGACAACTCTGGATGCACGCAGAAACAGTTCGATTCAAATCACAGCAGTGGTGGATGATGGATTACAACTTCGAACCCATTGCTTGACAATATTTCCCTTAGCAACAAATAATTTTTTGGCAGAACAGGTCTTTTTCAGGGGAAGGGTTTTGAAAGTTACATGAAATATGTCCTGTCTTAGTGTTTTCTGATAGGATGATGCCCTCAATTTCAGCAGAGTATTCCTGTGTCTCGGATTATTTTAGGAGATCTAGAGTGCCCTCCTTAATGTAGGGTACTTCCATCTTGTGGATATCCTGACCCATTTAGGAAAAAGTGAAGAGAATGTGTCCTTTAAAAACCACAAGAGTGAAAAACAGCAGTGCAGAGCGCCAGACAGTGTGTATATTTTGCTTTTAAAGTCAACAAATAAGGATTTCAAGTTTCATCCAGCATTTCACGACATTCCTGTCCTTTTTTAAGCCTTCACAGCAATGAGATATTTCATACACCACTTTGTTCACTGCAATAAAAGGCTGGTCAATTCTACATCCATTTTTAATGAATGACTTGACACGTGTTGCAACTTGAAACAGGCAGCACACAACATTTATTAAGAATTTATGACTTATATTGCTAAAGTGGGAAGCGATAGATGATAAATAATAGATCGAGTTTGTTATGCCTGCATAGGGTATGAAATGGGGAAACTGATTTGGACATTTACATCAGCATAAAAGAACATCTTTATTCTACTAAACTAAACAAAAATGCCTCTTATATATGGTGCAGCTTTTTTAATGAACAGGAAATTAACATACCAAACATTTGTTAGCTAGCTTTATCAGTTGAGGTTATACATAATAAGTTTACATGCCTTTTTTATTTTATTTGAGCAGTGGCTCCAAAAGGAAGCAGCTCTGACACAGATTCCCTGGACTGAGCCTCTGCAGAGAGCAAACTTTTTCTGCTTCCTCTGCGTCCTACTCTCTCTAAATGCACTTTTTTTGTCCTACCTCTACAACATCTCCTTCTTATCCATCTGGCAGGTTTTATCATTTGATCTTTCCTTAGATCCTTCTAGGCTTCCATTTATTGCTGCCTCTTGTGATTTCTTACTCCTCTATTAGTCTTTGGCGCTGGTGTGACTACAGCATTGCAGTCTTGTTGAAGATGCATCGACACTCCTTCTTCCTTCCTTCCTCCCTTCCTTTTTTTTCCTCCCTACCTGCAAGATATCAAATCTTATCACATTAAGGAGCATCTGCCATGTAACCATTGGTTAACCTGTGGCTTATGCATTAAGTACATACGATTTTTTTCTTAAGCATGCTGTGTGTTAGAGCTAACAGTTTAGGTTTTTTTATGCTCAGTATTGTGCTATTGTTCTCTATAGCTGACATCATACAGGAGGGGGAAAAAATTAACAAAAGCAGATGGTGGGAGATGCTAGACAACAGTCGTCCACATTTAGTTATCCTTTTGGCAGATCAGTGCAATTAAGTATTTGTTTTCCCTGCGGGAACAAGCACTGTATTTGCATTATGTACAAATTGTAATCATTGTGTGTAAAAAGAAAAAGAAAGAAAATTAAAAACATTTCACTGTGCCTTGTATGGTGCAAAAACGATTCATAGGCTATTCCTTGGACTTTGCACATTTTGTCTCTATGCAACCACAAACTTGAATGTATTTTATGGGATTTTTGTGATAGACCAACACAGAGTAGTGCACAATTGTGAAGTGAAAGGAAAATAATACATTGTTTAGAAATGTTACAAATACCAAAATGAAAACTTGGGTCTACATTTGTATTTAGGTATCTATTGCAACTAGTAGTTGTGAACTCTACAAATTTAGGTTTTATGGAGGATTGGCAAGAAGAAACCAAACCTTTGTTGAACCAGTTTAACACAAGCCACGTAGTGGACACAGCAAATTATGCTGAAAAAGGTACTATAGTCAGATGACCAAAACTGATCTTTGATCCTGAATACACCTGACTCCACAGTGAACCATGGAGGTGGCATCACAGTGCTGTGTGGATGCTTTTCCTCAGCAAGAACAGAAAAGGTGGTTGGAGTCATGAGAAACTGGTCGGAGCTAAATGCAAGACAACCAAGGAAGAGAACCTGTTTAAAATTTCAAAGCGCTTGACACTGGAGTAAAGGTCCCCCTTTCAGCAGGACAACAGCCCTAAACATAAAACCAAAAGCAACAACGGAATGGATTAGAGTGAAGCATATTCATGTGTCAGAATGGCCTAGTCAAAGTCCAGACCATTGAGAATCTGTAGCAAGACTTGGAAAGTGTTCTTAAATGTTTTCCATCCACACTGAATATTTTGCCTGAAGAATTGGCACAACTTTCAGGTTCTAGATGTGCAAAGCTCTGCAAAAGACATGCAGCTATAGTTTTAGCTAAAGGAGGTTTTTACAAAGTATTGACTCAGAAGGCATAACAAAAAATGCACGCCACATTTTTCAGATCTTTATTTGTAAAAAATTTTCTAAACTATGTGTCCTATATTTCCTTCTGCTTTACAATTATTTAGTATTGTGTGTTGGTCTGTTATACAAAATCTCAATCACATACATTACAGTTGGGATTGTAACATGTCAAAATGTCCAAAAGTTTAAAGGCATAAATACTTTTGCAATATTTATAAACACACACACACACACACACACACACACACACACACACACACACACACACATATATATATATATATATATATATATATATATATATATATATATATATATATATATATATATATATATATAATTTTAGACGATTCATAAATAAGTTATGTATAAACCCATGAGACACAAAACAACCACCAACATTATCAAGGCAGCCAATTCAGTTTAATACAGCTGTACCCTCAGCATAAAATGTGTTATTCATTTTTGTGACAGTTAGGCATTTAGAGATCCACAAAAGCCACAGCACAGCACTGACTAATGCAACCTAAGTACTTTCCATTATGAAACCTAATCAAATAGGCCTGAATATCTCTGTAAGCATGTATTTTAATTAAATACATAGAGTGCATAAATAGCTCTGGCTCTGTCCTCTTAGGAAGCTCCCTCTGCCCATTACAACCACAAATTTCATTAATTCCCCAAACTGACAGAGCAGCTGAGACAGGTTGTGGCTCTTTTTCAACATATTTAATGCTCAAAGCCCCACATCATTGTAACTTTAAGCACAGGGTTCTTTAAATATGTAGTGGTCTGTAAATGAAGTTATTGCAGCCTTGATAATGCTTTCTTATTATGTGTAGTGATGATTACAGACATTGGTTATCCATGCACACACTGTACACAGACCAGTCAGATCACAATACATAAAATTAGTCTCTGAATGAGTCACCATATGCACAGCACCTGGTTAGTCAGAGGCTTAGAAGTAATTCTCAGTTGTCATTCTCCTTTCAAGACCATAATTAAGCTAACCTATGCCGCTCCATGAAGATGGTCCGATTCTATTTCTGTATTTCTGGGCTAATTACCTATCCTATGCCTGGGCATAGGTTAGCTTAAAACCTACAATTAAGAATCAGCTTAATTGTAGCTTCATCAGACAGTCTAGTCATCTGACAGAGGAACTACATTTGTTGATTGGCGCTCAAAAAAAGATGACGGACATGCAACCATGTTTCAGAGTGATGCAGGGAAGACTTTTCAGTCATGGGGAGACATCTTCTATTTCTACTTTGGAAACACAACCTTTGTGCTACAAGCACACACATGCAAAACTGTTATGTTAAAAACAAAAATGACACACACAGGCTGGACGTCCCTACTCATGATGTGGTCATTGAACAGTGGCTGCATGCTCTGGCCACACCCTGTGAAGTGTTAGACTTCACGATGCACAACAGTGCCACAGTACATCACAGTTGTTTATGTTCACAAGTGCAATGGAGCACACCTGACCATCCGCAACTGAACCGTTGGGGGTGGTCAGTGGTGCAGTAGACTTGAACCTTTCAACCCATAGAGGTCAGTGTATAAATTTGGACTTGGTGTATAATTTAGTGTGGAGTGGCTCAGTAACAATCTAAGAGGTGAACAATTCTCCAATTTGCTGGTACATCCATAGACATCATTGTCAAAATTTAATGTGTAAGGTGTCAGTAATGTTCTGACCATGCAGACACATGCTTAGGATTTGGAATCAAATTGTTATCTTTAGTAGAGTTGTTAAAACTGAAAAAAAAGAAAAAATTGCCTCTCTATAGGTAGAAAGCCCAGATCTAGACCATTGCTTCATGATAAACTGTAATAACCTAATGAAATTCTTAAAATATGGAAACTACTGTATAATTCTTCACTATTTTTAAATTAGGGTTTCCTGTAGACAGACTAGATATAAAAACCACATGATTTTGAAAAGGATAAAAAAGAAAATTCAGGGATCTATAACCAAAAATAATGTACAAAGCGAATACTAAAGACAATGTAGCTTGTCTCCTATTTCCTGGTCAAAGTGAATCGAAGACAGACTGGGAAGCTCCTAATGTAACAGCTAATACCCTAGGGTCACCTAAAAAGAGCCATGTAGGACAAACACAGTCTGAGGGAGGCCAAATACAGAGGGATCATTTACAAAGCATCTCAGTGTAATCAGCACTGTATCACATAGCTGTGGTCGCTGTTAAGCTACTCCTTATGGGGACGGGGGGGGGGTTCTGTTTTTCTCTAGCTCATAGGATCGCTTTCTCAAAGTAGTGTTGTTTTCACCACTGAAAGACAAAAAAAGGCATGAAGAATTTACCTGCACCAATTAGGAAAGCACTGCTTGTTTAAATGTGGTACTTTTTAAAAATCAGGTAACCCTTTATAATGTTCACATGCCTGAATAGTACAAGAAAGCATTGCATCTTCAGAGTATTCATTATGATTTTGAAAGAAGTAGCAGACAAATTGAGAGTTGCTTCTGTGCCTCTGTAAAACTGTAGGTGGCTTGAATTATCCAGAGATTGATTTTCAGCGTTCTTTGCACCCTGCGATTGCAGGGTTTCATTGATTCAGCTGCCAGGACGGGATTTTAAAGCTGCATTAAGTAATTTTTTTTCTCTTCATTTTGACCACTAGGGGGCGGAAAGACTCCAAAACATGTTCACAACAGTTAGCATCTAGCTTATGAAGTTGTTACGGCTGACATATTAGCAAACAGTTGCCTACTCACATATCCAGCAGAAACAGAGCAACACGGACATCCCTTTGGTCTCCTTTGTCTGGCCACCTGTTGAATGTAATTCCAACATTCACTGTTGCTTTAGCCTTTGTTTGCTCCTCTGGCTCATGAGAAAAATATGTGTACCATTTTGTATTCCTAAATGGCCGACTTCCTTCACCAGCTCTCCAAGTTCGTTGAAATCTCACGAAGATCAGCTAGCTCGTCTTATCTCCTGCTAGACAGCCAACTCTGCTTCGGCTGATACTGAGCGAAGTTAGAAAAATGTCTGTGTAGTGATTCATGTCTTGAAGTAGTTTTCTGAGAGTTGTCAGCGAATCCAAGAATGAAAAGGAAACTTGTGATTTATATGAACAAAGATATTGCTGAATCAACCTCTATATCTAGCAGATTTGCAGGTTTTCATCCCACCTAAGAATTAGACCAGGTGATTTCATTGGTCAATACTCTTTCAGCAATCAAATTGGAACTGACTGAAATTATTTGGTTCAGTGCAAGGTTGGAAGGGAAATCTCCACCACAGAGAGTTCCACAGTCCAGATCATTTTTGGGGATATCTTAAGAGGAGGGTGGGAAACTACTTCTCACAGGCCAGCATCCTGCATGTATGCGTTTCCCTGCTTGAACACACCAGACACAAATCCAGAGATAATTCAATGATTTGAATCTGGTCTTGGAGCAGGGACACATCAAAAACTGACAGGACTGCCCTCGAGAACTGAAATTTTCCGCCCCTGTCTTAGAGGCTCCAATCATCTGTACTGCTTTGATGCAGTTCCAGTATCACTGGTTTGTCAGATTGTTTATAGTGTTCTTATAGTGCCTGGCAAAGGTTTTCATATACATTATGTTTTTTCATATTTTATCACTTATAACCACAAACTGTAATGTATTTTATTTTGATTTTATGTGACAAACTTACACCATGTAGCACAAAATTGTAAGGTAAAATAATGATACATGGTCTGATATTATTGTTATTATTATTATCTTTTTTACACATAAACATCTGAAAAATGTGGCTTCCCATCTACTCTGACCAGCTACCCTTTCCTAACTCCACCAGGCATCTCCAAAGTATGATGCCACCACCACCATGTTTCACACTGGGGATGGTGTTTTCAGGGTGATGCGAAATGTTAGTTTCCCACTTTCTTCTACATGGTTGCTGTGTTGCTTGCATGACTTGTGGTAAAATACAGAACAAATCTTTTTCCATTTTAGGCCAGATTTGTTGAGTGAACAAATAATAATGGATTCTTCCATCTGAGCTGTTGATCTCTGCAGCTTCTCCAAAGTTGTGATGCGCCTCTTGCCTACTTTTTCTGAAAGCTCTAGGGTATGAACATATCTGTTAGGTTTGCCTTTGAAACACACAGTTTAGCTGACATCTCACAAGACTTCATGGCACTGCATTGTATTTATGGGTGCCAGAGTTAAGAGGATGGAATAAAACCTTACGGTACATTTCTCAGATTTTTATAGGTATAAAGTATTTGACATGTACCATGTAGCTTATGTTTGCAGTGCACTATAATAAAATACAGTATTGTTATATCAAATGAAATACTACTAAATATATTAAAGTTTGTGGTTGTAATGTGACAAAATGTAAAAAAAAATAAAGAGTGATTTGAATAATTTTGCAAGGCTCTGTATTGGCCAGTTTTCAATCCTATAACTATAATAGGGAAGGTTGAAACATGCCCTTGCTCTACACTACCTGTGATCAGGGTTAATGAAGAGAGCATGACCACATTAACTGTTTCAAAGGTTTTCCATTTCTTTTTCTTCTAATGAGCAAATTTTCAAATTACACTCTGATGCATCCTGGTTTCACAGGCTGGGCAACATTCACTTTTCCAAATGAACATCCAAGTGGGACGTTTGGATGGTGTTTAGTCGGGTGGAAAATTCTACTTTTGCATCCCATTAATCACACAGAGATGATGTGGAGTACATATTTCACACAGATTGTACAGAATGTCTCCACGGCATGTCCGGACTCACAGTCTAAGAAGCTTTTTCTTCACCTCATCATTGCAAACTGTTCTCATTGTGAATATAAGAAGTGATTCCACTATATGGTCACAACGAAGCAGGTTAGTGCAGGCCAAAAGAAGCTAGTTGACTTTTTAAAATAAAATTAAAAATCTCTTCCAATGTCCGTCACTTGCTCCCACCTTTGATTTCTACCTTCCTCACCTGTCCGTTCACCTTCCTTTCATCATCCACATCTTTGCTCTCCTCTCACTTCTACTCTCCTCTCCTCCTCCTATCCTATTGGTCTGTGGCCAAGCTCCATGCATCAATAGCTAGGCTATTAGCTAGTATCAACTAAGGACCCTCACTGCATTAACCATAATGCTTATCAAAGCCCACTATTGATTATGTGCAATTAGTTTATCCCTTAACTAGTGATGCGACAGGAGGATAATTGTGAGGAGAGCAGAGGGTGAAAATAGGAAATAAGGGAAGACTGAAGAGAGAGCACTTGGACAAGCCTTGAGGAGGAGTCAGGGGTTTGCCAAACAAAACAGGTACTGAACATGAAAGCACACACCTCGAGTTAATATTAACAAAATAACACAAACATGAGACAAGAACATTTTTATACATCAGATCAGTCATTGTCTTACCTTCCAATCATGGTGGAGTGCTGCTGGACAGCTGCCTCCAGCAGCCTCTCCAGGATGGTCCATTCTCCCATGGTGATGGACAGGTGACAGCGATGTCAGGAGAAACAGGACTCTTCTTTCTTCAGCTTTCCTCCGGCCCGCAGGACCCACCAATGACCAGGTGAACCAAACCCTGGCCCAACACCAGCTCCTCTCTGACCTCTACACGCTGACCTGGCTGCTCCTCTCAGTGTTGGTATCTTCTTCTGGGACTGTCCTACAGTGCGTCCCCTTTCTGGGGTGTTGTACTCACTGCTTTCCCCCCCACCCGTCAGTCTGCCCCTCTTACCACCACTACCTCCTCCACAGTGCAGTGATGCTTGTCCTCCCCCCTGCAGCAGTGCTCTGCTCTGCGCTACAGCATATGCTATAGCTCACTGTACGACAGCCATGATCACCCTCTCACTGTTTCACTTTCCCCTTTCTGTCCTCTAGCTGTTCTCTCTCTCCTTCGTCCTCCCCTACCCCTGGGGCACTCCTTGTACTTCAGCTGCACTCTCGGTCATCAGTGTCGTTCCGTACGCGTCCTTGCATTGTGTATCTTTGTCTTTGCTGCACCCTTGCAGCTCTAACCTAAACACTCACACACACCACACAGAGCTGATCCACTTTGGCTAACCTCACCATAAACACACACACTTTCTGCTCGATGACAGCTCCGACTCCCTCTCTCCTACTTCCTACAGAGGACTGCAGACCCACACCAGAACACAAAGCTCCTGCCTGCTGAATGTCACTTCATGACTGGAGGAATGGTCGCTCCCCGCAGCTCAGAGCGCCACACAGACCCATAAAATCCTTCACACACGCATAGATACTCACACGTACACTTACAAACATGCTGCCACCCAACCCCTCAGTAATAAATCAGCTGCCTCGCTGCATCCAGCAAGCCTGAACCTGAGGCAGCTCTCCGAAGACCCTCTGTCCTGCCGTCGTCCCCCTGGCTAATTTCAGCACAGTCCAGTGCACAGAATCATGTCTGCTGCATAGAGTGGGAATGAAAAGCTGTCCTGTAAAACCTATTCCTAGGCTTCATCATCTGGCATTCCCCCTCCTCTTCCACCTCCACTGACTTCCTCCTGTCTCTCTTCTGGACGTATTTGCGTGCAGATCTCAGTCTTTCATGCTGCCTCTGCCTCAGTGCTCGGTCCCCATCTCTTCTCTCAGAGCTCTGTGCTCTCCTCTCTGTCCCTGTGCCTCCTTCCTTGCTTTCTCGCTCTATCTCTGTCACACTCTGAGAGCATGCAACACCCCCCCTCTCCTACTCCCTCTCCTCTGTACCTTCTCCGCTCATAGATCTGCTCCCTCTCATCCCTCTCCCTCCTTCGCTCCCTCCCCTTCCTTCTTCTCGCCTCCTCTGGTAAATGTGCTTGGATTGCTACCCTGATCGCTGCTTCCCTTATGCTTGCAAGAATGCCTGCTGCTGT
Organism: Anableps anableps; assembly: GCA_014839685.1. Taxonomy (NCBI): domain Eukaryota; kingdom Metazoa; phylum Chordata; class Actinopteri; order Cyprinodontiformes; family Anablepidae; genus Anableps; species Anableps anableps. Next base: position 11,890,102 of record CM026078.1, on the reverse strand, counting down.
GCCTGTCTCTGCCTGATGTTGCACAGAAAGGGCGGATTTGAGATCTAACAGTGCCTCCTGCCCTGCAATCCATTTTTCCACCTTGAACACTTTCAGGTATCATAAGGATTAAAGAAAAAAACTGCCTTTCCTACACCAAATTCTCTATTTATATCTTAATTTCTCCATCTGACCCAGCCCTTATCCCCTTTTCTGTTCTTTCTCTCTTGATCTTCTCTTTTGTATCTCCCTTATGCAGCCTCCGTTGAAGCCCACCATGCTCTGTCCCTCTCTAGAGAAGTAAGTGCTGTATTGTACTTTGCCATGACATTGAAACCTGCACTCATTAGATTTATGTTAACATGGTGAAGGATATGTGTCAATATTCCTCCAGCACAACCACAGATGTATGCAGATGGACAGTTTGTCATCAACAAACTCAAATACACACCCACATGCAACCAAGGCAAGCGGAGGCTGGACAGTAGTTTGAATCATATAGAATCCTTGAATTGCTCTCAAGATGTGAGTCATAGCAAGGTTTTCCCATCTGGAGGACTGAGTCAAGTTTTACAGAAGTGAAAGATGCAGTGGCAGCACATGAGACCAGCTCACCATAATGAAGTCAGGACAGCAGATTTAGCTGCATACCCCTGGGATGCTTTGGAAATTTTTAAACCCCTCTTAAATAAAAAAGATGAAATCAAACACTTTTACTTTACAACCTTACAACATGCACATGTGGGAAACAGATAAAGATCAGGACTTGATGGGGCAGCAAAGAGATTTTGCCGGATCATCATCTTCTATGGTGGGATTAGAGATGGGAGGGAGGGAGGAAAGAAGGAAGGGAGGTAAGGGTCTTTCCTCTACCAAGGACATATGGTGTAGGAATGGTAAAGCAGAAACGAGAGTTGGGCCAGAGGAGCGGAGGGCTCTTGCTTAGCACAGGTCGACTCTTAAACAGAGCAGCTGAAGTGCTGGCATCAGCCGGTCGGCAGTCCGGTAATAACTGGATAGCTCATGAATGAAGAGACACAGATGTGTGTTGTCTTTTCAGTGACCTAGAAGAGTGAGCTAAAGCAGACAGAAACATAGATAAGGTATTCACAGACATAGACACTTACATATCAGTTATAATACAGGCATACGTGCAAGTGTCCGAACTCTTGTATTTAAAATTTGATAAAAACTTACCTCACAAAGGAATTCATAATGTTGTCAGGTTTGACAAGAGGAAGGCAAAGTCAGGCATAGTTTTCAGAAAGAAGCTGAAAAGTGTGGCATTTGTATTAAGCTCCCCTGAGTCAATATTTTATAGAACCACTTTGTATTGTAGGTACAACTGTAGGGCCATTTTGAGTGTGTCCCTATCAGTTTTGTGACTGATAGGGACAACCTTTTGTGACATTTTTTACATTCTTTGCAAAATAGCTTAAAGCTTCAGTACATAACTTTTATAAAAATATGTTTTTTACATATTTGTTAAAGGTGTCATTATGTCCTGACAGTATAATATAAGACAGATAATCTGTTTAAAAAATCAATCTCTTCTGCCTCCTCCCTGTGGTCCTATTGCCATCTGCAGAAATATGCTGCTCCCGGTCAGAAACAACCAATCAGAGCCAGGAGGAATGTCTTTGTACTGTCAATCATACTATCCTGTCAGGACATAGTGACAGTTTTAACAAATATGTACAAAACATATTTTTATAAAAGTTACATACTGCAGCTTAAAGCTTAGTCAGATGAATGAAGAGCATCTGTCAATATCAATTACAAGTCTACTAATTCTCGATTAGATTTAGGGCTGGACTTTGACTAGGCCATTCTAAAAAAGCATATGCCCATATGATGGTGGTGTTAATGCAGTTTTTCTCTGTGGAGCTGTAATTTAGGATGGTTAGGCAGTGTTATTTTTTCACCACACACAACGTCATAGATGTAAGATAAAATTAAGTTTTAGTCTCACCAGAGCACTTTCTTCTACATGTTTGCTGTGTTTCCAACATGAATTATAACAAACTACAAATAGGTCTTCTTATAGTAATGTTTTAATAATGGCTTTCCTCTTGCTCCTCGTCCATAAAGGCTGGATTACCAGAGTGCACAAAGAACACCGGTTGTGTTTCCCTCATCTTAGCTATGGATCTCTGCAGCTCCTTCAGAGTTATCATGAGACTCTTGGTTGCTTTATATTAATTTAGATGGTTGTTTTGGTAGGTTTGTGTTATTTAATACTGTTTTAGTTTTTGGATGATGGGTTGAAGAGTGCTCCAAAGAAACTTGGTTGCTCTTGGTTTTATCTAAGGGTATCAGAGTAAAGGGGACTGCTTAATACAGATATACTAAACTTTTTACAGATTTAATTATAAAAATTTTGAAAATTAAGAATTATTTTCTTTCACTTCACAATCATGCACTGCTTGGTATTGGTCTGTCACATAAAACCTAATAAAAAACATAGACCTTTGTGGTTGTAACATAGTTAACAGGTAAAAAGTTGAAGGTGTATGAATACTTTTGCGGCGCACTGGATAAACCACTTTCTTAGAATCGTCCAGGTCCTACATAGCATTTTACTGCATGTGTCTCATTCACACAAACACATGTGTTGTTTCATTTTATTTACATGCACTCTTCATATTAAATGCACTTTGTATATGGAGCACTTAGCTTTGAATCAAACCAATGACCTTCCAGTTGGGGGACAACCACTCTTCCTATTAGGCCCTGACGTCATCCATGAATTTAGAGTGCATATGGAAGTAAGAAAAAGGTAATGTATGAATTTACTTGTGTATTATCCATGCTGTAAGAATCTTTTCCTTTTTTTTTTTTTTTTTTTTACATTTTGTCACAATAAAACAGCAAAGTTCTGGGTATTTTGTTGAGATTTTATGTGACAGAGCGATGCAAATGTATGGATAATAGTGAAGTGGATGGAAAATTATGGCTGATTTTCAAATATTTGGGGGTTTTGCACTTCTTCTAAATTCCTTTCTTATTTCTATTTGCAAAAAATGATCAAGCTGATGGTGAGTGTCATGTATATGAATTTTAAAGTCTTGCCACAATCTCTCCTTTGGATTAAGTCTGTGCTTTAACTGGTTGATTTTAACACGTGAAAATGTTTTGATCCAAACCATTCCGTTGTAGCTCTCACTGTATGTTTAGGATTGATGAGCTGCAAGAAGGTGAAGTCTTTCACACCTTACAGGTTTTCTTCCAGCATTTCCCATCCATTTCCTATCAGCTCTGATGAGCTTCAGTGTTCCTACAGACAGTTCACACATTTGAAAATCACAATTGTATCTTCACTTCACAATTATGCACTACTTGCTCTGTCATATAGAATGTTAATAAATTACACTGATGTACTTGGTTGTCATATGACAAAATGTTCACAGTGTATAAATGTGAATTTGCAAAACACTGTTCGAAGTTTGCTATTGTGATTGAATTTTTGAAGTATTTGGTGTTTGAACAACAATGTCTGTCTCCTTTGTAGCCTATGGCTGTTTGTTTAAGGTCATTGTCCTGCTAGAAGGTGAACCTCTGGCTCTGTCTCAAATCTTCTGCTGCCTACAGGGTTTTTTTGCCCCATGATTGCAGCTGCATCTGTCGTCCTATCACACCTAAGCAGCACACCTGTTAATGCAGAAGAAAAACTTTCCCACAGCATGGTGCTGCCACCACCATGTGACACTGTGAGGATGATGGGTTCAAGGTGAAATGTAAAAAATGTGAAAACCATAAATCTTTTTATTTTTAAACTGAAAATTATGCACTCAGTTTACTAAACAGAATCCCCATAGAATACATGGGCATTTGTGGTGGTCATGTGACAGATGTGAACAAATTTAAGTAGTTTGAAAACTTTTGCAAAGCACTGTGGACTAAGTCATCTTATAAATAAACAGCTGCTGTTCCATCAGCTGGAGGCAATGATCAGTCCCGTTCTCCAAACATCACAATGTGATCATTTTTTAAAAAAATCCACTTTCACAGTCACTGTACATACTACTTCCCCTTTTCTGCGATTCCATTTTCCTCACAGAAATAATTATAGTCAGTTGGTTTTCTGTTTCAAAAAATCAGGCTGGGACCACTGCAGTTAATTTAGAACCACACACATGCAAACTGCAGTGAGGACACCAAGATAGTAACTGGTAACCAAAACCAACTACTATGCTTTAATTACTGACAAGATTGTTAAAATTGTCATGACTCTGTTGAATGTTATGCAACTTTAAAATGTAGGTATGGGTTAAGTGTTAATTTAGTTTAGGATATAAGAAGTAGAACAACAATAATATCTTTATTAGTCTCCCAGAGGGGAAATTACATTTCAGTACAGCTCATCAAAGAAAACAAACAATATAGATGTGTCTAAGGCTGCAGCCTCAATGTATGTCTTTAAAAACATATAAATGTAGTAAATAAGAGAAGACTTTTTTAGATAGACTTCACCTAGCTCTAATAACAAAAGAATCTATCCGCCTCTATTTAAGTGAGACTTTAATCAAGCCTGCTTCTGCAGAACTCATGATTAGATCATCATATAAGTCCTTAGTATGTAAAATCTAAGTAGTGGTGTAAGACCTCCCCCTTCTGGAGATAGCAAAGCATAACACGTCTTTCACTTGTGTTTCAGCTTTTAGGAAAATATGTATTAATGTAGAAAATATGTATGAATATGCATCCAGATATCCCATAGAGTAAATCATAAAAATCCTGCCTTCTTAAGTTAAATTCGCCGTTCAGATTATCTGCCAGAGGATTTAACTTTGTTCTAATTTTGGGTTGTTTCAACCACTAGGGGGCAGCATAATTGCCACTGGAACAATGTTCACTTTGTGTCTAAGGAAGAAGTTATCCAGAATTGCTGCTAGCTGGTAGACAGTCAGAGAGAGAGACTGCAGTAATGCTAACTTGGCAGCAGTAGTGACTGACTTATCCAACAAGTATTAAAGCTAAAAGGAAACGCTTTGGAGCACTAAACATCGCCGAGTGGTCGTTTATAGGTGTTGGAAAAGCAGTAAAGCGCTGCGGATAGTGGAGCTTTAATAACTGACACCAGCTGCTGAGGAAGTTCAGAGAGTATCATTATATTCAGTCATGTCTGCGGCCGGAGACTTCGGAAACCCTTTAAGAAAATTTAAACTGGTCTTTCTCGGGGAACAGAGTGGTGAGTTTAAACACATCCCGTCATAACTGATTAAGTAGAATGTAGTGCTGTTATCTGTGGGACATGTAGTCGAGTTTAATGGCTTGTTGTGGGGATTGACGCCGAGCTGTTAGCCGGCTAACGTTAGCCGCATATCCTTACACTGTGTTGGCACTTTGGGAGCATTGCGACACTGTTGATGCTGTGTGTTTTGTCCACGCTGGCTGCTTTTTGGACCGGCTCGCCACTCCCTTCCAGATATGACTCTTGTTTGAGGAAACTGACTTATTCACTTAGCAGCTCTCTCAGACGCTGTGTCGCTCATAGGAAAATTGTAAAGGAGTGGAAAAAACTTCGATGACTGGTTAATTGGGCGAAAACAGTAGTTATCATCGAACGCTGACTTTATTATTTGATAATTTGTTGTGTCAGAAGGAAGCAATCAATATCGGTGAAAGTCCATGAATTCTGATTACTTTGATAATTTTTCCACCCTTGAGGCACTTCCCAATTACCCAGACCTGTCTGGTAGCATTCCTGCAACCCATCCACCCCCCTTTCCCAGCCAGGGCGGCTCAGGCTGCACTTGTGCTGAAGGAAGGAATAAGGAACTTTATTTTCAGTGGTAGGTCTGAGACAGTGTTTACTTGTTTTCCCCAGGCTTTTTAAAGCTGTGCGTTACCACAGCGTGAGCCTAATTTGGGTCTTCATATAGAACTGGTTTTATTTGAATCAAGCTTTGCTGCACATATGGGAGCTGTAGATACAACACCAGCAGGAATCAGCTCATAATCAAAGGGCATTGATGAGCCACAGGCTTATGTTTACACTAGAAAACGTATCTTTTCCACAAAAAATAATAAAAAAAAAAATAACTGGTTCCCACTTCTAAGATTCCTTTTTAACTTCTCTACTGGGATGTGCTGTGGCATTCATATAAGCTAGGTTTGATCATATATTAAATTTAGATATATAACACTGACAGGACTACTGTTATTCAAAGAATCTCGATTTGTATGCTGCATATTTATAGTCTTTACTACTTGCTTATGAAAAGGATACCTAAGGATACCTTTTCTTTTTTAATATTGTAAAGATTATATTATGGTAATATTAATTATTAATAAATATATTGAGATACAGTTTGTTTTCCTTGTTATTCTTTGCATTTGTCTCTGTGAATAAAGAAGTTTTAATTAGTAGTGCACCAAATAATTGGTTGGAAATCAAAATAGCCAATTATCCATAGATCAGCAATTCGCAGGTCAGCTACTAAAAATTTTTTATTTTTTTTAACCTATTCATTAAATGCATAGAAACTCTCACTCTTTTCAGCATGTAGTTTGAATTTTTTTTTTTTTTTTTTAAATTTCCTAATTTTTCAGTTGAATTCTAAACTGGTACCTTGAAACAAAGCAAATTTAAAGAGATGACTTAAACAAAACTGTGAAAAAGTTGAGAGGAAGCAAAGATGTGGTAAAGTCAAACAAGCATTGTTTGACTATAATAACTCATAACGACTGTAGATATTGTGTTAACTATACCAGTCTATCTGATTCAGTTATTGTTGTTTTTGTCGTTATAGTAAAATCTAAAAATAAATAAATAATTTCTTATTTTTGGGTAAGTTTTGTTTTTTCTTCCACGTGTCACAGACTCATTTTGTTTGTCAGACCATCATCAGCTGTGGGTCTTTGCGGCCTTAGAATCAGCTGTGTTGACTTTAGTCATGTCGCTGTCACTTGATGCACATTGTAACTGATACTATAACCCAATCTCTCCAAAAAGGCCCCGTCTGTGGCTGGCCACCACTGTTCCAGAACTCACAGAGACTTCATAAGTCCAGTTGTTAAAAGAGACATTTGTTTTGCAGTTGTGTACAAGTAAGGAGGTGTTATAGAGCAGTTGTTTCCAAAGCTGGTGTCACGAATATGTCAGTGTAGCGTCTAGAGATCCTCTTGAGAAAATAACCTGAATTACCAAAAATAGCAGTGAGAAGGCATATGCATTTTATAAATGTTATAAAAGATAATACAGCACATGAATAAATAAAATCAACATACTGGTCAGTATATTAACTATTGATGCTGCTTTTGTTGCCATTTTAGCACTTTTAACTGACTCAGTAAAAATGCTTGTATGTTCAACCAAGAGTCAGGGTCATGACCCTCCTAGATTTTTATTTTGTGGGTCAGAGTTTGGAAAGTTTGGGAAGCACTGTTAGAGAGAATATGAAATAGTGTGATGTATTTCTTTAATAGCTATAGTTTGCTTTTTATTTTTAGCAAAGGAATATACCAGGTTCTGTAAATGGAATTAATATGTTCCAGCACCATGTTTTGAATGTGTCTCAACATGATAGCAAAAGCAGCTGAATTTGAATTTTGAATTTATATTAGAAATTTCATTACAGATGAGCTAAAAATGAGCCTGTAGAAGTAGAACTAGGGTTTTGCTGTTCAGAAATATTTTTCATGAGGTGCGCTGGATAGTTAAAATGTCTTTAGCATACAAATGTAAGTCTAGTTTTAGTGTTTAGATTTAGATACAATTGTTATAAATATATTTCAGACATTCTCATATTCTTTGATCTTCTTATAAATGACTTGTGATCAGTTTTCGGACTTTAGGTCAAACTAAATTGTCCGTTTCATTTTTTGATCATGTTGCAGAGCATATTTTAATCTGTAATTTAACCCTCATAATAATAATAATAGTCTTCAGCTTGGACTGAATGTTTTCTCTGTGTTTCAGTGGGAAAGACGTCATTGATCACCAGGTTCATGTATGACAGCTTTGACAATACGTACCAGGTGAGTCAGTGCTGTTTTTAGATCACCATTAGTGATGTCTGCAGTGTGTGAATCAGTTAATAATTTCTCCTCTACTTTCAGGCCACAATAGGAATAGATTTTCTGTCCAAAACCATGTACCTTGAAGACAGAACAGTAAGTTTATTTCCAGTGCTACAGATGTTAAGGGATTCTCATGTGTTTGGTAATGACGGGGTGATTTTGTTCAATTTATTAATTTTTTATGCCATTGTGATCAGGATACTGTACCCTCTGGACAGTCCGTATATTCACTGAGTGCTTACTCCTTCAACTTAAGTCTTCTCCGTCTCCTTCCTACCCCTCCATCTATCTCTCATCCCATTTTTTTGAAATGAAAACACCTTACTTGATCAGGAGAAGAGGGATGATGACAAGTGAAGGGTGATTATTTATTTCTTTCCCCTCCAGGCCCAGACAGCTTGCTTTCTCTGATGGTCATTCTCAACCTGCATGCCCTACGCTCTGTCTCTTTCCCTATCTTTTCCCCATCCGTCTTTCTTTATTTGGTTTTCTTTCTATTTGATTTGGCCACATTAACTTAGCTCATTTATCTGTTTTCTTTTTATTTCCATTCTCTCTTTATTTATTTCTTTTTTTTATATATCTATATATTTTTCGTTCCATCCTCTCCCTGGCCCACAGATCAGGTTACAGTTGTGGGACACAGCGGGGCAGGAGCGATTTCGCAGCCTGATCCCGAGTTACATCAGAGATTCAGCCGCTGCGGTCGTTGTATATGACATTACAAGTAGGTGACACGATATAAGCTGCATCTGTTCAAGTTACACTTATGTTGTATTTCAGTACAAAAAAATTCAGTTCAATTTGAGACTCTTTCCTAAATTTGTTCTGTAAAAAAGGTTTCCATTTCGCTAATTGTTGATCTGCCTCCTGTTTACTCTTTGACTGTCATGCAGACGTCAACTCTTTCCAGCAAACCACAAAGTGGATTGATGATGTCAGAACAGAGAGAGGAAGTGATGTCATTATCATGTTGGTGGGAAACAAGACAGACCTTGCAGACAAAAGGTTAGTTGTTCACCTTTCCTGCATTTGTCTTTTAGCAGGTGTTAATTACAGCTTGCTTATTACTGACTTTCCCTAAGCAGCATTACATCAGAGGAGGTTTTTTACTCTTCTTCGTGGGCGTCAAAGCAATAATCAACTCTCTTTTTCCACATTTCCGATCTACGTTTGTCTGTAATGCAGGACATTTTTTTGTCTGTCCACTATATGAACTTGTATTTTCTTCTGTCTGGCTGTGCATCTTTTAACTTCCTTATCTACCACAGGCAAGTATCTATTGAGGAGGGTGAGCGGAAAGCCAAAGAACTAAATGTAATGTTTATTGAGACTAGTGCGAAAGCAGGCTACAACGTGAAGCAGGTAAGGGTGTGTCTGAGTCGTGCTCTGAAGTCCTGCTGCTGGTCCTGCAGCTTCTCTGCCAAAAGCTTCCCTCTGGAAAAAAAAAAGAAAGGAAAGAAGTTGCAACTGAGCAAGTTTTTTTTTTTTTGGTTAGTTCTTCCAAGTGTGCAAATAACTCACACCATCCTTCATTTTGTCTCAATATTTCCTGGCTGGATATTGTAAAATATTTCTTTAGATATTTAGCCTCTACAGTGCCTGGTGAGTTATTCATACCCCTTTTTTAAGGTAGTTTATTGGGATTTTGAGTGAAGTAGTGCATAAATGTGAAGTAGAAGGATAAGGTTATGTGGATTCTAATCTTGTTTTTACCAATAAGAATGTAAAAAAATGCTGTATGGATTTTTATTCAGCTTGGCTGAGTCAGTAGCTTGTAGAACCACATTTTGCTACAATTACAGCTGCAAGTCTTTTGGGCTATCACTCTAGCAGCTCCAGCAACATTTTTACCAATTCATTATTTTCCTAACAGCTCAAGCTCAGTCAGGGTGGATGGAGAGCATCTGTGCACTTAAGTTTACAAGTCCCGCCACACATCCTTTCTTAGATTTTGGTTATTGTGTCATTTTAACTCAGAAAAATGCTTTGAACTAAACCATTACATCTTCACTCTGAATGTATGTTTAGCGTTGTGTTGCCTGTGGGAAGGAGAGCCTCCACCCCAGTATGTTAAGTCCATCCATCACCGGCTGGATTTATAGAGTTTAAATCACACAAATGGACTCTATTTACCAATTCTGAAGGACACTGGTTGCACTGGATTTTACTTCAAAGTATCAGAGTGAAGGGAGCTTCTAAATATTGAAAACCACTCATTTATCCACTTATTGTGCTCTATTTTGTGTCAGTCTGTCACATAAAATCTCAGTAAAACACATTCAATACATTTGTGGATGTAGCGGAACGAAATGTGAAAATGTTCAACACTTTTTCCTTGCATTGCACTTTATCCACACACTTTGAATTTAGCTGCAAATCAGTTTACATATCAAAAATGTAAAAATTTCACTGGGAGGCTTTTGGTCTTGATCAGTGGTACCAGCAGCAGCAGGGAGGAGCACGGCTTATTATTTCACTTCAATATAATCACACTCTTTGTTGTTTTTTTTTCTTCTGTCTGTGTTATGATGTCTGTGATGCGTGTCATGGTGGGTGTTTGTATGTTCGTTGGGACCCACAGACAGATAACCACAGAAGAAGGAGAACAGAGGGCGAAAGAGATGAATGTTCTGTTTATTGAAACAAGTGCAAAGACAGGCTACAATGTCAAACAGGTAGAGGGTGCGCACGCTTGTGAGTGTGCGTCCACAGCACTCGTGCCCTGTTTTGATTGGCTTCTGTGCTACACGCATGCGTATTAGACATGTGCTTTAAACGTCTGCTTCCAACGAGGAGCATGAATTTGCTTTTCAACCTCTCTCCCAACTGCTGTACGTAACTATTTGGCCAAGTTTTGATCAAAAGTCTTAAGGATGGGTCAGAGTTTGCAAACCAACGAATGGCCTTTCTTGATTTTCGCAGTAACAGCTTATTGGTTGCTGTGAAATCTTCGTTATAAAAAGTGGTTTCATTTCATGCAGTTTATTGGGGATGTGCATGTTCTGCATCATGATTTTATTTATCTAATGAGGTTCCTTCAATCAACGAAAATCTCACCGTCAGTGGTTCAGTTGCATTAGAAAGGCACTCCTCCATCTTTTTTCAGGCCTCTTGACTTATCAGATGCATGCTCATGCAGGAGCTCCAACACAAGCGCCTTAATCGCTGTCAGATTTGACAAAGCTCCGTTGGGTGTGTTTTTGTTCAAGCTTGAGGTGAACTTGTGCTAAACTATGTAATGTGATTATACACTGCATGCATGCTTGTTTTGACTGGTTCTGCCCTGAAAATATTCCTGACAATATGCATCCGCTTGTCTTTCCTGCAGCTTTTCCGCCGCGTGGCAGCCGCCCTCCCTGGCATGGATACTACACAGGACAAGAATAGAGAGGACAGTATCCTTTGTGCACTTGTCATTGTCTTCGCCTGACATGACAGAGGAGTTGAGAGGTCTCCCTGCTCTCTAATGTCTCCTCATATCAAATCTTACGTATAATCCTTGCTACGGGGAAAGTCTAGTGCAGCATTATGACATCTCACTTTTGTCATTTCACCTATGAGTCACTCTAGATTTAGTAATCCAAGGGCATCCAGCTATTTAGTGTGATCTAAAAGGAGCTCCTCCCCCAAAAGTCTCAAATATAAACAAAGTTTGCAGCATGGTTGCTCTGAAATGTTGTGATGAGTTTCTTTTAACAGATAAGGACATGTTACCAGCGGAAAAGCAGTAAATCTTAGACATGTGAACAAAACCTCAGCTAAAATGTAGTAGTATTTGTGCTTAATAAGGAAAATGCTTGCAGTTATGTTGTTTGTAGTGAAAAGACTGTTTAGTGCAACCTTAATAATCACTTTTTAATACATTCCTTTCCTCTGTTTGTTTCATGTTGCCTATTTAGGTGTTGGCAGTAGTTTTTTAGTTTCCTCTAAAATCAGCACTTATTTTCTTATTCTGTGGCGTTCCTTAATTCACCAACCCTGCAGTGATTGACATAAAGTTGGAGAAACCACCTGAGCAGCCTGTCAGCGAAGGAGGCTGCTCCTGCTAGACTTTTCAACTGTGCTGCAGGCGCTCCTGGAAGCCTGTCTTTCTGTAAATCTTCCCTTCACTACACCCGCCTCTGGTCCCCAGTCCTACTAAGAACACTACACCCATCGTCTTCGGCTGTTGTGACACCCCCGCTCTTTCATCCTGATGCTCTGAAAGCCACATATCACTAAAACTGAACATCACACTGTAACTGACGTATGTACTGAAACCACAGACACACTTGGAGCTCATCCTTACTTAAAGCTCCTGTTTTCAGTCATTTCAGAAGAATATGTTGTTGCAAATGTTAGCGGTCATATTGGTGTATTTCTTGACTTTTTCAAACCAAACAGAAAATGAATGTCTGCTGTAAATTATCTATCCAGGTTTGTGTTTAAGAGGGAGAATATTCATTTTAACAGATGAACACTGCTTTAAGCTTAGTAAACTGTGTGAATGTTGTGTGGAGACAGATTGGCGAAACTTTCTAATCATAAATTAGTGGTGAACAAACTTCTTTTATTAACAGAATACAGTGTGGGAATTTAGGTGGAAGCATGTTGAGTTTAATTATCACTAGTTTTAGTTTCTCTATTGTCACACAATCTCGACAACTGTGATGCAGCTAAAGTCAGACGCAGAGACCTTCCTAAAAACATTATGTTGCCTGAACTGTCAGAGACTATTCTCTCACTTTTTATAAGCACATATGATGAAAACACATTAGACTCACACTACATGATTATAATGCAGCATAAATACACCACAAAATGTCAGCCTCATTCACCGTCCTGCTCCTGCACATGTCTCCTAAGTTTCTGTTTTACATTGACTTTTTCCTTAAAGAGTATAGCTAAAGTGTCATAGACTATTTTTTTTCCTTTGATAGTTTTAAAACGAAGATTTTTACTTAAAACCCAACACAAACCATATGGATAGGGAAAATTTTGCCTTTTTTTGGGTAAAATCATAGAGGGCTTCCTTGGCGTCAGGTTTGGTATGAATTTTGTCTGAACACTTTCAAAACTTTGTTTTATTTTTGCTTGTTTCTACTTTTTGGCTTTGATCTTTTATTCGTGATTTATCAACACGTATTTAATCTACAATGACTTGAAATATTTATTTCTGTTGGATTTGTGCTTCTTTTTTTTTTTTTATGACTGGTAATATTTTCCCTTGTGGTAACGAGTCCTGAATCGATACTAAGATATGCATTCTTCCAGACCAGCTTTTCCAGAATCAGTGACGGATTCTGTTGTCTGTCACCTCTGGGTGGGAGTTTGATCATACTGATGATATTGTGCAATTTTTGTGAGAACTTATGCAGGAGAGTCCAGTATGTATAGTATAGTTAACATTTCTGTCTTGAATGGTTTTAAATGAACGAATAAATTTACACTTCTCACAACTGATGTAATTCATGTGTTCACCTGATAATGACCTTTATATCACCTCAGTATATAGACAATAGTTATTCTTTGCATTTAGAAGAGGCACAAGTGTTCCTAAAACCTATTGCCTGTTTGAACTAGTATCGAGGCAAACTAGAGGCCCAGAGGGAATCAGATTTAAACTCCATATTTGTTACGTAGTAAAGCACACAAGTTTATTGTGCCTTGCAAAAGTAATCATACCCTTTGAATCTTTTCACTTTGAGCCCCACGAACTTCAGTTTATTTTATGTAAAAGACCAACACAAAGTACTGCATAAATACAGTGGACAGAAAATGACATGGTTTACACTGTTTGGGTTTTTTTTTACTAACAAATCTAAAAAGTGCTTTTTTTTTTTTTTTTTTTTTTTTTTTTTTCCTTCACAAATTCAGCCCCTCTTGGTCAATAATTTGTAGATTTGATGGAATTACAGCTCAAAGTCTTGTGGTATCTACCAGCTTTGTATGTTCATTATGCTTTGATCTAAACCAGGGGTGCCCAAGATCTTGAGAGCTACCACCCTGCAGCTTTTAGATGCATCCCTTCTCTAACTCACCTCACCTGGATCAAATGAATAGTTCGTTATCAAGCCTCTGCAGAGCTGAGTGACTGCTGGTGAGGGAATTCAGCCTTTTGACTCAGAAGTGTGGAGTAGAGATGCCTCAAAAAGTTGCAGAATGGTAGCTCTCGAGGACTGGACCTAGGTACCCCTGACCTAATCTCCTGTAGCCATGACAATGTTGGAGGATTATTGTCCTGCTGAGAGGTGAACCTCCTCCCCTACATCAACCACACCCTATGTGACTCCAGCCATCTTCTCATTACCTCTGATCAGCCTCTCTGTTCCTGCTGAAGAAAAGAATCAGAACCCCCACAGTGTGATGCTGCCACCACCATCTTTCACCATGTCTAGGCTGAGTTCATAGTGTGCTTTTTGCTACACATAGTGTGCTTTTTGCTACACATAGTGTGCTTTTTGCTACACATAGCGCTTTGTATGTATAAATAATTTTGCATGCTGCTGCAATGACAAGATTCGTTTTGTGTTTGGGATCACTATTGAACAGTTACTCTTTAGACTGATGAAACCTCATTCTTTGGGGTTTTAGAGCTCTCCTTTTTTTGTTTTGTGATTCTCTGGATTTGTGAATTTACATTATACACAGGGCAGATACTTTAACAAGTTCCACACAACAGTTAAAATATGACTTAGCGATGTTTCCAAAGGAATTTATTAACCCATCAGCTTATTGCACAGTCTAGATCAGCAGTCTCCAAACTTCATAGATTCTCACCTTCAAAATAACAGTGGAGAATACTTGGATCCTCAAATACCGGTTTAAACGTTACATCATTCAAACATTTCTATGAGGTCAAATAATTAAAAAAAAGACTATCATGACAACACAAACAGCCAATATATTGTTCTCATTCACTAACAAACACTGTTTTCTATGCCTGATAATATACAGTATGTAGGATAGCTGTACAAGGGTCATTTTTATTGTTTAGTTTTATTTCTCAAAAGGTGTTCAAGACCCCTCATGAATGACTCGCATTTGGATCCGGACTCCAACTTTTGGAACCCTTGCTGTGGAGTACATAATAGCCAATGCCCTGTTCACTAAATTTTGTATTGTCAGTAAGAATTATTGTATAAATAGTAGCAATAATTATAATTATAATTATAATTAATAATAATCTATTATAGGTCTCGAATAATAAAAAGTGTGCCTTTAAACTTTGAAAGTTATTTCTGTGGTTGTTTTTTACGCACGTTTATCTTCTGTTCAGGCGCTTCATAATTTCTTCAAACCTCGCGAGAGCATCTTGGGCGTTCCTCACCATGGCAACCAATTTAAACAACCACTCGGCTGCTTCATCTAGTAAACTTGATTTTTTTTCCACGTGAGCTGACGTTTTGTTTTTTCTCAGATATCTAGCAAGCTGTTAGGGTTTAGCTCCACCATGATCGCTGATTACTACGAGACGCTTGAGATAAACAGAAACGCAACAGATGCAGATATTAAAAGGGCGTAAGTACTCTGTTTTTGGTGTTTTTGTTATATTATTTATCGGCCTGTTCACGAGTTTTGCACGTTACACTTCTCATTCTTACGTAGATACCGACTTCTTGCGCTGAAGTTTCACCCGAGCAGAAATAAAGAAGTTGGAAGCAGCGAGAAATTCGTCCAGCTGTGTGAAGCCTATGATGTTCTCAGTGACCGTGAGTTAGTTCAGCTGAATTTACACTGGATGCTACAGCTTTTACCTTACAAACTGCTCATACAATGATTTGTTAAATTTTTTTTTATGTCCATGTTCTTTTAACTTTTTTGCGTGCAATTGTGAAGATGCCAAATAAAAAATTAGCAATATCAACATATCTTGTGTTCTCAAAGGCAAGATCTGTCAAATGTGTTAAACAAATTCTGCTCACCTCTATTTTATTAGAATCAGTCACTTTAAGTTTTTATATCTATTCCTTTTCAGCTAGAAAAAAGGCAACTTATGATAAATTTGGTGAGGAGGGACTCAAAGGTGGTATCCCTACAGAGTTTGCTAGTGGGGGAGCTTGGTCCTCCAAATATGTCTACCATGGCAATCCTGACAAAACTTTCAGACAGTTCTTTGGAGGTGACAATCCATTTGCAGGTGAGAAACATGCATTCAAAGACCTTATTGTGCCTTCTTTTTAATTCAAAGCTGCTGAATGTATCATGGTTTGTCTTTTCACCAGACTTTTACACAATAGAATCAGCACTTCAGTTCAGCTCCCTGCATGTAGAAGAGGAGAAAACACAAGATTCTCCAATAGAGAGAGATCTTCATTTGTCCCTGGACGATCTCTTCCACGGATGCGTGAAGAAGATTAAAATATCTCGCAGGGTAGAAACTACTAACATATTACAGAGCTGTCTTTTTCTCCTTTGCCTAGAGCATTTCTGACGTTAAATCATTCATATGTCCATTAGACTGAGTGCTTCTCCAGTGCTGTGATTCTTAAAGTGGAACAGGACACAACAAACAATATAACAACCTAACAATATGTCAAAACACAAAAATTGCTAGATTACAAAATACAGCTACAGCACTGGGCAGAAGTTTTCATACATTCATCTTTGGCATAATTGCTACATTGAATTTAGACTTTAAATGATGCATTAAAACAGTTCTGTTTCCAGGTATGACCAGTTTCAATTATTAAAAAAAACTATTTGGTGAACAAGTTTGAATTTATTGTGGATTTTTTTCTAATCCACTCTAGGTTTGAAACATTGTCCATACTGTTTCAATAAGGCCTGTCCAGAAGACGTTAGCCTCCTGTATACACTTCCAAACCAGTTTCAATTTACGTTTAAGATCCTCATCCTGTTGGAACACAACTTTATGTACAAGTTTCAAACATCCAGTTCTTTTTTTGAAGGTCATTCTCCTTCTTCATTATTCCATCACCTTTAAGCTTTGTACCAGAACTGTTGTTGGCCCTTAGCATGAGACGACATGCACAGTCATGCCACCACTGTTCTTGACAAATGGTTCTTTTTTATTATGTTTAAAAGCCTATCTTTGATTCTACTCGGCTTTATTTTTCCTACTGTGGCCCTAAAAGCTACATTTTCCCCTTTCATCATGAAACCTGTCTCTAGAAGGAGCTCAACTGAAAATGCAAATGCCAGTTTTAGTCAAGCTTGAAGGTGCTCATTTTGGAACAGGGGCTCCTGAATTGGTGGATGGTGATGCTGAGCTACCATCTTCCAGTTTATAATAGGCTTTAGCCCTGATGGTATCTGGGCTGTTGTTAAAGATTTTGAATAATTTCTTTTTAATGTAAAGCTGAGAGTTCATGTCAGATATTTAAAACCTGAACACAATTAAGTGTTCCAACATGATAATGATCCAAAACATACAAGAAAAGGGGTTTTGGAAAGAATGTTGAGGGTATGTAAACATTTCACCGACACATTATGTTTCACAAAACATGGCGATGTGATATTTCAGTTAATGCAACAAAGCGGTAAAGACAAAATACAAATGCTTCAAATATTAAACCAGAACAGAAGTGATGAAACACTACATGTAAGCTTTGATTTATTTTTGGTTTTTGTGCTCTGTCCAATGTTTCTGCACTACTGTTGACTATAATTTGAACCTCTTATTTTTTTTTATTAGCTTAAATCTACCTTAAAAGCAATAAATGGTAGAATTGTTCAGACAAACAGACTGAATAAGCGCATCTTACTGTTGTTATCATGGTTTGCCCATCAGTGAAAACTGGACTTTGCAACACTCTGTCATGTATATTACAGGTTATGAATGAGAATGGACTCACTTCCAGTATCAAGGACAAGATTCTGACCGTAGAAGTAAAGCCTGGGTGGAATGATGGCACTCGAATCATTTTCCCTAAAGAGGGAGATCAGGTATACTATATGTTATACTGCATACAGTAGGAAATTTTGCCCTCTGTTCAAAAGTTGTTTTGAAAATATATTTTATACAGAATTTCTTACTATATGTGGAGTTCATTAGACACTGAATAAGTGTACTTTATTGAAAATAGTTTGTAGGATTTTACATGTCTTTTTTTTTTTTTTTTTTTTTAACCACATATTGACAGGTCACATGTGAGGAAATTCAAAGACATTCAGCTGCCATCCTTTTTAAAGCCAGGTTAGTCATCCTGTTGTGTTTTGCCTCTAGGGACCAAACTGCATCCCTGCTGACATTGTGTTTATAGTGCGGGAGAAGCCTCATCATTTGTTTATAAGACAGCACAGTGACCTCATCTACAAGGTCAAGATCTCTCTGGAGATGGTGAGTTATGTCTGTGTTTTCTTGTATGCCATACTTCTGTATTTTCTAGAATATGAATGAAATGAATTTTGAACAAAATATGTAGAAACCCTGTAATAAGAAAAAGAAGCAATATAGATGCAAGGTCAGTGTATACCCCTCCCAACAGGCACTGACTGGCTTCTCTCTGGATGTGCAGACACTAGATGGCAGGCTGCTCACCATTCCTGTCAATGATATTGTGAAGTAAGTGCTTTTCCATGTAAAGGCTTACCGAAAAGCATTCATTTGTGCTTCTAAATTTTGCAATATTATTCTATGAGAGGTCAAATATCAACAGCAAGAGTACATAATGTCAAAAATACAGTCACCTTATGTCTACTGTGTGTTTTAATATCAGCACCATTTTCTTTTTTTTCTAAATTTCTCATGATGAACTAGCCCTTTGTACAAAAAAGTGCTGAATGGAGAGGGAATGCCGCTGCCACAGGATCCTTCCCAGAGAGGAAACCTCATCATCACCTTTGACACTGAATTTCCAGAGAAGCTCTGCGCTGAAAGCAAGCATCTGATCAAACAAGCTCTAAGCTTGAAATATTGACAGGAGATTAGTTAAATGTGTTGCACCCCAAAAACTAAAAAGTTTATTGCCTTGGGTAGGAACTGAAGTATACATTGAAAGATAGCTAAATGTAAGGCAGCTGTGTTACAATAGCAGCCCTCAGGTAAACTTCAGTGATTATAATAAAGTTATTCATCTGTGATTTGCTGCCATCAAAGCTCGCTTCAGCTGCTCATAAGTGACAAACATCAATACGTTCCAGGAGCCCAGCCGTAAGAACGATGGCATGAAGCTAAATCAGGAGAAAGCAGACAAACATTGTGTGTTATAATCCTCATCTTACAGCCTTCTTTCCTACATCGAGCGCCAAAAACACCACAATACAAAATCAGTCAATTGATAAACATTTATGTAATTTAAATAGATCAAAATATAATTTTTTTTTCTGGTAAAAGCGTGTATAATTTTTATAGATCTTTTGCCCCATAAAATAAATTAAACTGTCACCTTGGCTTGTCAAATATACCCTAAAATCTGATTGGGTAACTTGCCTGGCACCGCAACTGTGAACCAATTACTGTTAATCAGAACAGCGATAGTCCTGCCCACAAACTGACCCTTCAAATCTTATACGGCAAAGATGCCATGATTCAATAAATAATTAAATCAATAAACTGTGACTTAAATGTTTCATTAAGTAGTTTACATTTTAATAAAATTTTTAATATTCTAATAAACATAAAGAATATGTATTATGTTTACAAAAACTTTTAGAATTATTTTAATTAGAAAAAATAAGACTTTTTTTTATCATTAGGAATTTGTTTTATCTGTCAGGTTCAACCCCCAGTGGGTGGGGCTTATACAGCTATAAACAAAGTGATTGATTGGCCTGAAGTTGATAAGGTGTGTAAGTTAACCAATTAGATTTATTTAACTTTTTTTTTTGATGAGCCATAGTGATCATTTGAATTATTTAGAACAGTAGTGTACAGAAATTAAAATAAAATTTAATAAATAATTAACTAAGTTTAAAGAATGTTAACATTAATTTTAAGTATTGGTTTAGACATTTATTTATATAATAAATTATATACAGATTTAAACGATTATAAATAGATTTACTATTTACCGTATTGACTTTTTTTTTGAATTACTGAAAGATCTAAATTTGAATGTAATCACATAATTTGATTGTGACACTTTTGAGCCCTGATATTCTCATTCTTATAAAACATCTTACAGAGAAGTCTCTACAGTTGTACATTACCCCTTATAAAAGGCAAGCGGGCCCTCTTTGGTCATCATGGCAGCAGCACAGTTGAGGACACTGCTGTACTGGCCGAGAGCAGAGTTCATGTATCTGGTTTTGACCACATCAACTGGGGAAGCGATCACAGTTGTGCACAACCCAGCACCAAAGGCTGATACAAAGTGGCAAGGCAGGTTGTCTGTGGAGTACAGGAAGTTACAGTTCTAGATTATAAATATTTCTCCACATCTCTGTGTCATGTTGGACCAAAGCCACTACTTTACCAGACATGGGAGTGGAGTTGAGGAGGAAATCCTTAATGAAGTCATATGTCACCAGTTCTGTGCAGTTAACGATTGCGTTGCGGATAATGTTGGGACCTGTGCCTGAGCGCGCACACACATATTTGTCAAAAAATTAAATGGCAGCCCTTGAGACAGTATTGGTTAAGCTTAAGTAACCTTTCCAGAGACCACGGATGCCCTCCTCCTTAGCAATGGTCTTGTAAGCATCAATGGTTCCACTGTAGCGTCTTGCATACTCATTAGATCTGGCCTGTGCCTGAAAACGGACTTTCACCACATCCGTGGGCTGAGCCAGAGCCACAGCCATTCCACCTGTGGTACATCCCGCAAGCAGACGACTACCAATGCTGGCATCTGAACCGGAGAAAAATGGATTTCAATTTTGACTTGTCCAAGACTTCTTAAGTTAAAATATTTTAAATCACAGATACTTACGATCAGATCCTTTAGTGTAGAACTGTTTAACAGAGTCATAAAGACCAATGCGGACAGAGGCAAAGCTCATCTGTCTCTGGAGTCCTGCAACCAGGCCACTGTAAAGACTCAGAGGCCCCTCTGTGCGTACCATGGTGATGATAGTACCAAGCACACCCCGATACTTTACTGCAGAAACTTTCCCCATTCCTTCAGAGATGCTGACCTCTCCTTGGACCTGTGTAGATAATAAAAGAACTCATGCTGACTGACTTATAAGGAACAAAACAAGATTTTAGTTTAGACGAAGGCTTTTGAGCAGAAAGATGTTGAGCTGAACTTTAATATACCTGCAGCCGCACTTTGGCAGTGTCCAGGGGAAAGGTGAGCAGGTCAGCAATGCAGGCTGCAGTTCCTACACCCACAAACTTTACAGCGGCTGTTGGAGGCACATCCGCAGGCTGAAATCCAACCATTTTCTCCAATTTTCTTTCGATTAAAACTAAGATTGAATGGCACCTTTGTCTTTTTTTATGGACTGGAGAATTATCTTATCCAAAAATCTGAAATAAAACAGACTTTCCATGAGTTCAAGTAAAGCTGTATTTCTTTTCAACATTCCCAAGCAGAATAATGTTTAATGTACTTAATGAATCTGCATGGTGTGGTTGATCCTTAACTCTCTAGTGATGAATGATGCATCTTTCTGACACAAGTAATAAGTTAACTTGTAAACTTTTGAGCATCTGTGACCTTCTTAAATAGAATCTTAAATTATGCTCTCACATGGTCTCCAAATACACGTTAAAATCATCTATCCATATACTCTTAAACTTACCTTCACTTGAACAGTCAGTTGGACAGAAACACAGAAGATCAGGATTCTCTGAAGGTGTCCCTTTGGCTGAACTTTGTTCCAGCTATAAACTGGGTTCCTTGTTTTTCCATAGAAGATCTTGCAGAAATGATGACAGTTAAAATCATACTCCAGGTCCTGACAAAGTAAGCATAAGTCAGAGAGCAGTGCAACAGTTTTAACCAAAAAAAAAAAAGCTGGAAAATAGACAAATATTTCAAACAAAAATCTAGTTTTACCTTTATATGTGATCTGTTAAGAATAAAATACGTCTTTAGGTGACACTGTCTGAATGGATCCCTATATCTGAAGCTATGAATGGGGAAAAGTGCAGCAGTGTGGGGAGAAGAAGAGAGAGAGAGCTTCTTTAAATACTGCTGTGACGCTGTTACATAATGGTGCAGCACGAGTTTCTGTGGTATCTTATAGGACAATGTTTGCTGATCAATCAGGTAGAAAAGGGCGACCAACACCGTCTGAGTCTATTTGTATGATATGAATGTAAACTTTAGAGCATGTTTGTCTCCTGTCTTTATTACTGATTTAATTTCCGGATCAAGTCATGACATTATCAGCATCACAGGCAAAAAAATGATTTTAATTGTATTTTTAATCAAATAAAATAACAACATAACTGGATTATTGGGGGGGGGGTTCACAATTTGTTTAAGTCAGCCTTTTGGTTATGTGAGTGCTGTGCATTATTAAGTAAACGCTGAGTCATGCTGAACATACAAAAACACAGAGCATAGCAGATTGGAGCCATATGTTTCAACCAGTAATCATCTAACCACCAATTTCAGTCAAAACCTGTTCCAAATCTTTTTCTTTCTGCATTGTCCAATGATTAACTACCACTTTGTCATTAATCTTAATTTATTCTGCAGTCGCTATAGATATCCAAGGAAATTTTACAGATTTATATCTTACAGGGTTTTTTTTTCTTGCATTTCCCATCAGTTCTAATGAGTTTTGCTGTCCCTGCAGAGTGGACATCAAAAATTTGAAAGTCACATTTTGTTTTCACTTCACAATTATGCACTACTTGTTCTGTCACATAGAATCTCAATAAAATACAATGAATAAACTGGTTGCCATACAAGAATTATTAATGTTTAAAGGTTATGAATGTGAATTTTCAAAACACACTATTTGAAGTTTGCTGTTGTGGTTGATTTTTTTTTTAAGTGCTATTTGTTTGCACTGTCTGTCTCTTTTGCTGTTCTCTAGACAAGCCTCTGCACCATTAGTTGCCATTAGACAAATATAGAAAAAGCAGACATGTGATATCTGAGAATTGTAAAGTGTGGTGTTATTACCCAGTGCTCGGGTACATCTTGTCCTACATGTGTCACTATATAATGGTGCTGGCCAACTATGTATCTAACTCACCCAGCTTTGAAAATACAGTAGCTCATGGATAGTTTCTTCAATGTAACTAATACCACACCCTTTACTGATCAGACTTCATGCCTTTTTTATGTGCAGTCATTCTTTTTTCCTGGCAGTTTAAAATTGTTGAATCATTTGCAACATCAGAAATTTTAGGTTTTTCATGCACCTCTGGATCGAATAGTTCATATTAACAAATGCACAGAGGCCTGACATTGTCATATAGTATTTTATTTGACAGTGCAATTGTTTTCCCATCTCTAGTTAATTCACAAAGTGCACAACTAACAGAGCTAAAATTAAATTCTGCTCCAGACAAAATTGTAAATTTTACTTGACATTTTTAGTTTTGATTTGTAGCTGTCTTTGATTGTGCACAATGCTTTCATGACCCATTGACCAGCAATAAATCCTACAAAGCAAAATGAAGTGCTTACATTCAATAGTCTACTCCTAACCATATACACCCAAAGCAAAGATAAACATTGTAAACATTTTAGCAATATTGACAAAGGAGGTAACATAAAGGTGAAATGGTCATTGTTCTTGTGGAAAAAAATCTTCTGAATATCAATCCATATGCAAAAATGCTATTGATGTGACTGGAAAGTTCATCCTTGTAAACATAAAAATCCTTCATCATATAGCCTTTTGAGTAAAATTCAGTTATTTTGATGTGTAATGGAAGCACTGATCATCTCAATCCACACGATTACTCCTTATGCTATAATTAATGAATCCTCCTGGTCTTGCAGGAATGTTCCTGAGTCTTTAGACACCAAGTCTTTACTGGTAGGTCATGAAGTACAGCCCTTGTCCTCAAAGGTCTGATCACCAAGAAACTCCTTATTTAGGGGCTCCTCCCACACTTCTTCATTTCCAGCCTTATTGCACACTTTTTCACATTGCATCACGCTGCATGTCAAGCCGTTTGCATGTTTGCATTCTTGTCATAAAAGTGCCTGACTAGCTGCAATCAAAATGGTGACTCCCAGTATTGTTGTGCTCTGGTCATACCCCTTTTAATTTGTTCATATGTCACAAACATGACTATGTTCCAAGATCCAAGTCGCAGAAAAGAAGGCATGAATCTAGAAGAAGCAAAGAAGGGAAAAGTAAGGAAGTGGAACAGAGGAACAGACCTTTTGTTTTATTTTTGCACTCCAAAAACTGCTGGGTTATTTCTTTAACCCAAAGCCTGGGTTTTGGGGGACAAAAGAAATCACACCCAGTTTATTGAGTTAGAGAAGAGAACAAGTGTGTTTACTTTTATGTTTTTATCAGCAATACAAGCCGATCACATTTATTTCCCCTAATTTTATTAGTTCAAATAATAAACGAAGAGGTTCACAAATAGAAGTTGTGTGCTATCATGTTTATCACTGGTTTGATGAGATACAAGCTCTCAGATATACTAAAAATACTTTATCCCTGTAACTCTCATTATATTTTATATGCATGGCAGCCATATTAGATACTGCACTTGGAGCTACTCAACATTGCCTGACCCTCCCAGTCAGAATTACAACTTCAGGAGCATTTTTATTGTCTATCCAAGTAGGAACTCAACATTTTCAAGAAAAACGATCCACCATAAGTTCAACATTCACAGTTTAACCAAAAAACTGGTCACACAGTCATTATGGAGAGGCAGTTTCTAATATTGTTCAATTCAGAGAATGAAAGTGGTTATTCAAATGCAATTGTTTGTTGCTAAAAGTCTTACTAGATAGTATATGGCTGCTTAATGTTTGTTTTAGCCTAATTTTTTATACACAAAATTACATTGGTAGCCTTAAAGTTAGATTAAACCTCTTTTTGGATTGAAAATCTAACTCATTGCTCTGGGTCAAAGCCATAAACCAACCCTATTGAGTTAAATCAACTCAGAACTGGATTGATCCATATCTAACCCAAGGCAATAACACCAAATTCCTCCAAATTTGGTTGTTTTTCACCCAGCAGTTTTTCTTTTAGAATATAGCTTTAATTTTAGTTTTAGTTTTTACCCTTTATAGAAAGCTGCAGGTCCTTCATTTCTCAACATCGTCAGAGCACAGTTGATGGCGCTGGTGTACTGACCATTTCCGGAGTTCATGAACCGTGTTTTAACCACATCCACTGGAGACGCTACTACAGTTGTGCAGAAGCCAGCACCGAAGGCAGCTGTGAAGTGGCATGGCAGGTTGTCTGTGGAAGAGCAGAACAAGAGTTATTTCCTGTGACAAGGATTTATGAGTTAGGATTTGATTGAGTCTTCCACTTACCTGTCATTAGGTCATACTTCAGAATGAGTTCTTTGATCATGTCATAGGTGACCAGTTCTGCGCAGTTTACAATAGCATTCCGGGTGATGTTTGGTATGCAGCCTGAAAAAGAGAATCCTGTTCATAATCGCTGGGTTTTTTTTCATCTGTTGACACAACATCTTAAGTGAAAGAGCAATACCTCTCCAGAGTCCCCGGACTCCTTCATCTCTGGCAATCGTCTTATAGGCATCAAGAGTGCTGTTGTATCTCCTTTCACCATCAGCCACTCGCACCTGCGCTTGGAATCGCACCTTCACCACATCTGTTGGTTGTGCAAAAGCCACAGCCATGGCTCCTGTGGTGCAGCCCGCCATGAGTCGGGTTACAATCCCAGCACCTGAGCAGCATGGATGTTAGGACCCACTAATAGGATACAAATTACATTATGCGTTCATTTTTTTTTTTTTTTTTAAATACATAAAACTCACTCTCAGTGCCTCGAGTGTAGAATTGCTTCATAGAGTCATAAAGGCCGATTCGAACAGACGCAAAGCTCATCTGTCTCTGGAGACCAGCTACCAGTCCATTGTAAAGACTCCTGGCTCCTTCTGTGCGCACCATGGTGTTAATGGTGCCGAACACACCTCGGTACCTCACTGCACTGGATCCTTCAACTTTCTGAGACTCGCCCTGGATCTGGGTACACAATGGCGTTCATGAATCTTTAGCAGCATATTAAATTAAAATTTAGCAGCGTTCATGATTCTAGATTCTAATATCTAGAATCATGAATGTATGAGGTGTATCTACCTGTAGCCTGACTTTGGCCGTATCCAGTGGAAAGGTAATGAGGTCAGCAATGCAAGCTGCCATGCCTGCTCCAAAGAATTTAATGCCTGCGGAGGGCACCACGTCGTTCGGTTTCACGACAACCATTTTATTTCTGGGATTGGTACACAAATGGAAACATTTGCTCTTAATGCTGTGTTCCTTCAATTACAACTGTAGACTTATGTTAAGAGGTTAAGCATACTTTTACAAAATGATGCAGAGAAGTCTCAAGTTTTCTCAAGAATTAGACAGGTCTTTGGAAGAGGTTCTGTCGTTGAAAAGCCTTTGGCCATAAACTTTCTCAGAAGTGAGCCAGCCAGCATACCACTGCTCACTAAAACAGGCAAGCAATCATTAATTTCAGAATCACACCAATAAGCAAGCAAGTAAGATTAAATTTAGCATTCTGCTAAACTAATTAAAAGCATCAATTAATATGTGACATTTACCTTGATATTTTTCCTAGAAGGTTTTAATCCAATAAAAAGGAAAAAGATATAACTTCCTTAACGTCCTTTGTCCATCAAGTTTCCTTGCTTTATGCTGGGTGCTTACTGTTTCTCTGAGGATGGAGATGGCCCCTAAATTTATAGGCACCTTTTGCACATGACCTGTTAGCAGCCCAAGAACTTGTACACACCTGTTTTTTGACTATCATGTGTACCAGTCAGTGACACAGCAAGACATCTGAGCACTTGTTGATCTGATTCCACACATGTCTTTATAGAGGACTGGCACTGATGCTCACTCACCAACATTTACACCATTTTCATGTCATTTTTTTACTTGAATTTTGTTAGAATGTAAAGTATGTATATTATTGAAAGTATATACACGGCTTGATGTTTATAATAAATTTCCACATTAACTGTAAACATGCCAGCTCATGTTACTGGACAGACGTCATAGAGTGTACCCTGTTTTTCTGTTGGTTAACTTGCACAACCTATCAAGCTAAGAGGTGTGTTCTTTAAATTTTTTAATAGGGCGCTTGCATCTGTGATGATGTTGATGCCCAACAAGAATATTCTGATCCATTTCAGGAGATCTTGGAATTTCCTCATCCCTCCTCCCTGAGAACAAAATTACGAAACTGACTGAGGTTAATGAGCAGCCCTGCTTCTGTCTTAGCCAATCCTAAAAAGGGACCAGGGTGGGTGGATGCCACATCTGAGTGCAATCAGTTCGACATCCCATTCAGGCAAATTAACAGCAGCCAACAAAAAGACAGGATGCCGAATGGAAAGTGTTAGAGAGGGGAGACACTTGGAAGGTAGAGGGTTAGAATGGCTTGAGTATTTGTGACTTTCCACAGCAGCTGCAGCTCAGGACCTCAATAAGCTTATGTAAAAGCAGATAACTGATCATCTATAGTTATCTAGTAAAACCTTCTCCTACAAAACCTTCTCCTACAAATATTTGATGATTCAAGTGCGGTTACATGAGGCAACATTATTCTGATCCCTCGAACTGCAAATGTTTTATCTTTTTGTAAATATTTTTTTTTAATGTATTTAAGCTGTAAAGCACTTCAAAAAACTATTCATACCACTTGAACCTTTTCACATTTTTTCATATTAGAGTCAGCTTCAATGTATTTTCTTGGGATATATGTGACAGACCAAGTTGTGTATAAATGTGTAGTGGTAAAAAAAATTATACATGGTTTTCAAACTTTAACAACTAAAAATCTAATACCCCTAAATATAACTGATTGCAAAGAACTAGCTTCAGAATTCTCATAGTTTGTAAAACTATAGACCATCTATGTGCAAGTTAACCTCAATATAAATACAGTACAGTATCAATACAGATGTTTTGTGACAGCCTCAAAGTTTTGTTAGGGACGATTAGTGAACAAACAGAAGAAAGGTCAGGCATTAAGCTGTAGAGAAGAATAATCAAGATTAGGTTCCAGAAGCAATATCTCAGACTTGAATATCTGAGCAAAAAAAAAAAAAATCAATCAATCCATCCTGAACATGAGAATCAGTGGCACAACTTAAAACCTACCAGGACATTGCCATCCACCTAAACCAACAACATACTCAGGACTGGGGAGGAGGTTCATCTTCCAGCTGGACAATAACCCTAAACATACAGCCAGAGGTACAATGAAATGGTTTTGATCACAGCATATTTGGAAGTTGGAATGCATCAGTCAAAGTCCAGAACTAATTTCAACTGTTCAGATACTTATTTGTAAAATGAAACTTAAAAATCATAAATCATATTCCTTCTACTTGAAAACTAGGCTGTGCTTTGTTTTGGTCAGTAAAAAAACATTCTGCTCTGTGGTAACAATCTGACAACATGTCAGGATGCCATCTTAAAATATCCTTTTTTTGTAGCGTAAATCTACCTTAGCGCATGTAATGCTTTTTCTCAATATGGAATACCTGAAATGCCAAAAACAGGACACGTTAAAGAAATAATAAATCTGACATGTCAAAATGTTCCATGGGTGCGAATGCTTCTGTAAGGCACTCTAGCTGTTATTTGTTTAGCCAGACAGGATGATTTCATATACCATGAGATGAGCTTTTCCAAAATCCTTCAGGTTTATTTTGTAAGCAAGTATGGTGACATAAAGGTCAGCCCATTTCTTTTGTTTACATTACTTCACAGAACAATATCATATTTACAGTTTTTGAACCATAAAGGATAGTTACTTATTGACACAAGATCAAATGAAAAGTTATCTCTGCGCAATGAATAGGTTTTCAGGGCAAAAAAAAAACCCAATAGCATTGTAATGTTCCAATTAATTCAACATGCTTGTGGAAGAAATAGAGGAGGAACCACTATCTGCTTTCCTCACTCACACTTTATTGAAAACAGGGTTTATGTAACCTCTAAGCACACAGTCTGGCCAGTAAACACCTCACTAGTCCAGCTTCAACCAGCTTGCATTGACTCCCCTCCCATCCTTTCCCTCCCTTCCAGCCTCATAATAAACGGGACGAAGCATTCAAGACGGCTTGTCACCGCTATACTCTCCTTGTATTCTGAATGCCACAAACTTGATTCAGTTCTGAGAAAGAGATCATTTCCATTACTCTATAAATAAAGATCATAACAGTGGTCCTCTAATAGAATAACTGTCACTTAAAGGTTAGTGGGACACAGGGCGTTCGCAGGGAGAACTTTGTTTTTTCATCCATACACCCATTTGAATGTGAACCTTGTCCTATTTTTTTGTGAGGGATTATACCTAAATATAAAATGATCTTTTTGATCATTAAAAATTTAAACCATTTCTACTTTAAAACTGAACTTTAGTACCAATTCAATCTCATTATATATATATATATATATATATATATATATATATATACACACACACACACACACACACACACACACACACACACACACACACAGTGTTTCACATAATGCATGAGGAGCTGTTTTACTAAAACAGCAGATGGACCTATATACCAAGAATGACTCAGTAGTTTTATCATTGTTCTTGCTTGGGTTTGGTTGCTTTTGCTTCACTTCATTCTCATTAGAGGAGCAGGACAGCAGATCTGAGTTGATAAACTGGCTTAATATTTTCCAATATCAGGTTACTTCAAGAAACAAAGAACACAGCAAACTTATCAAGTCTTAAAGTTAAATCATGGAATGTATGATCAATTTGCAAAAATACAGGGCATCGTCATGACCAGAAAATGTTAAACATAATACAGTTACTGTAATTTTACGGAGCCGAGAGCAGACGTATTACGCATAAACTTTTTCTGATGGTTTTCTCGAGATAACGACTTAATTTCGAGAAAAACTTTGTTTTCTCGAGATCATGAGATGATTGCTGTGTGTGTTAAACCTGATTCCATCATTCAAATGCATGTCACACCAGCGGGAGAGGACTTATAAGTGTAAGTCATGGCATGCAGTGTAATTTTGTGAATAATTCTGTGAATTAAGTGATAGGAAAACCAGAATGACATCACGTCGTTGGTCGAATGATTAAACCATCGGGAAATTAACTCGTTTTCTCGAGAAAACGATCATCGTTATGTTGTCGTTATAAGGACATAAATAACTCGTTATCTCAAGTTAACCGTCGGGAAAATAAACATACGAGCACGACCGCTCTCGGCTTCTGTAGTAATTTAGATCTAATTAGCCCTGTTTTTTTCCACTCGTTCTGATTTATGTTTGCATTAATTGTTTGCTCTGTATAAGGTAACCTCATACCATCAAACTGAGTCAACGTCATTACATTATGTAGCATGTGTACTGACACAGTGTGAATGTTTACAGCAAAACTGTGTATGAAACTGTTTAAACTGAATTCTAGCAGAAATAATAAATTTTCATATATTTCAAACTGAAAGCAAAGTTAAAGAGCATCTGCTTGGGAGCAGAAATGTCTCTGATTAAAGATGTTTCCCAACATTTTGACTTACTTACTTACTTACTTGTAGAGTTTCACCCCATCAAGGGCCATAGTGCCATAGCGATGAGATATATATATATATATATATATATATATATATATATATATATATATATATATATATATATAGGTTTTTAATATGTTTCCTATTCAATAACAGACTCTCCCCAGCTTTAACCAGTTTGCACTCATAACCTCACCATAATTATTTGCACCTTATAAACCATTAATCTGTTATGCTTTATAAATATATCTCTATTTTGCCTAAAGCATACTGTCCTAAAATGTTGCATGTTCAACTAAATAATAAATAAATTTCTATCAAACTTTTGGGAACCCATATCATTTGAAACTTAATTTCTCTGAAATTAACAAGGTAATTTTGTTTTTAAATGCAATAAATATTTATCATATCCATAAAAGACAATACACTGCTGTGTTCATAGGTCGAAACAGGAACCATTAGGAATACAAATATTTTGTTAAAGGCAGCTGAAGATTAATTGTTTAAAGAAGGACTTTTATACCGCCACCTTGTGTTCAACGTTGAAACACAAGTGTATGGGAGAATCATCATGGGGAATGATTCTCCCATACACTCTGAAGTGCCTTAAAAAAGTTTTCATACTTCATGAACTGTTCTGCATTTTGTCACCTTAGAACTACAAACCTCAATGTATTATATTAGTATTTAATGTTATAGACCAATACAAAGCAGTGCATAATTGTGAAAAACAACTGATATATGCTGTTTGAATATTTTTTTTCCAAATAAAAATCTAAGTGTGGTGTGCATTTGTATTCAACCTTCCTAAGCCATTACTTTATAGAGCCACCTTTTTCTAAGATTATAGCAACAAGTCTTTTGGATATAACTTTACACATCTAAGAGTTTCTTTGCTAATTGTTCTTTGCGAAGCAATTCAAGCTCAGTTAGATCAAAGAAAGTATCAACACTTTGTAAGACTACATTTCATTATAATTACAGCTGCTAGTCTTTTGGGGGTATATCTCTATCAGCTTTCCACACAGAAGCTAAAATATTTGCCCATTCCTTTTTACAAAATAGCTAAAGCTCAGATTGGATGGCGTAAGTCTGTGAACAGCAGTTTTTAAGTGTTCTTACAGATTCTTGATTGGATTTAGGTTTGGACTTTGACTGGGCCATTTTAACTCATGAATATGCTTTTTCTGAACCATTTTTTATTGTAGATCTGGCTGTATATTTTGGGTTGTACTATGGGAAGGTGAACCTCATTCTCAAGTCCTTTTGCAACATCTATGAAGGTTTTCATCTGGAGTTGCCCTGAATGTAACTACATCTCCCAAAAACACTTACCAGCTTTTCTGACCCTGCTGAAGAAGGGTATCTCCACACCATGGTACTGCCACCACAATCTTTCAATTTGGCAATGCATTTTCAGAGTAATCTGTAGTGTTAATTGTTTTCCACACATAGAGTTTGCATGTATGCCGAAAAAAAAAAAAAAAAAAAAATAATAATAATAATAATAATAATAATAATAATAATAATAATATTGGTCTCATCAGTTCAAAACATTTCAAAACACCTTTTTCCACATGTTTGCTGTGTTCTCTACAGTGGCTTGTAGCAAACTGTATGTGGAACTTTATAATAATAATAATAATAATAATAATAATAATATTATTATTATTATTATTATTATTATTATTATTATTATTATTATTATTATTATTATTATTATTATTATGTTCAGCTACCAGCAATGATGTGGTTTTTATTTTATATTATTTTATTTTAGTTTAGTTTATTTTGTTTTATTTTATTTTATTTTGTTTTGTTTTATTTTAATTTGGAATCAGTAGGGGGCAGTAAAGTTTCCACCAGCTTACTCACTTATGAGAGGGGAAAGACAACAAAGAAGAGGAGAAGACGCACTGAGAAGAAGAGGGCTAACTGGTTGCTAATTTAAACAACGCAACTTGTATAATTTGTCCTTAAAGTCGGTGTTTCTGTCAGAGAAAAATCATATGCGGCTAAAGAAAGAGAACCTCATCACAAACATTTCCTGACAGAGACCAACTCTTTCCTGACAGCATGGAGAAGCAGTTGCATTTAAACCTGCTAGCATCCAGACCACCTATGGCAGGTGGTTTTCAGTCAGGGTCCAAAATGAAAATGGGGTGAGTCAGCTGGCTTCTTACACTGGGTTTCGGGCTCTTTATATGTTCTCTTTAAGTTCACTTACTATTAAACTAAATGGGTTCTGTTTCTAAAACCGAAGGTTGGACCTAGCTGATAGCGTTAGCCAGGCTAAGTTAGCTGCTGCTCCAGTTTGGTGTAAAACACGATTCGTGCAGTTCATTGATTCTGTGTTTTTTGTATTCATAAATCTTTTATATCGGACAGGATCTGTTGGCGAGACAGTAAATCAGAACAGATAGGTTGTTGACAGGGTGTTTAAAGCCTTGTGTTACCGTTTATATCTGCATGTAGGAGACACTTAACTGCCTACATGCCGAGCTGCAACTTTGCACATCTCTCAGCCCAAATGCACGCTGCACCAGTTTGGATCTGTCACCCTGTCAAAGTGGACATTTAAACACCTTTGGTTTTATTGGTTTTAACCAGGTTCCTTTTAAAAGTACGGAATTTGGTTGAATTCCATACTTGAATAGATTATAGAAAACATATTTGTTTTTTCAGGGCTATCCATGGCCCATCTATATGTCCATAATTCGTCCATCTATCCATGCATTTGTTCATGATCAGTTTATTCATCCATCTTTTTATTCATCATCCTTATTCCTCTATTTGTTTTATTGTTTTTTCATTTATCCAGTCATCTGTTCACCCACTTGGCAATTTATCCATCTATCATTTATACTATATCTTTTTGTAGATCCATCAAACATGCATGTGTCTTTGCTTATCATCCATCCAGCATTCATTTAACCACCAATCTGTTTACCAAATAATCTGTTTATTCATTCATCTATCCTCCCTCTTTACAGTCTGTAGGACCTCTGTTTTAGAAATTGCACATGAACCACATGATTCTTCGATTGTTTACTTTCAAAATTAATAAATAACACTTTGAGTTGAATGTGTATTTGTTTTGTTTTTTAATAAACTGTTAAGTTGACAGCTAAGACAACAAATAAATTAGCAGCCAAATGAGCTAGATATGTGTTTGAGCTGGGAGTAGTTTTGTTTTAATTTTGGTTGTAAAACAGACCGCTACAGGAGATCTTTCCTGCCCACAGCCATCACCATCTGTAATAACTCCTTGACTAAATGAGTTACATCAACATTTAATTTCTCTTTGGGATAATTAAAGTATTTCTGAATTTGAATTGAATTTGATTGACAATCTGCAAATATTCCCAAATGGGTTTTTTACCTGAGCTCTGAATTTTATCAAGCAGATGACCCATTGTAGATGAAAAGATTATCAACTGTATTAGCAGAAAAAGTCTGCTGGTACAGTTGATAATCTTTGTTTTTTAAAGCAGATTTTATTGAACTTTAACCTAATGCAGAATTTTTTTTATGTTGTTTTTTAATGTTTTTATATGCATTTATTTTGTCTGAATATACTCTAACATTTGTTTGAACAATTGTAGATCATAGTTTACATCTTTTTTACTTACTCGTTTGTTTTAACTCCTTTTTTATTATTGATTATTTACTTTTCACTAACTTTTGAATCTGCGTTTCTTAGGATTTTTATGTCTGCCTATAGTGTCTCCTCCTTATCATCATCAGCACAATTGCATTTCCTCTGTCCTTCAAACCAACATCATCTCTGTTACCTCCATCTTTATACAGGGTTTTTTTTTTTAGTTTAGTTTGGAATATTTGTTTTGTTTTTGTTTCCAATGCCTCCTGTTTTTATCTTATGTAACGCACTTTGTGCTTTTTTTAAATCTTGCAATGCTTTATTTTCTATCTTAGTGCTATATTAGTTTGGCTGCACTGTAAGGATATGCCAAATGCGGGGTTTCCTTTTAAAATGTGTTTGCTTTCTGTTTTACACAGACCTGGGCGAAAGAGAGATTTCACCCCCTTGCTCTGGAGTCAGTACTTTGAAACCATAGAAGATGTTGAGGTGGAGAATGAAAACGGCAAAGATATATCCTTATATAAACCCTGGTTCATCCTTTACAATGCCAAACAGAGAAACGTGGTTTGTCTCAACTGATCTAGAGTCCAATGGCAGTGGTCTTTGCACCACTGCATTTGCCATTTTGCATTGCACTTGGGTTTCTATGCTCCGGCATAGAAACTCTTTCCATAAGACACTCTATGCCCTACTCTTGAGCTTATCTGAAGGAAGTAGAAAGTTTAGAGAGCTGTAGGTGTTTGCTCTACAGAAAGTTGCTGATTTTTGCACATTGTGCACCACAGCATGCTGAGTTTCAGTTGTGCCTAATTGCTTCCACTTTAAGGTACCACTAACAGCTGACTGTGGAACATTTAGTAGCGACGAAATTTCAAGAATTAACTTACTGCACAGGTGGCATCCTGTCACAGTACCATGATGGAATTCACTGAGCTCCTTAGAGAGATGAATTTTTTTTCACAAATGTTTGGAAAAGTTCTAAAAAAACAGGGAGGAGATGCTGAGGACAAGGAGACAGCTGTGGAAGTGCTCATAGCTGGGAAAGGGAGGACAGTAGTAGGAGATCTGTCACACCAACAGCAGCTCCACTTAACGATTTTCCCAATAAATCCTTTTTTTTTTTTTTTTTTCTTCACAGTTTGTCAGTGGCATTGAGAGTGCTAAATGGGCTGTTAGCAATGCTGTCACTCTGAAAGATCACAGTTCATCTGTTAAACTTCTCAATCAAAGATTTTCCTACTGCTTGCTCACCATAAAATGGCCAATAATCACAGTAAGATGACCTCGTCACAGCAGTTTAATAAGAAGAAAGTATTATCTTTGCAGCCGCAAGGAGGTTCTGGAGGAACCTTTAACCATAAACACATCTGAAACGCTCACAAAGCATGCATAAAAGGGTAAAGAAACTGGACAAGAAAAAGGTGCCAGGTACAAAAATAACTTGTAACTGTCTGGAAGCGATATCTCAGTATGCTGAAGGATAATATGGGGAGATTACAAGTACAGCACCAAACATCGGGGGGGGGAGGAGGGGGGGAGCTTTGTCTCATATATAGATTCACTCCACATATAATGGAATATTTCAAGCTTTATTTCTTGTAATTTTGATCATTATGGCTTACAGATAATGAAAGCTTCAAAATCAGTGTGTCAGAAAATTTGAATATTACATAACATTAATAAAAAATACATGTTGTAAACTGAAATGTCAGGCTTCACCCTGATCACCCGGTGGTTCTGCTGAGGCGTCATGGAAGCCCAGGTTGCTTTGATAAAGGCCTTCATGCCATCTGCATTGTTGGGTCTGGTGTCTCTCGTCTTCCTTTTGACAGTAGTTCTTAGGTTTTCTATGAGGTTCAGATCAGGCCAGTTTGCTGGCCTATCAAGCACAGTAACACCATTTTCATTTTCACTGAGCCAGCTTCTGGTACCTTTGGTCGTGTGACCAGGTGCCAAGTCCTGCTGGAAAATGAAATGAGCATATCTGTAAAGCTTTTCAGCAGAAGGAAGCATGAAGTACTGTGCACTTTAGAGCCCGCAGTGGACCAGCACCAGCAGATTAGCTGATTAGGGTGTGACACCATGAGTCTCCAATATTTAATCTTTTCTCCATATTCAAATTTTCTGAGACACTGAATTTTGGGTTTTCATTCTCTGTAAGCCGCAATCATCAAAATAACAAGAAACAAAGGCTATTGGGCAAAACTTTCTTTTTATTTTAACAATTATCGTAGATATTTTGACAGGAGAAGTATCAGAGCCCAGACCTGAAAATGATTAAATCCACTTTTCACTCTTAGTTCAACATTGAATCCTGAATATTATTTATTACCTTTTGTCTCTGAGAAAATACATTGGGTTTTTTTTTTTTCCTTTACCTGGCTCTGTGCTAACCTTGTTTTAAAATTTTCTTTTTTGTTGTTGTTTAATCTCTTGTTTAGCCTTTGTATTTATTTCTTTGACCACCCAGAACGTTTTCAGACTTTACTGCAGTGGCTCCAGTGGTCCTGTGCTGTTGCTGCTCCATGGAGGAGGCCACTCTGCTCTGTCCTGGGCTGTGTTTACTGTGAGTCTGATTATCACTGTTAGCCATTATAGACGGACTGTACTGTTGTTTAAATACAGACCAGCATGGTGAGAAACAATGATGGAGCATTCCTTGTATTAATACATTTTCTGCCATTTTTTTTTTTTTATTTTTTTTTTTTTTTTAAATGTATGTGGTTGTTACATGTGTGTTTACAGGCTGTCATATGCAGCAGGATCAACT
Organism: Anableps anableps; assembly: GCA_014839685.1. NCBI lineage: Eukaryota > Metazoa > Chordata > Actinopteri > Cyprinodontiformes > Anablepidae > Anableps > Anableps anableps. The sequence goes on along the minus strand of CM026078.1, from coordinate 11,853,187 downwards.
GCAGGGTGGTGGCTATGGATCTTCGAGCTCATGGTAGTTACACTGATTATAAGAAACATTTATGTGGGGAAAAAAAACCCTGTCATTGCTTTTAAACATACATGTCAAATGTGTAAAATAAGCAATATTTTTAGCCTGTCATTTCGAGTCTTTAAATGCTAACTAGTTCATAACAGTGTGGAGAGATCAATATAGCAACACATTTCCTGTGAAAAGAACAGTTTACGATTTGTATCATAGGTGCAGCGCTGCAGCTTTTACTAGCCTCAAAGTGGTCCTTTGACATTACTGTCCTTATGATCAGGAAGTTACTTTTGTACTTGTGGATTTAATAATGAAGGCAGCTGTTTTTGTTTTTTTTTTTTGTCTTGATCACATCAACTTCGATAATAACTTAAATTCTGAAATACCTCCTCATTATCGAAGTTGTTACAGAAACATGTCTGTAGCCTTTCTTCTTAGGGAGTTCAGTTATATCCTCAGCTTTTGGGATTTGATGTTTAAAAAAAAAAAAAAATCTGGAAACTAAAACAGTTTTTTTTGTCCTGCAGATGAGTGGAAAACTTGAGAGAACAAGACATACTGTGCATGTTATTGGGCATGTTGTAGCTTTATTGTTGTGGAAATTAATATATTGAGCATTCTGTTCTTGTTATGGTGGTGTAATTGTCTTTTTAATAAGGTCTGCATTTTGAGTTATTACAAGTCTTAGCACTCTGTAACCTGTTTTTTGTCACTCTTTGCAGGAGACACTAAAGTTAGAAATCCTGAGAACCTCTCTGCAGACACCATGGCTAAGTAAGGGTTTTTTTTTAGGAAGTACCTTGAGAGGAAAAAAGTTTAATCTTTGCATCAATAACACAAAACCACTGAGGATCGAAGCAGATATAAGGTTCCAGCCAGTAATCATCGCAAGCAGCTTAAACCAGTGAAACCTGTACAGAAAACAGTACAGGACATACAGTTAGTGATACTCTAAGGTGTTTCCCTATACTTATTTGGAACTCTTAAGGTAGAATTTTAGATTTAAGCAATAATGCATGTTTAACTATTTTATTTCTTTCCATATTTTCTTAATTTATAGTAATTTCCTTTACACCTCTGAATAATATTTAGTCCTGTTTTGTTTTTTTTTTTGTTTGTTGTTTGTTTTTTCTTTGAAGGGATGTTGGTAAAGTAGTAGAGGCACTGTATGGAGAGAACCCCCCTCCAATCATGATGATTGGGCACAGTATGGGTGGAGCCATTGCAGTTCACACAGCCAGTGCTAATTATGTGCCATCCCTGCTGGGTCTCTGTGTCATCGACGTCGTAGAAGGTAAACTATGTACATATTTGAATCTTTATCTCTTAAAAATGTAAGGCTTTTACCAGTTGTCAATTTAAATACTCCTTATTGTAAGTAGCTGTTAAAAAGTGGGGTTTTAAGTAAAAGAAAATATTATTTTCATTTAGGTACAGCAATGGATGCTTTGAACAGCATGCAGAATTTCCTCAGAAGTCGGCCAAAGACGTTTAAGTCTCTGGAGAATGCCATAGAGTGGAGGTAAGCTATGAGCACTTGAACTTAAACCATAATCTCCTATGTTTTATTTTTGAAGTTGTAAGTAGTCATGGGTTACTTCAAGGTAGGGAGCTGTGCAAGAACATGTCCATAACCTGAAGCTAATCGTGTAAACCTATAGCCGACAGTGTCATGGTTTCCACCGTGAATCAGAGGGCGCTGGAGGAAAATCTGAGACCATCTGTACAAAATAGTAAAGCTGAAGCAGAACTGGATCCTTCAACATGATTAAGACCAAAAACAGACCAATACGTCCACCGAGGACCCTCTTAGAATTAAGAAATCTTGGTCTCATTGAGATGCTTTTGCGTGGGCTTCACAAGCAAGAAATCCCTCAAACATCTCCAAGCTAAAAGTGAGGAGTGGAGCAAACTTTCATCATGTCAGAGACTGATAGATGGCTACAAGAAGCATCTCGTTGAAGTTTTTCAGTAAAAGGGGATAAGATGAGCTATTAGGGGCTAGGGTAGACTGAGCCTGAAAACAATTGTTTTCTCTTGTTTTTCCTGTTGCGTGAGTTTGATTTTCAGAGATAAGTAACAAAAAGCTTAGACATGACTTTGCAAAGATTTCTTTGGAAAGGACTGAATATTGTCTCCTAAGTTTATTTTCACCTGACTGTAGGTATGTTTGTACACAATGTGTTCAATTATGCATACAAGCCCAATCGCTAGAGGGAGGACAGCTTTTTTTGTTGGTAGAAAATAAGATGGCAACCACGGCTTTAATATACTCTAAATCCTCTTTAGTCATGTTCCCTAAAGTTCTTTTGTTTTCAGTGTGAAGAGTGGCCAGATTAGAAACATCGAATCTGCTCGCGTTTCCATGGGAGGCCAAGTGAAAAAGTATGTACCTGACTGGTTTTTTTGTTTTTTGTTTTTTTTTTTTTTCCCCCTCAACACTTTCAGTACTCCATCATTTTTTACAAAGTGTATTTTACCTCCCTCTGTCCTCATTTTTGCAGATGTGAGGAGTCTGCCAGCAATCCAAGTATTTGTAATAGCATCAGTGAGGGCATTATAGAGGAAGAGGAGGAAGAAGAAGGAGCAGAAGAATCGAACAAAAAACGAATGAAGGAGGACGACCAAGAGGTTCAGTCTTTCTTGGTGCTTTTTCTTTCTCATGCAACCTTTATTTTGTTGGAAAACTGAAGAAATATTCATTTCTCCCCTCCAGGTTAAAAAGGAAAGCTTCTACACCTGGCGAGTGGAGCTGTCAAAGACAGAAAAATATTGGGATGGTTGGTTCAGAGGTCTGTCGGCCCTTTTTCTCAGCTGTTCTGTGCCAAAACTGCTTCTGCTTGCAGGTTCGTTCTCCTTTTACTACATTCTTTAGCTTATATAATTTTGTTTCAGGGTAGTTTGCTGTCTTTAAAAACCATATCTTTAATCTAAGAAATCTTTCTAATGATTTCTGTTGATTTGTCTTTTACAGGAGTGGACCGGCTTGACAAAGATCTCACTATTGGACAGATGCAAGGTAAAAAGAGATGTGTGTGTGGTTTATATTATTACTGTTTCCTCCTTTTTTGGTTGAGTTGGGATAAATGAGGAATGACCGTCCACAGGGAAGTTTCAGATGCAGGTCCTCCCTCAGTGTGGTCATGCTGTTCATGAGGACGCACCTGAGAAAGTAAGAGTTTACCTGTTTAATAATTTCCTAAAATAAACCAGGCTTATTTGTGTGTTAATGTACTTAGTTTTGTTTAATCAGTTGAGCCTATTTAATCACATTATTTGTTCATCTTTGCCAGGTAGCAGATGCTTTAGCAGCATTTATGGTCCGACACAAATTCACTGAGTTTAAGGAAGGATTTCTGTGGTAAGTGAACTTTGTATAGATTTGGGTAAAATACAACAGAACAAGTTTATTTTAAAGCAAGCCCTTATTTTTTTTTTTTTTTTTTTTTTAGTGCTGCCACTAATGTGTGTTTTTTTCCAATTAATAAATCAACTAAGTTTTGGATTAATTGATTATTCTTATTAAAATATTTTCACTTTAAAACATGAATATGCATAACATGCCTCCTCCATCATGACGAAAATAAGTAAAATTATGTAATTTATGTGTTCACAAATAGAAGAGCCTGATTAATCAGAATGTTAAATATGACAGGACTGGAATGGAAACAAAAACAAAGCTCAGTTCAGTCAGGGTGCAATCCCAAAGGAAAAACAATCTGGTTTTATGAAACCCTTTACTCAAAATGTAATAAGAGAGCCTTATAACATCAGAATGACCAGTATTAGTTAACTCTGCTACTTGTTAGTTTGATTCTGATGGCTATGTTTACATTGTCTGCACATTTGAATTTGATTTAAAAAAAAAAAAAAAAAAAAAAATGAAGTCAATAATGTCTGCATCTTTACATTGACTAATGCAGGCACAGGTCGCTAATCAGTGAAACGTGCTGGAAAAACCAGAAAACGCAGCAAAAAACTTCAAACCTCACAAAACATTTAGCAGCTTTAAAAGCAACTTTTTCTGTTCTGGCTAATCAGCAGCTCCAGGGTCTGTCTCTTAAGCTTCCCCTGTGTGCTGTACTACTGACAAAGCATCCAAACCGCCATTTTCATCCTTTAAACCTTGTTTATCGATCTTTGACAGCTTTGAAAAGCTTTTATAACCTGGCTCATTAGAGAGTTAGACGCCTTGTTTGTTTTAAAATACTAGTGCAGATTTAAAGACACACACACACACACACACACGTATAGCTGCAGACTGCAGGAGTTGGAGTCACAGCAATTTGATGAAAAGATGAACTCATCAAAAAAAAGAATATATGTTGGCTGAAAATAATAATGCTGAGAGATTATCGTAGTCAACTTTATTGATGACCTCGACAAATTGCAGCATCCCTACTTGTTCACAAAGTAGTTCTCTCTTATTGGCCCTCATTGGACCTTTGAAGTTCCACATGCAGCATCTCGCTATTCATCAGTCGTGCTCTAAAGAGGACCGTGGAGAAAAGGGGCTAATCTTGCTGATGCCAAAACAAAATCATGCAGTGGCACCTAATAAATTACTTGCGTCCCTCTGAATGATTTTGTTCGGCCTCAACTACAAATCAAGAACGAAGCAAATCTTGCCTGTAAGCACAAGCGGTTACTCCAGACCGGCTTTTTGTTTGTTTTTTTAAAGGTTGGGTGAGATTTTCAGTCACATAGACTGTATCTTTTGTGAACTATGTTTGTGCTTTTGTAGTAAATAGAACGTTACAAGCAGACCTGACCTGATATCCAAAACAAAGAAATTATTTTGATCACCAGCAAATTGACTGACCGATGATGACACTCAGTACAGTATCAGTGAAGAGCAAACGTATATGTTCTGTTACCTACTGTCACTTCTGCCTTGACTCATTTCAGCGAGAGATTTCCTGGACAGAGGTGTTTTGCTAAATTTCTCTGTACAGAGCAGCTTCTGAGAAAGAGAGCGGTTCTTACATGAACTGTTCCTAATGTTTTAAATTCAAAAATAGACAACGGTAAAAAGGTTCACAGCATTTGAGCAGAACTGTAAATAAGGATGTTTATAATGTCTTATTTTATTTCATTGTCTCTTTTTTATTATTATTTTTTACAGCTAACTTCCTGTCCAGATAAAGCCAGCGTGTGTAGAAGAAATGTTTCAAGATTCACTGCATTCATTGTGCTACTTGAAAGCTATTTAAGGAAAATAATACATTATTATTATTAGCATTGTTGTTTTGCTGCTTTGGTTCTGTAGATATTTTGCCTTTCAGCTTTGCCTTTTTTTATTTTAAAACACTATTTGATTTTTCTTTATACTTTTTTTTTTTTCTTTTCTCAATTTTCTGAAATGTAAAGCACTTCTTTGAATGTTTTATTTTTGAGTGATTGCATTGCTGTTAATGTGTCTCTGAAGTGTTAGTTTGAACTGTAATGGCAGTGATTTAAAAATGGACGCAATAAAAATATGTTCAACACTTTATTTGATGTGCTTAATAAAAATAAAATCAGTGTAGCCATGTTGAGGTTTGTGTAAAAATGTCAAAACCAACTCTCATTATGCTTTTGAATAACCTATCTTTGATATAGTGAAGTGTTTTGAACAATTGTTCTTTAGTTTCAAGTTGCTTTAATAGCCTGCATTAATTGGCATGGTGTCTGTCATCTTCCTCTTGACAATACTCCATAGATTCTCTCAGACCAGTTTGCTGGCCAATTAAAGCAGTGATACCCTGGTGAGTTTGAACAGAAAAACAGTTTGATGTATTCAGATGTTTTATCCCAGAGAAAAATAAATTCATAAAGTGTATTAAAATGTTCATATATTTAAGTATACTTGCATTAAACTAATCAGTATACTTCAAGTCTGCCCACACAAAATCTTTTATTAGTTCAGGACAAATACAGTCAACAAATGTATTTTAAATACATTAAAGATTTGTTTTTCACAAGGTTACACTAATTTTGGTATTTTTGTTAACAAAAATGTCTTCTGCAGGATTGATATATGGCTATATTAGACTACATAGGTGTGCCTATGTTGCAAGAAGCTTTAAAAATTGATCATGTATCAGCTTCCTGAAGGGGTGTATCATTTCTCAGTGGCAAATTTTAACTGCTACCCAAATTAAGTGCCAAGAGATCAAAGGACGGGTAGAGAAAATCCTGGGAAATGAGATTTGGCCTAAAACCATTAATTATCTCCTAGTAGGCCCAGGGTCCTTTTAACTGGATCCACTAAACCGCTTTTATTTACTGTCCATAGATGCAACATACTTAATACACAACTATATATCAAAAACTGCATATAATTGAAGCTTGAGACTGATAAATCAGAATTTAACTTAGACTCACATAAGGCGTATCAAGGGAAAGTTACTTTTATTATCGAGATAAAGTCATTCAGAGTTTGAAGCCACATTATGTCCAGATAAACCCACAAATCGTCACTGACTGAAAACTCGACACTGGACTTCAAGCAACATGGATTCTGTGCCTCTCCACTCTTCCCCCAGACTCTGATATCTTGATTTCCAAATGAAATGCAAACTTTCCTTTCATCTGAACAGAGGACTTTGTACTACTGAGCATCAGTCCTGTGTTTTTTTTTCTCCTTAGCCACTCAGCTAAAGAAGCAGTTTGTTCATAATTACCTTTTGTGGCTTCTGTGTCAATGACTGTCATCTGGACATCTGTTAGGTCAGCAGTTTTCCTAATGATTGTGTAGCCTACTGACCCAGACTAAGAGACCATTTAAAGGATCAGGAAACCTTTGCAGCTGTTTTGAGTTCTTTAAATGATTAGGGTGTGACAACAGGAGTTTCAGTATTGTAACTTTCACAATATTCAATTTTTCAGAGACAAAATTTGAGGTTTTCATTCTCTGTAAGCCATCAAATTACAAAAAATAGTCTTGAAGTCTTGAAATATTTCACTCTATGTGTAATGAATCTATATGAGTTTCACTTTCTAAAATGAGTGATGAAAAACATAGAACCTTCTCTCAATATTCTATGATTTTGAGATGTACCTGTAGTCAAGCTGTTTGGCTCCGGCTCCTTTACAGTTAACCCAGAAAAAAGGTCCAAATAACAGTTTTTGTTTTCTTTAGAAACACATGAGGATGTCTTGTGGTAGAACTAAGGTTTTTTGTTTTTTCTTTGTTTTTTGTTTTTTTTTTTACTATACTTTTAAATTTATTTTCTTTAATATCTAAACCAGTCTCCATAAAAGGTATCCAAGAATGTTGTTGAAACATTTTCTGAACAATAATTGCAGTTAAAAAGAATTGAAATTTTTTTAAATAAATGTAAGGGGGGGGAAAGCATTAACAAACACCTTTTGTTTAGTTACATATCTTGGATCTCTAATGTACCTGTACTTATGTCTTTTCAATTAATTAGTTTCAAACAGCCTAAAAGGTTGAAGATAAACAATTTTTTAATTTGGATTTGCATATTTGTAAACCGAAGTCCAAATTACATATTATTTATGTTAGTGACAAACTTTGGGGAACAAAAACAGGTTTTAATTGTCCCTCCATGGACTAGCGTGATGACAAATGTCTTCAATCTCCAATAAAAACATGTGAATAATTAATGAATCATAACAAGCCCCTGAGGAGCTACAGCCTGTGAGAATATTGTATCATTTGGATCTATAAACAACAAGTTTCGTTGCTTACTGGGGCTAAAGTTTTTTAGTAGCGTCATTTTGGGCCTCCCAGATAATAGTTTGCACTTCAAAATCTTTTTAGACAACTGAAAGTGAAAGTTTGTATAGTCTTTTCTTAATGTGAAGAGACCTACAGATCAACTAAAAGATACAGTGTGGTGGGCTTCTCCCACTTCACAGTAAAACTTTATCACTTTCATCTACTATTTTTCTTTACTAAAACAATGGCCAGCGGTGTCAGATGTTTTGGTGGTAAAAGCTGAACTGGAATCGCATTGTTAGAATTCCATATCAGTACAGTTTACATTAGATTCAACTGTGCTGATGACACCACATTGTTGTCTCCTAATCAAAATTAAATCCCCCCCAAGATAAGTCGTGCGACTGGTCTTTTCCTTATTTGGTAATGTTTCGACTTTAAATACTTCCTCCTGAAAAATAAAGGAACTTAAGCACACCAAAGTTGGGTTAAATAGAATTAAGAAGACATATACAACCACAGAAGATTTTGGCACAGACAAAATGACTGAACAGACATTACCTGAAATAAGCCAACACAAATCCAGCTATATTTATACGTATTACTTACGGCATGAAGGGTCAGTTCTAGGGCCAAACGTGTTTAGCATATTATCAAGGATTTGCAAGAACTTTTGGAGACAATCACTAAAGAAATACATACATTAAACATTGGTTTGATATAGACAAAGTTGGTGTTTGACAACACATACACATATCAGTCATATATAATCAAAATAAATAATGCTGGATATGAAGACCACACAAATTGCATTTGAAATCCAAAGTTGTAATAAATGAATAACCAAAATGTTGTTTTGGCAGTTTGTAACTACAGTTAATTTTCATAGATTTTTTTGTTTGTTTGTTTGTAGAATCAGTTTATCATTGCATGCTCTATAGTACCATTACCATACCACAAAAGATGAGCAAAGTGCCATTGGTTTTTTGCCAAAGAGGAAAATTGGGTCTGCAAGCAAGTTTAATATGGTTCAAGTGCAGGCCAAGGTTTCATCTCTGGTCCCATGGTCTTTTGTAACATGTCCTTAATTAGGCCACTTTGGACCTTAACCCAGCCTCTGCTTCGATACATGTTTTTTTCCAGTCTGTGTATCTTATTACTGACTTATGCAAAAGCAATAGCTTGGTTGCTGGCTCATTTTTCTAGCTTTGGTGTCTGACTCTGGATTAGGTCATGAGGGAACCAGGCTTAAACAAAGACCGTCTGACCGCTTTTATCTCAGCTACTTCATCCAGTTTCAACATGGAAACCCTAATGCATTTCCAAACTAGCTGTTACTGCATGGATAGATCTAGAGGGATGAAGAAGAAGGTAATGCAAACAACTCCAATGCAAAAACAGGATGAATGGATGCCCAATTTTCTGTAGCTCTAGAGGGGTGACATGGGGTAATAAGTGGCATCCTAAAGCAATGCCCACTCCAGTTGAAAACTTTAAGATATTGACTTATCGCAGACCGTATCTCTAAAGTCCAACAGGACACATCTCAAAACACTCCAGTGTGCAGCGAGACTCCACTGGAAGATGCCAGCCAGAATTCATTATTAGCTGGAAAAAAAAAAGAAATTAAATCTGAAGCTCCCTGAAATGTAAGCCCAGTATCACCTGCACCTGTTTTTTTAGCACCCAGATACAGAGGAGACTGAGATGTTCAAGTATCCCTCCACTGTGAGATCACAACTTCTCGTAACCATTTGGAAAGCAGGGACCAACCCTCCAGCCAGATCTCCCCAGCCTCCATGAGATGTGACACAGATGTGTGACAGAATGGTGACCATTCAGGTCCCAAAAGGGTTTAGAGAACACCACATTCAGCCTTGAAATCTTTCTCCTGAGTTTGTTTAGTTTGCTCAGTGTCTCAGTGACGGGTACAGTCTGGAGAAAAACTTTAAACCAATTCTTAACTGAAGGTGTTGTGGAGAAATTTTGTTCAACTCTTCTTTGCAACATTGCTTTGATAAGGTCATGACATTTCAGTCATGCTGACTTCTGGACTTTTCAACTTTGATTATTTTCAGACATTTTGCAATAGCTTTGCTGCTGTGCTTGTGGTCATTGTCTTGTTAATGATCCAATTTCAACAAAGCGTTTGTTGTCAGGCAGATAGCTTTACATATAACTACTTTGGTATAACGTAATTGCTACAAAGTACTTTGGTCAAGTGGTTAAGAGGAAAAATCAACATTATTACTCGTCCACTACCATGCCTAACAGTTGACATATGTTTGTGCTGATATCCAGTGTTTGTTTGTTGTTGTTGCAGTGTGATCAAACCTGTTTGCTTTTGTACTATCTGGCCAAAGTATATTGTTCTTAAAGTCTTGCTGTTCATTCTGATAAAATATGGCAAACCCAAGTTGTGTTGTCATGTTATTTTCTGACAGAAAGATCTTTCTCCTTTAACCTTTCCACACATACTATGCTTGCTCAGCCTTTTTCTAATCGTACTCTCAACAACATTACCACTTAACATGCTAACTGAGGCCTGTAGAGTCTGATATTAACCTCCTGAGGTTTTGAAATTTCCTTGAACAATGTACAAGGTTCAGCAATTTTGACAGCTGTCCCAAATGTTTTTCACTTGTAAATAATGTTTTTCATTGTGTTGTTAGTATATCGTTTTATAACCCTTCCCAGATAGATAAGCGGCACCAGCTGGTCCTCTCAGGTTATTGCTTATGTCTTTCTGCCCTGGCATTGTGTTAACTAACAGAGGAGAATGAAAGCAGCAAAAGTGTACTTAGTTGTTTTTTTTTGGGGGGGGGGGGGTTATCACTGAATTGACAATAATGGAGCCTTTTTCTTTTCCCATGACTAAATTAATTTCCATGGTCCTCTAAGCCCAACATCATGTTCAAATATGGACCCAGTCAAACTTTTAAAAAACCCACTAAGGTCTGACAAACAGCCTTTATACAACAACTCCTTATTTAAATTTTGGTCCACTATTCTTTGCAGAATTTAATTAATTCAACTACAGTGGAGGGGTTTTGAGCATGAAGAGCCTCTTTAAGGTCATGCTACAGTCTGACGGACTGGATTATGCACATTGACTAGGCCCCTCCAAAACCATCTCTTTTACAGTTCAAACGTTGACTCACTGGTGTGCTTAGGATCATTGTCCTGCTGCATAAGTGCACTTGAACTAATGCCCAGGCATTCTCCTTCATGATTTTCTGGTAGAGATCAGAATTCATGATCTTAGAATTTTGACAAGTGGTTCAGGTCCTGGAGCAGCATCTCAGTCCCAGACCATGACACCACCACTACCATGGTTTACTGTCAGTATGACATTCTTTTTCTGAAATGCTGAATTAATTTTATACCAAATGTAACAGGATGCAAAAAGTTCCACGTTCATCTCATTAGTTCACAGAACATTTTTCCAAAAGTCATGGTAATCATCAAAATATATAATGCAAATATAAGATCCCGTTTAGTTCTCTTTTTGGTCACCAGTGGTTTTCACTTTGCAAATGAATCCCATCTTTGCCCATTCTCTTGCTTGTTGTTGCATCATGAACACTGAGTTTAACTAAGGCTGGTGAGGCCTGTAGAACTCTAAATGTTGTTCTGGATTTTTCATGACCTCCTGGATAAGTTGTGGATGTGCTGTTTGAGTAATTTGGTAGGATGGTCACTCCTGAAAACGTTCACCACTATTGTTTGGTTTTGTTTTTTTAGTTGTGAAAAATGGCTCTCACTGTGGGGCAGGTACTTAAGAAAAATTATTTTTTTCACATAAGGACAGGATTTTTGGATATTCTTTTCTCCTTAATAAAAACAACTTTTATGTTTATTTAGATTGTTATTGTTTGATGTTAAAGTTTGTTTGATAATCTAAAATAAAAGTGTGACTAAAAACAACATATATCAAAACATATCGTACTAAAACTGTGGATACAAAATAAGAAAACCACAACAGCTAATACAGAGAGTTGATTGGTTGGTAAATTCAGAAGGGTGATGATGTCAGGAAATGGATCCTTTATTTAAAAAAGGAGCCTGATTCTCCTCTCATATTTGTTCTCCAAAACATCGCTGTCAGAAGTGAGGCCAAACCAGTACGGTGTAAGTAACGTGTACAAAGGATACACAGTTTAACCATGCATAAATAAGTTGGATTGTGGCGCTGCATTGTCCACTGAAATGTTTGTTTTTAGTGTTTTAACTTGTGATTGTGACTTTGTTTCAGGTGAAAATATATGCTTAAATGGTATTTTGTGCTGGGTTTACCGCTCTGGACTACGCAGATTACGGATTGATGTGTGTATTTGTTCTGCATTTACAGACACAGCGCTGAGCCATCGGAATGAACAATACAGAACATCCCAGTATGATCCAGATTCATTTATCGATCAGAGTTCTGCTGACTGTGCTTCCATGCTTCTTTTTCTTATACGTTAACAGCATCATGCTGTTTGCCCTGGTGAAAAAGCCCCTGTTTCTGGAGTCACCCCGTTACATCCTGTTTGGGCATTTGCTTTTCTCTGATTTCCTCCAGGTCCTACTGTCAACGCTGCTTTACATATTTGCTTTGACCATGGTCAGAATTATCACTTGCGTTTGCATTATTGTCATTCAGCTTGCAGCCATCACTGTAAAAATGTCCCCCATCAACCTGGCTGTCATGTCTTTGGAGAGATTTGTTGCCATTTGTTTCCCTCTGAGGCATGCCACCATTGCAACCTCCAAGGCGACACGTGTAGCCATCGCTGTCATGTGGACTGTGGCCTCTTTAGACTCTTTTGCACAGCTTTTTCTGTTTTTCAGTCTCCATAACAGAAGCCTTACTACTCAACAGGTCTGCAAGAAAAAAAGTGTATTTCACCTGCAAGTTTACGTCGTTTTAAACCAAGTTTTCACTGTTGTAAATTTTGTCCTTGTGACCATTATTATCATTTACACATATGTTGCAACCATGATCGCTGTGAAATACAGCTCTTCTTGTGCTCACAGGGCCAAAGTAGCTCATAAAACTGTGATCCTACATGTGCTTCAGCTGTGTCTGTATCTCATCTCCGCTCTGTTCAACATGATAAACTCTAGTGATCTGTTTAACTTTGATCCAGCTGTTGCTCTTTATGTCCAGCACATGCTCTTTTTAGGTCTAATCATTTTCCCCAAATTTTTGAGCCCACTTATATATGGTCTTAAAGATCAGACATTCAGACACGTCTTCAAATACTATTTCACATTTGGCTACAAATCTTCAGTAGAGCCATATCCCAAGTCTTGATTATTTAATTGGAATATATTATGTTTTATAGGTGGAAACTTTATTTATCCTTGCCGGTGTATAGTGTATTAATAAAAGGTGCTTTGAAGTCTTTTTTAGTTAAAAAACTAATAATTCTATATAGAACACCCACATTTAAGTGCTTCTTATTTTGTTATCTAAAGAAAGGAACTTTAGATACAAACAAGAGAAAAGAGAGAAAACAAGAGAAAAACCAAGCATTTGCTTAAATTTAAAAGAGTTGGACAAAAATAAATAACAAACTAAAAATTAGTTGAAATCACATGTTTTCATACACTGTATAAAAATTATTTTCTAAATGTGATAACAATGAGAGATTATTATTATTATTATTATTATTATTATTATTATTATTATTATTATTATTATTATTATTATTGTTTCCTTCAAATTCAGAAGTTTTCTGAACATACATATCTTTACCATTTGATGTAATTGATTTAAAACCCTGGGTTTAACATCTTGGGCATTCTTCCTCATAATAGTTTGCTGGACTTTTGGCCCATTCCTCCTGACAGAACTGAGTCTGTTTCAATGCTGCCCTGCTCACACACACCTTTTCAGCTCTACCCACAAATTTTCTACTGGACTGGGACCAAGGCTTTCTGATGGCTGCTTCAAATATGGAATTTGTTGACCTTAAGCAACTTTATAACTAATTTGGTGATATGCTTACTGTCATTGTCCATTTGGAAGCCCCACTGGTGCCCAAATTTTAACTTCCTGGCTGCTGTCTTGAGATATTGTTTCAAAATCTCCACAGAATGTTCTTTACTCATGATACCGTCTATTTTATAAAGTGCACCACACAGCATCATACTGCTACTCCCATCTATCACAGTTGGGGTGGTGTTCTCAGGCTTGCAACCTTCACCATTTTGCTTCCAAATGTAATGATAGTCATTGTAGCCAAATGCTTCAATATTAGTTTTATGAGACCTTGCTATGTCTCAAAAAATTAAGGTCTTTATCCCTGAGAACATTTCTAATCCACACTCTGGCTTTTTATGCTTTTTATGTTTCTTTTGGAGTAATGGCTTCTTCCTTGCTGAGAGATCTTTCAGCCCAAGTAGGAATAGAACTAGAGGAAATATACAGTCTATGTAAACATTTGGTTTTAACAGTATCTGTTTAAAGTTTAATAAAAAAATAAAAAAAAAAAAAGCTTGTTCTTGGGGCTGCACAGTGGCGCAGTTGGTAACACTGTTGCCTTGCAATGAGAAGGTCCTCGGTTTAAATCCCAGCCTGGGGTCTTTCTGCAAAAAGTTTGCATGTTCTACCTGTGCATGCATGAATTCTCTCTGGGTACTCCAGCTTCCTCCCACAGTCCAAAAAAACATGACTGTTAGGTTAATTGGTCTTTAAATTCTCCTGTGAGTGTGTGCATGCATGGTTGTTTGTCCTATCTGTCTCTGTGTTGCCCTGCAATGGACTGGGGACCTGTCCAGGACATATCTCACCTCTCACCCGATGATCACTGGAGATAGGTACCAGCTCCCCTTGCAACCCTGCATGGATAAGCATAATGGATGGATGCTTATGCTTTATGCAACTTGTCAAAAAGATTACAATGTTATTTACATTTATCTGTTAAAAATAAACTAAAGTAATGTGGAACAAAGTAAAAATGTGTTAATTTGTGAAGTTTGTTTGGTTTCTAATTAAATGTAGAGAAATTTAATGTTAATGTAATGTGTCTAGATGTTGATGCTTGTGATATCCATGGAAACAGATTTAGAATATTCAACTCTATTATTTATTCCAGTTGATATACAACATTTTAAACATATAACTTTAAAAAATAGTCAGGTGGAACAGCTCAACTTAATATTTTAAGTGAAAGCCAACTTAGCAACAAGTAAACACTTTATTTTAATTCTTTGTTTGTATGTTAGTGATCAGTAAAATACATCCATAGCTGGTCATTGTTTAAGAGGAGTAAAGAAACCTCTTTATGTTAGTGTTAATATATTTATGAAGCACATTTATATTATCATATTATCTCAGGACCCAAGTGCTGTACTACAAAGGGAAGAGAACCAAGAAACATATATCATCTTAACAATAAAACATGATGATAAAAATGTAAAACAGAAATAGAAGCAATCTAAAAACTAAAACTCAAAAATGCATTTTAAAAATCAATTTTAAAAGACACAAATACATAACTAAAAGAAATCAATGTGTCAGATTCAACTACACAAATAAGCCAATGAAAATAGTTGGGCTTTCAGGAGTCCATTTTCTATATTTTCTTGCTGTTATGTTAGTATGATGTAACATTGTCTATACTATGTCACATGTCCCGTGAGTTTTCACAAAAGCTAAAAATTATTGTAATTAAAATAAACCATTTTAGGTGCTGAAACAGTTTTTAAGTTTTAGGTTGAAATCTGAATCTGAGTTCAGCATTTTAACCAGCAGATGCCACCATAGGCTTTGAAACATGCTCACAAAGTGCACTTCCAACAACAGTCAATTACTGTTGACTTAGTCTGTGTAAGTATGTGAGTCATAAATCTGCAATATGCAATATACCCAGTAACATGAGATATTATTGATGAAATTCCCCTCTTCTTTCTTTCTCACAGTGAAGATGGATGGTTGTGTAGGAATAAGGACTGTGCCGAGCCTGGCTGCAAACAATTTAAGAGGGTAAACAAGGAGGGAGGGGCTGACCAGCAGAATAAAGGAAGCATCTGAGCAAGAGGTGGACTAATTTAAGCGATCTTTACTCCGTCACAATCCACAAGCCCACTCAATACCTCTCCAGCCCCCTGTGAAAGAGTACTCCAAGGGTTGAAAAACATTCCAGAGCGAGAAAGTACCTGGTGACCAAGATGTGCTTTAGTTTGGAGAATAAGAGCAAGAAGGAAAAGGTTGTTGTGATGATAATAAAGACCTCTCAGATCTTTGACAAGACAGTTGATTCTGCAGCTTTCCTTTAACAATGGTGAGCTTCTCTGCAGCCGGGGTTTCACATGTGATCATGGAGGTTGCAGGGAGGCCTCTTCATTTGCTGTGTTGTATAAACAGGGAGTGCATCCACAAAAAAGCCAATAAAGCACAAATAAAGGGGGGGGGGGTCCTGGATCTCAGATAGCTTGTATTTTGTGGCTTATTACTAATACGATTTTAAGGAGAAATGCACACCTCATGATAGATCTGTAACTTCCATCCAAAGTCTTCTAACTGAAGACCAGGTGCTCGCACAACATTTGTCTATGTCTGCTGATTTTGCAGTTTCTAAACTTCTCTGTAGCAGAATGGGAAGAAGTGGGGTAGCTGCTCATGTGAGAGAAAATACAACAACAAAAGGGAGAAAAGGGCATTCTGAGTAACAGTACAGTGATGAATGTGTAGGTCTTCTGCTCCATTATGAGAGAACTACAAGAGGATGTATGTGCTGTCCAAATACTTATTCAGAAAAATATCTAATCAGATTTTAAAAGCTTTCTTTGCCTCTAAATGCAGGCTTGCAAAAGTATTCATAGCCCTGCATTTTTTTTATTTTTATTTTTTTTTTTTGGAATTTATTGTAGCAGACCAACATAAAGTGGAAATGGTTTTCAAATTGTGGTGCACATTTGTGTTCAGCCCTCTTACTCTGATACCCCTACATAGACTCCAGGGCAGAGAGTAGCAAGAAGACAGCCATTGTGGAAACAAAGTCTTTGCTAAAAGTCATGTATCTGACAGCAGAAATGTGTGCATAGTGAGATAAGATGAAGAAGAAAACTACTACTCCACATCACCCTGAACACATCATCTATGTGAAACATAGTAGTGACAGTATCATGCTGTGGGAAAGCTTTTCTTCAGTGGTAACAAGGAAGTGAGTCTGACTGATGGGAGAATAGATGGAGGAAGGAGTTCACCTTTCAGCAGGACAACAACCCTAAACATATACCCAGAGATTAAATATGAACAGTGTATAACAAAGCACGTTCATGTGTTAAAATGGTCCAATCAAAGTCCAGACCTGCATCCAATTTAAAAAATGGTGGCAAGACTTAAAAATTTATGTGGCTGAGCTATTTTGTAAATAAAAAGGCAAACATTTCCTCAGATGTACAAAGCTGGTACAGCTAAACTCCAAAAGATTTGCAGCTGTAATTGAGACAAAAGAAGATTCTACTAAGTATTTACTCAAGGGGTTTGGTTACAAATGGATGTCAACGTTTTTAGATTTTTATACCTATAAAAGTATTTTAAACAAATGCACTATTTCTCTTCCACTTTATAATTATATCATACTTTTCTTTTCAGCCTATGACATAAAATTCCAATGAAATACATTAAAGTTTGAAACTATAAAGTGACAAAATATGAAAAAGTTCATGTAGTTTGCATGTAAGGCACAGTAATAACAACATTTAACAACAAACAACGCATTTTACCTTCACAAAACATATTGTTATGCTCACATGTAGTTGTGCATCATTGTTTGTGCATGTAGAGCTGTGGATGAATAGGATGCTTGGAAAGAAACTCTTTCCATGTAATTCAGAGTGAAAAGCTGACCTGGTTAGTTCTCTGTGCCCCCCATAGGGGGCTTGCTGTCCCCTTACTACCGCCATAAAGATTATCTTGATGGAAAACAGTAGCAATTTAAACTACATAATCATTTTGTCTGTGTTTAATCTCCACGTGTTTGTTTAAGAAGCAGCCAGAGAAAAACATTAGCAAAAGCCATTTCATGTTATTCTCAGTTGGATTATTTTGGAAGAAAGTCAGAATGTTTGAATTTTCCAAGCTCTATTATGAGTCAGACCTAATAATTGTATTCCTATTAATGCTGATCAACCAACCAGTGACAGATTAAATATCATAGTAATCAATGACATATATATTAATCAGTGGGTGAGGGCATATCATTATTTACCCTTTAACCCTACAATATTTATTGGAATTTATCTAGAGCTCATATATGGATCCTAAATAATATAATAAGACTTAGTTTCAGCCTATAAACAATGCACATTTATGCACAACCATCTGTGTTATCTGAACATACAAATAAAACAACTTAAAATTTATACAAAATAAATATATATTTCACCTTTTTTGGAAAATAAAACTGAAGAGAAACAGAAGACAAGCTAAAGCTCATTCGGAACACATCATCTTTTTTTGGATGGGGCTGTTGGAGGTTGTGGGCGGGAGAGTAAAATACAGGAAGGAACAGCAGAGCTTCTTGCAGTCAGAGATGGTAGAGATTCAGTCTGTGGAGTTTCATTACTGTGCTTAAAAACATCACAATATAAAGTAAGCAAATTTTTATTGGAATTAAACATCGAGCAGCCCAAAAGCTGTGTTTGAAAGGAAAAAGATAACCTTTCTGAAACTAGGCAGCAATTAGTCCTGACTTAAAGTCTCTGAAGTGACATTTAAAAGCTTTTGGAGATCTTGGAAATCTTCCACTTGTAAGTGTGATAATATATAGGAGAAAGAAAGATCTGGATGAAAGAAAGGCGTTGCTTGTAGACAGCTACCAACAGGGTATTAATATTAACACAGGTCATAAATGTTCATAAATTAATTTGGTGACAGGTGTGAACATACTGTGTCTTGAAAAAATGTTTAAACCCCTTGATTTTTTTTTTCACAATTTATCATGTTCTATCACAATGTCCTCCATTGGGATTGTACACAATAGACAAAGTATAAAGTAAAATGAGTCAAAACTCTGAAGCTGCTCTGTCCATTACCCAAAAATGGAGAGAAGCGTGGATCAACTACTAACTTACCAAAACATGGTTGTCTACCTAAACAGACAGACTGTAAAATGAGTGCTTTGATCAGTTACACGGCTATTAGCCCCTTTCTAACCCTACTTTTCAGATGAGACAATTGTATAACAGCACATCTATTAGTTGTGCACCCTGTAAAGAAATTAGGTGTTTATGGAGGCCATTAGAAGTTCTGTCTGCTGTTTGTCTTCTAACTATGTAGAGGTACAGCAAACGTGCAGAAGTAGATGCAAAAGTCCATGTGTGACAAAAAACTGACATTGGACATCACCTAGAACAGGGGTGCCCAAGTCCAGTCCTCGAGATCTACTATCCTGCAACTTTTAGATGCATCCCTTCTTCTACACAACTGAATCAAATGAAAGGCTCATTACCAGGCTTCTGCAGAGCTAAAAGATGCCGATGAGCCATTTATTTCAGGTGTGTTGGAGAATAGAGAATAAAAGTTGCAGGATGGTAGATCTCAAGGACTGGACTTGGGCAACCCTGACCTAGAACATCAGCACTATAAACATCGTGACAGCATCATGCTTTTTGGACAGTTTTCCTTACACAGGATCAGGGAAGCTGATCTGTGCTGATGGGTTGATGAGAGAAACTAAACACAGGATTAATCTAAATCCAATTGAGGATCTGTGCAAAAACTTGATATTTTATATTTGCATGTAATCTGGCTCCAATGTGACCTGGAATAGGCAAGAATGTCAGTCTCTAGATGTGTAAAACTGGTAGTGACACCCCCCCAAAACACTTTCAGCTGTAATCCCAGCAAAAAATGGCTCTACAAAGCTTTGAATGAAGGGTCTGAATACAAATGCATACTACACTTTTCTTTTTTTTTTTTTTTTTTTTTTTCTTGTCTGGTAAAACCATGTTTTCATAACACTTAACAATTATTCGCTACTTTGTGTTGCTCTAACACAAAATGCCATTAAAGTACCTTAAAATTTGAGGATGTAAAGTGACAATGTTTGTGCCTTCGGAACACTTGGTTTGTAACCGTTTTTTTGTTGTATCATTTTTAGATATTTCTTGAAATATTGTGTTAAGTGATCAAAATCATTTATTTGATTTTAGTTGAAGGATCTTGTCAATGCTGTTAAATAGACCAATTTTAAGATCAAGTCTTAAGACCAGAATTGCTAGTGAAAAATAACGCTGAGGCCGCACCAGTCTCCAAGATTCTCCATTAATATTGAGCCCCTTTTGACTAATTTGAAAATATTAATAAAGCAAGCAAAGATCATAGTCAAGCTCTGGCAACTGCAAAGTACTTATTCTTATTTTCATTTCGAAAAAGGCGACGTCAGTAAAGGAAAAAAAAAAAAGGTGATCTGATGAATCAATATCTGTGGAGTTATCAACAAAGATGACGTAATGTGAATACTAATGGATCATTCCTTGAGGGGGAGGATGCTGTGGATCTGTAACCAGGGGCCCGCTCACTCCCAGTGTCAGGTGTGCCCACGGCCTCCCCGCTCCTGCCGGCGCAGATGGTACAGTCCACATGCAGTTCGGAGTTGTTGCCGAGGAGGTTCCACTCTTCAGCGCTCCTCAAACTGGCATGCATCCTACGCTTTGGCCAAGCAGCTGGGGACTGCACTTCTTTTGACAATGCTACTCTTTTCTGGGCAGAAATATCTCGGACAGCAGAGCAAGAGCGCGCTATGCTACATCTTGTGCTTTATTTCAGGTGAGTCCGGATTTATTTTATGATAGTTTTTCTTCCACCGGCGTACAGACAGAAGTTTTGTGAAGAAGCATCACAGAAACCTGAGCGAACCAGCTGGTACAGACAGCTGGACGCCGCGGCGTGTTTCCAGACGAAGTTTCTGTTTTCAGTGAGTTCAGCCGGTGTGATTTCGAGGCTGAAACTTGGTCCCAAGTTCGCTTCGGAGGAGCGGTTCAGCGGGCACCTCCATGGTTGGTGGTACGAGCCGGAGAGAGGGGGTTACCAAAGAGACGGTGACACGGAGTGATTTAAATCATCAATTAGCTAACAAGGAGGTCACTGCAGATCCGGTGGCAGCCATATTAGCATCATAAAGTGTTATATTAATGTGACATGATGCTCTGATGCCACCTGCTTTAACAAAAGAGTTGAGGAACTTAGATTTGAGTCACTAGAGAGAGAGTATGCTGATAATACAGCCTCCCACCCCCAATACACACACACACACACACACACACACACACACACACACACTGGGATGAGGGTCAGCCACCATGTGCCTGTGGTGCAGCCTGAGCGCATTATGGTTTAATCAAAGAGTGGGCAGTTTATTAACTCCACCCAGAAACACGCAACTTTATCCCCACTGATTCTTCTGCAGAACAAGCAGCCAGAAAAGCAGGAGCTCTGGGGTTTGGGATCCAACTTGGGCTCAAAGCTCGGCTCTGATCTGCTCTCAATTTGGCTCATCATGAATTTAAAACCAAAAATGGATAATGAATGGGACAATATGATCCAGCAAAATTCTCTGAGTTCCTTTCTTTTTATATTGGATATCATGTGCAAAACTATGCACAATTCCAGTGGCTATATGGAGCATAGAGAAGCCAGTTGCTGCCCCTCCCCCACATGTTGCTGCACACTAACTGGCTGAAAGAAGGCATCTGCATTAGCTGAGGACAGTTATATTGCTTTCTTTATAGGGAATACTTATAATTACAGCCGGAGTCAGTTTTTTGGGTTTGCAATCATCAAATACCATGATGAATAAAAATGATTTTTTTTTTTTAATAATCCCCCCCCCAGGTTACAATAAACAGAATGCTCATTTTTCATATCCCAAGTCACAAGAAGCACAGACAGTCATGGTGTATAAACAAAAGGAGACACACCTTTTAAAACTACAGTTTACAAGCTACGAGTGGTGTGCCTCTTGAACAGACTGCAGGGTGGCCATTAGAGCAGATAGCCTGACTAATTCATTAGCTATCAGCTTGACATGTTGCTCTCGAAAGAGCAGAACAGCAAAAGGGTTTAGTGTTCCAGCCAGCAAGTGGCTTCAATAAACTATTTTGCCTATTCAGGGGGTGTTTGTTGTGGCAAGTCGTTTGCGCTTTCAATTCCAGCCTCCCCCTCACATATGTTGACGTGATGGATCTATGTAGTGTTGTATGAACGTTGTGAGTGGGGATGTGTAAATGCGACCTGGATTAATGATTTTCTTTTATTGGTTTGTATTTGTAGGGACAAGAGTAAAGTAGAAAGAAATTCGCTGAACTTTACAATTCGTAACGAATTTGCAGTGGCTGTCTCTTGTTCGGCTTTTAGTTACATAAAAACACAGAACGTACAAACTTGAAAATGCAAATATAAAACAGAGTAAAAGAAAAACACAAATTAAAGAAAGAAATCTCAAGAGATTCTCTCAACAGATCAGTTGAGGTTTGACCAATATAAGTATTTCAACGAGAACAAGAGATGAGATGCAATCCACATCCCTTAAAAACACACAAACATGATTTAATTTAGTGCACAATCTGAAACTGTGAATCCTATAAAACCTTTGGCATCACTAACTATGCACTGTGTACAGCAATACTTCCTACTGTCCTTACACCGCGCACCACACAGACAGCATCCATTCCGCATTGAAAAGCCTAACAAACAAGCAATATAAAACTGTTCAAGCCTACCTGACAGATTGCTTGTGCCACACCCTGGCTATGCTGCCCTGGGTGGTGAGCCATATCAAAAATTTGCGACAGCTTGTATACTTTAATTCCACTACAACTTCTACTTCCAAGCAAGTAAGAATTGGGTGTCTTCTGTTTTTCACAGTTTCTGTTTGTGCTCCACAGGATCCTACACTTCAGTGTTGTGGAGGGCTTCCCCTGCAATTAAGCAACAGGACAGTCTGCAGTGACAGGAAGCCTTTGTGTGCAGCGCTGTGATAAATCTTGGTGGAGATTAGAAAAGTCACCTATATATTCTTTGGCATATTATTAATGCACTGCATATTGTCTTGTTGATAACAGGAGTCATCATTTTATTTCAAAGCTGTTCATGAATCTGAGGGTTCAAGTTTAGGGGCAGAGACAGGTGTTTGTTTGTATAGGTTTAAAGTCTGCTGCACATTTCAATGAGGGCTTTGACCTTCTGCTTTTGTTGAATGCAAAATAGATGTGCAAACCTTTCCAATTGATCACAGCAAAGCCTTAAAGTCATACAGACACTTCTTTCTTTCTTTCCTTGTTTCTTTCTTTCTTTCTTTCGTTATATTTATACAAGAAATGCAGTCATCACCATTTTTCTCCTCTCTTAATTACTTTACCTTTGGGCCAAAATTCTAAAAATATTTCAAAGATTGGACTGGTGGCCATATTTGGCTGTTTTTCAACTTTAGTTGATTTAGTGACTGGCCAGTTAGAACATCGACAATCCAAGCTTTTTATTTTCAGTAAAGGCACCATTCCTAAGTCCTGCCAGGTTGCACTAACAGCAACACTCTTCAGTGTGGAAGTTGTTACAGTGGGAAGATGCCTATTTTTAGTTTCAGCAACATGTTTAAAAATTAATATGAAGCAAAAAGACAACGTAGTCTGCAAAATTTAAACTCTCTTGAAAGTGTGATAAGAAGTAGGTCAGCGAGACATAAAGTACATTCAGAGTCCTATATTTGCACCAATCCTGAAGTGTGCAAACTTTGCAGAAGTTTTTACAGATCCAAAGAATTATGAGATGAAATTATATTCAGCTGTCCTTTTATCTTGAATGGTGAAAAAATACTTGACTGTGAAAAGTATTCACAAAACATAATGCTTCATTCTGCATTGTATGCAAACAAGTTCAGTTGTGAAGGCTGGACAGTACTAAATCCTTGGGTGAATTAACCTTAAAAAGTAGCGATGCATGATATATTAGTATCAACATCGGTGTTGGCCAATGTCAGTCATTTTTTAACATCAGTCCAGTAAGTAAAACCGGGCTGACATTACCAGCCGATATGGATTTCCATCTTTTTGGTGTGTGTGTGTTTCAGGAGGGGAAAGGGAGGGATTTGGTCATGTGATGGTGATGTAGCACAGGATTGTGGGGTGTTTAACTGAAGCAGAGAAGCAATGTCATTTTACGATGTTGAAAGGGTAGGAAAATATATCTGTTTTTGTCCATAACAGCAATATAGATATCGGTATCAGCCCCAATTTTCATATCGGTCCATCCCTATTAAAAAGGTATGTACCTTACCAGTTAAGATTTTAGAAATCTTATAAGTAAGATGCCCGATTTCGCAAGCAGAGATGTAGAGATGTTCACAAGTTATGTTTTCCATGTTTCAAGTCTTTAAGGGGCATGTTCTAAGGCTTTGAATGGCAAACCCCAAGTCAAGTTTCAAGGCCTTTTCCCCCAAGTGAATTCTCTAATGAATGAGCATTAGATGTATACAATCCAATCTGTCGAAAACACAAATTACTATTGGTAATTAATGAAGGTCAATATACACAGGCTTAATTTAACTCTTGAACCCTTAGCACGGCTCTTTGTCTTGCAGAACATCCAATTCAACATGTAAAAAAACTTTAGTTACTAACTGCTTTAAAAAAAAAAAGTACAGAAATGATGAAGTAAATGTAATTAGAAGTAATGTAGAAGTGTAATTTTAATGGTTCACACCAAATATAACTTAATATGCACAGCTGAAACGGTTTTGTCACTACCACAGAAGCTAATATTGCCAATCTTCCTTATTTTCCGGTCTTGGATGTACAGCTAATCAGCGGCAAGGAAAATTAATGGTGTTCCTGGATGGGCTGCTTTGTAAACGCTAGCCAGTAGCATGTTAAATAGCAATGCCTAGGTATTTCAGCTTCTTAAGCTGCATTTTCTTTCAAATATTTTAGATGACCTATATGGAAAAAAATCCAGAATTATAATAGCTGAATTTTCCGTGAATAATTTGGCGTTACGTTTAACAGAAAAATCTGCGAATAGTTGAATCAGAGAATACTGAACTATGAATAGGCAGTGGGCCACTGTATTTGTTTTCATGAAGATTAGGTGAGCGTTTCCCATGCTAGCAGAGATGCATGCAATATGGGTATTTGATATAATTGGTTCTCAGATAGTTTTGAGTAATTTAACTCGTTAGAGCCATAAGCAAAATGGAATCGACAATTTGTTTTTGTCAGTGGCACTCCCAGTTCTCTGGAAATTGAAAACATTATATGGGCATTAACCTCCAAAACCTGTTAAAAAGAGAAAAATCAACTTTTTTGCCCCCCTTCATATTGATTGAAAATAATTTTCTCCTATAAAATGACTCCAGAATCACCTAAATTTCATACTGAGTCAATGTTCTCATTTCTTATCCCTTCTCATATTCTAAGGAAGTGTGCTCTACTGCCCAACTTGTCAACAATTTGGAAGTATCCTTAGCTGTGTTGCTTTGACTGAACACAGCTCCGAGTGTTACTCTAGAGCCTGCTGGCCAAGTCTTGTTCCTCCTAAGGGATTTGCTTCTAATTACCCACCTTGTTCTGTTTATTACAGCCATTCATAACACAGGTCTTGACACTTGACAACATTTATGTAGTAAAAAAATGCTGACTCAAAACTGACCTAATTATTGCCTTTTACAACAAACCTGCACCTAATTTTAAAAAGTTAATTATATAAATGAATCCTTACTTGATTTACTACAAGTAATCAAACGGAACTAACTAAACGGATGAATCCATTTGACATTATGAAACAGATTAGTTGATGGCCTGATATCCAATACTCCTTTGCTGTCCTCCTTTTCATTCACAAGCTTTGTCACTTCCACCCTAGCACTGTAACCACTTCTACTGGAATCTCCACTTTCACCAAGACAAGCTGCCCTTTAGCAAGGTACACATACTAACACACGTACTGCCACATAAGTGGTGCACGTGGAGGTAATATTGACTAAAGTGAGAACAAGCAGAGTGTCCCCAAGGAGCAATTTGTCCTTGATGCCAGGACTATAATAAGTATAATCTGTTTTCTACTCTGTGTCAGTGAGACGCGTTGTGTTGAATTTGCAAACCTAACTGAACATGTCTAGAGGTTTCTCTCTTTAGGTTATAATAAGACTCCTCTCTTGGTCTCTAGGGGTTAGAAGGTAGGAATCACAGTCGCTGTGTCAAGATAGGAGGCACGTTGGATCAGTTGGAGGATGCTCTTATCATCATCACTCTTCCTACTGAGCTGAAGAAAACAAGGGCACGGTTATGTAAGCTTGTCAGCACGTCTCCAATAAAAATTTAATTCAGTTGCTATACCTATTCCATTCCATATTCAGTGCAGGAGAAAAGCCCCCCCCCACTCACACACACACTTGCTATGATGGCATTCTTGCTCTCTGTTTCCACCACTTAGTAAGGCACGTAATTGGCTTTCCACAGAAGGAAGTGGATCACTTGCTCTGTATTGTTTTGTTGTGTCGAGCTGGATTTAAGTTTGGCATTTCTATGCATTCATTAGCTAAACAAACGTTATTCTATTAGTGTCGTGGAGGTCTTTAGCTTAACCTACTTGGCAAGGAACGAGAGATTATAGATTGGTTTACAGTCCACCGCACAGGCATTTTACAATTTTTATTTCTTTTTTAGTGGGTTGGGAGAGGGAGTCATGTTCAACATGTGTGTTATAGAAAAAGAAAATGAAAGTTTGATCAAACCTATTTTTAAATACAGGAGCAAAGATTTAAAAAATGACCTGATGCGTCAAAAAGACATGCATGGTATAAAACATGAGACGTAATCTCATAAAATACATGTAAAACATGAAATGATAAAGCAGTTTTTAGCTAAGCTGCAGTAGACTGTAATGTTTTCAGTCCTGATTTAAAAGAGCCAATAGTTTTTGCACATCTCAGGCTTTCAGGCAGTTGACTCCAGAGCTAAGGAGCATGAGCATATGCTAACTCATGTCACAACAAGTGTAACAGTTTTTTTTGTTTTTTTTTTTAAATTTTACTAAGTTGTTAACAAAAGTTTATTACATCGATCCACCATTGAATTGGATGGTGATCGAAACCAGCTACTTCTCTTTTGATCAGCTCTGTGCAAACCAAATACTGAAAAATCAGATTTTTTTTTTTTTTTCCTGGTTTATAAATGAACAAACATTGTTCTCCATACACTTTGGAGATAAAAAAGAAAATCTCTAATCTTGATCAGACTTTCATACTTTGATGCATCAGTTAAACTGCTGCTTCCTTCAAGGAACATGTAGTACATTTTTAATGATTAATGCCTAATACATTTGATTTTTGAATGAATGCAAGTTTACAAATATGGCCAAAACTGGAATTTGTAGGTTACAGAGCTCATGAAAGTTGCTCCAAATTTCATTGAAGCAAGTAAACCTGTTGTACATAATCACAATATTCACATTATGTGAACAAGTACAGGTTGGCCGTTTAAAACAAGGCCAGAGTTGTTGTAGCAATGTGATTTAATGTTGACAGAGAAACTTTAATCAGAAAGACTTTTTACTACTTTTATAAACAGCCAGTAATATGTGAACATAAAATCTTTTTAAAACCTTTTAGACACTTTTTCTTTTTACCAGTTTTGCAATAATCAGAATATTTCCTGAAACCAAATTTTCTGGCATAAAATATAACAGGTTCCAGTGATGTACTTGGGTTCATCATAAACCCACAAAATCAACCATGAAATAATCACTTGAGAGGGTTGTACTGGTTGGATTTATCTTCAATGTCTGCAGTGTAATGTGGCGCTGCAAAGTCTTGGGCCCTGGCATTCATGCGGTTATTATTCTGACACATCCTGTTCTCAATACGGTGAAAGTTTTATGTCAGGGTCAGTTTAAATCAGAAATGAGATCTGCATTAAAGGAATAAAAATTGCATGGTTAAGTGATAATGTCACACTTTTCTCCTCTCCATGAATATTTCTCTACTGTTCAGTTTAGCTGAGCATTGCTGAAAAGTTTTAAGAATTCCTTAGCAGATCATCCTAACTACTTTTAGAAAAAACATACAATATTAACATTGATGCATTTCTAAACCCAAGCAAAAACAAAAACAGTGTACAGAAAAAATGATCTGTTACTTTGGAATTAGGAAAAATAGGGACATTTGCACCTTGTCATTTGGCTTCAGGAAAATTTCCACAGACGGTGTAGATTGAGGTTGGTCGATGACTGGACTTTTTGGCAAAGCAACAAAAGAATATTTGGAGTCCATACCCAGCCAAGTGCAGCCGATTTCAATTTGTGGTGATGTTTTTCTCTTGACAGCTTGTTACAATTAGGGATTTAATGCAAGGCTTTAAGCGTTTTGTTGTTGTTACTGTATGCATTTTGTTTTTAAGTTAAAATTATGATTTCTGTCTTTGTATTTAAATCTGATGTTTCTCCGCGGTGTGTTTCTGACATGCTCCTGCCTCTCTTCTCCCTCAGCCTTCTTTTCTTCTCTTAATGATGATGTCATCGTGTTAGCATATCACTTCCTTTCCTTCCCCTTTTTTCCAACCAGATGCAGTCTGTTCTCATCATTTGGACTTTCCTCAGTATAGTATTGAGCTCCTACATCTAATTCCTGCAACATTTCTGCCCAGTGTAGGTAACAGAGTGCATGTGTTGGTTATGTTTGGATAAAAGACATACACAAAGTCTGATTATAATTCCTAAATTCAGGTCAGTAGGAGGGAGACTGTTTTTATTTTTTTTCTATGATGAGACCACTTAGTCTCCCTGTAAGCTGTTTGTTCTAACACCCAATGCCTGCTTTGATTAACATTTTTAAACTGATGCCAGAATATGTCAGATGGTTCAGATATGAAATGGATTTTAACATCAAAAATGCACTTCTCTCACTGAAGCAGTCTTGATATTTCTGACCTTTTTTCAGTATTTCAAGTGTTGTATTGCAGTGGCTATGGATGATATGTAGGCCCGAGCAGCTCAGCACTTCAAAAGGCCTATTGTAATCATAGTGTTTCATGTTTTGATTCTCGACACACAAGAAGCGCTAATTTGGAGGCCTAAACATATATGAAAACTCACCAAACTTCACCCAAAATTGTTCCCCAACTGAAATTTTAGTATTTTAGTGGAATCAAAAGTGGGCGTGGCCAAACAACTCTACAGCGCCCCCTAACGTGAGGTAGACCAACTGGTAAATCCTAAAGTGCTGAAACTTGGTACATACGTAGATCCCCCTATAACAAGAAAAAAATGTCACTTGGAAGTATGCCCTAAACCCAACAGGAAGTCGACCATTTTGGGTCAAAGGGTTAATTTTGGCCGTTTGTGAATTTTCATACATGTCGAGCTATGACAAACTCCTCCTACGGATTTTGAACCGTTGGCTTCAAACTTGGTCAGTATGCAGTTAAGGGTGTGGGAGTAAAAGTTATCAAAATCTTTCGTTTTTGTGCATGTTAAAGGGGCGGGACCAGGCCTCAAAGTTGGCCTATTCGCCATGAAATTCGAACTGCTATAACTTTTGCATAAAAAGGTCAGCTGGTACCAAACTTCACAGGAGTCATACATAATGGTTGCTCGACGATCCTATGTGGTCTCATGCTGATGTCATCAAAGCCCTGGCCCCTCAGAACAGCAAGTCTTTTGTTTTTTTTCTTGGAAAGCTCCATGTCTGACCCCCTTGACCTAATCAACATGATCTTGTGTAAGAAGACAGATAACAAGTTGGTCTCACTTGCTTTAAAGCACCAAGCATTTTCGGTGGAGGCCATGGCGTCATGGCGAAGTCAGATGTTACACAGTTGCCATACGTTTGGCTCTAAATTCTACATGCTTCAGCCAGTCTTCGCAATGATCGATCCTAATCCACACCCCAATAGAAATGCAGTTCAATATTTTGTGGGCATGGCCTAATCCCTCCACAGCTCCCCCTAGAAATCCTTAAAAAATCAGCCCCAAGCCATGCTTTGACCGATAATCATGAAATTCGGCACATGTATATCATCTCAGGACCTACGAAAAAATCTCTTGGAGCGCTGGTCCAAACCCCACGGGAAGTTGGTCATTTTGGATCAAAGCAGCCATTTTGTCTCTTTTACATGTTGTATCTGAGCGAACTCCTCCTGTAGCTTTTAACATGGAGACTTAAGTCACTCTGCAGAGTCTTGAAGCATTGAAGGGCAAAAGTTATCAAAACCTTTTTGCTACATCACAGCATGTGCAAGGGCCGCCCATTGCTGCTTGCAGCTTTAATTAGTATTTGATTTAGTACTAATTATCCCATTGGTTCTCAGCTTTTTTTAATCTAGACATCCTGTTGTTTTGTTTTTTTTATCGACAGTCAAAGGTTTTCTTCTTCTTTTCACTGACTGGACAAAATACTTGTATATGCCAACACATGGCGACAAATTGAAGTCTTTTATTTTTGTTTTTTTAGCATTTGTTTTCAGAAGATTTTATTTATTGGGGGGAAAAAAAGGTAATTGTCTTTCTGTTCAGGGGTGCCTAAACGCTTACCTCACAAAGCACCACCTATTTCCACAAAGCTCCTCCTTGGAGCTGTAGTTCCCAGCCGAACTTCCGCCTCACAGAGCACCCCTGCGCCTTTCCCATACAGCTCCTCCAGACCAGCAGCAGTTAGCAAATATCTGGTGGAACTGTGAGTCTGCTGAGCTTATCATACAAACTACTTCTGAGTCCAACGCTCCTAAGAACAGTTGTAAACAGCATGATGGAGAAACGTTGTTGTGATTGCGTGCTGAAGACAGTGTGTCGGAAAGAGCAGGAGCTTCTTAAAGAGATGGAGGCCAATTTTAAGCCATCAAATTGCGAAGTCAATTTTCTTTTAAGTTGTGTTTGATATATACAGCATTTTTCTGACAACTGAAGGTAACATAGTTACTTGTTTGTGATATAAAATGGTATTATGTACCTAGAAAATACAGAATACCGCCTCTTTAAAGCAGCTGGCATGGTTACATTAATAAGACCAGTCCTTGTATGTATTTCTTAAAGAATGTAGACCCTTTTCATAAGACAGATTTAAAAAAGGCGAACACCTACTAACACGCTGACCGGTGGAACAGGGAACTTATGAAGGATGAAGTAAAGCAACTTTGCTCTCATCGGTTCAGCTTCCTGTTATCTGCTGTCGTCTAACCCCCGGCTGTAGCAGCCTCAATAAACAGATGGTATGCTTGCTGATATGCCCACTTCACTTACTAACAGCTTCCACACTAAAGATTGTTTGTGCAGTTTTGTTGCACTTTCACTTGGGAAAAAGATCAGATTAGCTGGTTTATGGCCATTCAATTAACAATCTAATATTTAGGCACCAGCTGACTTCTCCCTACTACAATTTCTTGGTGAGGAATTTGACCTTACAGCAAGAAACATAAATTCTGTAGAGTGGAATTGGTATTTTCTTCTTCTGGACTAGTATTACTACAGTCAAAAGGTGATCATGCCTGATGCCCATTACCCTGTATCATGAAATGAGACTGTTGAAAATTTATGAGGGACCATTGGTGGAGGAGACTTCAACATACCTAAAAGTTTCTCTTTTGGCTTGAGAATGAGTTATTCAGATTTAGTCATAAATGGATTTTCACCAGTCCTTTTCCTTTTTTCCTTTATGTGATGACTGAGGTGTATTATGGCTGTTGTCTTTAAATTGTCTCATTCAGTAAAAGAAAAAAGGTTTTTGTACTCCTTTCTGCTGCCATCCCTTCTCCAAGTCAGTGAAATTTTACACTTGTTAGAAAAGACAACTTCAGTCCTGCTAATTTCTTGAAGTCAGTTCAAAGAAATCAAATTTACAGTAGTTTGAAACTTCATTGTCCAGGATCTGGTAATCCTGGTTTTATTATATGTTTCAGAGAGCTATTGTTTCTGCTGGGATTAATCAATTTTGGTTTAAGACATTTTGTGTGGCCTAATTTAAACTGTCTTTGAAACTGCTCCATAAATTCATAAATGTAGAGGGAAGAGGATTTCAAAAAACTATTAAATATGGTCAATAAAATAATTATTTGAAGTTCTAGTTAAACCTGGAGAATATTTTTAGTTGTTTAATCAAACAGTCGTCCCTAATTTGGATTACGGATGTAAAAACACTTCCATGTAAGACTACAAAATTGCTTCACGTCTTTAAAAGTGCACATTGCTGAAGTATAGTTAATCATTAAAGTTTCTAAACATTTTATCATAGACATTGTCGAAGCCAGGTTGCAAATAACTGTTGCGTTTTGTGTCCTTTGGCAGGTGCTGTGTGCAGTCAGGTGGTGGTGCCTCAGAGAGTGAGTGCCGTGCTGGGAAAGAATGTGACTTTAGACTGCCGGGTGGAGGTTGGCACAAACCTCACTCTGACTCAGAGTTCCTGGGAGCGCCGCCTGCCTTCAGGCTCCGTAACAGTGGCGGTGTATAACCCTGAGCTTGGCACCTTCATCCCACCAGAGTACATCAACCGCTTGTATTTCCGGTCGCCATCCTCTCACGATGCCACTATCGTACTAGAAAACGTGGGCTTCTCAGACGTGGGGATCTACACCTGTAAGGTAGCTACATTTCCTCTGGGAAACACTCAAGCCTCTACTACCGTTAGTGTGCTTGGTAAGTATCGTAACGTTTTCTTTTGAGTATCGAGTCATATGTTTTGGGGGTCGGCGGGGGGTTCCACAGATTCTGTCACACATGGCTGAAAATCTGTATTAGCTAGTGGCATATTTTTTTTTTACAAATAATTTTTAAAATATAAACATCAGCAAATTTGGAAAGATTACTTTGCCACCTCTGTTAATTCTTGACTTTAAGATTTTGATTTTAACCCAGCTTGGTTAGGGCCATGGATGTCCCGTTCAAATCCCAAATGTAGGATAATCAATGCATTTTTATGTAATTGGTATTGGAGTCTCTGACAAACCTCAATTCATATCTGTATATCTTGGACAGTCATTTTTATGCCTGCAGTCAGCAGATTTTTGCACAGCTTCCAAAACTGTATCCTGCACCATGCTCCTAACTTTTGTAGATTTCTGGAGAACCAACAAAAGGACAACAGCAATTGGCTGGGTTGAGTTGGAAAGTATTTAATTGATTTTTGAATATGTCTATATCGAATTACCTATATATATTTTGTAAACAAGTTGTATCTGCTTGTTTTGTAAAGTGCCTTGAGTTGCGTTATGTTGTGACTTGGTATTGTATAAATAAACTGATTTGAACTGAGTTGATCTAACGAATTTGGAGCTCCCATAGCGATCGGTTTTCCTCATTAACAAGGACGTTCACGGTGATAGGGACTGTGTTGGCTGCGGCAGCTTCTTGCGTGTTTCGTGTCGCCTGTTTCTGTGGGCTGTTTTCAGATTACTCTCGAGGGTGTCTTTCCATATAGTCTGTGTAAAAATCTGATTTTAATTGTAAAAAAATGAACAGTGGACAAAATGATTTTTTTTTTTGTCTAAATCGCTAAGGAATTTACTAAATAAATGATAATGTCATATTTCCACGTTCCTCATGGAGTTACATGTGTACAGGATATTTGGCCAATCAGATTGGCTCTCAAAGCCTTAAGTGCTCACACCCAGTTTAAAGCACACAAGAGCTGAGTGTTATTGCGACCCTCAAGAAAAGGGTTTCCTTTCCTTCCATACAGGAAATGATAGATCTCCAAAAATCACAACAATTAAGTTGAGTTAATGACCTAACTAAATTCATATTGAGTAATAACAGTTTTTACATGGTTTGTATGGACTAGTCTTCAGATGTCTTTGATCTAGCTTTGCTTTTTAGAGTATAAGCAACATCTTACGCTCTTCTTTTTTTCCTCATAAGTCATTGCTGCTAAATGAAAACCTTGAGCAAACAGAAAAACACAAATCCTGCAGCACAGAAAGCACCAGTTTTAGTCAGGGTCTACTACTGATCTCTGTATTAGAGTCATTTGTTCAGTTGGTGAGCAATAACAAGTTCAAGGGCTGTGTTTTCAATTTTGCTGAGGGGATTACCCATCTTTCATTTGGGCCAGAAGTTGTCACTGCACAGAGACGCTGCTTGTGCACCCACCCAGTATGCTTTTACCAAACACATCATAAAGGGGGCTGGAGACACCTCCTAAACCTGTGTTGTTCTTTTGTGTATATGAAGTTAATGATATTGATCTAGTAATTCAGTAATGACAACTGTTATGTAAACAGTATAATAAAACCTTGTTGGGGTTGGTAGATTTGCTTTTATTTAGTTTTTGCTTTGACCATATCTCCTCTCCATCTGTTAAACAGTGGAGCCAAAGGTCTACGTTTCTGCCGGCTCAGCTGCCCTGATCGACGGAGGCAATGACACCGTGGTGGCCACCTGTATCGCTGAGCGAGCTCGGCCCCCTGCTGAGGTGTCTTGGGAGTCCAACCTTTTCGGCCAGTCAGAGGTGCAACTGTTCGACGACGTCAACGGCACAACCAGCACGCAGGTGCGCTACATCTGGCAGCCCACACGCCACGTCCAGGGCCATGGGCTCACCTGTGTGGTCCGTCACCCAGCTCTGCAGCGCGACTTCAGGATCCCCTACCAGCTCAACGTGCAGTGTAGGTTTCCTACGTGATCCTGTCGATTAACAAATTGACTAACATTAATTTAAAAGTATATCATTACTGGGTTGAGCCCTACAGTTAATACTATTTTCTATTGTAGCTACTTGTTTTGAGACACTTTATTTAAAATATTTGAATTTTAGACACCTGCCTGTACACAAGGGCAAGACGACAACACTATATAAAATAGAGCATACAAATGAGGACTTTATGCTAATTTTGAATGAGAAACCCCAGAATCATCTCCAGAGTTATCACTACAGTATATCAAAAATGGTTTTCATGTTTCAAAATTTACATTGAAACCATACTAATAGATTTTGCTCAAACACTGCAGAAATGCTTGAATTTTTTTCCCTCTCACTGCAGTTGCTCCCGATATATCAGTTGTGGGGTATGATGGAGACTGGTATGTAGGCCGAGAAAATGTTCAGATGACGTGCAAAGCCAACGCCAACCCGCCGGCTCATCACTTCAGATGGATCAGGTGTGTTTTTGTTCATCTGTGTAATCTGAATAAACACTTTTTTTTTTTTTTTTTACAGGCCTACTGTAAGTAAATCTAAATGTTTCTGTCTTGTAACACAAGATTTAGATTCACTTTAAAAGTGTATGTGGTATTTCTGAAAATACACCCAGCACTGCTGACAGTTTGCGTCTGTGCTCCTATTTTAGTCCTGTTTCATAGGTTTAACCTTAAAGGTATAGGATTTGTGGGATGTTGCTTCTCACAGTAGGAGGACAGGGGTAGAGCATGCGATCCATTTACTGGCTGTCACAGGTTCGAGTCCTGGCCTGTTGACCTTTGCCAAATGTCTTCCCTGTTTCTCATATCCCACTTTCCTGTCACTCA
Source organism: Anableps anableps (assembly GCA_014839685.1). NCBI lineage: Eukaryota > Metazoa > Chordata > Actinopteri > Cyprinodontiformes > Anablepidae > Anableps > Anableps anableps. The sequence goes on along the minus strand of CM026078.1, from coordinate 11,818,058 downwards.
ACTATCAAATAAAGGCCACGAAAGCCACAAAAATCCTTTAAAAAAAGGCTTTACTGAAGGTCTTTGTATAAAAGTGTTTCATTAATAAAAGTTTTACTTTAGTTTTCAGACTTGTTTTCTGTACATCGCGACCCATTTAGCTCGCAAATTGAGAAGCTGAGTTAGAAATTTTGCACTAAAACTCAGCTGTCAGCACTAGTAAAGTGATAGTTTTGTGTCTATTGTGAGGTTATGAGCTATCATTATCTTACCTGCAATAGATAACTCTTAGGGTAAAAAGATAAAAGTCTAACCACAAAGTTGTGCCAACAGCTAGTCAGAGTAGACTAAGGGCTGCTACTAACAATTATTTTCGTAATCGATTACTCTATCGATTATTCTGACGATTAATTAGATATTTTAAAAAATCAGAACATTCTGCAGATTTTTAATTTAACCTCTGGCTTTTTTTTTTTTATACAATATTAGAAATGCATTAAAAGAGGCTAATAAACAAATAATTACATTCCTTTTTTAAATAGGAAAATAAACATTTTATTGCCTAAAATGCAATATTAAAGCTTTTTTACTGAATTTGAACCAGGTGAAGCTAAAACTGCCCCTTGAGGAGCTTTGGGTAAAACAGATTTACAGGCTAAGGTTTTTTTTTTTTGTTTGTTTTTGTTTTTTTTTTTTAAATCTTGAATGCAAAATGTGTACATATTTTCTACAGTTTTGGTTTAATTACTGCTCTAGGTGTGTTTTTTCAGCAAATGCCCTTTTTTAGAGTCTGTATAATCCAATTAACGATTGCTCAATTACTAAATTAGTTGACCATTATTTCAATAATTGATTAATCATGATTAAGTCGATTAATCAGTGCAGCCCTAGAGTAGACTGATATCACTGATTACTGATATGAATGTGCATCTTAAAGGGGTGTTATGGGACGTTTAGAGAGTGAGCTTTGGTGGTGGTCCAAACTTAGGCTATGTTCACACTGCAGCCTGAAGTGAGCCAATCCGATTTTACTTTTTTTTTTTTTTTTTTTTTTTTTTTCCCCCTATGCGACCCTGTATTTAATTATTTTTTTCATGACAGTCTGAACAACACAGATCCAATTTTTACAAATGCAATCCAGGCCACTTGGATATAAGGTCCTAAATCATATATATATATATATATATATATATTTTTTATATATTTATATATATATATATATATATATATATATATATATATATATATATATATATATATATATATATATGATTTTTTTTTTTTTTTTTTTTTTTTTCAGATGTGACCTGTGTCTGTACGGCCAGGTCACATTCATCCGACCTGTACGTCATTGATACTCGACAAGCGTCACTATTCTGCCTCCTGATACACAGAAACAGGAAGAAAAGCAACAACCATGGCGGACGATAATTCAGAGAACAGTCAGTGGAGAGAGTTGTTAATGCTCCCGTTGGACAACAACTCTAAAATCGCAAGATATGCTCCACCATTACCATTCATGTTTACTTCCGCAAACACTGAGCACGCTCGCTACGTGTGACGTTATTGCATCCTCTGCTGTGCATGCAGGGCACTTTCAGGTTGTTTGCAGTTCACACAGGAGATCACATGTAAGTCACATATATTTGGAAATGTGAACGACCTCGCGAAAAAAAAATGGATTTCACAATAAATCTGAATTGAGCATTAAGACCTGCAGTGTGAACGTAGCCTTATTTCCTGTTTGTTTAGACTGGGATGTCTCTAAATGATTCTCCATTCTGCAGGTAAGATACTGACTGCTAACCACACCACAAAACCATAATTCACCACAAAACCACAATTCACCACAGTGAAGTGGAAGGAAACATTTTAAAACTGTTTTTCAACTAAAAATATAAAAATCTCTTTGCGTTTACATTCAACCCTCTTTTTCTGATATCCATAAATAAAATCCAGGATCTCTTGACAGGATAGGACCCTGAACAGACAGCCAGAGCTATAATGGACCTACATCCAAATAGGAATCTGTGGCAAGACCAGTAAAATCAATGTTCAGAAAAAAATGAGTAAAAATTGTAACTCTAGATCTTTGCAGATCCAGAGTGTGAAACACATCAAGCTGTAACTGCAGGTTCTGAAAAGTATGCAGTTATGCACCACTTTGTGTTGGTCCATCAAATAAAATCCCAAGAAAATATGCTGAAGTTTCTGGTTTTAATTGGACAAAATGTGGAAAAACTTCAAGGGTTGTGAATACCTTAATTCACTCTGTTCTTGCATGAATGGCCTCCTGGACAAGGTTATCCTCCTGCTGCCCTAAATACTCTGCTATAGCATAAAAGTAGTCTGTGATACTAGTTTCCTGGTTGAGTGTAGCTGTATGTAGTGCTTAGACACAAGGTAACTTATGCTTCACTCAATGTGAGCTCACTGTCTCTGACAGCAAACAGAGCCTGGTCTCTCTATTCTTGGCAGCAAGTGGAGCTCCCTACTTAACACAGGAAGGTGACTGCAAATGCATAAAAGTGATATAAAACTTGTCCTGGATGCAAACAATGGAAAAATGCATTTATATTTTTTTTTAAATGTGGTTGGTTTTTTTTTTTTTTTTTGTGTGTGTGTGTGTTTTTCCTCTTCTTGTGGCGCCCTGGGCAACTGCCTAGATGACCCATAGCAAAAACTCCCACTGCCTCAAAGCAAGTTAACTTTAAAATACAGTTTTTACAAGCTATAAAAACCTAGAAAATGCACCATCAGAGTAAGATTAGCTTTTTATATACTAATAATTTCTACTGGTCATTTGTTTTAGGTATTTCACTAATGCCCTCCCTTCTGTGTGCGTTGTAGATTGGACAGTGAAATGCCAGAGGGTGTGGAAATGAGAAACAGCACTTTGCTTTTTCTGCGTCCCCTTCATCGCAATGACTCTGGCGTTTACAGGTGCGAGGTTGCCAATGACATTAACCTCCGCAGTCGAGATGTGCGCATCCTCATACAAGGTGAGCATAGTTTATAGACAGGAACACAGCTGACTCTCAGGAAGCACTGTGCATGCATGTTGGCCATAGAGGGTATGACACTGACCTTGTCCTTCGAGCTGAAATGTGACACTGTGCCACTCTAAAACATTGTGTACAAACTGAGTGTATGAAGCTATCATCCACAATACAGTGTGCTGGAAATGATCTCAGATTTGCACTTAACTGCTTGCTGATTAGCCCTGATTAACATAAGGCCTCCAGATGTTCAAACAGGGAGTTCCTGGGTCAAACAGCTGCCTCTGCTTAATTCCTCTTAAAGACCATAGTGCACGTCCTCTCTGCTATGTCCTGTTGATTTGATACTTAAGTATGTCAAAATCTCTGATGTGCATTGTGAGCATGCCCCTCTGGTCTCTCTCGTCTGTGGAAACTCTCGCCTTGAATGTATCTTGAAGCTGTGATTATTGTGGTATTTTTCCTTTTTATGCTTCTTTCCTTCTTCTTGTGTTTCTTGTTTCTTTTATTTCTGCATGTGTCATGCAAGTAAGAAGTAAAAGCCTGCAGCCTCACTGTGAGATGATGTCCCAGATTCATAAAACATTAACTAGTCCTTTTCAACTCCTATTTATTATTTATCATCCATATTTCATTTTCCTTTGAGAGGACCTGTGTGTGTGTGTGTTTGTGTGCACGAGCTAGCACATGGTGGTGTTCCCTTCACTGTATGTGGTGTTGTGGGTTTGCTCATGTCATTTCGTTGCCTCTGCACGAAGTTGTAGAGTTTATGCTCTTGGAGACAACAAACCTCTGGGTTCATGTTTCAGATCTCTGAGCTGGGAATCTTTGCCTCTCATTTGGCCCTGCACTGAAGTTACAGTATCAAAGTGATTTCTTCTTTTTTTTTTTTTTTTTTCCATTACTCTAGCTGCTTGTGATTATAGCCTTTGGGTTGCCTGTCTGTGGGTATAACCACTAACCCACTTTCCATAAGGATGGTTTTCTCCAGTGTGGGGAAAATATACACACAAAATAGGGACTTAAAAATAATTACATGTGTGTGCTCATGATTAGATATCCAGGTGCAAGGGATGGCCCTTAATAACCTTTAAAAGTAATAGAAAAAAAATTCCAAAAGGTAAACTTCTTTTTTTGTGTTTTAGGGTTTTTATTTATTCATTTATTTTATATCTCTTATTACTTATGTGAGACACAGTTTATAAATCTTTAAAATCTGTAGTTTGTGAAAGGGCTGGGCAATATATATATATATATATATATATATATATATATATATATATATATATATATATATATATATATATATATATATAAAACAATGTATAATAGACACGTGATCAATAGAAAATATGTCCAATAGTGTGTTCAATAATTTCACTGAACTCTGATCCAGAACCGCACAGCATTCTGGGGATGTAGGCAGAGGAAAGACTTTACTTCACTCTCTTTGGTAAGCTAACAACACCCTGTTGAGTAACTTGCGCAGCAGCAGTCAGGTTTCGCCATCTTGCCTCATAACTGCTTCAAAATAAAAAAACAGTGTGGAGTGAAAGGAGAAAATAAAATAAATAATTATATCGACTGATACGAAATGCTTATATCGTCATACATTTTCCAGCCTTATCCCCCAGCCCTAGTTTGTGATCCTTTGTCTCATAGTATTGTGTAGAATAGTGGAATGTTAAATAAACAAAATAAATTTTGTTTGCTTTGGAGACATACCCAGAATTTAGCTGGTGATCTGAGTCGACTGATTTCCAACTTGACTGGACCTGACTAGTTATCAGCCAGTCGAAAAACTTAAATATCCAATCTTTTCTGATGAGTGAACACAACACATTTAACAATAACTCTCTGTGGTGCAAGTGATATCACTGAGTGAAAAAGACTCAAACCTACTTTTAGGGTCTCTAACGTGCTTAAAACTGAATTGAGAGTCTGGTGCAGAACAGTGCGACGATGGTATTGATGATGAGATGATGATCAACCTTTTTTTTTTTTTTTTTCTCTTGACTCTATTCTTTCTTTTCCTTCATTAAAATCTCCCTGACATACTTTTTGAGCTTTAACATCTCAGCTTCTAAAATTGTACAGCAAGTGTAAGCTTTGAGGGCAGTAAAAATTAAATCAAAAGGCTAGATATATTATCGGTATGCATAATTTGTGTGTATGGTCCATAAATCAAATATCCCCCAAATACTGGATGCAAGCAGTCCGTTGTGGTTGCGATATGGCACACATTGATATCAGAAAGAATATTGCGATTCAACAAATTGTGCAGCTCTAGAAGGAAGCTATTTAAAACTGAACTGCATTTTCTACAGAGGCATGTCTGCTGTCCATTCAGGCTGCCACAACTCAGAGCTAAACTTTAGCGAGTGCTGGTCATTTCGCTCCATCATTTTGTACTTTTGCAGTTTTAGCAGTTCCATACCCATAAAGGAGCAGTCCACCTTAGGACATAGATCCATACTTGCCTAGGGGATGTTTTGTTGAATTGGCAAAAAAGCAATCTGAGCCAGAGCCGACTTCAGGGGATATTAGGAAGGCTGAATGTATTACAGCAATGCTTTATTCTTTTGAGGGTTCAACCTCTGTTATGGGACATGGTGGGTTTAGACATGTTTGGAAATATCAAGCAACGTAATAGTCTGCATGATCTAGAACAACAGAGAATGCTGTTAACAAATAGTAATGTTACCTGCACTAAACATGCTAATTATAATTTAAGAAATGATCTGTCGGCTGCATGGTGGCACCAGGGTTAGGATTGTTACCTTGTGTTAAGAGGTTTCCTGCCATGGGCTCTTTCTGCATGGATTTTGCATGTTCTCTCTAGGTACTCTATAGCCTTCCTCCCACAGTGCAAAAACATGAACATGTTTATGGATTTCTCTGTCTCCTATGTAAATAGCTGGTTGTCATGGTGACCTGAAGCACACAACACAAAAAATTTAACTGAAACTTCCCAGATTTATGGTTAAATGCTGTTATCAAACATTAACTGCAACCTGCTGCAAGTACTATGCAAGCAGCAGTACCTCTATGGAGATGCCAGGAGTTTTTGATTAACAGCATAAGAAAGAGAGTGTGGTAGGAGAGAACAATTTTTTTTTTTTTTTTTTTTTTTTTCCTCTGCAGCTTTTTAATGGCTTTTAGTGAAAAGTCAGACTGTGAAGAGCCTGAAATCAAAGCAATGGGATGTTTTATAGCTCAGACTATTGTTTTGGAGGATGCAAGATTTATATGGTGAAAGTGCTCAAGCCATCATATAAATAACTTTCCCTCTTGCTGTCAATTCATCAACAGATGACGAGGAATTACCAGACATGTCCGACATGACAAATAGAGCTTTAAAATGTGAATATTTTTATTTATGTACCGAGCATCCACTTAATGGTCCTAAAGGTGGCTGTAACACAGTTTTAAAAATCAAGGAAATATATTTATTTTATGACAGTGCTAGTCCCATTTATTGTACAAAAATCACAACCAAGAGCCCTCGTTCTTTTAGTTTTTACATGACTATATGAAATGTTCTATAAAACGAATTTTAAAAAACATTAATTGTAGATTATCTATTGCTGAAGTATAGTGGATTGTTGATAGAAGATAAAACCTGTAACACCAAAGAGAACAGTGAATTTTGTGAACCTTTCCACTCTTAATATGTAGAGATAAAGTTATGCTCTACAAATAGACCAATGAGAAAGATAATGTGACGGCCACTGTTGGTATTTTAGTGGTGTTGGTGTTTTAAATGATTAAAATGCAGTTGAACTGATTATCTGTTCCATTATAAATACTTTATATTATTTGAAGTACTTCTTGTGAAACGTTGCTGAATATAACGTCAACTTTGCTGTGCTTAGTTCAGCCTTCCTGTTATCTGCTGAAGTTGGCTCTGGGTTGATGTGCCCCAAGACAAGATGCAAATTGACATCCTGTGGCAGACAGATACTTTTTTGATACAAAACGACCAAAATTGCAAAAGTAGGAAATGGCAAAGGAGCAAAATGACCAGCAATTGTTGCAGCTTACCTCTCTATTGAACACCCCAAAATTTTCTTTTCCATCCTATGGCTTTTCTGTTTTTCTCCAATTGCTTTGTAAGCAAGAAAAAAAATGGGACTGATAATGAAAATACTTTGATTTGATTCTAGTCCCTGCAGTAAAAGCTTCCCCAACAACTGAGGAGAGTTGTTTCTGCAGCCTGGTAATATGTGATTATGGTGTGTTCAGTAATTAGAAAAAGATTCAATTAAATGCCAGATCATTCTGAAGATTGTCACCAGCATAGATTTTCAACACACATCTAATAATTTTATTCTTTTTTTTTTTTTTTTTTTTAACAAACGCTTTCTTTGTCTTCTCAAAAAGACAAATAAATTGAGTAGAAAACCGCCCAAAAACCGTAGCTTCAGACGTATAGATTTTGAACATCAGTCATAGTATGGTGTGTCATTGTTCCCAGACTCTTGATTTTATTCTTAACTTTCTTACAGCTTTATAAACCCAAGGCCACTTTAAGCATATAGACCTTAGTTTAGTTGATTATCTGTCCCTCCTTAGTGAAATGCTGATGTAGATGCCATTGACATTTTCTGCTTCTGTCTGTTCATCTCTCCCCTTTCACCCTCCATTCCCCTCCCACCCTCCTCCCCTTCATTAGATCCTCCCACCATGCCTTCCACCATTACCGCTCCTGTCCTAACCGGCTCTTCTTCCTCCACCTTTGTGGTCGATAAGGGCCACGTCCTCCTGAGCTCCCCTACACTTGAAGCCCTGCCTGAAAGTAATCTTGGTTCCATAGTGGCTGGGGCCGTGGGCGGGGCCTTGTCCCTGCTTCTGGTGTTGTCTCTGGTTGGCGTGTGTTACCTACGGAAACCACAGACTTTTCACGGCAGCTACTACGCCAAGCAGAACCACGGTACTGCTGATCTGCAGAAGGCCCCTGGGCAGCACGAACTCCGGCCCACCAAGGCCGGCAGCAGCTCTCACAATCGGGATCATGACCGGGAAGAGTGGGGTGACCGCGAGCTCAAACATGAACGAGACCACCATCGCTATAATGAATACAACGGAGAAAAATATCCCGTTAACGGCTACACGAGGGCCATGAGGGAGAGCAGCCATCTCAACCATCAACAGACTCACCATCAGGAAAATGTACAGTTTTCAAGTCCACAGCGGGCCAGGTGCACCAGATACCCTCAGCCACCTAAACGGCAGGGAAACGGCTCCCCCTACCTGTCGGATGACTGCTACGATAGCGGGGCCGAGGGTGATTATGTGTCTCACACAGACGGCTCAGTCATCTCGCGTAGAGAGTGGTATGTTTGATAAGCTACATGGTTCTGCAGGAGCAGAAATGCAACTAAAGTTTTGTTTATTAAGAAAACACCTTATTGTACATGTACACACACCTCAGTTCTAGTTCTCTGTAGCTGGTTTGATTTCAACTTCTTGAAACTAAATGCCCTTGGTTTGGATGTGGATACACTGGGAACTCTTCAGTCATTTTGACAGCCAGTATAACAGGGCATCTTGGTACTTTATCTGTATAGAAATGAACAGAAACTGAAGTGTGTGCTGTTGCTGCCTTACTACATGGACTGCCACAGTTAATTTAGCATGACTGATGTTTTTCAGTTGAAGCCCTGGTGGCTCCAGATAAGTGGCTGTAACAATGTTCAAATTATTTGTTCTTCTATGATTTCAAACTTTCTAACTGATCATTTTATGTCAACATACCTTACTCTTTGGGTTTAAAAGGACTCATTTGTTTCGTAAAAGTCTAAAGAAAATGAGTTTCTTGCAAAGTTCTGTAGCTTCTTGTAAATACGTTAATAAGTCTCATCTTTATTTTTCCATTATATTGGATAATGTTAAAATACATCATCAGTGAAATCCTGTAGATAGCTAAACAGTCATTTCTAAACTCTTTTATAGTGATCAAATTAGAAATGTTTCATTTTATTTATGTAAAATCATTTGGTTACTATAAAACTTTAGTTATGAAATGTTTTCTCAGATTAGGTTGTCATGTATGTTGTGTGAATTCTTTAAGTATTTATGGAGGAGATTCAGAATTTTGCATGGCGTAACGACCATTTAAATATGAAATCTTTATCTGAACTGAGCGGGTAGGTTGAGCAGATGTGGCATGTACCTAATTTGTTAGTTTTGTTGTTTGCACCTGTTTACAAAACCACTTTTTTTCCCTTTTTTTTGGGGGGGGGGTTTAAAACCTGGAGGTAAACTTATAGGATTTAAACAATTTCCCCAAACACGCCCTACAAAGTCATAATGTACGAAATTTGTCTCCATAAAGAATCTGATGTTTTTTTTTTTAACTTTAACAGCGATGAAATGCATTGTACTGCCTTTCCTGCAAAACCCGATGAACAACTAACTCATTTGACTAATTTGTTTTCATTTGAGAGTCTGCTCTTATGTAAATCATGAGGTAAAAATTTAGGGTGTGAAGACTAGACCACCATGGGTCCTGGCAGTATGTGAACTTTAAGAGCATTTATCCTGCATTAATGCAAGACAACTTCCCTTTTTAAGGACAAAACATCCAGGTTGATTATTAACAAGCATCAAATGCCATAAAAATATGTTGAAATAGCAGGGAAAATACTTCCATGATATTTTTAGCTTTTTCTGGGAAGAGTTCCAGGTTAGTTATCCTCATCAGTTAGCCAAGTATGTTCACAGTATCCTGCCGCCTTTTATATAATGATGGCTCTGTTTAAGAGTTTGGTCTCTGGCACCAAAAGAGTGCTATCAGCAGGATATTGTTTGAAGCAGGCTACTGCAAGGCAACCACCACATGCTGGCCTCCTCATCAAAAACTGCTTTGTTACATAATTAATTTTGGGTTTTGAATTTTTTTTCTTTTTTTTTTTTTTGTTGTATTACTTTTTCACACTAAACCACTAATAGTTTTCTTTTCTCGTGTCTAAGCAATTGACATCATGTGTTGCAGATACAAGCCGAGGCAGTGATGGCTATTTGCCGTTCTCTAACATTCAGTCATAGCAAAACAGAAAAATTTAAACAATGTAGATGCATCAGGTCTGTTGTGTTGGAACTTATTCTCACCTGTGATTATCAGCACTTTTACTCTTTCACTGCATAGAGACAGAAAATAATCAGTTGCACTCATAAAACTAAAACTACAAAAAGTATAATGCTTGAAAATAAGATTCTTTTTTTGTAAATTTACTTGCCAGTTTATATTCTTGAACATAAGTACTGTGACTTATTTTTCTCTTTTTTTTTCTTTTTTTTTACTTGTCAGTGTTATTGGGCTTCAGAGCTCCAGTAGTTCAGGTCTCAAACATTCACAAAATAAAGTGATGTAAAGTTTTTGTACTCAGAAAAAAAAGGTATCCCGGCACTGGTACCCATTTACTTGACCACATGGAGGAGATCCAACAGTTTCTTTCATGTACTCCAATTGTGAATAAATGCCAACTTTAGTAGTGTGATCACACCTTTATAATATGTGCTGCCAGATGCCAACTCTATGGAACTTGTATTTAGAAGTAGGCAACCATTGTCTCACATAAATGTTAACAACAGTATCATCAGCGTAGATAGATAACGAATATATCACTGTTGTGTACAGGGTAGCCTAAAATAGAAGAGATGCTTTATTATCGGAGTAACGGCTGTTAAAATGGGAAATTGTATTACAAATTGTTTGGTTGTGAATTTTGTGCAGTGACTAGGCTGCTGATAGTCCCATGATATTTGCTGAGGAGCAGCAGAGAAAATGACCACGTACTGTTGTCAGCAAAGTAGTAGTATTAAGATTTATAGAAAGATGGTGCACACCTTCATAATACAAGAAAATGTAATCTTTTTATTTACAAAAAAAAAAAAAAAAAAAAAACTTGAGGTAAAAATTTCCATTAAATTTGTTGCTGCAATGTTGGTAAATCTATTTGAAAGTTAATGCAAATTCCACCCAATTTTTTATTTATTTATTTATTTATTTTAAATCGTTAAAAAAAACGATCCTTTCACAATTGTCCAAGTAAAATAGAAATCTGAAATATTCGCTGTACAGATAATTAAGGCTACCAGGTTTAATGGCTATTTTCCTATTGGATTAGTATTGCATACATGTGGAAAACAGGAAGCATGGCACTCTGAACCTTATTTGTGCACGCTCCTTTGCACTAATAAGGAAATTCCTTTAATCAATATGTTTTCAGCTCGGCTCCTCAGTTTTGAGCTCTGCGCCTGAATTGAAGTTCTTTTGTACTGAAGTTTTATATCAAGATCATCAGTAACCTCACCTTGAGAAATGTCTAAGTTGAGAAATACAACTAGTGCCTTAGATACTTTTTTTTTTGTTGTTGTTTATTATGGTTGATGTATTTTCTCTGAATTGTATTTGCTTTGATTTCACTTAGTGCCAGGAGAAATTCTTAGTGCCATATTCACCCAAACAGATGATGTTGGTGTATATTTGCAAACCTAGAGGCATTAAAAAAAAACACTCAGTGAAAGCTCTGAATGAATTTTCCTGTGAAATGAGAGATCTATAACGGCGGTTGGTTTATGTAATGTCACCGTTGTTTAAAAAAAAAAAAAAAAAAAGACTAAATGATTACCTTCAATGTCACATTAATTTAAAAAAAAACTTTTTTCTTTTTTGTATATATAGCAGAAAATGTAAGTTTGTGGGGGAAATATGTCAGTAAAAGCAGTGGAGCATTATTTTGTCAAAATGTTTTTTTTTTTTTTTTTTTTTTTTTTTTTTTTTTTTTTTTTTTTTTTTTTGGGAGATACTATTGTTCAATAAAGCACCTTAGCACCTGTGAGTTTCTTCTCTCTGGAGCCTTTTCAGCTTGCCATTACTCAGACTGCTCAGGCTCAGCCTCTTTGTTCATCTATAAATGACATCATCTCAAGCTCCCCAACGCATACTGCTGCATAACTCCCCCCCCCACCCCCTCCAAAAACGAGAAAAATCCAGCGTGTGTATTTGGGACGCTCCACATGATGTAATTCGAAAGCTTTTTTTTTCTTTTTTTTTCCCCCTCCTTTCTCACTTCATCTACTTCATCTGATCTTTGTTTCTATTTAGGCTGAGGATTTAGAGTTCATCCTGTACTGCTGAGCTGTTGGTCTCCAGTGGTATTTCTGTGGTCAGAGTGGAGACCCTTCTGTGACCACCCTCCCCTTTATCAGTCCCAGCTTGCTTTGTTTCAGGACAGGGAGGCCTTCGCTCCTCTCCTCCACCCCGCTGTCTTTCTCCCGACGTCTGCCAGCTGGTAAAATTAAACGCCGAGTGTTTCCGACTGGCCCAAAGTCCCCACTCTCCAGCCCATTGACTGTCCCCATGGCAACAAGCTCATCTGGAGCTGCTGATGGAGACTGTTGTCCGTACCTGGCCACAGAAAGCGGTGGGAGAGGGGTGCAGGGGCCTGCTGTGGAGCTGAGGGGTTAAATGGGGGGGAAAACTGGAGAGAATTGAAGTGAAAATGATCCTTATATTCCCCGCTGCTCAGAGGGCATCACCACCCCGCCGTGACCTTGACTCTATTAAGGTCACACTTTAAAAGTCTTTATTTCAGCCGACCTGTCCGTCTGCTGACGATTTTCATCACGGCCGCAGCCATTGTCACTCTGACCTTAAAGTAGGGCAGACTCGGTCTCGGTCTGAAAATAAAATGCCGGAGCAGCTCGGTAGCTGTAATGATGTCAGCCGGCGACGCTTGAGTTTGTTTGAGACACTTGTGTAGAAGATCAGCAGATTTGCTTTTCGCCTGCGACACAACAGTTTCCAAGGATACTTTTCACGACACACAAAGGGACTAAGCAAACGTCTCAGCCGGCACAGAGGGATGCAGCGCTGACAAGAGCGTGTGTGAGGCAGGCTTTGATATCATCTCCCCCTGGAAGAGGTGGGAGCAAATACTAACCCATTATTAAAACTTTCCTCCCCTCTCACCAGCCTCTGGCCCCACCAGGTTAGGCCTGCTCACTGTAGGAAAAAAACACGTTTACGCTTGCTCAGGCCTCAAAATGCATTTTAATTCATAAGTCTGCTTCTCTGACCTCCCCAAGCAACACTTTACGCTTCTGTTGGCCTCAATGATGGTGGTGCGTTTTTAAATTTTTTTTTTTTTTTTTTTTTTTGCTGAAGTATCGGTGCTAGAGAGGCATGCAAAGGACAGAAGGGAGCCAAATCCCAGTGTGGAGACAGTTGATCCACCAGTAATCCAAGCCCCTCTTCGGGTGGATGGGGTTTAAAACAAAAAGGCTTGTAAAAAATGTAAACTGTTGTGACTTTTAAACAGAGCTTGTATAAACCGTAAATAGATTTTTTTTTTTTTTCAGGTTAGACTAGACGTGTGTATGTGAAGTTGCATCTTAATTACACACAGTATCAGCCATTAATGTTTTGATGGTCATGCCTTGTAGTCATGATAATCATCCCAAAATTTACTGGGGTTTTATGAAATCTGAATATTTCATAAGATGAATAAAAAAAATTATAAATACAGGAACATAGGCCTACTGAAAGACATCCTCATGTACGGTTGCTTTTTTGCATCTTTTAACCTACTTTGTGTTGCCAGATTGTTGCTGTCTAGGTGGTTTTTATAGTCCTGCAATCTGGTGGTAATCAGGCCTGACTGTGCCTTTTTAAAAATGTGATAAATTCATAATTTAACAAGAGAAGTGTTACAATTTTATCATCAGGCCAGGTTGGTTTGGATAAATTATTTCCCATAACAAATAAAATAATTGAAAACATTTTTGTGTTTACTCGTTACTTCTGTCTGATTTTAAAACCTGTTGCAAAAACTTTTGTACATCACTGCATGTTCAGTCGCTCTGACTGGACTTTTACAATCCTCTCAAGGCTACGGTTATGCGTTGCTTGTCCACCTTTTTCTGCTGCATTTTTATCTTCCACTAAGCTTTTCATTAATGTTTCCTTGATACAGCACTCTGTGAACAGCCAGCTTCTTTACTAATGACTTTTTTATGTCTGTGACTGTCATCTGGACAACTGTCACTTCAACAGGCTCCTCACAACCAGATGAGCCACACCTTAATATTGTGTTTAAAATCATTTCATTGTCATAGAAACTGAAAATTGGTCTTTGTTAGCTGTAAGCCATATTAAACTGATCAACTGAAATAAACTAATGTATCACTTCTTTAGTAATGTTAACTTTTGATCTAATATACTGAGCCTGTTTTTTCTCTTTATGCACAGTGACTTTAACCTAGTTGCGTCCTTAGTCTCTCTTTAAAAGTCAGTATTAATGCCTGTGGACAGGCAATAAAGCAGACACCTTGATAAGCTACATTTTTAAAGGCAATTCGATCAACTTGAGGCTCCTTTTTTGTAGTTCAACAGCCATCAAAGATAATGAAAAGCTTATTAACTGTTACAGGAGAGCATGAAAAGAGGGAGCAGAGGAGGAAAAAAGTGACTTTCAGTCCAACTATTCAATCTGAATGGTAATTAAACAGTTATTTAAAATTCTTATCTCAGCAGGTTATTGATTTTTTTTCCCCCACCTCAGCGAACAAACTAAGTGGAATTGACCATTCCACATTTTGCCTCCTCCTGTCCTCCTTTGTCCTCCACTTTTTTTCAGTGGCCTACATTCACAAGCTTTTGGCCAATCGCATCTTATTTGGGCAAAGCTTGCTGTTCTGCGTCTGCTTTAATACATCTTAATCATGATTAATCCTAATCCCCTCAGTGGGTGACATACAGCATATGCAGACATATGGTCTAACAAAGTTAATTCATACCACAATAGAAAAGCACTTGAAAGGCCAAAGGGGCAACGGTGTAGAAGTGAGGTTGGATAGAGATGTAGTGAGTATAAAAATGTCCAAATCTGACTGGATATGGTTTATATCCCACAATCATAACAGTTTTAAAATCAGGGGTGTCGCGTGTGAGGGATCATTTGTAGGGGGAATGATTTTATTTGGGATGGATGGATTTCATAAATGCAATCCGGAAATATATGTATTCATGTTGCAAAAAATCTGTTTAGAAAAATATATTTTTTTTAATATTTTGCCCTTCAAGCAGTAGAGGCTGCTTCACTGAAAGATGGTGAATGCAGTGAAACAATTTAAGCTGTTTGCTTTGGTCCAAAAGTAATAAAATCTACTTCTCAGCATTTTAAATATTAAGTGTCAGGTTTTAGCCAACAAGTGGTATTGAAAATATATAAAAAGTACTTTCTTGGGGGGGGGGTATCTGTAGCTGCAGTAAATGAGTTGGGCTTTCATTTTCAGAAGACAGGTGTATAATTTTGTTCAATTAAGTAACTAGTAAGTGATTTTAGGCTTTTAAACTGTGACAAGATGCATTTATGTATTCCCTGGTAACGATGTGCAAAAATCCTTCAAATAAATCCATATTTCATTGCAGTAACATGATCTCACACCTAAAAATATTTTATTAATACTGATTCTGTCTATTTACCCATATGTTTTAGATTATTATACTCCTGAAACATCTGGTGATTACCCATTTCCAGTTTCTTAGCAGAAGCCAAAAGGGTTTTACTTTACAATGTTCTGGTATTTCGAAGGGTCCATGAAGCCATGCACTCTAACAAGGTTCCTTGCACCTTTGAAAGAAAAGCTGACCCACAGCACCACAGATCCTCCAACATACCTAACAGTGGGTATGAGGTCTTTTGTTTTGGGTTTTTTTTCCTTTTTCACATTTTCATGAGTTGTTTCCCACCAAACCCACCTGAAGTTGCTGAAAAAGTCGATCTTTCTCTCACTAATTAAAATCCCTGTTAAAATCCCAGTAGAGTTTAACTACATATTTATGCATGTAGACCTTTATTTTCTGGCACCACTACCAGCAAATTGTTGGATGATCATTTTATGTAATGATCAGGTCTCTCTTGAAAATGAGAATTTATTTTGTCAGTGAGATTAATTATGTATAAATAAAGGTCAAACATAAATAAAAATAGATGGCATCTAATGATACGGAGAGTTGCTGACCCCCAACTTACCACTGCATTTCTCTAACAGTATGCTGTTTTTTTTGTTTGTTTTTTTTTTACTTTGCCTAGCCATCCTGTTCACTGAGTGGTGGCAGGATAAATATGTTGACTAAAATATGTTTTATTCCTATTCATGCCCCAGGGAAATAAAGTAATGGTTTCAAAATCAGAAGTTCCTAGAAACTATGATCAGCTTTAAGAAGAAAGTATAAAACTGCTATAAAAATTCTCCATTAAATAAATGCATTCAAGTTAAAGGTTTGACTCTTGTAAAGTTTTCAGCATTAGATTATGCTATTGCAGTAAAAGCTAATTTATTTTAAACCTTATCAGAGATCTGTATCTGGAGTGCCAATAAATGTAATGGACACTATGAAGTCATTCAAGTTCTAACTTCTGCAAGATGCTCCGCCTGGGTTACTCACCTTTAGAGCATTGTCCCTTTTTCGTAGACTTTCTTTTTGTTTTTGAAGATTCCTTAGTCCTTCATCAGCATCATAGGCACGGTGGTGTTGCCAGAGTAAAAGGTACCTCAGAGAAGCTTTTGATCAGTGCACAAAAGATTCTTTAAAATGGTTGAAAATGTTTAAAATGTGTACAGCTTGTGTAAAAAAAAAAAAAAAAAAAAAAAAAAAAAAAATATAGCAGCTTTCACTGTTATTTAGACCCATTGGAGGCACAAGTTAACATAGAAGCGTGGGTGTGATAGAAACTATGTGTGCCTAATTGTTTCTGATGCACTGGAAGCCTGTCTGTGCTCTGTCTCAGACCAGTCTCAAGCGGAGAGGTCCAACTCCATTGCTGTGGCCGGAGCTGTAATGGGCGCAGTCCTCGCTCTCTTCCTCATCGCTGTCTTCATCATTGTGATTCTCACTGCTCGGAAAGCCCCTCCGATGCCCTACACTGACAAAGTGTAAGTCTAACAAATAATTCATGCAGAAGAATATGCTTGGCTAGTTAAATAATGACATGGTACATCTAGAGGTTACCGAAGCCCACTGGTAGATGAGGTTTACTTCTTGCTCCTGTGGAGAACTCCACAGCGGTGCACGCCCCGGAGCAGGAAAGACTGTGGGATAGGGTTGAAGGGTGGAAGATCGTTTTTCTCTTGGCAGTAAGCCTCTGTCCTACTTTGCATCAAATGTGTCTACAGTCCACCAGCTGCCACATTTGATATAAGAGCAAAGAGGAACTTTAAGGTTAAATTATTTACGCACTGTCCCAGAGTAATGCGACTGACACGAAACACTTTATGAATTTGTGCCATACTAGAAATTCAGAGAAGTTCTGACTGTGTGGTTTGGACTGTTGTCCTCAAGCTACATGTTTTGGGTGGAAGGTGATTACAATCGGTCATTACTTTTGCAAACAGATTGTTTTCCAGGATAGCCCTGTGTTCAGCTCCATCCATCATCCCATCACCTCTGACCAGTTTCCCTATCCCTTCTAACAAAGCATCCCCACAGCACGATGCTGCCTTCACCATGCTTCCTGGTGGTCATGGTGTGTTCAGGGTGACATGCTGTTGGTTTGCCTGCATTTTTCCTGCAGGTCAACACATTTAATTTTGGTCCTATCAACAACAACGGCTTTCGTCTTGCTTCTTGTCAGTTTTATTTAGGTCTATCAGTATAAAGGGAGCCGAATATAAAGGAGAACCACACTTTCCACAAATTTGCTTGAAAACATTTTAGAAACCATGAATCATTTTCCTTCCACTTCACATAAATAAAGTCACTTTTCCATCGTGACGCAGCCAAGGATCAGAGGTGTTTATTTTTTGCAGAAAACATGAAAGTTTTTCATATGAAGACTGATACCTGAGTTATTTGACCCCAGAGGTCCTGGGGTCAAACATCTGTTTTGCCATTTTACCACCTCCACACTTCAGCTCCGCATCAACAGCCTCAAACAGACAATGTCATATTTTAATACAGCATTAACTTGTGTGTAAGTTTTCTGAACAGCAGTGCAGTTAAGCATTCTCAGCTCAGCTTCTCAGCTTATCTCACTTTTGGAGACAAATCTTTGATGATTCATTCCTTTCCATTACTTTAGCACACACTAATGAAATCTGAGATTTAGAAGGGTAGTTATTCGTCAGTGCATGTGGAAGGTAGATCATAATGAAAACTACTTATTTAGCCCAGCTGCTGTTTGAAAAATATTAACCTGCTCTCAAAGATCTTAAAACTGACCCAAACCTGGCAGCCCGATTGTTCCGACCAAGAACCACTGTCTTCTGCATACTTGGTGCTAAGGACCCAAAAGGTCATGTCCTAGAAATTAACAGTACTTATTTTTGTCAAATGTATTTTGCCATTGTGGAGTGGCTAAGCAGTACTATGTGGCTCTGGTGCCACATGTTGCAGACCCCTGTCCTAGGAGATCATACGCACTACTGTTGAATGAGGATCCTGGCTCAAAAGGTTATTTTGGTTGAGGTCAGGGCCCTTTGCAGGCCAGTTAACTGGTTCCTCAACATCAGATTTGCTAATTCAGGTCTTCATGGACCTTGCTTTGTGCACTGGTGCACAGTCGTTTTGGAACTGGAAACAGCCATCCCAAAACTGTTTCTACATAGTCAGAAGTATAAAATTGCTACAAATTGCATTGGTATGCTACAGCATTAGGAGTTCCTGTCACTGGAACTAAATGAATCTCAATCCCTGAAAAACAGATTGACACCACAATTGTCCTTCCATTAAACTTTGCACTAAGCACAGTTGTTAGGCAAGTACCATTCTCCTGTTTATCACAAAACCCAGACTGGTCTACTGAATTGCCAGACAGACCAAATGTGATTTTTCAGTCCAGATAACATGTCTCCACTGCTCTAGAGTCCAGTGGCAGCAGGTTTTACACCACTCCATCCGGCACTTTGCATAGCCCTTGGCTGCTCAGCCATGGAAATCCACTCTATGAAGCTCTTTATGAACTGTTCTTGAACTGATCTTTGAACTGAAGACCACATAGAGGTTGTTGGTCTATAGCTATTGACTCTGGTGAGGGTTGCAAATTTTAGCCACTGTGAGCCTGTCGCTTTGTGTTGCCCTCTAAATGTTGGGGGTCCTTTTTTCTTATTCCATGCACCTTTACAATGATTATGGTCAGCCAGCCATTCATGTAAATGTTCACCTCTGTTTTCAACTTTTCCCCAAGATCAGTGACTCTCATGTTGGTTGTTTAAGGTCCAAAATCATTAAAAATTGCTTTTTTAATTGCTTTACACCGTTTTCAGGTGTAAAGATGTCAATGACTCAGTTTCTATTCGATTTTTGAGTTTCTTTACATCAGGGCATGACAAGTTGCTCTTTGACATCCTTTAGCCTGCTTCATCTTGAGAGACAGGTACTATTTAAGTTATTTCTTGATTGTACAGTGACTGGACCTGGGTGTGATGAGTTAACTCATTAATGTTGGGGATCATAGTTAATTCATGTTAAAAGGGTGATTTTTCACAAGTCCCAGATTGGTTTAGATTGATTCTTCCTCTTCATAAAGAGGCAAAAAAAAAAAAAGTTCATTTGCATCATTAAAAGCTGAAAATAAAATGACATTCCTGCCAATTATGAGTACATGTAATTTCACGTCAACCCAGAAACTTTCCGATGGGTATAAAAATGGGACTGACAACCCACCCACTCCACATTTCATCTTACTGTCCTCTGTTCATGTCTAGATTATGTCAGTGACAACTCGGTCCTCAAAGTGATTTAAAAGACGTTTCCAGTTCATGCTTCAGACTCCGCTCATGTCTAAGGACTGGCAGCAAACAGCATGAAGTACAGCTTAACATCCGTGCAGGGGCGTGGGCCCTGCATCACTGCGCTGACACCACAGGGCACTCAGTCCAGCCATGTGCTGGGGTGGTCAATGCCACGACAAACTTAGCATCTTAAGTGTGACCGTGGTTGGGAGTCCCAGTGGAATGAGTTGGAAGGGGGGCAGGGGGGAGTGGATGCACGTCTTGTCCCTCTCCTTCATCACGCCCAGCCGAGAGTGTAGGACAGCAGGTCACAGAGAGCACTGACTGTAATCTGTATACGAGAGGGAAAAGCAGCATTAGGCGACACATAGTGGTAGAAAAATCGATGCCTGTCATGACATCTTTTTATGAATTGCCAAGGTCAGTTTCGAGGTTTTCAGTTTAGCAGAGGATGGGGATTTCAGGAAATAACGGAACAACTGTAACGTCCACATCATGTGGGAGTTCAGATGAACAGCTGTCAGAAATCTTAAAATTTACTGCTATGTGCAGGAGTTCATCACCTGTATCTCTAAGGAGACCACTATCCCTCTGACAGGGATACCTGAGTAATTTTATTGACTTACAACAGGCTCTGGTAACTAATATCAGACAAAATTGCCTTTTACTCAATAGATTTGTTCAAGCTGCAAAAATTCTGACCGATATATTTCCCAAAACACATCAAGCCTTGCCTGGAAACGCTCATGTCTCACACCTCTGGTGGATTTAGTCGGCTCTCAGTTATTAATTTGTAACCTTAATAACATCTGTTTGATTAAAAAGTTATTCCTATAAGCAGCCATCCTGAAAATTTGATTCACAAGTTAATTTTCTATCCTTTATAAACAGTCACCGCTCTGATTGTTTTATTCATCCTGATGAAAAACTAAGATCCTCTCCTTTCTGCCATGTCTCTTTTTTTTTATCTTCTCTACCAAGGATTGACCTTCCTCCGACTCACAAGCCGCCCCCTCCGTATTCGGAGAGAGCACCGGCTGTTCCTCTGGGAGTCCACGCATCACAAGTGGCCTGGCTGTGTCAGGTAAACCCCGCCACCTCGCTGCAGCCGACTCAGAGGCGTGTGTGAGGATGTCTGTACAGAAAAGAAACCACTTTGTTAGCTCATGATGAGTCACAGCAGATAGTTAGAATTTTAAAAAAAAACAAGTGGGTTATGTCATTATCTGAGGTTTTTAAGTGCTGAAACCTAATGGCTTTACTCATTTCACATGAAGCATGATTAATTTTTAATCTGTGTTCTTAGAGTGTTCTTTTTTTAGACTCACATGTGAACTTGCTTTTTTGTGAGAGTCACACATCTTGCTTTGATATGAAGAGTGTTGTGCTGTTTTTCTAGGATTACCCTTTGCTAAGCACCATCCATCTTCCTATCAAATCTGATCAGTTTTCCTATCCCTGGTGAAGGAAAGTTCTCCCGCAGCATGATTACCACGACTCTCTTGCCTGCTTGTCTGTTAAATACTCTCCCTGCCAGGCCTTTCAGTTCAGATGTACAGCCATGTCTTGGTAGACTTGCTTCCATTCTCAGATGATGGATTGATCAGTACTTAATGTTCAAAGCTTGGGATATTGTTTTTCGAACCTTGCTTCCAGGCTCGTAGAGCGGACCACAGGTTCAAGCAGCACCACCGCACAGCAGCAAGGCCCGTACCACCATCAACCCAGCAGCGCTCCCGCCTGGAGTGGGTGTGTCATCAAAGCGGGACAGACCGGGTGTACATCAACCACTGTGAGCACTATGTGTGACAGATCTCCTACATGCAGTCCACCAATCACTCACCAGTCACTCTACCCGAGCGTTATCCAGCATATGTGCTTCACCTGATTCACCGAGCCATCAATCCACAGGAGAGGAGAGGACAGGTGGCAGCGATGGAGGGAAATGTCTCACTGTGCAGGCAGCTTTTATCACATTTTACTCCAAAAAAAAAAAAAAAAAAAAAGTTAAGCATTTTGAGGGAACAGCCTGTTCTTGATGGGAGCTGTTTCCAGGCACTCTCTGAAATAGGAAATAGGCTACACAGTAAATTTGTAGCTGTAGAAAGTCACAGTTAGCACAGAACAAAACTGAAAACCGGGGAACAGCCAGTACTGCTCCATAAATGTCAGACGTTCTTTGGCTTGGCTGTATCAGACATTCAGTTTTTAATTATTTTTGGAAAAACTCCAAAAATCTTTGCCTTATTATACAATAGAATGGATAATTATTTAGGTTTCAGAATGGAAATCTGCAGCATTTTATTCATACTCAGACTTATAAACAGACCAAACCTTATAAACAGATCCAGTGAGATTTAATGTATAAGCATGAACACAGATATAGAAAATATGTGTGCTTGATATTAGAATATGTAAGTGTAGGCTTTGGATAGGTGTAACTTTTTCCAGTGCACTGAGAAAGTATTCATACCCATTGAAATTTATTCACATATTCTCAGATTACAACCACAACTTTAAATGTATTCTATTGTAATGTTTGGTTTGACAGACCAACACAGCACTTCATAATTGTGAAGCTGAGGTGAAATACATGGTTTTCAAAGTTTTCTACAAAAAAAAAAAAAAATAAAACCTCTGCATTTTGATTCAGCCCCCCTTAGTCAACAATTTGTAGCACCATCTTTCACTGCAGTTACAGTTGCAAGTCTTTTAGGGTACATCTCTACTAGTTTTGCAGCTGGTTTCCACATAAGATTTAGATCTGGGCTTGGACTACGCCGTTCTATGGCATAAATATCCTTTGATCTAAACCAGTGGTCTCAAACTGCATTCCTCGAGGGCCAGAGTCCTGCAACTTTTAGATTTCTCTCTGCTTCAGCACACCTGGCTCCAGTATTAGCTCATTAGCAGAGCTCTGTGGAGTTTGACTGCATGCTAGTGAGGCAGTTTCACCACGTAGTTCAAGTGTGTAGGACAAGGGACACATCTAAAAGTTGCAGGACTCTGGCCCTCGAGGAATGCAGTTTGAGACCACTGATCTAAACCATTCCATTGTGGTTCTTGTTGCGTATTTAGGTTGGTTGCCTTGCTGGATCTTTGCTCCATCTCAAGACTTCTCCAGCTTCTGTCAGGTTTTATTTTTATTTGATTGGTCTGTATTTGCCAACTCTGACCAGCTAAAGAAAAACATCCCTACAGCATGATATCACCATGTATCACCCTGGGGCATAGTGAGTTTAGGTTGATGTGCAGCGTTGTGGTTTTGCCTCACATTCTGTTTGTAAGGTAAAAAAATGTGCGATCTTATCTGACCAGAATACCTTCTTTCACATGTCTGCTGTGCCTCAAATGTAGTTTGTGGCAAACTGCACACAGGACTTTGTGTGGCTTTTTTTTTTTTTCAACTAGTGATTTCTTCTTCCCAGTCAGGATAACAACTGTCAGAGTTTGATTTGTGAAAAATAATGAAAACCATGCATCACTTTCCCTTTACTTAATAATTATGAGCTGCTATGTGTTTGTCCTTCACATAGAATCTCATTAAAATACATTAAAGTTGTTTGCAATGTGACAAAATGTGGTCCTTTTTCAAGGCACTGAAATCATAACCTTTACTGATCACACACTATAGGTGTGGCTACAGTTGTGTTGGGATGTTAAAGTGAATCACAGTTTAAGAGTTTTAATGTGCTGTTCTTTAAAAAACTAACTTGTCTAAGTGTCATTTGGGGTTTTACTGAGCTCTGAGTACATAGACTGTAATAATGACGAGCTGAATATAAGCTATGTTTCTGTGTGATGTATTTACATGTATTAAAATGCACATTTTTCCCAGGTGGGTCTCAGTGTGATGCACAAAAATCACAAACACAGTATGTGAAAAGAGAAAACAGTCAAAAAAGAATTGATTTTGAGCTGCTGTGAAGCGTCAAACAGCTCTGCATGAGAGTGTTCAGTGAGCTTTTTAAGTAAACACTGACAAATGGAAGCTCTGAGTCATGATTTAAGGCAATAAGAGAAGCTGCCCTTGAAGATATGAGAGAGAGTGTGAATTGACGCTGGTTTTTCTTTTTACCTCCTTTAAAAAAAATTCAAGGTCACCAAGACATTACTGTTGTTCCCAGAACAGAGGGAAGTTTTTTTTTTATTATTAAATAATGGGGACATTTTAAAAAGGATATGTGGTAATGGTGAGCTAGATGTTGCACTGAAATCATGCTGAAAGTGTTTGACATGAATCCTGTATTAGCTCAGATCACTCAGCTCTGGCACAGCAGCACCTTTCCAAGATTGACACCTAGTGGTTAAATGTGCCAGTGCAGCTCCAAGTGGAGGTAAATGTATATATTATATGCTATTATTTTACTATTTTTTTGTGATTCATAATTAAAGCTAGTGTTATGCTCAGCTTGAGGAGCAAATCTTTTTTCATCATATGCATAAAAACAGATGATCTCTTGGGAAGTCACAACAAAAAGCTGAGCTCCAGCTACCCTTGATGAACTTTTAAGGGCACAACACAGTAGCAAATAACGTTTTTATTAGGGAGCAACATTCCAACAGGAAATAATAAAAATAATAAGTACCAATAGAAATATTGTAAACCAAAAGTCACATCAGTGATGATATCTGCAGGAGCTTTAGGCTGTTGAATTGTTATAGAATCACAATTAAGTTTTATATTATTGTACATTTATTAGAATTGATGCTCACTTAGACCAATTTACATGAACAAACTTTCAGTACTTTCTAATTATTCCATGACACCAAAAGTACAGAAAATACAGTTTAGGACTTGAATTACAAGCACTGATGAAAAACAAGACGTGTAAAAACATTGAGAGCCAAACTGTCTGCAGATCTAGATCCCCACATCACATGATGCGACAGAGAAAACATGTTAATGCAGTATATATATCAAATATACTACACACTTTGTGTTATCTAAGCTCATTAAGACACAATAGTTTGAGTGCAGCGTTGTTTTCACATTGCTCTGACATGCTTAAAGCAGGTTTCTGGCTAGGAAAATTCACTGAAATACCCACACACTGGCTCAGTGTTGGCAGCTAGCTGTCACAATAAAGAAAAGTCCCCCATATACATTTCAAAAGTTGGCTTACCCCTTACAACATGGAAAATTTTCAGGTCACAAGCTTCAGTGTGTTTTACAGTATGTTAAGGACCAGAAAATAGTGCGTTATTTTGAAGTTGAAGGTAGTTTTCAAAATAGTTGACAAATACAAATCTGAGAAATGTCACTCAAACTTCTGTTTCTGTTCAGCCCCCCAAATCAACACAAGGACAGAAATTAGCATTTTTGCCCATTCAAAATAGCTCAAGCACAGCCAGGTTGGACAAAGAGCAGTGAACAGTCATTTTCAATTCTTACCACAGGTTCTCGACTGGATTTTGGTCTGTACTTTAACTAGGCCATTCTAAGACATGGATATGCTTTATTTTGAGCCAATACTTTGTAGCACGGACAGCTATTTAAGGTTTATGTCCTGCTGGAAGGTCTACCTCCCTACACTCAAGTCTTTTGAAACCTCTAACAGGTTTTCACCCAGGATTACCCTGTGTTTAGTTCCATCCATGTTCCCATCAACTTTTCAAGCTTCCCTGCCCCTGCTGAAGAAAAGCATTCCCACATCACAATGCTGCCACCAACACGTATCACGCTTGAGATGGTGTTTACATTTTGCATTAAAATCTGGTCTCATGTAAAACCATGTACAGTTTTTCTTCAACTTCACAATCATGCACTGATTGGTGTTGGTCTGTCTCACAAAATCCTATTAAAATACACAGATCAAGTTTGAGGTTGTAACATGACAAGCTGGTATGCACCCGTATCTGTGGAGTTCTAGTGGAGCTCCACAGATACAGATGGTAGAGATCAGAAAGTATAAGTGCAGTTAAGTGAAGCATCACTTATAAAGTTTTCTTGAACCAGCAGTGTTGGTTTACAATGTCTGAACAATAACAAAAAAAATGTAGCCTTAAACAATTTTAGTCCTTCTTCTGGAAGGCTTCTGTGGATTATTTATGGAAGTGACCATATTAAATATATATATTCACATGAAATAAAATTATCACATGAAATGATCTTGCACACCTGAGCAGGAATTATATAACGTGATGTCTTGTGTAAGTGGATGTATTTATTTACTGAGATGTCCTCAACAGGCAGTTTTTTTGTCATTGTTGCTTACATGATTATCCAGTAAATCAGAGATAGAGTTTCAATAAGAGAAAGATGGAGGAGCAAAAAAATGAAAACACACACTCTTGAAGAATAAACATATTCTGTCAAGCTTCTATACCAAACTTTAGGTTTTTGCTCATTATTATTTATCTAAATAGTTTGGTTTTAGTGTATCTAAGTAGAGAGGACAAAGTTAAAGCAACTACGAATGCACGGCATTAAGGAGCTGTAAAGAAAAGAAGCACCTTTAAAACGGACATATTCAGGCGATCTGACTGATACCCAATATATATGGATCAGAAGGAAGCTGCCAAAGCTCATGTCAGCACTGTTTTCAGCACTGCCTCCTTGTGGTCAAACAGAGAATTACATGACACCCCACCAGTAGCAGAAGTGATAAAGTTGATTTTATCTGCAAAATGAATTAATCTAGTAACTTGGATTTAGTTGCATTCATTTAAAAGAAAAAAAAATCACTGGTTTACATTATGACAGCAACACAAGCAGTTGTATGACCTTGGTTAAAAGCAATATGCTAACCAGGCAAATTATGTTTTCTTTTTAATTGTCATTACAGAGGTTCTTTAAACTTAAACTTAGAGCTTAAAGACTAATGACAAGTGATATTATTCTATTCTACTTAACTTAACTTAAAGGCTCTAAACATAGAAGCAGTGATAATTAGCTGTTATTTTGTAAACAACTGCAGTTCAGTATAGTGTTTGTTTATCATTTAAAAAAAACACTTGAATAAAAACATATAGATGTATAGAAAGGTATATGTTCTCATTGTGTGTAGAAAATGACCATGGAAACTGGTAACATTAAAGTTGCCCACAGAGCATCTCAGCAAATATTTCCCACTTCATTCTCAGCCCCTCCCTTTCTGTGTGTGAATGGCAGCTTTGTTTCTGCTGTCAGCATCAATTAAATCTTGCTCCCATAAACAAACACAGTGGAGAGATGGAAATTAGCAGCCCCACCGGCGGCCTCACAGAGAATGAACCCTTCCAACATTTGCTAAATCCCAAATTCCTTCAGTGTGTAACCAAAAAGTTACTTAGACTTGGATTTCTGTTTGATGGCAGGAGTAGCTGGGGGTGCAGGTTTGGAGGCAGGGGCAGGAGAGGGTCTCACCATCTCATACAAACTGTCAAACCTGCAACCAGGCAGTACACAATGGAAAAGGTGCCAGTAGGTTGGTATTATTATCACAGAAACATACAGTTGAAACCAGAATCCTATATACACTACATTAAAAAAAAACACCTGCATTTTTTTCACACTGTCTGACATAAAATTAGAATAAACGTTTCCTGTTTTAGGTCAGTTATGATTACCATTTATTGGCTAAATGCCAGAAAAATGAGAGAGAGAGAATTTATTAAGGCTTTTTTTTTTTTTTTTTTTTTTTTTTACTTTCTTCAAAGTCAAAAGTTTAAATACACTAAGATTACTATACCTTTAAACAATTTGGGACATTTGATGTCATGTCTTTGGAAGCTTTTAGTAGGTTTATTGATAACATCTATGTTAATTACAGACACACCCGTGGATGTAATTTAAGGCACACCTGAAACACACTTCTTCCTTGTGTAACATCATGGGAAAATCAAACAAAATCAGCCAAGATATCAGGAAGAGAATCATGGACTTGCACAAGTCTGGTGCGATCTTGGGTGCAATTTCCAGATGCCTGAAGGTGCCTCGTTCATCTGTACAAACAATTATACACAAGTACAAACAAGATGGAAACGTCCAGCCATCATACCGTTTAGAAAGGAGACAGGTTCTGTGTCCCATAGATGAACCTGCTTTGGTTCTAAATGGACAATGACCCGAAGCATACTGCCAAACTGGGTACAAAGTGGTTTAAGAATAACTAAGTCAATGTTTTGGAGTGGCCATCACAAAACCCTGACCTCAATCTTATCGAAAATTTATAGGCAAAGCTGAAAAGGCATGTGCGAGCAAGGCGGCCTCCAAACATGGCTCAGTCACACCAGTTCTGTCAGGAGGAATGGGCCAAAATTCCTGCCAACTATTGTGAGAAGCTTGTGGAATAAAACCCAAAAGGTTTGACCCAAGTCATACAATTTAAGGGCAATGGTACCAAATACTAATGAAGTGTATTTAAACTTTTAACTTTAAAGAAATTAATAAAAATTACTTTAAAAAATTCTCTCATTATTCTGGCATTTTGGAAATAGAAAAAAATTTAAAATTTGGTCATCCTAATTGACCTAAAACAAGACAAGTTTATTCTGATTTCATGTCAGTGTGAAAAAAAATGCAAAATATGTGTCTTTTTATATAGTGTATGTAAACTTCTGATTTCAACTGTATTTCATGTAGTAGGTTACTTACAGATTTCTGATTTTCTTCACAAATGCTTTGAGTGCTCTGACCACCTTCCTAATCCGCACCTGCCAACAAAACAAGAGCTTGGTATACCCAAAGCAAATCTAATTTTTGCTGGGTTAAAAAATGAAATATGTACCTGTTGTTTTTTGTATAGCAGAGGAAGGGAGAAAATCACAATCACAGCTAGAAGCAAAAACAAAAAGAATATGTTATTCAAATCAAAATGTTGTAAAAAGCCACTGTGCATAGGTGTTTTGTAATCAGATCAGTACAGACAGTCAGAAGCGTGACGCAGCAGTTTTAAGTTGGTTTATTTAAGTACTGGTTAATGTCACTCACCAGCAATAATCAGAGTCAGCCCGTTGGTGGCGATGCCCACGTAAGTCAGCAGATAGAGGAGCAATACAAACTGAGGGACAGAGGATGAGTTAAGTCAAGATCATTAAGATGATTATCATCTGTCTGGACAGTGAAGGAGCTGATCCCACAGATAAACAGCAGGTGATGTTCTAACACAAACAAAACATTAATTTACAAAACCAGACCTGCACCGATTCAGGCTCTTTGTGGCCGACAGCAGTTCCAGTTCCTGTCGATTCAGACATTGATATTTTTGTCTTTTTATTTACCAAGGACCGTAATACATAAGAGAACAAATTTGCTGCAGGTTCTGATATAGGTAGATTTGAATCCCCTTCCAAAAAGGAATTTTAACATTATCCCCATTTATGCATTGAAGCAGATATCGCTGTGACTGAGTTGTTTTTTTACTAAATGCAAAAACAGCACACCCAAGTACATGCTGTTAGTTAATATGTTTACAGGCAGTGTATATCAGATTTTTCTGTATTGGCCCTGCCAATCACCAATCAGAGGTGATTAAGGGAAAAAAAATGGCTGATTCCAATCTCTTTTTAAAACTACAGAAGAGAAATGTTCAAGAAAACTATATGCCATATTCCTGGATATATATATAATTTGCACTGTTCTTCCTTCAGCTCTCTTTCTAACCACATTGTCAAATTTAATTAAGGGTCATACAGCACCCTATACCATTATTGGCACCCCAGATAACAATGTGTAGGACAGCCTTTAGATAAGCTGTTGTTATGGAGACACAGCAATTCAAGATGCCACTTTTTTTGTACTTCTCCAACACTGAGCTTCAAAGTTTTATTTTACTATTAGTTTTTGTTTTACTATTATTAATTTTTCTTTCAGATTTCCTTACCATTCTCCTTACTTTGCAGATGAATCAAATGTACTTCAGTCCATCCTTGTTGAAGTTGCAATGTTTGAAACAGTTGCAGTTGTTTGATACATTTTAATTACTGATCTAGCTGTAGATATGATAGTCTAGACTTGTACAGTTTTCTTGTAGCCATTTCCTGACTTAGGAAGATCTGCACACATTTCTTATACTTTAATGCTGTGTTTCTTGTCTTTTCCATTTTGAAATCTCAGCAATTTATGCTTCTATGTTAAAGCATATTTATACATAAGGAAAGAGCTTTTAGGATTGTGCGCGTGTCCGAGATTATGCTCCTACAATAAATATTGAAAGGCTAAAAAATGTTTTTCTACTACCACCAGATGGTGCCAAACATTTTCAAATCCATCAGCTTTGGTCATGAATCAGTGTCTTTTTAAAAGTATTCACACCTCTTGTTCTTTTTTGTTTTTTATCGTGATAACCACATCCTTTTTAATTTTATTAAGATTAATATAATAGACCAACACAAAGTAGCATATAATTGTCATGTGGAAATAAATGATACATTGTTATCAGTTTTCTTTACAAATAAAAATCTGAAAAATGTGGCATGCATTAATATTCAGCTCCACTGAGTCAACACTTTCTAGAGCCACCATTCACTTCAAACACTGATGAAGATCTTTTGGGATATGTTTCTACCAGATTTGCACATCTACAGACTGATTTTTTAAATTCTTCTTTGCGTTATATCTCACCAACTGGACTATAACTGGTTCATTTAACACAAGAATATCCTTTGACCTAAACCTTTCCAGTGAAGCTCTAGCTGTATGTTGAGAGTCACTGACCTAGTAGGTGGCCCTCTTCACCAGTCTCAAGTCTTTCTCAGCCTCTAATAGGTTGCTTTTCAAAGTTGCCTTGCTGTATTTAGCTCCACCAATCTTTCCATCAACTTACAGCATCCTGCTAAAGAGAAACATCCCCACAGCGTGATGCAGTCACTATCATGTTTTATGATGTGTGACCGTGTGTGCTGCACAATGACTGGTGTTCTACCATACCTAGCTTTTTGTCTCTAGGTCAGAAAGTTACATTTTGGACTCATCTGACCAGAGCACAACCTTCTACATGTCCCATACATGGTTAACAAACTTTGAACACGTCTTTTTGTGGCTTTCTTTCATATTCTTGCCACGCTCCACAAAGCAAGATTTCTTGAGTGCATAAGTAATTGGTTTCCTGTCAATAGATTTTTCCACCTGAGCTGTAGATCCCTGCAACTCCTCCAGAGTAGCAGTGGGTATCCTGGCTGCTTGGGATACTGATGCTTTACGTTGGTCTGTTACATAAAATCTAAAAAAATTAATTATACATACAGATAGACATGCTAGCGTGATAAAATGTGATACATATAAATATATACAGATATGTATGTATCTGTGTGTGCGTGAGTGTGTGTGTGTTATCACATTTTCCATTATTATTGCACACAGACCTTAATAGAGTCGATCATGTTCTCAATGAAAAGAAGGCGTTTAATCTCTGTGACAGCAAATGCAATCAGCAGCACCAACTCTTCAACCAGCATCACTGTCTCCTTATCAGTCAGAGAGCTGTCGTATTCCAGATATGACCTGGGCACAAAATCACAAACACACAACTTAAGGAGAGCATCCCTCACCCTGACATACTCCCCTGAAATCAAGAACATTTCTGCAATACAACGGGAGATCTAGTGAACATGCAAGAATGTATGAGATAAACTCACTGAAAGGGGTGGACACCAGGGTTCCAGCGCAGCACTTCCAGCAGTTTATAGTAAAGGCGGAGTATGGCGGTGATGCACATGATACCCAAGCATATGTGAGAAAGCACAGTGATAGCACTCAGCTGGAAGAGGCTGGCCAGGCCCATCACCAGGCCTGTAAATACCATACCAGTCCACCTCATGTTCCTCCAATACACCAGATCCATGACTGCAAAATATAGTTACCAACAATGACCTGTACTGTGCTGGGAAAATGTATTGGAAAATAGCAGAGCATTTCTGAGAAATCTGTGATTAAAAAAAGGGGTTAAATAAAGCAGTCCATCACTTTGCACTGAACCATATACCCCTATGGTTGCATAACAGAAATTTGAGAATGAACAGCAATGAAGATCGCACTGACAATGTGATGGGACACTAAAGATGCCACAAAATGAGGAAAACCCCAGAAGAAAAAGGAGAAAGCACATTTCACTTTATTTACTTACTTTAAGGTTTTTATATCTTGGGATTACACAAGACAATGGCAAAAAGAGAAAAGAAGGTGTGCATGCCAAATTTATATTCTCCCTAACTGTTATTTGTCATCGTTTTTCAGTCTAAACAGAACTCGGAAAAATAACGCATAATAGCTCAAAAATGCGTTTCTCTAATTTTATGACAAAACTGTAACAAAAGAGTTAGCTTTTTTTTAAATTGGTGTTCTGTTGAGGGGCTATGAGGAGTCAGTATCTGGCATTGTAGCATCTCCACTTTCATGAAACAGAGGTAGGTTTTAGAGCTAACACCTTGTCAGACCTGTGCCAAAACTAAAGCTGATTTCTGTCAAGTTATAAAGAGACTTGGATCTAAGAAGTCTCCTAGTGGTTCATTCACTAACTGCAGTTATTTATTAGAGTCTGTAACAATGACTATCCCCTATAAACACCTACAATGGAAACTTAAGTGCCAACACTAACAAATACAAATTTGTTTAAATCTGAATGGTGCATAAATGCCCTAAACATGAATTTTCTTCCATGTGCTGGATATCTGTTCCAAGCACATGGACCAGCCCACTGTGTACCTAAGGAGCTTGGCTTTGTTTGACCAGGATGCTCCACTTGCTTTTCAAATGGCTGGTAGAACATCAGGAAAGAAGCTGACAGTGATGGCAAGGTGCTTTCTTCCAAAACCGTCAAAGAGATGTATGCAATGTAAGACACTTGCTGACACTTAACGCTCAGGCAGATGAATCTACAGACTAATTTTCCCTCAGATGCAGGAGTAGAGACGTAATGGAGAAGAGTGTTGTCCGCGTTTCAATAGAGAGTGACGTTAGGGATGCCAGTGCTGCTGAAATTTATGGGTGTTGAGTTGCGTGATGGGCCCTGATGGGCTGTAAGATAAGGAGCATCCCATGCTGTATCGTCTTACTTAAAAAATAAAGAGGTATCTCCTTTCAAAAAATCTTATGTAAGTTTTTCATTGGTGTGGTTGGTGGGCTGGAAATGAAGAATTGAATTTCCTTTTAATGGGAAAACTTGTTTCCAAATACACATTTTCAGTATAGAAATTGACTGACTGAATTAATTCTATTCAGAGGTTCCACTGAACTGCAAATGAAACAAAATGAAGTGACTGAAGTTACCAACACAAAAGTAATATAATATGAAATACATGCATAGCAGTTCAAGTGGATGTTATTTTGTTAATTTTTAGATAGCCTTACTTATTCATTACGTGCAAACTGTGTAGTATGGAAATGGCAGAATCATATTGTGTGGCTATTTAGTCACAAGAATGATGGGTCCAATTTACAAAATAGATCGCATTATGTGGAAAGAATGTTCAGTGAAAATATTCATGCAGCGTCTCAACACATCAGCCAGGAAGTTAATCTTTGGAAAATGAAACGGACAATGCATTGACAATGACCCTAAACATTCTAACAAATTGGTCACAAAATGGCTAAAGTCCAACAACTTTGGACTTAACGCTTTGGAGTGACCATCACAAAGCTCTAATCCAAGGCCCACAGTAAATTTGCAGGTAGAACAGAAAAAGTGTGAGAGAGCAATGTGGTGTCCAAACCTGATTCTCTTACACCTCTTCTGTCAGGAGGAATGGGCCAAAATTCCAGCTATTGTGAGAAGATTCAAGAAGGACACCCAAAATATATTGATCTAAGTTATACAGTTTAAAGGCAATTCTACAAAATATAAAGAAAATGTATCAAAACATCTAAATGTGATGAAAGTGTTAAAAACAAAAACCTCTCCTTGTTGTGGTATTCAGCAAATAGGAATAACTCTGGTAATCCTAAGCAACCTAAAACAGGAAAAGTTTAGTCTCATTTAATGTCATACAGAGAGAAAAAAAGGTTATGTGTTTTTATGTGCTGGAAATACATTTCTAGTTTCATCTAGTTCTACTGTTGGTAAGATATTTACTACTCATAACCTTTCAACAGAACACCGTTTAAGAAATTGAACTATCCCTTTAAAATGAGGCAGATTTCAGATGATTCCAAAATGCTCTGTGACTCAGTCCACTAGTGGTAACAACCCACTTGTCAGCCTCACAGCTCAGATCAGGCTCTTCTTCATAACAAACTAAATGCGACACATATTATTTTGTCTTTGACAGACTTTTATGCATAGTTGTTGGTTTTGTCAAAGGAAAACCAATGAATAATTAACAGGCAAAAAAAACAATCATCAGAATTTAAATTAAGAAGAACTCTAACATATTTAGAAGTATAAAATAAAATCTACATCTGAAGCTATTAATAACATATGATGAAGGGCTCTGAATAAAGATGTAAAATATTAGATAGGATCCTATATAAAATATGCAGCCTCCCAAAGATTCAGTTAGTATCGTAACTATTATGCATATCTAAAGATAATTATCTGTCCCATATAAACAGTTGGGAATCTCACAGATTAACAAATTCAACTCAAAGTCAAATTGGATACATTTCAAACAACAGGGGATGAAACACCACAATGAATTGAAGCTGGTTTTTGTTGCAAATTTTCAGTATATGATCAAACAAGATAAAATTTTCTTATGTCATTAAATTCATATCCAAGATTTGGCTGATACACCCTCGCTTTATTTGGTGCACCAATTAAGTCATTTCCCACAGCATGGCATACACATAACTCTAAACTGTACACTAATCATAAAAACAGATACATACAAGTAGCAAATCAAATAAACTTTGCAATATGATCTTCTTAAAAATTAATCAAAATAAAACAACAAGGTCTCATTTAGATGAGTCCCATTCTGTCTGCCAGATACGAGACATGCTGAGCTCAGAGTTCAACTTGGAACTCTTCAAGTCGCCTAAAGGAGAAAGGAAAGACTTGTCTTTTCCCTCTGGCTGACGGCTGGACTCCAGCGATTCTCTAAGCTTTTAGCTGGCACTCATTATTTCCTTACGTTTGGAGGCCATTTCGGCAGCGATCCTGCTTGCTCCCCTCTCTTGCTTGAGCTTCCACTGTTGGCTTGCACCCCAGGCTTTTTTTGGCCTCCCCAGCTCTGTCAGCAGTATAAGGCTGCCCTGGCCTAATTTTATCCCATACTGGATACACCCTGTGAGGACTCACACACACCCCCCCCCACACACACACACACACTTAAACTGGGAACCTGAGACATGTCTCCTCATCTTCCTGGGACCCTCATGCCTTCTCAATCAGCATGTGGGAGGCCACTGCGTGTGGCCACACCAGCGAGGAGCAGCTTCTGATGTGAAATTCATCACTGATCAGGATTCATGAGGAAACAACCCAGGTCTGTAAGATGTTCTCAGCACCAGCTGTATACTGGCAGGCATTGATGACAAAGTGATGAATTTCAAATTAAGGCTGACTCATACTGTAGATGGAAACAGCATATTCTCATCACCTCACCGAAGAGTTCACAATCTAAATGTAAACAGATTCAACTGAGTCACTTTAAGTTCATGGTGGAAATTTGTCTGTTTGAGCCAAACTCTACTTTCTGTTTCAATATTTCAGTTCATTGTTCAAACTGACTTGATATAAAATTGACATGTTGGCTAAATGGACTCTTTCTGATGATACTTTTCCTTTAGTTTGTGTCTGACTAAAATGATTCCACCTCAAGGGAAGGTAGATTCAATCATGATTTGAAGAAATTTCAGAATATTATGTGGGAAGGCATAGAAAAATGATCAGGTCATTACCAGATTTAAAAGTTTAGAATTCTAACCTCAAGTGTAAAAAAATAAAAAATAAAATACACAACAGATTTCATTCAGACATTCATGATTTACTTGAAAAAATAAGCCAAAATGGAAAAATTGTAAGTGAAAAGTTGAGCATACCCATGCTGCCTCCATGGGATTTAAGAGAATGTCCAGGTCGTGCTGATCAAATGCACTTCATTAAAGGATCCTCAACAAGGGTGACCACCTTTGCTGGCTTGGAACATACATGCATGTGTGTATTAACACAATGCAAGGTGGAAAGACATCACCAAAGATCGTAGAGAACTTATACTTGTTCATCAATCTGGGAAGGGTTATAAGGTCATTTCCAAACAAACTAATCATGGTGTAGCCATTCTGAGACTGAGCCATGATCAATGGGTGTGCTCACTCCCAAATAGATTGGACAAGCATATAAAGAAATAGAAAACTCTTTTGGAGCTCAGCCTGAATCCTTTTTTGATGTTGTTAAGAGATTGAGGTTGTGGTGTCTCCTTGACCATGCTGCCCTGAATGGTAAGCCACAAACACCTCATACCAACTGTCAAGCAAGGCGGTGGAAGGACGATGGTCTGGACTTGTTTTATAGTCACTGATTTGACCATAAACTACTAGAACCAAATTTAAAGATATTTGTCCATTAGCTAAAGTTGAGCAAAAACTGGTTCATAAATAGGACAATTACCCCAAACACAGCATCAAATCTAGAACTGAATAGCTGAAAGGGAAAATGACTCAAGTGTTGCAATGGCCCAGTCAAAGTCCAGACCTCAGTTTGATTAAAATCTTATGCTCTGACCTTATCAAGGCTTACTAGGAACACATGTCTGCAAACCTGAATGAACAGAAGAAACGTGAAAAAAGCCAAACATTCAGTGTGATGGGGTGTACTTTAGTTTTCACACACAGCTTGTTGTTCATATTTTGGCTTCATCTTGTTCAGAAAATGATGACAGTGTAGAAGGTAAAAGACTCTTTATAATGCTGTCATAAGTGGCACCATGGACTTAAAGGGCAGGATTTTCTTCTTGTGATGACTGTGTTTTGCAGAAAAGAAACACTGGCTTGTAACTGTGTAATTCCCATCACTGTGTTTGATACTTGCTGCTGCCTATCTTGGCCAGGTCTCCCTTGAAAAAGGGGTTTTTAATCTCAATGGGATCTTCCTGGTTAAATAAAAGTTGCATAAAACAATAATATACAAAAATAAATTAACAGCACTAAAGTAACAAATGGCTATTTAGAGGAAACAGAATCTCAGTTAATGGGTTCTCTTCTTTCTTCATTTGCAGCAAGTAAATTACTTGTAAATTACACATCCATCCTTGTGACAGCATCAAGCTACATGATTAATTACAGAGGGAGGTGCTGTCACTCTGTCTGACCCCACAGGTTTGAGAAATGCTAGCAAGGAAAGCAGCTGTCAGTCACAGCATGTTGTATAATCATGAAATAACAAAATCTGTTCCTTTAGATTAGAATAAACACAGAGGCAATCTTTAGTCCTAAAGCTACAACAGCTCAATCCATTACAGTTTTCAGTTTTTAGCAGTGGGGGGGGGGTTCCACTTATTTATCAACGGAAAACTGATTTGTGACTGTGTAGTCAGAGCCAACTGATAATTTCATTTAAATCTCCTATCTATGACCTTTGCAGCTTTGCACAATCCTTCATTTGAAAAATAGTAAGACGATGGCCCAACTGTAAACCTGGTCATCCACCTAAATTGAAAGGCTGGACAAGAGGAGCATTATTTGGAGAAACAGTAAGGAAGCACATGGTGCCTCAGAAGGAGCTACAGAAACACAGCAGGGCTGGAGAATCTATCAGCGGGAAACATGACGAACAATGTGTTCTGGTCAGATGAGACAGAAATAGAACTTTTTAGTTACATGTGGGAGAAGATGACCACTGCAAATCATCCTGAGCACACATTCCTCGTGGTGAAACATGGTGGAGGCAGCGTCATGGTATGGAAATGGGGTTTTTTCAGCAGGAGCAATGGGTTGAAGTCGACTAAATGACAAAAGCTACTAATTACAGAAAACTCCTGGAAGAAAACCTGTTAGAAGACTTGAGGGTGAGATGAAAGTTCACCTTCCATCAAGACGAAGTTCCTAAGCATACAGTCAGAGCTACATTGGGATGGTTTAGATCCAGAAAGAACAGCCTTTTTATATTTTTATTTGAAAACATGAAAGACATGCATCACTACACACTTAGGTGCTTGTGTTAGTCTAGCAAATTGAATCTTGATGAAAATGCATTGAATTTTATGGTTATAAGGTGATGAAAAATGAAAAGGTTCAGGGGTGATAGTCCATAGCTGTCATGTTTGTGAACAGCCATACAGATGAAGAAGCTCAGCTAGATGCACAAAAAGCTATAATGCAAACAACTTTAAACACCCACAAAGCAATAATGATTAAACTGTAGTTAAAGACTCTTGAGCTCGTCCTTACACATAATTACACAATGGTTGCATCTTAAATTACAGGTTTTATTTTAGGGAAAGCATCTGTCACCATGGCAAATGTAAAAAAAGGAAAAGAAAAAAAAGTGTAATATCACTTTAAAGAGATCATCTACACCAGAGTCTCACCATTGAATCACATGCTCTCTAAATGGCCAACAGCCCTTTAATCCACAAGCCTATAATCCCAACTGATCAAAGGTTGAGATTACCACCAGTCTGGGAGGGCCAGAGCAGCAGATAGGAGGACAGTGACAGAGGGAGAGCTCAGACATGACAGCGGCAAAGCAACAGAGGAAGAGATTGGTGCACACAAATAGCCAGCCAATCACAGCGGAGGCAGGGAAAATAACAAGGCCGGGGGAGAGCTGGAGAAAGAGGGTAGAGCTATGAAAAAGCGAGGGAGAAGGCGAAATCACAGTCACATAGAGAAGACACCCAAAACAAAGAGGAGAGAGGAAGGATGAGAGAGCGCTGATCAGTGAGGTCTCCAGAGAGGAAGACGAAGGAGATGAGCAGCGAGAGGGAGGGTGAGCAGCCAGCAGAGAGAACATCCATCAGCTGAGGCAGCCATGCTCTGAGCCCTGGAGCAGCAGGGCTACGCAGACAGTGCACAGGCCCAGAGTCAGGCCCAAAGCTCGGTCCTCCGTCCCATCCACAAACACCAGAGCCAGAACAAAAGAAGATTCCACCCTCATCAGCTGCATATAAGAACCATGAGGACAGCCAGGAAGGGCAACGTGGAGATGCCTGCATTTGTGCGGCAGCTGGTCAAAGAAACAGAGAAGAGGGTCAGCTCTTTCTTCAAAGGGGGCCGTGGGGGAGCATCAGACGGGGAGCAGACAGGGGAGGGGGAGAAGGAGGAGGTCATTCCCAGCCCGTACCTGGACCGGCCAGTGTTGGACAAGCTGACAGAGGAGGGCTGCACCCGCTGGGGCCTTACATACGCCCTGGGGAGCATGCAGGGCTGGAGGGCCAACATGGAGGACTTTCATAATTGTGTGCCACAGCTGGGAGCAGAGCTTACTGAATGGAGCTTTTTCGCTGTGTTTGATGGCCACGCTGGCAGCACGGTGGCACAGTACTGCTCTCAGAACCTTCTGGGACACATCCTGGCCACAGGTAAAAGCTTTCATACAGAACATATAATGAAGAGAAAATATGTACTGGTTTTTTGTCTCACTTTACACTTCTTTGTGCACACAGGTGGGATTGGACCTGAGGACAACCCTGAAAAGGTGAAGGGGGCCATCATAGAGGGCTTCATGCAAACAGACAAACACCTGCACTCTGTGGCCCGGCGAGAAGGTTGGGAGAGAGGCGGCACCACTGTGGTGTCCACACTCATCTCCCCGTATTATATCTACTTTGGCAACTGTGGCGACTCCAGGGCCATGCTGTGTCGGTCAGGGCAGGTGTGCTTCTCCACTGAGGACCACAAACCTTACAGCCCTCTGGAGAAAGAGCGCATTGAAAGTGCAGGCGGGTCAGTGTCCCTTCAAAGGATCAACGGTTCCCTGGCTGTGTCCCGCGCTTTGGGGGACTTCAGTTATAAAGGGGCAGAAAATCGGACCCCCAGCCAGCAGATGGTCTCACCAGAGCCAGAGGTGTGTGTGGTGGAGCGCTCACCCATGGATGAGTTCCTGGTGCTGGCCTGCGACGGGGTGTGGGACACCATCAGCAACGAGGAGCTCTGCGCTTTCATCCACAACCGGTTGCAAGTTTGCACTGATCTGAGAGATGTTTGCACTCAAGTCATCGATCTATGTCTTTACAAGGTCAGAGTAAAGCCTGTACGTGTTAGTTTGAGCTCTTTTGGTCACAGCATGGTCCCACTGTAATGAGCACAAGACTTTTACTTGTAGCACAAAACAAAACATGAGGTTTATGCAACATTACATCTTTCTTAATGGACAGTGGATTTTATCCCTGCTCTAAAAGTTGTAAGTTCACCTTAAAGAAGCATTGTCAAGCTTCAAATACAGTGTTATGTGTAAAAATAAAAATCAATAATTGTTTAATTTCAACTGAATTTAATTTAGCAGGCCAACTGGCTCAGTGGGAACTTGAACAGAGAGAAATCTCTCTTGATTTGAATCTTCCTAAAATAATTATCAGAATTTTTTAACCAATTTCCAATCTTCCAAGTTTTCTCAAGCTTTAATAGCATTTTGGGTAAACTCCAATTTCTCTTTAGGAGCTGTAATATCCGATGATGAAACAGTGGTCTTCGAAACATTTTTTTCACCTTCCTGTCATGGGTGGTCATTAATTATCAACATTAGGAGCAAAGGAGACTTCACACTGTATGTGTGAGAAAGACAGTGGTTGATGTAAAACTAGGTTTTAACAAGCTTTTAAAACAAGACAAAATGAATAAGGTTGACATTGTTAATTGTTTTCAGCATCTGATGTTAAGGATGCAAAGTAAAGATGTTGCCTTACAGCAAGAAAGTCCTGGGTTCAAATCCTGGCCTGGGTTCTTTCTGCGTTGAGTTTGCATGTTCTCCCCATGCATGTGTGGGTTCTCTCCAGCCACTCCAGCTTCCTCCCACAGTCCAAAACCATGACTCTTAGGTTAATGGACAAGTAGGTATGAGCGTGTGCATGTGTGGTTGTTTGTCCTTTGTGTCTCTTGGTTGCCCTGTGATGGACCCTCAACTGTGCTGTACTCTGTTCAACCTTCCTGTTATCAACCTTAATTCTTGCTCTCTCCCTCACTCTCTTGTGGCCTGAATGAACCACATGCATATCCTGACATGTAGTAGCAAATATTTTCCTTTTAAGTAGCTTCTAATGTCTCTGTGCTTCATCTGATTCAATTTTCAAACACTTCTCTGACTCTGACAATTGCTGTCTTACTGAGTTTTCTTCACTGAGCAACAACAGCCACACTGAAGAGTGCCTTTTGCACTCATCTAAAGTGAGTTCTCTGATCAGAAAAATCAGATGCAACCGGTCAGGGCAGATCAAACCAAATAATTGGCCAATTCAAGTTACAAGTCGATTTCTTGGTGCATCTCCAGCATTCTTTTCCAGATGGTGAAGCAGATTTGTTAAAATTGATGATTTCTTACCATGAATGAGGTTTTTTAAAATTATTATTTTGTAATGTATTTACACATTACAAGTTAATAGTAAAATGTACATATCTATGTTGTTGCAAAAAGCTGTTGTTGTGAACACTACTGAGAAAAAAAAAGGTTCTAAAACCCATGATACTCACTGAAAATCCAGCACTGACCTCTGCTAAAGCTTCCAGCTCATTTACACTGCGGCTGCTCTTCATGGTACAATAGTGCACTCAGTGCCTCTAAATAGACTGCAGGGGTGTCAGAACATGTTACAATGATTTCTCCTGGATCCCTGGATAGGTGGATCAATTTGAGAAACTGAAAAAATCTTTAGGCATGTAACAAGACTTACTTCTTTTTGGAGAGATATTCTCACAGATAAATACACTATTTATCCACATTCTTACTGCCATGCTGCACCCTGTCAAGACATCATGTCTCAATTATGTAACAGAGCTTCAGTTCGGGTGTGCGGTACAACCTCAAAATGTCATGTTCAGTATATATTTTCCTGCTTCACTCCATCCATGTGACAGAGGTGTGCAAACCTTGAGATGAAACTGACCCATCTCTGAAACCATTCACGCAGGACGAGAAAGCGTTTTGTGTGCTGACGTTTGCGAGGTCAGACATCATTACTCACCCATGCTGATGCTGCTTTGCTCTGCTCCACAGGGCAGCTTGGACAACATCAGCATCATCTTGCTTTGCTTCCCAGGCGCCCCTCAGCTGTCAGCAGAGGCATTACACCAGGAGGCTGAGCTGGAGGACCTGCTGGAATCTAAAG
This sequence comes from Anableps anableps, assembly GCA_014839685.1. Taxonomy (NCBI): domain Eukaryota; kingdom Metazoa; phylum Chordata; class Actinopteri; order Cyprinodontiformes; family Anablepidae; genus Anableps; species Anableps anableps. Next base: position 11,776,218 of record CM026078.1, on the reverse strand, counting down.
TGGCAGGTGTGTGTGTGAGGTTAAACATTATATGCAAAAGTGGTTTTGTTGTATACTCAGTTTTTTCAAGTTTAATTATGAATTGTCAAAAAAGAAAACTAACTTTTTTTTTTTTTACACAAATTAGGATCTACTTTATAATACATTATATTTCATAAGAAACAGTAAATTATTCCTAATCTTGTTTACACACACACACACACACACACACACACACACACATATATATATATATATATATATATATATATATATATATATATATATATATATATATATATATATATATATATACCTCTCTCTCTCTCTCTCTCTCTCTCGTCTCTCTATATACTATATATATATATATATATATATATATATATATATAAAATCTTTTTTTTCAATAGAAGTGTGTCAAACAATAACATAGAAAACAAACACAAGAAGTGGATATAAAATAATAAAAAAGTGAATACAAATTACAAAATAAAACTGTTGAATTGAAAATTAAATAATTTATCTATTTAAAAACAAAATTAAAATAAAATGCAGCTGAATCCAAAGGATGCTTCATGGAACAAAAGGAGCATATATGAGTTAAACATGCAATTTTAAGAAAAAGGCACACTAAAACAGGAGGGCAGAGCCCTAAGCATCCTGCAATGTCCCTTAACACCTATTAGAAAAAAGCTAAACCATCACAATCTCCAACACAGACACAACATGAGTTATTTGTAGAGTCCAGCAACACTGCTGGCAGAGTACTTCAAATAAAAAGTCCTAATAATAGCAAATAGATGCAAAGAGTGATAAGACAACCAAACAGAAATTAAGGAGAAATTACGTCATATGAACAGTCAAGGTTACTGACACATAAACCTTATTTCTTGATTTGGTTAGCACAACCTTCTTTTTGGCTGACCACTTGGGGGCACTCATATAGCAATGAAACTTCAACCAATATGGTCAGTTGTTCCATAAATATTTTAAAAAATTAGCAAAACGAGGTGCAGAAATTATAGCTCAAATGACTTATTTCATGTTTTTCCATTACCCAAACATACTAGTACATCTCCAAAAATTAGAATATTGTGTAAAAAGTGCAATATTTCAGTCATCTCAGAAAGTGAAATGGTCATTTTATAGAGATTCATTACATAGAGTAAAATATTTCAAGCTTTTATTTTTTGCAATTTTAATAATTATGGCTTACAGGTTAAGAAAACCCTAAATTTAGTTACATAAAATTAGAATATAACATTAGACCAATCAAAAACAGGTGTTTTAAGCACAAATGTCAGGCTTCTGAAAAGTACATTAATATCCACTCAATACTTGGTTGGGCCTCCTCTTGCATGAATTACTGCATCAGTGTGCCATGACAGAGATGATCAGCCTGTGGCACTGCATAGGTGTATTGAAAGTCCAGATGGCTTTGATAGCTGCCCTTAGGTCATCTGCCTTGTTGGGTCTGGTGTCTCTCATCTTCCTCTTTACAACAGTCCACAGATTTTCTATGGAGTTCAGGTCATGGGAGTTTGCTGCCCAATCAAGAACAGGAAGATAATGGTCACTGAACCAGCTTTTGGCACCTTTGGCAGTGTGGGCAGATGACAAGTCCTACTGAAAAATAAAACTAGCATCTCCATACAGGTTGTCAGCAGAGGGAAGCATGAAGTGCTCTAGAATTTCCTGGTAGACGCTGCATTAACTCTGGATTTCAGAAAACACATTGGACCAACACCAGCAGATAACATGGCACCCAAACCATCACTAACTGTAGAAACTTCACACTGGACTTCAAGCAACATGGATTTTGTGTCTCTCCACTCTTCCTCCAGACCCTCCAAGACCTTGATTTCCAAAGGAAATGCAGAATTTACTTTCATCTGAAAACAGGACTCTGGGCTATTGTGCAACAGTTTCGTTCCTTTGGCTTGACATGGGGAATGCAACATTTGTAGCCTATGTCTAGTATTTGTCCATGTGTGTTGACTCTTGAGGCATTGACTCCAGCCTCAGTCCACTCCTTGTGAAACTCCCCTAAATTCTGGAATGGATTTCACTTGACAAACTTCTCCAAGCACCAGTTCTCCCTGTTGTTGGTGCACCTTTTCCTACCACGCTTCTTCCATCCACTCAGTGTTCTGTTAATATGCTTGAATACAGAACTCTGTGAACAACCAGCTTCCAGCTGTACTTCTGTGGCTTCCCCTTCTTGTGAAGTGTGTCAATTACTCTCTTCTGGACATCTATCAAGTCAGCAGTCTTCTTCATGATTATGTAGCCTACCGAACCATAGTGAGAGATTATTTAAAGGCTCAGGAAACCTTTGCAGGTGTTTTGAGTTAGTTAGCTAATTAGGGTATGACACCATGAGTTTCCATTAATGACCTTTTTCACAATATTCTAATTTTGTGAGACACAGACTTTTGGGTTTTCTATATCTGTAAGCCACAATCATCCAAATTACAAGAAACAAAGGTTTGGAATATATCACTTTATATGTGATGATTCTATATAATATATGAGATTCGCTTTCTGAGATGACTGGGAAGAAATATTGCACTTTTATGCAATATGACAATTTTTTTGAGATGTCAGTATGTGGCGAGATGACAGTGTAACAGCAGCTGCAATAGTTGTTTCAAACTAAATACTTAATCTTTTTAAAAGTAAAACTCATTGTTTATGACGACTGCAGGACAAAACAGTTCACGTCAATAGTGAAACGTCACAAAGTATGGAGATATTCGATAAAGTGCTCATGCGAGTGTTTCTGTGTCCTGATCTCTGACAGAAATCTATGATGAGTTATCTGGCTCTGGGGAGGAGCCTGACCTCCTGTCTGTCCTCACAGTCCTGGCATCCACCGTCATTCCTGGATTACCGCCAGGTGGAGGCATACAGAGCAAGTAAGACAGCCTAAATGTAACCTAATGTGTGTATAGATAAATCAAAGCCACACTTATTGTTACTGATCACAAAAAAAAACAAAACACCATGCCACTTGTGTGTGTTATAGAAGGAACTGTATTATCTCTGCTTACTATCATCAAAGAGAGACACATAAGCCTGCAGTACCAAATGTGAGTCACACTACCAAGTTTTCTTAGTGAAAGCAGTGCAACTCATATATTTTTTTAAAATTTAATATGCAAAATAAGAAAATGTGTGTCTGTTTTCAACATTGTTTGTCTTAACAGGTTCTGGGAAGTTCATGAGACCCTGAAGTGGAGACTATCTAACTCACAGAGGGACTGTAACTAATGTGAATATTAAACTGTTTTCCTCATGTGTGCAATCTGACCATAAGGGGAAACCACATGACCTGGCAAAGGTGTTTGTTTACATCATGCTAGCAAGTAGCATCTTGTTAAAACAAATACAATCCAAAAAGAAATCTAATAATACCTAAAACTTTATATTTATACCAGACAGATATTTTGTAAAACTTTCTCAGACACAGAGCAAGGAATGAACCTCTGCCTCTAATTCAGTGAACACACAGCACAGCTAATCAATTCAAAGGACAGATCAATACAACCGGATAAAAAACAACTGTGACACTGTACATTTTCATTGGATAAAAACCAGGACTGTTTGATACACGTGAAGTTGTATTTTAAAGATGAACATTTGAAAAAGATTGAAGTAAAAATGTTAGAATTAAAATATGCCTTTACGGTTCATTGTCAATGCTAGCCATAAGTGAACGTGCAGATGGCCATCGGTTCCTACGGGAAATTGTAACAATGAAAGGGAGTCAGGGAACTCATCTATGTTTCTTCTTGCTGGGGATAAGTCAATAATTACAAATATTTTAATATACATACATAAAGGAAAAAATACATTTCACAATCCAGAGGAACATATTTTCTTTAAGTGGTTGATGTCTTTATATTTTTATTGTCCCTGCAGGAAGAATGCTGTTTGTCAGCAAGTTTGACCAGAACATATCTAAAAATGGCCTACTGGCAAATTAAATTTCTACGTGGCCATGTCCATACATTTACCACCTTTCTAAGGATTCTAAAATTGTCTGTGAAATGTATTTTTTCAGTGAATTGATCATGTCCTGTGCTGCCTTATTCATCTTTTATATGGTAGATAAAACATCAGCAACAAACAATCGAACCGGTCTGTTTCTGTATTGGTTCTTTTATCTACATCATGCTGCATTGTCCTGCTTTGTTTGTGTGTCATTTTCTATGTTTAAACATTAAATGCTGATAGCAAAGACTTTAATCTGAATAAAGAACATAGGACTGACTTGCTGTTTCCCTGTTGATTTTGTACATTTGCTTACATAAACAGTCTCTATTTTAAGGTCGTTTCATTTTTGTGAGACAGAATAGCAGACAGAAATAATAATTAACAAAAAATCAAATTGCATAAATGTTAGAAATGTATTTGTATTAAAAGAAATAAAGATTTGATGCCAGAATTCTGGCTTCCATAATTTTTTTATGTGCCCATTTGGCAACCAGATCAATCAATTAATCAATCACGTAATATTTTCAATGAAATGAGGTTTCTTCTATTTCAACTTCTCCATTACTTTTGGCAAGACCAACAAGTTTTTAAAGGACATCAAGGTCAGTAGATCTGGACAAAGCTGAAGTCTAAAATGACAATTTATGGTTCCTGGTAAGGAGCTCCATGCAAGACCTTGATTCATAGGAGGATCGGCAAGACAACGGTGAAGTCAGCCAATAGTAATAATTGTTGATTGTCTGAAGGGTGTTGGAAACACATCCAAGCTTTGTAGCAAGTACTGAAGTCAGACATAGATATAGGCGTGCTTCAACCAGATAGGCCATGAACAGGACCATGGCACAGAAACTCTCAGACATGATCCCTCTTCCCTTGGCCAGGCGACTGAAGATGGGTTGTAGGTAAAAAAGGATCATCAACACAGAAAATCACGGTGGTGGGAGCATCATGCTTTAGGGCTGCTTTTCTGCTAGGGGTAAAAGACCCCTTTACATTGAGGGGACAATGAATGTGGCAATTAAGCACAAATATCCTAGGCAAAGCATATTTCGTTTAGCCAATGAATGGGGTCTTGCACCACAAATTCCAGACAAATCCTTTCTTCACACAGTCAGAAGACTGAACAGGGTTATAGTTAGGAACATGTCAACAAGGCTACAAAGAGTGGCTAAAAAAGAAACACAATAATGTCATGGATTGTGACAGTCAGTCTTTAGACCAGAGTTCAACAGAAAATTAGTGCAGGGAGCTGATGCTTTAAGTCAGCAGCAAAGAAAACTAAGATTTAAAGTTACTAAAAGGAGTGGGCCAAAATTCCCCCTGAGATGAGTGCAAATTCAGTGACCAGCGACAAAAGACGTCTTCCTACAACACTTGCCCAAAAGAAAAAAAACAAAGATTTTCCGGCAAGTACTAAAATCTGTTTTCCTGGAGATTTAACACTTCTTTGATTAATCAATGACAAACAAATAAATTTTGAGCATTTATTTACAATTTTTTTTCTGGATTTTTTTCCATATTCTGTCTCACAACAATGAAATGAAACTAACTGCCAAACTTACTAAATTAGTTAATAATTTATGCCCAAATTCTCTGTTTCTTTATTGAAACACATCTATGAAAAAAGGCTTTGAACTGTTAAAATAAAATGGCTGTTAAAAGCACGCCACAGTAATGCTACATGGCAGAAATGAATCCTTTTATCCTTGCATAGTAAAGAATCTCTTAGGAGTTAGCTGTGGATCGCTTAAGCTTTTCTCTCTGTTTTTCTATGATGGCGTGACTACTTGTGCAGCACTTATTGACATAGGAGTGTCCTTTACAAGCCACATTTGATTAGATGTTCTCTGTTGAAAGCCCTGGATCTCCTTCAAGATGACTATGAATTTAAATGACTTCTAAGATGGGTGCTCTGTGAGCAATCAACAAATTAAAATGTCTCTTTCTTGGTAGTTTCTAGCTTTTCTATAGATTTGCAGGAGATGTTTTTAAATACAGGTCACATTTTAAATATTTTACATTTTGCAATGGATGACGACAACGCAATGGCAGATATTGTGAGTGTACATTGATTAATAACTACTATGACCTGATACAACCCTATCTGTTCTATGAGGTCCAGCAACATGTGCACCATTCTTCAAATCAGCAGCCTCCTTTAAGTGGTCCTTCACTGTTTCTTTTGCCTGATTGCTTTGGTATGAGTCAGTCACTTGAGGACATCAGACCCCTCCTCACAAGTCTTTTTTAGCTAAATTTTTCTCTTTTTTTCCTCATCTCAGCTAATAAAATGATCTCCTACTTGCTTTGCAGAGTTCCTGATGGAAGTCTGCTGTTCTCTGTACTGAACTAATCTACTGAACTTGGGACAAAAACAGTCAGAATTCACATAATTTGGTTTTCCAATACTGATAGGACAAGCAAATGATTTTCTAAAGAGCTCAAAGCAATAATGCTACCTATCCACACTGGTTTCCTGTAGGCGATTGTTCATAATCCCCAAGGCCCCCACCCCTCCAGAAAAACCGTTTTGGTGCCCATAGCTCTGCCGTGGCCCTTGGTGAGCAGTTTCACTCAGCTGCTTTTGCAGCAGTGCCAGGGACACCTTATTAGACACCATGAACTCATTGACAGAGATCATCTCTCCTGAAAGACGACGGCCCAGATGTACTTCAGCCCCTGCACCAGCATCTGTCTCACTGTCACACACAGTTTCCACAGAGCCGTCTGTGTAGCGTTGCCTGCCCATGGGGCACTGGGAGGAGACAGGCTGCACAGCGTTGCGTTTCACACGCTTAAGTCTGAGGCGACCCCTCTGGCTTTGCTTTTTACCTCGAAGGCAAGGGCAAGAACAGAGCTTGTGTTGCCCAGAGCAGACTAGCTTACCCAGGATCCAGTTGAGAGTTTGCTTGATGATGATAGAAATGACATTGAAAAGCGAGTAGATACAACATACTCCCATTAGGATGAAAAGGCAGTTTCCAAGCCGGTAGGCCCCTTGGGATTCATAGTGTTCTCTCTGACTGCTTACCAGGTCCCCAAAGCCGATGGTGCTGAATGCCACAAAGCAGAAGTAGAGGGAGTCTATGTAGCTCCAGTTTTCCATGGAGCTGTACAGGGTGGAGGCACTGCAGGCAATCACAACAGACGCCAGTCCCAGAATCAGCATCACATAATACACTGACGGTTTCCAGCCTTCCAGGCTGTCCTCCTCACCAGATGACTCCTCTCTGCTTGAAATCACACCCGCTCCTCCACACCTCAAACGCCGCTCATGACACCAGCGCATGATATATGCCAACATGGTGATGATCCTTTCAAGAAAGAGGTTAAAGAAGAGGATGGTGGCTGCACAGCCAATGAGGCCATAGAAGATAAGGAATATCTTTCCAGCTATGGTTGCTGGTGTGGTCATGCCAAAACCTGGAAAAGACAAATGAGGAGTAAAATGATCAGAGGTGACAGTACCTTTGCAAAGCTGGCACTGCATCAATTACTGAGAATTTAAAGTTGATAAGAGTGAGTCATTACCAATAGTAGAGACCACAGTGCCCACAAAGTAAAAGGCTCCAGAAAAGTCCCAGCGTGGCCTCAGAGTGTCTACTCTGATCCCTGCTCCGTTTGCCTGCTCATACTGCCGCAATAGGGTGTGCAGGGCGCCCAGGTTGACCCTGTAGCGCCTCGTGAAGTTCTCCAACTGCTGTTTCCAGAGAAGCCGGGCATGGATTTCAAAAGGGTGCTCTAAAGCTGAAAAGATAGCGGCGCCGCACAGCAAGTAAAGAAGGATGAGGCCAGCCAGCAGGCAGAAACGAGCGTTGTCTTCGTTCAGGGGAGCCCGGGAACAGCAGCAGCAGCAGCCACCTGCAGCCCTCCTCTGAGCCATGAGCACAGCAGACGCACAGAGACGCCACCGCAGAAGCATGCACCTCTACTTCTGCCAGTGTTCCCAAATCAGACACAGTTTACTTGCATGTTTGTCAACAAAGCCAATGAGACATGGGGCTCTGTAATCTGAAAAGAATGTCTTGGATAAATGTACTGAGGGCTGCTTTGATTATTTCATTGTGAAAATCTGTAACAAACAAAATAGATAAAAGTCAAGATACTAGCTATTAAAAATATAAAACTTTTAGCATATTTTGCTTAACCTTTGTCGAGTCTAAACAAATTTAAGTGAAAACATGACAAACTTTGACTGAATTAAAACCTCATAAGAATTATAAGGCTGGCAAATCAATACTTGGATTAAAAAAAACAGTTTACTGAGTCAACATATTTTATACGCAACCCAAAGATTTTTAAAAGAATAGAGCATAAAACCTATTTTTATGTTACCTGGATGCTGACAGTCCGCTCCCAGAGCGCAGCTGGTTAGTGCGCTTTTCCTCCATGTGTCTGCTGAACAATGACAAGAAGCCTCTTGAGTTTTGTGTGTTTGTCTGTGTGTGTGTGCGCATGCGTGTGCATTTGTATGTGTGTGTGTGTACGTGCGTGTGTCTGTCTGATGTTTTATCTGTCACACAGTGACATCATCATCTCCTATAAACCCCCTCCTCTTCTGACCCCACCCTGAGTGATTTAGTCCTCTCTTCATTGTTAAAGTCCTTCTCTTGATTTTACACTTTTACCACATCCCAGAATGGCCAAATATGACTAAAAACTTCACTCATATATTTGCTAATTAAAGTCACTTAATTGTGTCTTCCATGCACAGGCAAATGGGTTTTCTCTAATTTAACAGCAATAATTAAAACTAATAAAACCAAAACCATTGTGTGAACAGAAGTTTGGGAGTTCACCTTAATCATATCTGAGTGTTGAAACATTATTTTCCGCCTTTGGTTTTAAGATCATGATGCAGCTTGCAGACCCACTAAGTGGCTTTTTGTTGTTTCTGCAGACTGTGTGGGAGGATGTACTGAGCATGACTATCAGTTTTTCTATGTGTTCATCCCTTTAATCTTGTCTGGTGCTTCAGGTAAGGGCATGGGTTCCCCTCCTCGCCTCGCCAATGATGACAGCATTGGGCAGGTGTGCAAGACACACTGGAAGACACACTGCCCATCTGCCTTAATATAAAGAAAACCATTGCCCTCAACTTAATGCAATTTTCAAATAGTTAAACAGCAACATGCATGTATGCAATTAGCCTTTGCCTTGTGGGTAGATTTATCTGAGCAAACCAACAGTGCAGCAGTTTTGAATATATTTCTGTTTGGATCATACACTGCTTTAAAAGTATACATAGCCTCAAACTGCAATATATTTTAAACCTTTGTATATTTTGACATAATAAAACCTCAAACTGCAATATATTTTGTTGCCATTTTAAATGATGGAGCAACACTTGCAGTGTCTCAGAGATCTGTTAGAGGACATTAGAAACCAAACAGCAACATGAAGGCCAACGCAGCACACGGGCCAGGGGAAAAAATTGTGGAGAAATTTAAAACAGGCTCAGCGTATAGCAAAATATCCCAAGCTTTGAACATTTCACAGAGCTCTGTTCAATCAATCATACAAAAATGTGTATGGCAAAACTGCACCCCTACCATGATATGGCCGACGGTCCAGTGAAACAGACAGGCCGAGCAAGGACAGCATACACCAAAGATGCAGCCAAAAAACCGATGGTAGCTCTGGAGGAGATCCACAGCTCAGGTAAGAGAATCAATTGATGGTGCCATTAGTTGTGCACTCCACAAATCTGGCTTTGTTTGGAACTTCCAAGAAGAAAGTCATTGCTAAAAATCAAACCAAAACAAACAAAAAAACAACCATGAGAAAGCCTGTTTGCAGTTTTTCACAAACCAGTTGCCACCGCCATAGCATTTTAATTGGTGTTTGGACTCCAGACACCAAATTACATTAATTGGTCCTTCCACTTTTTTACGATTTTGTGATTGCAGAAATTCATGCAAAATTAACAGATCCCTGTATGTTTTCATGCTAATGCATAATTGTGAGTTTATTGCAAATTTTACGCAAACATGTTCAAAAACATTGGGTTTAAGTGATGCCAACTCCCACCTGCAGGTGGCCGCACTTGTTACTTTTACCACACTGTTGCCTCAGCCTGACTTGATGTCAAGTTACCATCTGTAGTTGATACTGCAAGTAACAAAAAGTCACATTTACTGTCATACGTAAGGGCAAATATCGCAATATTCTTGCAAATACTTCTAAATTAGCACCACAAAATCTGTGATTTTGATTGTAAAAAAATCACAAAAACAACTGCGAAATCCTGGAAGGACTGATCAGTGTAAAAAGATGTTCAATATTGTTTAATTTTAAGATGAACTTATCAAATGCAGAGACAGCTATTTATTGATATTTTAACAGTTTGTTAATGGGTTTTAACAATACATTCTGGCACAACCAGCCCTTGAGAAAATTCATGATGTTGATCATGACCCAAAATGAAAATGAGTTTGATACTCCCGCTATAAGCCATTGTGTTGACTGTCCTTATTTCTCAAATATTGTAAACAACAAGACGAGCACAGGTAAATTAATAAAAAATGTCCTAGTCTTACAGACTTACTCAAATGTTTGTGTATGTTATGTCAGTAAAACAAATCATCTCAGCTCAGAAGAGTCGTTTGTCGCTTATAATTGGTGAAGTCTGTTTCCTGAAATAGCCAACAGGTCAGGGCAAGACAGGAGGGGATCAGACATCTGCTGTAGAGGCTGCAGACTGTTTGGTCCTGTTTCAATGATAGTTTGAGTAGATATAATTGTCACAAATACTAGATTAGGTGAAAGATCAAAGATCATTTCAACATGTTTGCAGGTGTCTTTCATTAAAAAACGAAAATGAATTTCTTCTGCAGAAATATAGGATGGCACAAATGTTTGCCATGATTTCTGCAGTTTTTGGTGGTACTGTTAAAGCACACTTTTTTACTTTAAATCCTGTTACATTCAAATGAGGAATGTATTTTTCACAAATGTATAAAAGTCCAGTCCAAAAGCTGGTTCTGGATAAAACATCTTGTTGCTAAACTGGCTTAACATTTTACAGTGGGGTAGCCTAGATGTACTTGGTATAACCACCTAAACTGCAGAAGTAAAAACAAACGAATGGAAACAATGTCAATGGGTTGTTTCTTCAAAACATGCTGGAGATCAGGCTGCTTTCTGTTAGATCATTTTCATCGTTTAGCCATTTTTAACTTCTGGGCTCCAGAAGCCACAACAGAATTTCTTTAAAATCTAACAAATAAATCTTTTAGTATTTATAAACTTTTTAAACATATGTACTTTATTCCCATCATGTAAACTCTATTAGATTCTATTAAACACACATTTAGCTGTGAAAGTAATTAATGTATGATTAATTTTCTTTATTATACACTATAATAGTTATGTTAGCTGTATAATGCTAAAATCTTTAAAACTGGATTGGATAAAGACAGTAATATAAAAATGATTTGTTCAAGAGTAAATTCATTTTCTTTAAGCCATAGTTTGATCATATTTTCTGGTCACTGCATCATAGAATATGCGACCATCTGTGTTTCAGTCTAGTTTCTTTACAGCATTCTGTGGAGTCAATGTTTATTGGTCACAGAGTCTTGTTTAACCCCAGTAACCAACCAGTGTCTAGTCTAAACACAACTGCTTGAATCCTTCTCCTTGTACTCCAACCTTCTACTTTTACATAAAAATGTGTCTTGCTGAGTAATGAACAAAAGATTCTTTCCTATATTTGGTTGGCTCCCTTGTGGAGAAAAAGAGAGTAAATCAGGATGATATGTGCATATCGCTAAACTGTTTAAGCACTTTTGAATTCTTCCACAGGAATGCTTAAAAAAGTCTAAATATGTCCTGGTTTTTAATTTAAACCTTTTATAGTTTAAAGCTTTCCATTGTTTGTTCCCAGAAGTAGGTAGAGTACCCACAAATTTTACTCAAGTAAGAGTAGCGTAACTTCAACATCTTTTTATTCAAGTAAAAGTAAAAAGTAGCCATCCAAGAAATTACTCAAGTAAGAGTAGAGAACTATTTGGTAAAAAGGCTACTCAAGTACTAAATAACTGACCAAAACAGCAATCATTTAATATATATATAAAAAAAAAATTATCAGATGGACAAATATATAAAGTTATGCAGAAATTTTGGTATTTTAAAGACCAAAATGAAAAAAAACTTCTTATAAATAACATAATTAGAAAATAACAAAGTCAGGCAAAAGACATATTTTTCCAAATCAATTTCTTTCAATATAAAACCTCCTAAACTAAGACCTACAGTATGTAAATCAAAATAATTACACCATGGAGATCTGGATTTAGATTCATACTCAATATGAAAGTGGAAAATAACATGACAGGCTGATTCAACATCAGTGAATATTCCTCAAGACAAGTCTAAATGAGGCTCAGTAGTGTGTGTGGCCTCCATGTGCTTGTATAACCTCCCGACGATGCCTGGGCATCCTCCTGATGAGATGGCGGATGTTCTCCTGAGGGATCTCTTCCCAGATCTGGATTAGAGCATCAGTTAGCTCCTGAACAGTCTGCGGTGCAACGTGGCGTTGGTGGATTGACTGAAACATGATGTCCCAGATGTGCTCAATTGGATTCAGGTCTGGGGAACGGGCAGGCCAGTCCATAACATCAATGCCCTCATTATGCAGGAACTGCTGACACACTTCAGCCACATGAGGCAGAGCGTTGCCATGCATAAGAAGGAACCCAGGGCCCACTGCACCAGCATATGGTCTCACAATGGGTCTGAGGATCTCATCCCGGTACCTTATGGCAGTCAGGGGACCTCTGGCTAGCACATGGAGGGCTGTGCGGCCATCCAAAGAAATGCCTCCCCACACCATGAATGACCCACCACCAAACCAGTCATGCTGGAGGATGTTGCAGACAGCATAACGTTCTCCACAGTGTCTCCAGACTCTGTCACATCTGTCACATGTGCTCAGTGTGAACCTGCTTTCATCCGTCTGCCAGTTTTGGTGTTTCTTAGCAAACACCAATCGTCCTGCACGTTGTTGGGCTGCAAGCACAGGCCCTATATGTGGATGTTGGGCCCTCATACTACCTTCATGGAGTCTGTTTCTGACAGTTTGAGTAGAAACATGCACATTAGTGGCCTTCTGGAGGTAATTTTGTAGGGCCCTGGCAGTGGACCTCCTGTTCCTCCTTGCACAAAGGATGAGGTAGCAGTCCTGCTGCTGGGTTGTAGCCCTCCTACGGCCCCCTTTATGTCTTCTGGTGTACTGGCCTGTCTCTTGGTACCTATTCCATGCTCTGGACACTGTGCTGAGAGACACAGCAAATCTTCTTTCCACCGCTTGCATTGATGTGCTGTTTTGGATTAGCTGCACTACTTGAGCAACTTCAGTGGGCTGTAAAAAACGCGCCTCATGATGCCTCTATGCATGACAGCACTGACAAAATGAAAAAGTGACTAAAAGTTCAACCAGAAGGACAAGAACAGAGAAATTATCTGTGGTCACCACCTTCAGAATCATTCTTTTATAGGGGCTATCTTGCTAATTGCCTCTCATTTCCACCTGTTGTTTGTTCCATTTGCACAGCAGCAGGTGAAATTGATTCACAATAAGTGTTACTACCTAACTGGTGACATTGATTATACAAAGGTGTGACTGATTTGGAGTTATATTGTTTTGTTTTGGTGTTCCCTTTATTTGAAATTCCATTAATAATATGTACAGTTACTGTATCCCTTGTCCACCAAATAGGACAAAAGGCTCAGCAGATAGAAACTAACATAAGAAACAATAAAGCTTATGTACAAACTGGACATCTCACTTTTTAAAAAAATTATGTGTCTGTCTGGTGAATTTTTGGTTTAAATAAACTTGTCCTTCATTCATTGAAGTTACTCACAGTGGGTAGAGTATCCAGAAATTTTACTCAAGAGTAGATACACTGGGTCGGGCCTCTGCTGGGGGGGGGGGTGCCCTCGGGTTTGGGTCTCTTTGTCCATGGCCAGATTTGCACCCCACTGGCCCCCCTCGGAGAATTATGTTCAGGTCATAGAAAGACATACAGCGTCCTCTTAAATCAAGACATAAATGTAAAACCCAATAAATAAATAAGTACAAATAAATAAATAGATTTTTCTTTTCTTTTTTTTTTTTTTTTTTTTTTAGCTGTGTCCCCCTAAAGTTTTTATTGGCCTAGTCTGGCCACCCCTATGAAACTTTTCTGGGGGCGCCACTCTCTCTCTCACACACACACACACACACACACACACACACACACACACACACACACACACACACAACGCTGTAAAAAGTTACTCAAATAACTCTAACAGAGTAAATGTAACTAGTAATTCCTCACTTCCGTTTGTTCCTATTGTTACTGATCCATCTATCTCCTTGCCTAAGTGGTCTTGTTCGGGCAATGTCTCCCGGTGCCTCTAGGGGTCCGTATTGCGCTTAATGAACAACGACTCTCGGTTAGAGGAAGGCAGAGGAAGAGCAACAGACTGAAGAAGAAGAATTTAACGGTTCCCGGTTGTTGAACCGCTCTGGTCTCCACTGTGGTTCACCGATGGATTGCAACCAGTTTGGGACCTGAGAGCAACCCCAGTTTAGATTTCATTGAGCTCTGTAAGCGAGCTCTTCTCGACGGTTTCCCAGCAACTATGCTTTGACAGCTTGACACGTTGAGGATAATCACTGCAACTCAAGGTAACGTTAACCTACGTTTGTTTGTTTGCTGTATTGTCAAACTGATCACAGTTACATGACCCAAATATGTCGCTTTTCAAGCTAAACGCATGACAAATAAAATAATTAGCGCTAACTATTTGGTGATGTCCATGCTAGCTATGCTTAGCTAACGTTGGTCAGTTAATATGACTACAGCGGACGCAGTAACAGTCGCTAGCAGAGGTGGAAGATGAAAACATTTACATGTCAGCAGCTTTTTTTTTATCAGTGTCGCAAAGCCTGTGCTAAAACAAAGTTATTGTCTTCATTAGACTTTATACGTTTTAGGTTCTGTTATGTTTATTCTGCCGTAAAAGATGATGTTTACAGACTCAGTATGACGAGAGAAAGTGAAGTGAAGCGCAATAATCCTAACAGGACTGCGGACTGCACGCCGCATTCATTTAATAACTTACTTCCTAAAACCTTGACTTTTGAAGTTCAGTGAGTTTCGTACGTTTGTACATCAATACACATTCTTTATTTTTTATTTTTACAGCATAAATGGCAAGTCTTAAAATCAATTCTGCTTATTACTGCCCCATGTGGTGTTTTTTAATAGAACAGAAAACTGGAAAATGTACGTTTTGAAATGGATAGATAGATGAAATTATTACCGTAGTAATATTAGCGTAATAGACATCCACTCTATATCGATTCATTATCATCAATATGAAAGTCTGCAATATTGCAGTTGCAAAGGACTACTTGGATGCAATGTTTGGTTTAAATATTATAATTCTAATTCCATGCAGAGAAGTTCTGCCAATCCTTTATCAGATCTTTTTGATGGAATTTCACTGCACTGCAAGCTCATAAACATGGGTAAGATCATAGTGATCAAGGAAAATAGAAAAGAATCATGAATAAATGGGTTGATTATAATCGATGTCATCATAGGACAATTTCACTATAGAATTGCATTGATGGACTTTCAGGTAGGGTGCAAGTACTGAACAAGTTGTCATTGAATCATGAACACCACTCCCAAGTGAGGCCTGCAGTACTTTAGATGTTCTTCTGGGTTCTTTTGTGACTCTCTAAATTGATTAGTTGATCCGAGGAAGTTTTAGCAATGTTCCATGTTTTCTTCCAGTTGTATCTAGTTCGGTTTTTACCAGTCACTATTAATTTGTACAATGTATGCATAATAGGTGTTTATTAATGATAGTTGTGAATTATTCTCTCCAGTGCAGAGCCAGAGAGATGGAGGACGGCTCTGAGTTGATGGAGGACATTGTATTTCGAGGAGTGGAGTTTTCTGTGAAGATAGAATTGGATAAGAATTTGCTGATAGTGGAAATCTCTGACTCAGTGACAGCAGATCAGTGGAGGGGGGAGTTTGATCCTGCATGTAAGTGACATTTCTAAATAATACTTGACATCTAAGGCACATATTGTGCATGTGTTGATATTTAATTTTTTCTTTTTCTTTCCTTTAGACATTGAAGATCTCACTCGCAAAACTGGCAACTTCAAACAGTTTCCTATTTTCTGTAGCATGTTGGAATCTGCTGTGAGGAAGGTGTAGTGCTATATATTTTTATATATATATTTGTATGTATATATGTATATGTCCCAAATGCTTAAAGCTTGAATAGTAATAGTAGAAAGCAACAGACAGGTTTGCTTGGGGCAGTCCGAGCTGAAGAGGGTCATTCACTGGAGTCTAGTGTTTCCAGTTGAGTGAGAAATGTTCAGGCATCTCGAGCTGTTGCGTTCTCTGTGGCCTGCTGATTTACAAGGCCTGGAAGGAAATATGAGCAATGCTGAACCATTAAGAAATGCATACAGACAGTTATGACTTTAATTTAAAAAAAAAAAAAAAAAAAACACATTAAGAATAGCAGAAGAAAACCACTTGGTTTTATTCAGATTCTGATGGTGTGATAGAGGGCTGTACAACACAGATCCCGTTTACATTACTCGTCATATAAATCAAATTTTGAAAAATTAACAAAATCATGACATAAAAGCCTGTTGAAACAAAAAGGTTTTCAAGTGGGGTTTAAAAGCATCTACACACTTACCTGATACTTACTAATATGAGTCCCTTGTGGACTAATGTAGCAAATTCACCTCAAACAACCACACAGCCATGGTGGCGTATTTAAAAGACTAATGCTATTCAACACATTTTGTTGCCATTTAGTGGTCAAATTATGGCTAATTTAGCTCATCTGTATACAAAATACTAAAATTTATATCAGTTGTATGTGGTATATTCAAATTAGCAATTGCTGATTTGAAATCTTATTGAAAATTAAATAAGATAAAGTAGATTATTTCAGGCTCTAAGGAGTTTAAAAATTAGCTGTTCTGTCCTTTATAGAGTTTAACAGGGCTGTATTAGCTCGTCAATGCTTCAAATGTTGCCGTAATAAGAGTGGAGGGTAGTGCTTCTTTAGTTTCAACACCATGACTGCAGTTTCTTTTGCCAGATTTGTTTTGCCTGCAACTGTAAATGATGGGACTGTGTAGTGGGCCTTTTTCAGCCAGCTGACTGGCAGTTTGGGGAATAAGCAGCATGTAACTCGGTTCCATACAGAGAAAGAGAAAAACACTAGGAACGAGACGGTCTGACAGCAAGCTTGGCATACTTGATGCTGGCAACTAGCCCACGTCTAGTCCCTGCTGTGGCCGATCAAACCCTCGTTAAACGTTTATCAGATGAGAAACGAAAAGGCCTGCATATAGTTTTAAAACCTTCCCCCATCTAACTACAGTTTCTTTCCTCAGACGAGTGATTCTGTCACCCTTGACCTCTTGACTTATGCTGACCTGGAGCTGCTGCGTAACAGAAAAGCAGGAGTGGTCAGTCGTCCTCGTGGCAATCAGCAGCAGTCAGCTCTCACTGCCAAAAGATATCTCATCCTCATTTACACTGTGGAGTTTGACAGGTTTGGATCTCTTTATGGCAAAGCTTAGGACAGAATGTTGTTGTTCTGGCCTCTGTTGGACCGAGATTTCATTTGAAGCATTGCATATAATTGTGTTGTATTGGTAGGATACATTACCCTTTACCGCTGCCCTATGTGGGAAAGCCTGACCCAGCGACCCTGCAGAAGGAGATCCGAGCCCTCAGAGCTGAGATCAGTGCTCTCACCTCCCACGGAGGCAACAAAGTTACAGATCTGGAAATGCATCGGCTGCGACAAGAGTAGGTTGCTTTAATCTTTCCATCGCAGACAATAATCTTAAGATATGTTGATCTTTTTTTACTTTTTTTTTTTTTTTTTTTTTTTTTTTTTTTTTTTTTTTTTTTTTTTTGATGCTACTATTTTCCCAAAGGCTCTCTGCAGTGAAAGAAGAAAAGGAAGCCATGGCCAAGGCTATGGAGAGACTGCAAATGAGTGGGAGTGGTGCTGCACCGGGCAGAGAAGACAGGAGGATCAGAGATGTGGTGCGGACACTGGAGGAGCAGCTTGTCAAGGAGAGAGCCAAAAGTCAACGCTCAACTAGCAAAAGGTGCCAAGAACAGCGATTCCTAATGGAGCAGGTGAAAGTTCATCGCTTACGATTGCTGATGTTTACTTTGTTTCTCCGCTGGGTTTAACCTTCCTCCTTCCTTTCTAGCTGGAGGAGCTGAGAGCATCGGAGTGTGCTCTCCGTGTTCGGGTGAAGAGTCTCACAGGCGAGCTGGCGTTACTACGGAGAGGGTTAGACAATCTAAGCGTGTACTATATCTTTTCTTTCTTTCTCTTTCATTCAGTCATTCACCTTCAATGTGGATTGAACATTCAGCATCTCAGGATTCACTTGCACATTTTTGGTGCCTCCGCAGCAGAGTGACTCCTGTGTCGGGTCGTATCGGCTCCCGAATTGACGGGGACGTCTATCGATCTCTGTCGCGTGAGAGGAGTTCCGGATATGGAGCCGTCAGGGCTCGCTCTGGGTCCAGAGAACGGATGGAGGACAGGAGGCTGATGTCAGGGGAAAGGGGAAGAAGAGCAGATTCATCAGGACCACGTCCTCACATGCCGAGGCCGTCACCTTCACCCACAGGTGCTCGCTATTGAGGGTTATGGAAAATATTGTTCTAAATGCAACAAGATCATTAATGCGCTGGCGCCAGTTATCCGTAGTTGAATCAGCAAAATGAACTATTGCATAGCCTGAAACACAGCAACACTCAACAATTAAACAAAATTTAGAAGAACCAGTTTATTTTTTGCACAAGCAAATATATAATTAGAATTTTATTTTTTATAACTTTCCATTCATTTTTCAGTCAGATTGTTGATCCCCAATGAACACTGAAACTGTTGAACTGTCACCTTGTTTCTCGCAGGTTCTCGGGGTCCTCGCTTTGACCCGACTGCCTACATCCAGGACCGGCAGCGCAGGCAGAAAGAAGCAGAACTCAAAAAGTTGGTTCCTATAAATTTTCCCTTTATTGCATTATATTTAATCTTTTACTCCTGTATTTTATGCAGTAGGTGAATTTATCAACCCCATTTTTTTCTTTTTTTTTTCTTTTTTTATTGTCAGACAGCGGAAGGTGCGAAGGGAAATCCTTTCTTCACCCGTCCCTCCTGAGAGGGGCCGCTCCCGGTCCAGAGAGGCCTATCCTCAGGTGGTCCGGGCTGGCAGCAGAGGCAGGAGTCTGTCGATGGAGCGTAGAGGCAGCAGGAACTCCTCTGAGAGCTCATTAGCAGATATGGATGAAATGACCAAAACTGTTTTCAGGTACTGGGATTACACTGGAAATGATTTTTCAGAAAAGCGTCCAAGTTATTTTAATCCCTAATTCTTTTTACAGGGGAAGAAAACAGACATACAATGGACCTAATATGGTGAGTGTGTAAATGTACATGTATTTGGAAAAAATAGTTTTTGGTCTGTTTTTTTTTTTTGTTTGTTTGTTTGTTTGTTTTTTTTTTTAACAAAATGTGAAAAAAATCTGATTTAAATGAAGTTACAGAACCCTCTTATGTGGTAACAGAGCGATAAAAGCAGTATTTATTATTAATTCATGGATGCCTTTTTCCCCATCTGTATGTAAAATAAAGGATGCTTATTACTTTTGCCTAAATAAGGAATTTTTCTGTTTCAGTCTCGAGGCCTTTTAACCAGGAAGCCATTATGTAGTACTCCAACATACAGAATAAAAGATAAAGGTAACTTAATGAATTCTTTTTTTTTTTTTTTTTTTTTTTAATACTAAAGTCTTAGTCGATGCTATTTATTTCACTAATCATTTGATGTCCAACCCACAGAGAGCTCCATAGACACAGGGGCTGAGCTGTCAGAGATAGATGCGAGGCTGCAGGCACTTCAGGAATACATGAAGGACCTGGACACAGGACACTAACCCGCTGCTGGAGCCACATGTGAACCAGATGTTCAGGGTAACCGAGGAGCACATCCTGAATTAAACAGGAACAGCTTGTGTGTTCAAGCAAGAGACTAAAGCTCCCTCTGGAGACTGCTCCCCATGACTGCAGGAATCTACAACCATCACTGTGAAGGTCACTGGACTATTTTTATGTGTGGAGTGTAATTTTTTTTTATGTCCTAAATTCTTAAATAATTTAAATATGACTGATTCTGTGTGGAAATTATAGGTCATTTTAAAGTTCACCAAACATGTGCTGAAGTTGTCGGTATTTTGGTTGATATTTATTTTGTTTGGAATTTTTTTTTTTTTTTTTTTTTTTTAACTATTATGATATATTAAAAGTGCAAAGTTAGGTGTCCTTTCGCATTTACAATTCTTCATCCATCCTCAGTACAGTCTAGGGAAGACAAATAGATCATATGCATCTCATCCCAGTGTGCTCTTCCAATACATTAATTTCTGCAGATTATCTCTGGAGATAAACCCAACTAAATTTGTTTTATGTATGGTTTGTTTTTTTTTTGTTTGTTTTTTTATCGTCATGATAGAAAATCCACATGCTGAACATGGACTTGTCTTTTCCCCAATGCATGCTGGGATATACTCCAGGGGTACCAACCAAGCAGATTTGCATGCTGCCAAAAGCATAATTGTTAAAATGTGATTCCTGCCAAAACTGTTTTCCACAAGTGGTTTTTTTTTTTTGTTGTTGTTTTTTTTGTTTCCTTTGTTTGAATTGAAAGGTTCCCAGTGCTTTTTACCATTATAACTGATCCACATGTGCATTATTATCCAAGTTTACTTGTTTTGGTCCCTTTTAGACAAGCTCAAACCTTGTGTGGGAAAATAACTTGTGTGCTGACTTAAAGCTGTTTACAAACTGTAAAATGGCCATTTTTTTATTTTATTTTATTTTAATTTTTTTTTAACTAAATTGTGTGCAAACTGACTGTTACTGTTTTTTTTGTTTGTTTGTTTTTTCCTGTCTGCCTTTTGTACCTCCTAAAGATAAAAAAATACAACCTTTGAGTAAAAATGTTTGTATTATTTTGTATTGTCAGCCCACCCTGATGGATTTGTGGGTTTTCAAGCACAGCTTTGTTTCTGTCATGAATAAATGAAGAACACAATTTAACTGAAGAGAAAGCTGTGTTGTTAGTGGGTCTAACAATATTAGGTGGTGACCTTTGGCATCTTGGGTTTTAAAATAAAAAAGAGAGCAGCACACTGACAGTAATCCACTGTTGATACCAAGGCTGTGATTAGAAGCATTAGTGCAAAAGTACAAAACTTTATTTTATAAGAAAAATGTTTATCTCAGTAAAACTTCCAGTTTTAAAGGTACATCTCCATCGCCATCTTAACTAAACGATGCACATTTGTAAACAATCATTTGCAATGCACAGTATGCCCAACTCAAACTGCCATGCTGCTCAACATAGCAAGCAGCATAAAAAAACATTTAAAGTGTTATGGTGTACAATTGTACATTCAGTTCTTTCGTGAAAAAGAGATGAAGCAAAGTGACTAAAGTGGCAAAGAACAAAACATCTGTGATTTCTTCATAGTAAGGCTTGGATTCCTTGCTCACGTCTGCCCAGACTGGTTTGGAGTGTTCAGAGTAGTGGGCCTCACAAGAGTTCGTCGACTGTTGAGTAGGGCCTGAATCTGGAGCGTGAGCTAAGAAAAGATGATTGAAACGTAAGAGTGGCCATTTGCACATATCTGTACTGACAAGAACATTCAACCGCGTACGAGTGACTTACAGTCTGATGCTGCACGAGAGAATCATGATAAAAAGCCTGTGTGAGTTCCCGTCTGTTAACGTCAGACTGTTTCCAAAGCTCAGCTTTGATCTGCAGCTCCGCCTCGGGTAAAAGGGGGTACTGTTGGCGCTGTGGGAGAAAAACATTAAGTCGAGGAATACTCAAAAGATGTCTCCTTTTATTGTACCTACTTCATTCAGTTCAGAGTCTTGTGATAGAATGGGTAAGAGTTGAAATACACATTTTCTTTCTAGATTGCCAGTTCTTTAATAAACATAATTTCACATAGAATAATGTGATTTACCACTTCAAAATGGACATCAACGTGCCTGAAACCAACTCAAAAGCAATGTGAACCTATCCTCTAGGGCTGCCTATGCTCATATATATATATATATATATATATATATATATATATATATATATATATATATATATATATATATATATATATATATATGCACACACACACACACACAACCTCATTTAAGCAGATATATATTATAGCTCCCCACAACTTCAAAACTAGCTAATACTACTCTACCGGCACTGTAATATTATATATTAATCCTAGAACATCTGATTAGTTACTTATCAGTTTCTATTTTTCTTCTACACAACAAGGTTTGCTGTTACATCTCGTGTATTTTACCCACAGAAGGAGCAGTTCCTAATCTTTGCTTCTAAGCACCTCAAACAGGAAAATACAGCAGGGTTTCTATGCAGTCTGAAAAAGAAGGGAATTTAAGTATTTTTCAGATTTGGATAAATATGAAAAAGAACATAGTATAGTATTTCTTGCAAATTTTTTCCACTGTTCTGTTTTATCCATCCCTTTGATCATCACCCTCCATACATTGATCTGCTTACCACCACTCATTTTCCACCCATCAGTTTGTCTGCTTATGCATCATTCTATCTATTTAAACATTTGTTCATCTGTTTGCCCACCATTCATCCATCCATTTCTGTGCATTGATCTATCTATTTAAACATCTGCTTATTGCATCTGTCAATCTATCATTTTGGTCATTATCATTCCAGTTATCTGTTTGACCACCATTCATCCTTCAATCTTTGTAAATCAGTCTAGCCATTTAAACATCTATTTAATAAGCCCATCCATCTTTTTGTTCATTGTCCATCCATTCATCCATCCGTATGTCCATCCATTCACTCAACTGTCTTTTAGTTCAATCTATCCATCCATCCATGTGTCCATCTTCCTTCTTTTTTACTTCTTTCATGGAAAAAAATCCCTTCATTCACCCATATTCCTTTTTTTTGTGGGTTCCATACAAATTTCAGTGCTAAAAATCAAGAGTGAATTTCTGTATTTACATTTTTAACATGAGCATAAAATGACTGGAAATATGAATCTGGAAAACTGCATATTTTGGAGGTGAAAAATGAGTAGGGACTCTGAAAATGGGCTGACTGTGAAGGCCAGTGTTTGTGGAACCAAGAGAGGAGTAACATGGTGTTTACTGGGTGTATCAGACAAACCTCCAGCTGGAGCACGCTATACCAATGTGAAGCAGCACATGATTTCAACAAACTCTTATCATAAGCCAACTTTGGTATGAGCTATATGGGTGATTTCCCAGGGTGGCATCAGAAAGGGCAGCACAATATGCATGTGCAATGATAAGTTGGCATCCCTGCTTGTTATTTAACTGAGGTCCCACTGAGAATCTCAGCAAATCACTAGTCAAAAAAAGAGACATCCTGTTTGAGTTCACTCACCAGTCGCAACATGTAATCGTCAATAGAGTGAGCCCTCATCTTCTGCAGGGTCAGGAAAGCCAGTGATATATTTGCTCTGCTTTTGTTGAGTAGTTCCTGCAAAGATGTATGAAAGTGTTTGTAGATTCCAAATATAAGTAGTATCAATTCTAAGATAATTTTAAAATTTCTTTTTTAATACCAGTAGCTGCTCATTGGTCTTCTTCTGCAATGTTTCCTGGCTTGGGCTGGCTGGGAGTTTGGCTGAGTTTGACTGGTGAAAAACAAGGTAAACATTTAAATACAGAAGCTATAAACACTATAATGTAAACTATGTCTTTATAAATGAGCTCTTAGGATGTTAGCATTACCTCAGCTTCATACTCGGCCCATGCAGCTTTGCGCTCTGCTTCACTGAGCTCCTCCTCTTGCTTGTGGTCCAGCAGGGATTCATGCTCATGGTAAGAAACTATCCAGTCTTTACAGATTTGTAATAGCTGTGCTAGGATGCTGTCCTGAGAAATAAACACATACAGTTAACGTGGGGTGTAAAAAATGCTGCCCTGTCTGTGGTCATTTAAAGATGGTAGAGTCACCTTTGGTAAAATAGGTGTCGTTCTCTTGCTTTTCTTAGAGTTTGGATCATCGAGCAAGTCTGGCTCAAATGTATAGAGTTCGGTCAGTTCAAAAAGAGTGAAGTGTCTCTCAATCTGTTGATGATCTACGACTCGATAGGACAGAGACTGCTTGGTCACTTGACGATCGTAGATCTTCTCCTCCATGGTTCCCTTGTGAGAGCCAAAGACATTTTTTTTTTTTTTAAATTATTTGACCAAACACACTTGTTGAAGCATTTATTTTAGCCTAACTGATTCAAATTCTTGTCTTTACCTGAGCCAACAAGCGGTACACAAACACTTGTTTTAACTGACCAAAGCGATACACTCTGTATATGCTCTGTATGTCAAACGAAGGATTCCACGATGCATCAAAGATGACGACCCTGTTAGCAGCCACAAGGTTGATCCCAAGTGAGCCGGCTCTCGTTGAAATCAGAAACAATCTGCCACTAAAATCATTAAATAAAACATTAAAATAACAGTAGGAAACCTTTTTTTTCCAGCATTAATGCACAACATGGAACAAAGAGTACCGGAAGTTGTCAGCGTCATTAAACTTATCCGTCCATTTCTTCCTCAATGAAGCACCGGTAGAGCCATCAAGTCGATAGTAATCCACGTTTTTTATCCAGCTGCCCTCTGATTATTTAAGAAAGCACAAAAATCAACTCTCGACAACTGCTAAGAAAGACATCCAGGTAAACATTACTTTCTTTCTTACCTTTGAAGGATGATAATGGGTCTCGAGCCTTGCTAGAAGCTGCAAGGAAATCCTCAATCAGGTTCAGTGAGATCAAGGACTGACTGAACACCAGCCTAAGAATGCAAAAACAAGTTTGGTTGGATGTGAGGGCCCATCAGAAACGTAGCATTGCAGATTAATTACACTGTATATATGGCCTCATTCAGCATCTTTTAAAAGTATTCATGACCCTCGGGACAAACAAATACAAAGTGGCACATATATGAGAAGTGGAAGAGAAAGGATGCTTAGTTTGAAATAAAAATCTGCAAAAAGTGGAGTACAATTGTACTTAGCCCCCTTCACTAGGATACCCTTAAATAAAATCCAGCACCACCACTTGCCTTCTAAAGTCATCTAATTATAAAATAGAGTCCACTTGTGTGTAATTCAATCTTAATATAAATCCAGCTGTTCTGTGAAGGTCTCAGAGGTTCATAGGTTAGATAAAGTTATGAAGAAGCTTAAAGCAAAATAATACACAAGGAGGGCTTTTCAATCCATCTTCGAAGAGTAAGATTATGACACAGCTACCAAGACATGAATAAAATCTCAAACATGTTGAAATTTTAGTCTGGTACATGAGAAAAATATGTAAAAGTTCAAGGGGTATTTTTAAACGGTATGGTATGAGAAAAGAAACATACACTTTGTCATTCAGGTCTTCAGCCATTCGGAGGATTTCAAACAAAAGCACCATTTTGCCTGAATGCTCCATGATTTTGGCTTCACTTTCAGACAGCAGATGCTTGTGCCAGGCTTGAATGAGCCTCTGAGACTTCGAGCTGCTGCCTGATTTCTCTCCTACAAAAGAACATAAGAAAAAAGAGATTCTGGTTGCACACTTTTCCAAGCTTTAGGATAAGGGTACAGTGACATGCTGCTGCAATACCTTCCACTATTTGGGCAGTTTGGGGCACATCAGTAGACATGGTACTGTGTCCATTGTCATCTAGTTCTTTTCCTTTGTTCTCTTTCAGTCCACTGTACCAGTGAAAAAGAAAGATACAGATAAAAACACATTACAAGGTGAAGAAAAACTTTAAAATTATCATCATAAGCTAAAATGGGAAAGCATTCAAAAACCAAATTTGAATAAAATCATTTACCTCTCAGCCACAATTGTCTCTACATTTATCAACTGAGCTGTCATCTGAGACTGATTCTTTTTATCAAAATTTCTCTGTGATTAAATGAAAAAGATGGGTTAATCAAGATAATTCAAACTAGTGAGGTGTTGACGTGCATCCAGTATGATTACTCTACCTTGCGGTTTTCTTTGCTGAAGTCGCTGAGGTGAAGACACCATGGATGAGTCCAAATTTGGCTGAGGACCTGAAAATCCTTGAAGAGGTTGGCACCGGTTTTCTTTTTTTTTTGGCTGGTCATGGAGCCCTCACCTGAAAATAAAAATACACATGCTTCTAATATTGTGGTTCTGGTAAAACATCTCCATTTGCAAATAATCTACAGCACTGCGATCATATTTACATTATGTTTAAAAAGCTTGAACTCAGTAAATTATGACAGAAGTACATTTTTAAGGTAGGGTTAAATTCATTAGTGTTTATTTTGTGGTAAACATGTCCTTACTTGCGATGTGGTCGAGGTAGTAGCGATATAGCTTATACTGAAGTGGGGAGATCCTCACCAACAGCACATACTCGTGTTTTGGAGGCAGAAACTGAGTTAGCTCTGAGTAATCTCTTCTCTAGGAAACAGAAAATTAACTCAAAAGTTCAGAAATTGACATTTTAGATTACAACTACCGTACCATCCAGCAGGCTATTGTTGTTCTTTTTACCTGCACGCATCCAGCCAAAACTGCATGAAGAACATGAGCACGCTTCTTCATGATCCGGACGTCTTTTGGGGTGGAGTCGGCACACTGGCCGTTCTGAATGGGGTTGATGAAGCGGTTTCTGAACTCGCTCAGGGAGCCCAGAAGATTCTTCTTGATGAAATTTACCATGCAGTGGTCTGGAAAGGTACAACAGATCAGACAAGAGTTAATGAAAGCTATTAAAAAGTAACTTAACTACAGAACCTTATTTTCAGCGCATTTTAGCCCTGCTAGCATTATTTTGAATGGTCTTATCGTTAGCTGAGGGGGAAGAGTTAACAGGGACGGGGCTGCTATCACTTTGTCATTCTAATTGCTTTATAATGGAGTGGTGCCTCAAATTGTTCTTCTTTTGACAACCATCTTTACTGTCAATGAAAGGTGCTGTCACCAGTGCTTTGCATCCAAAAGGTTTCATAAGCAAGCATACAGC
The DNA here is from genome assembly GCA_014839685.1 of Anableps anableps. NCBI lineage: Eukaryota > Metazoa > Chordata > Actinopteri > Cyprinodontiformes > Anablepidae > Anableps > Anableps anableps. The sequence goes on along the minus strand of CM026078.1, from coordinate 11,749,065 downwards.
TGCTAGTTAGAGTCCACACACATCAAGCATTTACTGAATCATTAAGAACTTCAAGAAAAGAGGTTCTGTTGCTGAGAAGAAAGCTTGAAGACAGCCAGACAGAAGTGAGGCTGTCATGCACCGGCAGGCAAGGTAGGTGAAGTGTCTTGCTCATGGACACAGCCAGTGAGACAGACAGACCAGGGGTTTGAACCGGCAACCAGCATGTTACAGGACGAACTCCTACCACCGTCGCCACCTTCACCCCATAAAGAAGGGGTGAAGGTGAGCTAAGGGATCTGGTTGCCGCCAGTGCAGAGCTTGCGCAAAAACAGCAGAAGGAAGGAGTGAATTTTTTTCTAGTGTCAAGAGAATCCGACTTTTCTCTTCAAGAAAAAGATCCAAGAACAGCTCAGCATTTTGTACCAGGACTGGACTGCACAGAACAGGGTAAAGATGTTTTCTCTTGTAAATACTAACACCTTGCATAAACTTGATGTAAAAACAATAGATAGAATAGATAGAAATATTAACAAGATCAGCACTGAAGCAATAAACATGAAAAACTAAACCTCTGTTGGTCTCAAAGTGTTTGGCCTTAACTGCATGAAATCCAAGTTTGACTGAGTATCTGTTAGGACTTGGTGGTGAAGACCTACACTCGACAAGGTTGTTTTGAAGCGGTGTACCCGTTAGCACCACTCTTCTTTGGGTCTTGATGGCGTTCATGGCTTTGGAGATGTTTGACGATTCATTACGAAGAATGTGACCCTCATCACAAATCACAAAGTCCGGACCTGAAAAGAAAGACAACAATAAATGAGTAAATGAATGAAACATAAAACCAGAGGGTGCTATATCATGGCTATGCCTGTATAGTTTCTGAACCTGGATCAACTAATGGGCTCTTCAACTCCTTCTTCCACTCCTCGTCGATGGATTTAGAGTTCTGAGACAGGATGCGGTAGATCTCATACCCCATTATCATAACACCTCCATCTCTCTGCCACCTCTGCAGAGCTCTAAGACGATCCAGATTATGCTTTATGGTAGCCAGTTCTGAAACCTGGAACACATGTTTGTGTTTGTATCATCCCAACATATCAGGATCTAAAATATTTTAAAACTGTCTTTTTTTTTTGTCATACCTTGACTTTATCCTCTCCAAGATTGTATTGCCATCTCTTGAACTCACTGACCCAGTTAAGGATAGTATTAAGTGGACAAACCACCAAGGCTGTTCTGAATTTTAGGTGTGATGAGAGGAGCACTGCGTGAAGGAACGCTACCACCTAGAAAAGAGAATGAAGATGATCATGAAAATAGTTTAGGAAGTGTGCTGGGGTCTTTATAGCAAACAGCAATATTGTGAGTTTAATACGTTTGGTTCTCTTCAATACAGAAGAGTCTAAAGATGTAATTCCTGAGTCCTAAAGGCAGGCATGTTTCTTACCTGAAGAGTCTTTCCCAAGCCCATGCAGTGTGCCAGGATACACCCTGATCCAGGAGAAGAGTTGGCCTTCTTCACAGACTCACAGCAACTGTCCCAAATAAACTGGACCCCTAGAAGAGAATAACAAGAACTTTTCAATGGTGTTTTGTGACGTTCCTACTGAGAAATATAGAGATGCAATCTCAATCAATTAGATTACAGGTGCCAAACTCCCATCCTCAAGGGCCAGTGTCCTGCAGCTTTTAGATGTGGCTCAAGTACATCTAAAAGCTGCAGGACACTGGCCCTTTGGAATTTGAGACCCCTGGAGAAGAATGTCACCAAAAAGTAAATTTATGTTAGTAATTGAATTGACTTGTCTCTATAGACCTACATGAGTCTGGTGTCTCTTGAAGCACCAACTCCAGCCACATCTTGTGAATCTCCCCCCAAGCTCTTGAACGGCCTTTGCTTTACAATCCTCTTAAGACTGAGGTTATTCCTGTTGCTTGCGCACCTTTTTCTCCCACACTTTTACCTGCTTTTAAACTTTCCATTAAACCAGTTTTTTTTAAAAATGACCTTTTATGATGGCAAGAGTGTTTCCCTGAAAGTGTAGGCCATAACATGGTCATAACACACAATTTTTGATGTTAAAAATCCATTACTTCTCATGTCTCATGTATTTTTCAAATATTCTGAGACACTGAATTTTGTGTTTTTAGCAGCTGTAACCTGTAATCATTAGAATTAACAGAAGATAAAGCTTGGAATACATTACTCTGTCAATAATGATTCTAGATAAGTTTCACTTTTCGAATTGAAAAACTCAAATAAAATAACTTTCTAATGAAATTCTAATTTACTCAGGTGCATGTGTGGCTCAAATCAGCTGTCAGATAAGAGTGCATGAATAAGAGCACAAACTAACCGTCCACCTGGTGAGGCTTCAGGCTCGTAACCAGGTTCCTGTGCACCTGAACAAGTGGCATCTTGGTCTCTTCATCCTGGTCTAGGACCAGCTTGGTTGTGACGGGACAGTCCACTTGAGACAGCTCATCTGAGATTACAGTTATCTGGTAAACAATGACAAACAATCAACAGATTTCTTAAGAAAAAGAAAAAGCACAGCTATGTAAAGACCTTGCATTTGTCAACAGATACCTGATATGAGAACAGTGAATGATGTACGACTGCAAGTAGCAATTTCAACTTTCAAAGTAAAGTTTATAGGCACATCTGTTGTACCTCTCTCCAGTCCTCCATCTGTTGCGATCTATCAGCCAAACGTTTACGTCTCTCCTCCTCCTCCCTGAGGGCTTCCTGGGTCTCAGCACGGAGATTCTCATCGCCAATAATTCTGCGGATCTTTTTGCGTCCTTTTGGGGTGCCTGTATTTTCACAGTTCTCCTCATTTGCATCCTCTTCATCGCTCTGCACAAATCCAAAATGAGCCACAAAGTAAGATAAAAAAACATGGCAAAGAATCATACTTATTTTCCTCGACCCAATGATAAAATCTGGAGATAAAGGTATTAGCTATGTGACCACAAGTAAAAAAAGAAATGGTAAACATGAAATGAGCTGCTACCTTCTCAATACTGGAGTCAGACAATAAAATGCAGGGCACTTGCTTGTTCAGGTCAAAACTATAATTTGCTTCCTTTTCTTTTTTGTTTGATCTGATGCAAAAAGAGACAAAAAAAGAATTAGAATTATAAAAGTGTATTTTTTCTATGTATACCGAGTTATCGACAAATAGAAGAAAAAAAAAAAAGTACTACTATCATTTTGTACTTTTTGATGTGCAATTTTATTCTCTGATTTGTTTTTAGCTTTAAAAATGATACACTGACTTAAAAGTGAAACATTTAACACAATATTCCCTATGTTTTCAAAAAGATGTGAATAATAATGATAATAATAATAATAAAAAATTAAAAAAAAAAAAACAAAAAAAAAACAAGTTTCGTTAAACTGCACTTTAAATTGTGTTTGCCTTGTTTTCAGCGCACAGCTCAGGCTTGTAATATAAACTTATAGTTGAAAAAGATGGATTCAATCCACTAAAATTAACACTAACTCAGACAGGCTCAAAAATCTACATACACATCCACTGATATTTGGAAACATGTGGTTTCTATTTGACTTGCTCAATTGGATAGAAACTAGATTTTTTTCTAGCCATCATTAATGTACTGACAGAACTGTTCAAACATGAGAAAACTGTACCGTCATACATAGTGGTGATAGTATCATGTTTAGGTTCCCTTGCCCTGCCAGTGGTACTTGTGAATAGAACAAAAATTTATAAAACACTTCAGGAGGTGAAAAACCTTTTAATTCTTCAAGTTCTTCTCAAATCAACAGCTAGAAGTTAAACACTTGGATACAACTGGGTGTTCCAACAGGACAATGACCCCAAACAAACAGTTAAAAGAAGGCTAACATTAAACTTCGGGAAATGGCCCTGACCTCAACCTTATTGGAAATTAATGCACTATGTTTAAAAGCAGTGTCACTGCAAACAAGCCGACCAATTCTGAGCTCTGGTTTTTCTGATAATTAGAGTGATCAAATATCCAACCAGAATCATGCTGGAAGCCTGATCATGGGTCCAAAGTGTGTGGTTTCTCTGCAGCTTGGAACATTTACCCAAATAGTGTTAGTGGGAGGGTATGTAAACATTGGAGCCTGTTTGAGAAATTCCACATAAAATTCAAATTATATACCCAATTTAAAGTTTTTGAAAAATATTGTAATAGGATCCTTTCACCCTGAAAAGAAATGGTTCAAATGTGTCTTTAAAAGCCTTAAAATCATATACTGATTTATGTGAACTTATTACCGGCACTCTATTAGCTAGGTGGAGACATAAGGCCAACAATGCAGAAACTGTTTTTTCCCCCTCATTTGTGCACATTTTACCAGCAAAGACGATAAAAATTAAATGTACCTCTGGAGTCTATCTTCAGCAGCCTCATCCTCGGACTCACTCAGCTCCTCGCTCATCTCCATCTCTTCACTACCTTCACTAAAAGTTTCACTACCAGCTTGACAAAAGATAAAAACTAAACATTAGAGCAGAGTTTGCATTACTCCTCCACCTATTTGTGTCATATGTGCGCTTACTAAACAGTTGTTTCCTCCTGGTTCTTCTTTTGTTCTTCTGCATCCCTACTTCACCCTCAGGTTTTCCCTTGTCACTGGAAGCTCCCTCATCTAATGTGAGTTTGTGGCGGAGAAGATGGTGCCTGGACTTCGGCTCATCAAGCATGCTGTCTGATGATTCTGAAACCAGGTCTTCTCCTGCACAGAAATATTCTACCATCATATCTACCTGACAAACAGGATGAGCGCCAAAAGGAAACTTTATGCTTAGTGCTGAATCAACACTAAAACTGGATTTATTTCTTCTTACAAAAAGCTGAATAACTTACTGTGTGTATTTGTTGCATTATCCTCATTCCCTTGACTAGGTTCCCCGTCGCCATCTGATTCAGACTGATCCTCCTGAGTTTCCCCTTCAGAAGAAATGTCCTCATCCGAAGAGAGGTTGGCTTTAATTTGGGCCAATAGCAATTTCTTAGCGATTCTTTTAAAAGTAGAACACAAGGAAAAAGGCACCTGTAGTTTATTTTATAATTACTTAAATCATTTTAACAGATTTAATAGCAACTTAATTAAAAAGAAAAAAAAAGGGGGGGGGGTAAGGATAAAACCTCTATATAATGGCTGGGTGCCACTTGCCCTTACACTGCTTTAATTAAAAAAAAAAAAAAAAATTAAAAATGGTTTGAACAGACGAAATGATTTTGTTCTGCATTACAGAGATTTGAGTTCATATTCAAACTTAAAGCTTGATAAGGTCATAAAACTTAGAAACAGATCAGACCTGTAAGTGAGACGACCACATTAGAAACATAAGAGATAAAAATGAGGCAGAGACATTTTAAAAGTAAATATTTATTACAGCAATTAAAGTTCACAGACAAAATAAAAACAAGAAGTCTTTGTATTTTTTGTATTTTTAAGCAAAAGAGGATTACAAGTCTTTTTTCACGCTTGTAACAGTTTTTTTTCCCCAAGTGAAAAGCAACAACGATTTCAAATTAAGCCCAATTTTCTCTTGACCTTTTCAAAAAACTGATCAGCAATGTTCAGCTCTGACCAGAGGGGGGCGACAACTTCATAGGACTCAAATTTAAAAAGAAAAAAATATAATATATAATTTTAAAAAAAGGCACAAAACTGCATAACTGAGAAGTTCGCTCTAAAAATTTACGAAGAATAAAAAGTTACCTCAGCTCTTTTCATCTCTGATGGAAAGTAAAATAAAACAAAAAGAGGAAAATTATCCCAAAAAGTAAATTCACAATAAATATGGGCGGTTTACAAAGGTAAAAAGCTTTTGGTTTCAATACTACATGGTGTTAGGAAGGATCAAAAGTATGTACAGCTACAAAAAATATGTACATTAACTCCTGCAATGACTACTGGCAGTGATTACCAGAAGTCCGTACTTCATGAGATGGACTTTGAGTTTATCATGCGAACGTTCTCAGATAGGTCAGACCCTGATCTGAAGGTAGGGTTTGAATGCTGGTCACTCATTTTTTTTTTCACAAGTGTTACAAGATTATTAGATTTGAATATCTTAACAAAAAAAAAAAAATCCTTACAGTACAGTAGTTACAGCAGAGGTAAAAGACGAGCACCTTCAGTCTTGATTTAGCTTAGAAAAAAAGACTATCTAAATAGCAAACACTTATGAAGATCACTAACACTCATGGGTTGCCAGTGACAACCACATGTTGTGATTCTACAATATCCTTTTAAAGGCTAAGCAAATAACCACAAACAATATGACGTTTACATTTCTGCTGACCATTTTCATCTACATGTACTTGCACTACCACTACAACTAAAACAGAGTACGGGTAAGGGGGATAACAGACAAACAGGGGCCGATAGAAGCCTAATATCCCAGATTACGTGACTGTTTCCTAACAGCATTGCTTTCACTGCTGTGCTGTCAGAAATTCCAACCTGGAAAAACACGAGAAACAAACATGGATGTTGTTAAAGGCATTATGGAAGTTCGGTTGCTTTACATTTTAAAAGTCGTGTTTCACAGCCCACTCTCAATTCTCAGTATATACAAAGTTGCCGGTAATTTCTGAAAGCACTGACCTGGAAGAAAAAGTCTTCATCTGCGTAACTGTAGTAAAAGTTGGTTTTTGCAGTTAAGCAGAATTTAGGTTGTGATTGGTTTTAATGGTCAGCAGAAATGTATACTCTGTGTATAGAAAGTGGTTGCAAAACATGAAAAAACACCAGTCCAGTAAAGGGCCAGAAAATCCTGCTTTGGACAAGAGTTGACCAAATTATTAAATATAAATGAAATATTAATAAATTATTATGAAAAATAAAGGAAGTGCATTTAAAGAAAAGATGGACTGTGACAACTAGACCTAATTTCTGTCCATGGAAAGTACTTAAGGTATTATTGCAACCACAACAAAAATATCTGGTAACAAAAAAGACAACTTTTTTTAAATCTCTGATAAGAACTGTATCTCATAAATAACTAATTAATTATAACAAAATGTTAAGCAGAAACCTTAACTTTGCCAGGTAACAACATGAGTTTATACTCAATGGAAATTGCAGGTCAGCAATTATGGCTGTTATGGCAAAAGTATCAAGGTTGCAGCTGTTATTAACTAATAATATTCATTATTAGTTCATGATTTCTTTTCAGTCTTGTTGTTTCAGTCATATGAATTTATATTGCATAGATACTTCATTTAAAATTGATATATTCATTTAGAGTAAGTTTCTTCAGAACTATATTTTTAAAAAAAATCATATTTCACAGGTTCTTAATTATATTAATATTAAGAGAAAAGAAATGAACAAACAGAGTCTGAAGTGTTCAACTGGTGTCAAAATCTATGGAAAGCAGGATTTTGCTACACAGACTAAACTATTTATTGCTAAAATTCCTGCTACAAGCTGATGATCCTCAGAATTATCTTATCCATGTCCTGACTGGTCAAAGCGTTCTTGGAGGGAAGAGTAAAGAGAAAACAAGAGATGTAGCTGACTGTTTATGTATGAACTTGAAATGGAAAATGTAACTTTTGACTTTGTATTTCTTAATTTTCTACGTAATAGTTAATCACTCGGTAAAACAGAGCAGAAAGTGTCTGTTAGACATCAACAAAGTGGTGTAACTTGGAGCCTTGCTCTGACTGCTGCTATGTGAAGGTCATCTTGAGGAGTGGAAAGAAGATCTATGATTGCAAAAACAGTATAACTTTTGTATCTTTCTGCGAGGAGCCAGAGATATGAGGAACAATGCTTGTTTGACATTGCTCTCCTTGTTATAAAGTGCATTCTCAAATGTTCGCTATTTCCAAGCTCCCAAGCTTCAGAATTACAACAAGCAGGCCCGCTGAAATCGAAATTTCAACTGGAAAAGTCAAGGCCAAGGGGCCAAATGTTTTCTATCCAATATGGTCGCTGTTAATACAATGTAGCGGAAGTTGCTGGTATTTACCATTAGCATTTCCACTTGTGAGCGAGGTTTTTTGTGGTTAAATGCATAAAATGGAGAGTGATACATTGTCATGGCTTTGTGCTACCAAGAGTAGTTAGCATCAAAATAAATAGTAACTCCCACTGTCTTGTGACTTGAAGCTGGAACACTCAGCTCAGGTTAGATGTCATTCACAGCTCCTAGCTCTAACTTAACAAACAGAATCGTAAAGACCCGCCAACTATGGAAGCTGAGAATATGGAAAATAGCAAATTATCGTGTGAAAACAAGTAGTTATTGTTCACCGTTACAACATGATATTTTTCTTTTAGGAAGGGTGTTTAAGCTATTATTATGAGTTCCGGAGGTGTTGGCGGTTTTATTAGGCTTGGTAATGCTTGAGACTCTCAATTTGAAGTGAGAAAGGAAGTAGTTCTTGAGTTGCCCTTTTGTGGTGACAAAGCTAATAAAGACAGCAGATCAAGCTGGCTGACAAAACTCTGTTACAAAAGCACAGAAAATGCTCCCACCTTTTGAATTGTTTATCAGGCAAGATACTGGGTACAAGGTAGATTATGGTGACAGAGTGACAGGGAAGATTAAAACTATTTGCATAGGCCACCAACAACACTAATGATGGTGTGTCACGGAGCTTCTTCTCTGTGCTAAAGCGTTGTTTCACAGTCTCTAAATAAGTCTGGACTGCTTTTGATCACCTCTGGTTAAAAATCCAAAATATTAAAACTGATCAAACTTGCACTACATAACTCTAAACTGATGTTTACAAAACTTAGTTTGAGAATTATGAGAGGTTAATTTTCAACGCTTTTAATGCTTCAGGACCACCTCAATGTAAAATGAGTATGGAAATGGACTAAGTAACTGAGAAAGAATTATTCTACACAGGGTACAGATTCGTTAAAACGTGATTTATGATTTTCTTTTAAAACTTTTCTTTGTGATGCTCACAAAAACTGGGATCCTTTGTATCATAAAAATATAGTTAAAATAGTTTTTTTTAATACTGCAGTCCTGTCATAACATCCACTGGCTCTTGTTCAATTATAGGTCTTTCACCTCCTTTAACAACAAGAACCCCCCTCAATATTTAATACTTGTTCCTCTCAACATATTAAATTGGAAGTCTCTAATACAAAGTCTTCTTTTGTCCTTCTGTCTTTCCCTTTTGCTCCTGCAAATGACTGGAACTTTTATCAAAATACACTACATTTTAACATTTGATTTTATTTCCTGCTTTTAAATACAGACCAAAGAACCTTTTTAAGGAGTCATGTATTTGTTTTGCTGAATGAACACATTGCTCAATGTATGGCTGTAAGCGTTGCTGTCCTCTCCACCTCTCTCCCCTTTTAAGTGTTTTAGCACTTCCAGGCTAACACTGTAAATAAGAAATTGTTCTTAATGTTTTGCCTGGTGAAATAAAGGTTTAACTAACAAATATCCAAATGTGTATTATCTCGCCTTTGGAGCTGATGTATCATTACGTCTATTATGTTATATTGTCACTGACCTGACAGCACTCAAGATGCAGTAATACTAGATGCTGAAGCAGCAGAAACACATTTTGACTTAATATTAAGTCAAAATGAAATTCATTATTATTCGTGGTGGCAAACAGAAAATAAGCTTTAGGGTTAAATGATGAAACCATTTCACAGTTAAATCAGGACCATTAATCAGAAGTAAAACCAATGATGGTCATATGCTCTGTTTCTTACAATGATTACAAAACTCAACACCAGCAATCATCAGCTGCTAATGCGTTTTTGGTTAAGAGCAGTGAGAGTCAGGCTCTTTTTTTTTTTTTTTTTTTTTTTTTTCTTAGCAAATCTTTTTATGCTTCCACACTGCAAAAAGTGCTTATTAGCAAATTCCTAACAATTACTGTTAAAATGGGTCTCCTCAAAGCATTAATCCACCAGGAGAGAGTAGTGTCAACTTCAACTATGGTGACCCCGCCATAACTTATTCTAATGAAAAGGGGTGAGAAAGTAAAAGAAATATAAATGGTGAAAACAATTTAACTTTGGAAAACATGTATCAAAAATTGAATGAAATCAGTCTGAAATTAATTTAGAAATGGATATTGTATCATCTTCTCAAAACTGGTATGTGATTCGGTTGTCACACCAGAACCATTACACAATTAGGACCCAGCTCAAGTATAAAGTTTTCATTTCATCAGACCTGCAACTACACACGACTTTCTCCAATTTTGTCAAAACATAATGTAATCTGCATTTTTCAAGTATTTTCTAAACATATTAAATTAAAATCGTGTTCTATGAAAAAATATATCAAAATTTAGCATGCAGGTTTCAAACTTTATACTTCAACTGTAAATAAAACTCAATATGCTTTAGGTACGGTCAACGGTGGGTAACATATAAGTGCATTCTGAACAAACAAAATCAAACACATTTTACTTAAATCAGACCCCGACGGGTGAAAACAAATCTGTGTTGCATAAACAGACAAGTGGATAAAGGTGAAAAAACCTTCACTCGTTTGAGTTTATGCTCTTCCAAGTCAACTCCAATGTTTACTACTGGAAATAGCCAAGTATACAGGGAAGAGAATCCAATAGCATATCATAAAAATGTATTTAACTTTTGTAATTAGATTATTTATTATATATACGAAATAAGACAGAGACAATCGAGATAATAAGTCACCAAGTGGATATAAGGTATGTTGAATCTGATAGAAGCATGCAGTTCTTCTGCTAAAATGTGTATTTGACTGTTGGGGCTCTGCAGCTACGTTTAGGCCGTGCCTGAAAAGACCGTAACTCGGTTCTAATGACTTGGATGTTGCCAGGTTTTGAGCGGAAACCAGGATTTGAAGTTGCATCCTTTTTTTTACAGCTAGACTCTTTTACAAACTCGACTTCCAGGCTTTTAGAACCGTACCTATTTTCAGGATCTTCATCATCTTCTGCTGCCCATGAGGGCCCAGACTGCTCTTCATCTCCTTAGGGAAAAAAAGAAAATATATTTTACAGATTGAGTCTGTTATTTACCAAAATAAGCTATTCATTACCAGCAAATATTGACACTGCACACCATGTTATGTTCATTTGAAGTGTGAAATGCAAAAACTGCTTTATACACAACCCGCTAAATCTAAAGTTTTGCCACAGTACCTTTCAAAGCAGTTCATGCCGCAAGTTTTGTGGGGTATGTTTCTACCAACCTTGGATATCTAGAGCCTGAAAGTTCTGTTTGTCTTTCTTTGAAAATCAACTCAAGCTCAGATTGGATAAGGAGAGTCTCTAAACATCAATTATCAAGTCTTACGACATAACCCCAATTAGATTTATGTTTGGATTTTGACAAGGCCCTTCGAATACACGAATGTGCTTAGAAGTAAACACCAGTCCGTTGTAGCCTTGGCTGTGTGTTTGAAATAGTTGTCCCTAAGTTGTATGTTCAGGATAGAAGATGAACCTTTGCCTCAGTCTCAAGTCTCTGTCAGCCTCTAACAGGTTTTCTTATAGGACTGTAAGAATCCTGTAAGAAAACTGGTGTTGAGTTTTCAGCTCCAATTAACAAGGCCCAGTAAGAAAAGTGTCCACACAGCATGATACTGCCACAACAATACTGTTCAAGGCAAGATGCAGTGTTAGGATCCATGCCATCTATCCTGAAACATAGTGGTCTCCTTGTTCATCTGTCCCTTCTTGTTCCACATGTGTCTCTAACATGGCTTGTGGCAAACTGCATTTAGATTTCTTATGCCATTCTTTCAACACTGACTGTCTTCTTGCCACATTTCCACAAAGACCACATTTGTGTAGTCCACAACTAATAACTGACTTTCCATCCAATCCCTCCACCTGAGCTGAGAGTCTCTGCAGCTCCTCCAGAGTGACCACAAGCCTCTTGGCTGCTTCTTTATCAAGTCATCTTTATATGCATACTGTAATGGAAAATTTTATAATGTGCTTCTCACCACTCTTTTCTTTTAGATTATATGAACAGTCTTTTCATAAGATTGGTCAGCTGGCCTGACGCAGACATACTGTAGGGCCTACAGTGTCATAAAACAGCAGGGGATGGATCCTTGATGCTCGGGACTAATCTTTGTGTTACTATCCTGTGAGGCAAATGGCAAGAACATCTGTGCTGAGCTCCACAAAATCCTTGGTGCATAACAGTCCACAAATTCACATCTATAGTTCAATCAAACCTGTCTTCCCTTTATTTGGAAACACCCACAAACAGTGACAAACTAACAAAAGTATTTTAAGGTTTGTTCTCTGAGCTACAGGAAGCCAGTGTAAAGACTTCGAGACTCCGAGCAGCAGACCGGTGAAGACCCTGCTGCAGTAATCAATCAGACTAAAGATAAATGCGTGGACGAGTTTCTTAAGATCTTGCAGGGACATTTATCCTTCAATCCTGAAAATGAAACAAGGGTCTGAAATTAGCCCTTATCTTAAACTTTTTTTTTTTTTTACTTTTCTTTCCTATTTGGGAACCACTGTCCTAAACTTTCTTAATCCTATAAGCAAACAACCTTTTATGTTCAGTTTCTTTTTTTAGTAAAGTCTACATTATTTGAAATTTGCTTATCATTCATAATACGAGATACAAGTAATTACTCAGTAAGAAAAGATAATGACGGTCAGGTTAGAAACACTCACCTGAAGATTGCTGAAATGCTGCTACCCCGAGTGACGCCACATTTTCTGTGATTGGCTTCATCTTCTGATCACTTACATCGCTGGCAGAGTCGTCTTCTTGTTCATCATCACTTAACGAGGATGATGAATCAGTCACATCCTGATGAGGTTTCCCTTTAGACTTGCTAGCTTGCATCCTCTTCTGCTTTCTCACCACACCTTCCTCCTCTCTTCTCATGAGATGAGGCTTACCGATCGACCTCACCGTATTTAAGTGTTGTATTTCCTTCTGAGAGTCTTGATCATCACTTGAGGAATCTGTCCCGCTTTCATGTCGAGCTTTAGCTACTCTGCTGCCCGATTCCGATTCAGAGGAGCGGTCCAGCATCTTGCGTTTTCGCCGCAGCTTCTCTGGTGACATCGGGCTGTTCTTGGTGAGCCAAAACAGACATTTCTTGGCCACCTTGTCCGGTGCTGCTTGGCTTTCATCCTCATCGCTCTGAGGTTCATCTGAGCTCTGCGTCATCGCTGCCCGTTCAAGAAGGGCGGCAGGGACTTCATCCGAATCGGAATCGTCTCTTGACCTGCCCAAATTTTGCTCATCATTACCTTTGGTAGGTACTGTGTCGGGGGTCTCCTCAGGGTCAGAGTCACTCTCGCTGTCTCCTCCTGAAAGTGATGGTTTGATTATGATGTCACTTTGTCGCCGCAAAGGAGTTGTCTTCAAACGAGGGGATCGTCTGTTGCCTTGTTTCTCCTTTAGCAAGAGAGGTGTATTAGCGGTGTCAATGCTCATCTGTCTCTCATCTTCAGGACTTGCAACAGTCGTTTCCTCATCTTTTGGGACATCCCTTTCTTTAGATTTATTTTCCTCCTCTGGGAAGTTGTCCTCCAACTTTGGGACATCAGATGACTGTTTCTGCTCCACAGGTACAGGTGTAAGTTGCACAATTAGTTTTTTAGACATGTCAACCTCACTTGAAGATGACGTCAGGCCAATGTTTTGAGAACTTGAATCTAGTTCCTTCTCAGAGCAGTCATTTGTCAGGTCAATATATCCTTTGGAATCAGAGTCATTGTCTTCGAAGTGCTCAGCTGCCAGTTTCTGCAAGTTATTTAAGCATCTGTTATTAGACATATCCAGCTCATTGTCTGCATTTCTCATAAGACGATTACAATCACTGATGAGAATCCTTTCCCAGTTGCTCACTTCATCCAGGTCCCTAAATTCGTCCTTAAGGCTGTCCTCCAGTGCTGTGAGAGACTTTCGCAGGCCTTTAACTACGGCTAAAAAAGAGTTCAGATACACAGCACGGACAGTGGGCGTTTGCTTGTTTGTTGTTACCGTCTCAATAAAATTGATGAATGTTTGGTTTAAGGCGTTTGTTGAGTCTACCAGATGTTTTGTCTTTTTAGTAACATCTTTAGAAACTTGCAGATTGTTGTAGTTAAAGATCACATTTCCGTCCATGCCACTGTGATCCCATTTATCCAAAGGAATGTTCTGCGGCAAGCGTGGCGACAGTGTGTGGTACAGTTCAGACTTCTCTGGCTCTGCTCGGTTCCTCCTCCGCTGCTGAGACCACAGAGGCTCCACATTCTCCAGGACGGTGTCGCATGCCATCACCAGGTCAAAAAGGGGCTCTGGGCTACACACGTAGCAGTACCATTTGCTCTCCAAGATGCTAGACAGCTCCTTCCTTCCCAAATTTCTAAGAATGCATTTCTTGCAGAAAGCATTACTACAGTAGTCACAGCAGATTAAGTTGCCTCCTTCAGCACACCACCTGCATCAAAAATATAGGAGTCAAGGTAAGCAGCAGCTTATTGTGTTATGCTTGATATTTCAGCTGAAATAGATTATATACAGGAAATCTCACCTGCACTGCTCATCCATGCCATCTCCATCCTTACTGATATCATCGCTTGAGTAATAATTGTAGCATGCCTAATGAAACAAAACAAATTGTTAGTTTGAGCATGTTGTAGAATAAGGATAAAAAATGCTTCTAGAATTAATATCTGCACCCAACTAATCTAACAGCTGTTTTCAAACATGCTCAGACATTCATAACTTACATATTTATATCTCCCATGGGCTATATAAATGCTATTTTGTAAATCGGTCAAAGTTTCTTAGTACCATACCTCAAGAGAAAAAAAAAATATTTGTGGTACACCATTGTTGTTTAAATAGCCAAATTTTACTGACATGAAACGGCACAAAAGCACCTCAATCTCTTGATCTACAGCTAGATAAATATACTTTCTGCCCAACCTCAATATGCCAAACAAAGCACAAGTACTGACTATGAAACTGATGACATTCCAAGCTGCAGAACAGAAGAGTGCAACAGACTGTGAGGTCTTTGAATCATGGGGGGTTAATACAAATGCTCACATCACTGGTGAATTCAAGGCAAGGCAGGTTTATTCGTGTAGCAAAATGAAAAATGGGTAATTCAGAGTGCTTTACAAGAAAAGAAGACTAACTTGTTCCTTTGTGATGCAACTGCACCTACTTTTTGCTCAATTAGAAAATTTGTCAGTTTAAGTTTCCATAATAAACACGAGGACAGTTTTATGGAGAGCTGTTTCATTCAAAGTTCAATAAATAAATGAACACTGTTATCAATAAATGACTAATAAATATCCCAAATACATAAATGTCTCCATGAACTAAAAACAAAATATGAAAATTAAAATATTTTAATGGGGTGCTTAATTTGTCAATCACTGTTTATTTATGTGTTTATTTCAAGATTTATGTATTTATTTCATCATCTATTTATTTCATAGAGGTGTTTTATTTTGACACTTTTATTTTGTAAAACTACTTTATGTATTTCATGAATTTTTATGGTTCAGCTCCCTTTTTATTTCAGGCTCTTTATTTCAAGTCCTTATATTCAAATGAGAGGGGCGGTGTTTTTTCTGTGGACTGCGTCTGGTTAGAGTGAAGCTCTTGGCAGATTGAGTTCACATCTGTTTTGCACAAACTAGTCCTCCAGCTTTAACGACAAATAATAGCAAAGTGTTTCCTCTGCTGAGCCCTGATTGGTGCAACTAGCATCATGTCATGAATCAATTGGGTTCAAGAAATCCAGATGAAAAATTGCTTAGCGGGAATTGCAATACGGAGGACATTGGAAAAATTCCAAGATAATATGCTGAGGTTTGCTAATGAAACTGAGCAACATGATTTAACATCTGCTTCTATTTTGGCCGTTGTCGTGCCAAGGTAGTTATCCCCGACAGAATTAGCTTCCCCTGCGTTGATATGACAGGCCTTGCGTTCCCTTGAAAGCGAGGGAGTTAAGCTATGTTCATGTGCTCTTATTTTGAAATGTGTGCCACTTCCAGGGCAGCCATTGCTTGACCAGGTTGTGTTGATTTGAGTGGGAGAAAACCACACCTCCTCATTTGAATATAAGAACATTAAATAAAAAGAGCCTGAATAAAAGGAGTTAAAAAATTAAAGTCCATGAAATGCATAAAGTAGCTTTACAAAATAAGTGCCACAAAAACAATAATTATGAAATAAATAAACATGCAATAAATCCATAAATAAATAAAACTGTGATTGACAAAATTAGCTCCCTAATAAAAAGATTTTTTTGAATATTTATTTAGTTTTTATTTCATAGGGACATTTATTTATTTATTTGATAGAGTATTTATTGATAACAATTTATTTACTGATTTAATTTAGAACAAAAAACGGCTCTCCATACAAGTTAAGACCAGAAGATTCTGCTGAACCATGTAGATAATGCATCAAACTCAAGGCCCATGGGCCAAATACCGCCCGCCATAAAACATTTATTAATTGAACCTTCAAGATAGTAGTTAGAACTCAGACTTACCTTGCAAATAAGTACTTTCAGAACCGGATGTTGATAAAGGGAATCTCTCCGAAAGTGATTAACTTGTCGGCCACAAGCGGTACAACATACAATTCCCACATGCTGCCCTCCTGGGAAACAACAACTCTATCATTAGCAACAATGCTGTTATATAAACCATTTGTTGGATTATGGTTTTACTTGAAGACATGGCTGAATATTCAGAGCAACATTAATATGTTGGATGAGTTCTCTTAAACAAAATGATTTAAAAAAAAAAAAAAAAAAAAAAGTTGTTTTTATGCACAAAGTAAAATGAAAAATCCACTTTCCAATCAAACAAAATTCTTGTATAACGGCATAAAAAACTGCTATTTTAATTTCATTAACCGACTAAAGTCAAAAATTGGTTATTAATATTATTGCCTTTAATGATCATATAGATAAGAAAAATTTAACTCATGTAGCAGCTGACCTGAACGTTTCTTTGAAAACTCTTTCCGAAGTACTCCTGGCTTGCGACTACGAAATTCTGGACCTCTGAATTCATCTCTTCCGTTGTCCACTGGCTCAGGTCTCACCAGCACTGTACCTGTTATAACAAAAGAGATTAAATCCAATATATTTCTTAAAAACTGTCTATTAAACTTTTAATTAAAAATCTTGAATTTGAGAGGTAAACATTTTGGACAAGTTAATACACAATGTACTATTCACAATAACATAAATGTGTCAATATCTGCTTACTTGTGCATTGTTGAAAGTACATGTTTTTACTAACAAAGCAGAAGATGTTCAGCAGTCCAAAACTGTAACACCCACCTTTAGGCAATCTAGTAACATCAAGGTGGCCATTTGAGCTGACAGGTATCTCCAAGTCTTCACTTGCATTTGATTCTCCAGATTCATCCAGTCCGGAGTGCTTTACAACTACTGAAGGTTTTCTGAAAGATCAGTACATTTAAAAAAATACAAATTATGAAACTTTTATCATATCAAGGTTGAAATTAAAATATTTTGTAGAGTAGCAGAATTTTCCATTTGGGTGTTAAATCTAAACCCCTTATATTAACTTGACTGGTATAAATGAACATTAAACTCACCTTTTCGAATATCTAGTGTCCAGACCTGCCTGCAAAACAAGGTAAATTGTAGGTTTAATCTTAAGGAAATTATTTCTTCTTTAAGCCTATAAACAAGTTGCGTGTTTTTTAAGTTTACAAAAATATTGCAGAATTAAAACTCTAAATGCTATAATTTAAAGAAAAAATATTTATTTTAGCTCTAATATTAGCTAACATGCAGATTAGTCATTGTAACTAATACATCAAGGTACATTTGTTTAGGTGAAATAGAAAATGTAATCATGACATTTTGAGGCTTTTCACTTCAGATATATGTGACAATAATATAAATTACAAAACTCAAAATATTCCCCAAAAAACAAAAACTTACCTTACATTAAATATATTAGTTTGCTCCACAAATCTCATGAAGTTGTGAAACTGTGCTGTTTAGCAGTAAACGGTAATGACTGCATTTAATAATATAAGTTCAAAGAAGAAAAAGTGGAAACATAAAAAGAATAAACATTGCAAAGCTAAAAATCCTAATTGCAATGAACAGTTTTTGGCATTTGCAAATGCCATCGATTAAAATTTGTAGTTATTATCATAGGACCAGTAGGGACAAATGATCCTGACTGTTATCAGGATCGTTGGTTTTACCATGGTATGCAACACCCTAACTATTCAAAGCGGATTTACCTCTGTAGCATTATCCACTGTTGAGTTCTGCACAGAAAACCGTTTCTTTATCTGACCTGAAAACAAAAGATCAGTAATGTTTTAAAAGGATACAATTACAAAGTTTCCATTGCCTCTGAATCAGTTTATAAAAAACATGTACCATGAGATTCCTCTGATGTTGGTGTGCCATTGCTGTCCTCGATGCTGGAATGAGCCAAATATTCATGAAGCTTGTCGACCAATAAATTCAGCTTGTTGCTGGAGGTACTTCTGTAAAGTGGAAAACAGCACAGGTATAGTAAACAACCGCTTCATCTGGTTTAAAGTTAACATTTTTCCTATATTAGAAATATTGTTAAATACCAGTTATTGTAAGAGATTTATTATCTACAGAACTTTGAATTGTAACTTAACTGTTAGTGACAAATTCTAGATGTTTTTTGTCCCTTTAGATTAAAATCTTAAGATTATGTTTTAAAATATCGTCTTTCGTCATCACAGAGCAAATAATGAATGAAACCTGACAGCTCAGTCCCATTTTAAAGGATCCTCCAGAGAAAACTGAGGGACAACATTTTTCCTATTGCAGCCCACAATGCATGGCTTGTAACTGAAAATTTAGATAGATAGTCTGAAGGGATGCAAACAGACTTCAGTCACGTGTTTAAGAAATGGATACCACACATCGGTAAAAAAGAGGAATCAGAAGGCAAAGACTACAGTTGAGCATCAACTAAAGCATTTTTCTTATAACTCACAGCTCCATATATTTATTTGCTGTGGAGCTCCATAAAACAAAATTGCAATTGCAATATCAGTGTGGTAAATATCACAATCAGAAAGGATTGCTAGGATGCAATACTTGCCATGCATTTAAATTCTGGTAGAAGATAATGTTTACAATAATGTCCAGCCCTAACTGGGAACAATAAGCACTGATCGGCATGGGAATTTTCCAAGACTACATTGATTTGTGCTTTTCTTTGTGATTCAGATTTTGACAAATTGCAGTTTTTATTTACTAAGGGCCATAATATACTAAAAAGAAAAATATGTTTTGATGGTGATAGCAGGTTTTAATCCAATAGAAAGTGAAGGGATTACAAAACTACCCCCATTTACGCGTTAAAGCATATGTCTCTAAATCCCAAGAACTACATCAAAGTACATGTGTTTATAGACCCAAAATAGGAGTTTTTAGTTTTGATTAATTAATACAAAAAAAGAACAGATTTTTCAGTACAAGTTGCTGATCTAGGTCTGCACCATATAAGGAGACCATGCAATAGCCACATTATTGAGTCATATAAGTAACATTAAAACATTTTACTCATTCCTTTCTTTCTAATCCATTATTACAATGCTTCAACCACTCTTTGAGCTTCAGCATTTTGTTTATTACCTTGTGTCAGATCAGATGTGAGCATCTTCTACAGTAAGAATCCATTTAAAAGGCTTCCTTTGTTGTTAGCATCCAATGTGCAATTTCCTGACACTTGCGATGTAATAACCACAAAATCTCAGCTACTGGCCAGACAAAACTGATACTACAGAGGTTAGGTATCAAAAGGGAAACAAGGTGTTATGGAACCAGGAGCCAGAGCATGATTTGTTCAGGTAAAAGACTCGTGAGATGTTTAATATGACACCACTGGGGCTTGTCATTCATTTCAAAGTGTCACTATATATCCTGTAACCTATAACCCCTGGGTGCCCTGTAAGTTTAAGTGTTTGAGGCCTAAACACATGTATCAGTACAATGTGCAGAAACAACCATTCATGAAGCTTAAAGGCACACCAATATTAAATATTTCATTCAACAGAGTTCTTTGTGACATCAATATTGCATTCACTCATAGTGCAATAACAATATATTTGCTACATATTGTGCAGCCCTATGCGGAAAGCAATCAACATTTCCCATCTCTGCCCAACTGATTGATGCATCTCGAGTAAAAATCCCAAATCTGTTCACTTCAATGTCCTTCCAGTTAAATAATATCCACTATAAGCAATCATGACAACACTCCATATTTCCAAAAAGCTACAATAAATATATAATTTAAGTGAGTACAAAAGGATGAATATGTTTTTGGATCAACAACATAGCAGGTCCAAGCTCTGCTGAATAAAATCAGCTACTCATAAAATAACGCTCTGAAAAGCGCAAAGAATTTAAATTGTTCGCCTCTAAATGTTCCACAGTGATTATGATAACACAATATTTAGGTGACCAGAAGCTATTTATTGCTAATTTATAACCACGCTCAACTGATAAGCTGTTTTAATAAACTATCCTACACTACGTTATTCAGAATTTGTATTCACTGAACATCCATAGGCATCAAAATATCTAACTACAGAGCTTAGCTCAGTCGAAGGAAAAATTAGAATATATAGCACTAAACGTCTACAGACGTACCAAAATATGTGTGTGGCTAAATTTCTTCTCCATTAAAGCTATACGACTAGATGAGCTTAAATTATTTATTTTTATGGAATTTATGCTCCTCGTTAGCTTAGATTTTAGCTGATTCCGCTAGCAGTGAGCTAAGCTACTTTACTGTTACCCTTGCTAGCACCAAGAGGCGCCCCCATTTCAAACTTCAGTTATTACCTTAAAGCAGACATGTCGCAAAGCAGCAGAACAACAGAAGTCGTTCAAAAAAAAAATTCACATTGCTTTGGGGTTTTTTTTTTTTCACTAAATTGCTATGAAAAAACTGTGGCGCTAATTAGCCCTCAATGAGGCAGCAAAGGGGGGAAAAAAACATGTCTTGTTCTGGCATTTTTTTACGACGTTGAAATGTCGCCACCTTCCGTCGGGAGTAAGAATAACCTGATGCCCAACCTGAAAAGCTTTACGAAAGTGATGTAACAGTTTCATTTCTACCATTTGTCTAGACTGAGTGCATTAAAAAAAATGTTGGTAATATATGTTCATTTGTCAAAAAATTATTGAATTTAATAAGACAAGAACACAGTAAATTTTAGAAATTCACTGTGATTATTTAAGTTGGATTTTACCACTCAAGATTGATTTATTTTTAATATGGACTGTGAATGACAAATACCATAATGTAATAAAATAATTTGTTTTAAACGTGTGTTTGTGAAAATGCAAAAAGAGAGCATTATAAATAGTTTCTTGGCTTAAAGACCACCTTAGTTTGAGACAAAGAGACTGGCTAGAGTGGACCGAATTACTCTAAACAGTGATTATGGATGCTTTAAGACAGAATTCATAATTTATAGAACCTATTAATTTTTTCGTATTTCAATGTATTGGCTGTCAAAATAAAATTCCTTCTTTTCTAACGTTTCTCATAGGTTTTATGGAATTTTTTTTTGTGTGTGTGTTTTTTTCCTTAATCTGATCTATCAATTGAGTAGTCATGTTTGCTTGTGTGTGAGTTGGCAGAAGAAGGGACTCATCCAAGGCACTGTCCATGTAACAATGTACACTTGTACACTTATTACTGGTGTTGTATGTAGAAAGAAGTTGCAAAAATCTAGATCCTAAAAACATCACTGATATTTTTAGAAATTCACTGTTGTTGGGTTTTTTTGTTTGTTTGTCTGTTTTTGTTTGTTTGTTTGTTTGTTTGTTTGTTTTGTGACAGATAATTATGAAGTAGAAGGAAAAGAATTTTGAAATTTTAGGCATTTTTGGTATTCAGTCCTTATTTCTCTGCACCTAAATACAATACAGTCCATTCACCTAATTGGCAAATAAAGTCTATTTGAGTGTAACTTAATCTTGGTATATAGGTGTATTGCAATAAATTATAGCAGAATTGAAAAGTAAAGTCATTTCAGAAATTCAATTTAAAAAGTTGAACTCAAACAAGGAACAGGTACTGGAAAGCAAAACATTAAAAAAAAAACTTGGGGGAGATTTAAAAGGTGTAAACTATGCTTCAGTTTACTTTATTTTTATACCACCCTTTCACAACAAATCTCATTTCAAGGGACTGTACAAGAAAAAACAGGCCAAATTATTTACAGTTTTACAGACATACAGTGTAAATCAAGTCATATCAATACAAACAGATTTGATTCAGTGATACACAGTTCATTCTGATTGTAAATGCAATATAAACCAGTAAAATATAGATTGTAGGGAAGCCCAGCCAACTACATTTAGTCACTGCCCTTTTGCTTTAGGAAACATATCACTTTATGTTTAATGAATAGACATGTTTCACTTTTTGAATTGAACAAGTGAAATGAAATAACTTTTGGATTATATTCTAATGTATTTAGATGCACATGTAAATACAGCTGAAATGTTCTGACTGACATTTTTTTCTACAGACGGAATTAAATTTGCGTTAAAAGTTTTGGCCTCATTGGCCTTCCATATTTTGGTGAGGTGAGGTCACCATCAGGGCGGGGACAAAATTCCTGCTGTCTACTTTTGTCTCTACGTGGAGGAGGCAGGACTCCAAACTGGACGCTGTCTGGAATTTCAGGAGCACCAACATCGTGAGTACCAATTTTCTGGCGAAGTGTTCTTGACCAGTAACTTTTGACTGCTTTATTTTGTCTTTTCGGTGGCTATTTTTTCATGTCTGTTCTTACCGGAGACAGCCGCCATCCTCTGCATCACAATGATGGATTTCCAGGAATCAACGGGGATAGTTTCCTGCCTGTAAAACTTGCATGTCCGTCGCTAGCTGACTAGCTTTAGCTCCGCCGCTTGTTCATCATTATCACCGTCATCATCCATACGCAAATTTAACCCTAAAATAACAAAGGAGTGTAAATTCTCATTACTTATTTCCAAGTTGGTAACTTTTTAGAGGATCTAACTTAAACACATAGCAAAATGAACAACTGGACAGTGAACATAGGAGGAAATTTGTTTGTGCAACTTGCCTTTTTAAGATTTTACAAAATAATACTCGTGGTGGAGTTTGAAATATGTGTTTATAGTTTTAAAAATGTCACAGCTGTGGAGAAAAATGAGTCGGCTCAGCCACAGACTGACTGGAGGAAGCTGTATAGGTGGAGCCTGTACCATTCTGTCTGTATCATTGTGTTTTCTTTCAGCTTCCCACCACTTAGGCTGGTGTGTCATGTAATACAGACTTTTACTAAAGTTTGTGCTCTGTCTTCTCGCGATAACACAGCAAGTTTTCCAGCCAAGTTATTTTTTCTTTCTATTTAATTGGTTGAATCCACTCCCTTCTGAGTGATGCACTTATAAGTAGCAAAGGTTGGAATTTTGTTAAATTAAACGTATTTAGAATTAGGTTAAATATTTGAAAACTATGGAAACTTATTTTCTTTCTTTTTTTTTTTCTTTTTTTTTTAAGTGAACACTTGTCTGTGTAAACTTGTTTACTGCACTGAGTGATTCACCAGATTTTTCCTGAAGTCCATCTGGGGCCTACAGCTCACTTACATCTGGGATCCCACTTGTGGATCACTGGCTGGAACAAGGTTGAACAACAAGTCTTTTTGAGCCCCTCCACAAAACCCACATAGCACATCACTTGAGAAATATTATGACTTTACAAGGAGTGTGTTGTGAAAACAGTGCCTCAGCAGTGCACTCAATGGACTCTTAAGTAAGACTCTTAAGTTGTTTTCTGTTGAAGGTGTCTGCAGTGCAGACGTGTGTGTGTCACACACACATATATAAAAAACTGGGACTAAGTTTAGCTGTACTTGTCTCGAACCTTGCTGGTGTGGTCAGATTGCAAGTGAATGATCGCTTATGGTATGTCTGCTATGCTCCACAATAGGCTGAAACGCAAGTTTCCCTGTTGCTCACACAGTGTCTGTATTTTAAAGCCAGACCTTTATGAGTGTGATGTTATCACTGTAAAGACAAACCAGACAGTCAGGAAGGGGTGGCGAGGTGTAGTGAAAGGTTTGTTTCCACCGTTGCTCACACCCGTGTGTGCATGAACAGGTTGCTCAGCTTTCTGCATTGTCAGGTGTTTTCACCTTGTTGTTCAACACAATAGAAGTGATCAGCTTACATGTTTATAGGTATATTTTTAAATTAAAAACTGACTTAAGATCAAGTAAGCTGTATATGGTTTAATTTGAAGTTTTATTTAGTTTAGTTTTTTTTTTTTTTTTTTTTTTTTTTTTTTTTAATATGCTGCTTTTTACAGTAAACACATTTAAATTATTTTATTCTAAAACTGCACATACGTACAGCTATAAGTGAACAGGTATAGGTAGGGTTCTAGCTGTCTGATAACCTATAGTAAAAAAATCCTATGGTTTTACAAGATTTGCTGAAAAAACAAAACATATTTAACATTAATCTAATTGTGTATATTTTGAAAAAAAGAAGAGCTTTTCCTGTATTGCTAAAATAACACAGTGTATTAAGCATTAAAGTTATATTGTTATATTTTTCAACTATTGTTGTTTTAAGTAAATAGATTTGATCTAAAAATGTGTTCTGATCAACAGATGCAGTGTGTGGCTTGCCAAAGGCAGTTTTAAAACAGCGCTATCTTAATTAAAAGTAATGGGTGGGGCTCTTTTAGTTTTTACATAATGACTGTGTGTCTTGGAAGCAAGGGAAAGGGTTTTTTTTTTATCTTTTTTTTTTTTTTTTTTTTTTTTTTTTTTTAGCCAACTGAATGGTAGCGTCCATAAACGGGTGTGGGAGGAGCAGCGCTGTTTCGTACAGTCAGTGAAAACTCCCATCACTTTTTCACTAGAAACTGTAACCAGTTGGTCCCTTGGACCAATTTCATTTTTTGACCCTCACAGTTTTACTTTACCAGTGAATTAAGAATTAAGGTGTTGCACTATTAGCTTCAGCCGTATTGAGATAGGATCACAGGATAGGATCTGCTAGGTGAGGGATCTGCAACCTGCAGCTGCAGCTCCAGAGCCGAAAGCGTCTCTTTGGTTCTCTTAATATATCAAATGATGAAATATTGTCCTGTTTGTTTCATTTTTGTTTTTCTTTTTGTTCTCTGCCCCCACCACTGGGTAGAGCATTAACAGGTTATAGAAAAGTACTTTATATTGTTGTTTGTTAAAGCAAGGTCAACATTTCCCCCAATGTAGGTGCAAATTGACACGATTCATGCAAAACATCCTACTGCAAACTGCCTTTTATGTTTAGAAAACGAAAAAACCCCCAACGATTAAAGCTGCAAAGCAGCCAGCGCCCACATCAATACAGCAGTAACAGATTAAGATAAATAGGTGTTTGTTTTTTGTGTCAAACTTTATCTCCACTTGCTCAAAGAGTCCTCCAGAAACTGCTTGCACGACTTCACAGCAACCCGCACTGTCTGGTTACGCTGTATTTAAAGGATCATATTTTACAGTGCTTTTGTTGAGTAATGGCAAACATTTGTAGGTGTGGCTGCTTACCTGTGGCCAACCCGACTGATTCAGCGACATCTTTAGTAACCTGATTAATGACATTATCAAGTTGCTGTTTGGATTGTATGGATTCTTGTTTTAACACCTTTTGGCAGGACATGTTTTTGAGATGATTCATTACTTACAGTTCATTACTTATTCATTAATACACATCCATTCAGCGGTTCGTGGGTGTTAATGAGAGCAAGCGGTGGCAACAGGTGGAGCAAGCGTGTTGAGGGAGAGCTTTATTTGAATATTTCCATGATGTTTTATCCTTTATCTTTGCTTTATGGTATTACCCTTAACCCCTTACTGGTGTTTATTCCTGCAGCTGTACTTAGTGTCAGAGTTGTGTAAACTCCCCCCACGCACCGTTCGTTGTCATCCTCCCCTCCTCACCTGTCACACATCGGGCCTGTGCTTATCTCGTCCTCGGGCTTTGAAAGAGAAAAGGGGCTGGTGTGGCAGAGCGTTTGGTGACTTAGCTCGCTTCACATCTGCAGCCGATTGCGAGTCAGTTTTAAAAAAAGGCTTCCGTGTCCTCACAGACGCTGCAGGGTGTGTGCATATGAATGTAACCACACTTGGGTTGAAGGGTGCCCACTCTATTTGTGTGCCTCACATTTCCCACGTAAATGCGAATGAAACGCAGGCTGGGGCGGGGTGTGTGAGCCCTTCCCATTTAACTCCGCCATCTGGGAGCAGCCCTTTTGCTTTTTATTGGCTCCAGCAAGTGAATCAAAGGAGACTGTAAAGCACGTCGGTGTGCTGCTGCCTTCTTCTTTTTTTTTTTTTTGTCTCAGCAATTAAATACTGCTGTTTGGAGTGAAATATGGCAGTACGAAAAATAGTCCAGTGTAAACCAAACTAAAGAGAAGACCTGTTTAACAGCTGCTTTAAATCATATGACCTAAAGGACTGAAAGCAAGTGGATTTATTAAGTTTTTCTTAATTTTAGCAAGATAGATTGTTGTTATTTGCCATTAAAAAAAACACATAGCAGTATCATTTTTATCTACTTAATTCTTCTTTTGCAGGCATTTAAAGATTTATTTATTCGTTGTGCTTGTTTTGTTTGTAGTTTTTATCATTTTATTTATTTTTGATTAACTTATCTCCAGTATTTGCCTAGCAGACAGATAAAATGAAAGCGTTGTCAATTCAAGTTTACTAGACTGTTTACTGTTTTATTAAAGAGATTCAAAGATGAAAATGTTTGCACTTGAAATGCAAGTCATAAAAATCATATAATATCCACCCCCTCCAGATTTTGGTCAAATTTGCTTGTTTGTATTCTCAATAAAATGGTTTTATTTATTTATTTATTTATTTATTTTTTTTTTTTTTTTTTAAATGGTAAGCAATAATATAAATCTAGGTTTCATAGTGGCATTTTCTTGTAACGGCTTTTCTAGATGGCAATAGTTCACTTATTCCCAACAGGTGTTTTATTGTATTATGTATGATTACCAAATGAGAACAGCCTAAAAGCAGCTCATCCCAGTTAAGATGCGCATTCTAATAAGATGACCAATTTTGCCGAAATGACTTGCCAAAATATATTAAAGTGATTGGGTTGCTGGGAGCCACAGGTCCTGCACAAGCTATAAGCGCCTGAAGTCTTAGTTCTGAAGAGATGAAATAAAAATAAAACATGTAGTCAGTATGTTCCAGAACATGTTATTCTCTATTGAAATAAACAATAATTTGTCTTCAGTTCCTTTGAAGTAGTGATCCACCGAACAGAATGTTGTGAATGATTTCTGTTTTTTCTTTGGACATACTGTTTATGGTGGATTTCATTTTTAGAAACTATGACAACAGCATTTAAAAACATTTAAAAAAAATTTTTTTTTTCACTCTTTCCTGCTGTAATAATAATTTCTATTACCAGTTAGTACAGTTAACTAATCTAGGAGCCTTAACTCCTAGATTTCCAAAGACTGCCAACTTTCCAAATCTAGCTCGTTACACAGGTTGAAAGCGCTCAGGAACAACGGCACAACTTTGCACCCTTCCTGTTAACTGCTAAAAGTTTTACTCTCTCTTGATCTTTCACAACTTGAATGAAACTCCAGACATGTTTCCAAAGTGGCTTCCTTTTTTGTGCAGTCTCAATTGTGCTTTCTCTGTCTTCATTTCAAACTCCTGTGATACTGTGACTGGCTAGCTTAGTCTCTCAGTAACGGCGTCCCACCAAATAGTGCCTGATAGTGTGGCACCTATTTGTGGTGGTGATCAGAAAAAAGGTCAGATTTTTGAGTTTCCAGTCGGACTGTTAGTGGTCAGGGCAGATCAAGCTCTCAGTCAATTTCTTTGTCCATATCTAATCTAAATTGAGATTCCTATTTGCACTTCAGGCTTGCATTACTTTCTGGTTTAAATGCCAAAAGGTGTAAGAAATTTTTCTTTACCACTTCAGAAGATCATTTTAAGAATTCTCCGGACTAGCAGCTGTAAAACTGAAAAATATGTCACTCATTTACAGTTTTTTTTTTTTTTTATTATTATTTTACTAGGAATAAGTTTGTGGGGACAAATTAGCTTGATAGAAATTGTGAGCTATCATGATGACGACGCACTCTAGTTGATAATGGAAACACCAAAACCTGTCAGTACAGTAGTTCTGTGAACTATTTTTATCACTGCTGGTTGTGTGGGAGCATCATTAGTGGATACTGATATATTTGAAAATATGACTGAATGCACTTAGTTTGCAGTGTCGTGGTAGACTAGGGGGCAGAGCCCATCTCCAGCCGTCATGGGGCAAGAGCGGAGATACACTATTACATATCATCTTTTTTTTTTTATTTTGAGTACTGAAGGTATTTCTGATTGCAAACAGTGATTTAAAGGATCTGTGTATAGATTTGAACTAATCCTAGTTTGTCCAGATGGCAAAATAAAGAGCAAAATAGCCCTTTACACTGCAGAGTCAGATGCCAGCTTTGGCAATGGGTTATTTTATTTGTGGGGAGGTGACATCCTACAAAATGAATATTCTGTACCTGGACATCTATAATGACAGAAAATCTAAAAAAATAAAAATAAAAAAAAAATTAAAAAATGGTATAATTTAGGGTTAAATCTTTATCAGCCCACCCCTTAAAGTCATCTGTTGGCATACTTTCTGGCTTCTCCATTTAGGCAGGTGGTGAAGCATTTGGTTGATGAGAAGTTTCGTCCTCTTCACGCTCACCGTCCAGCTGTCAAAGAGAGACCAACTGTCTTTTGGACCCTGACACTCAGAACTCCTTCTCTGGTGTGGCACAGGATTTGTTACCGCAGTTTGTCCCCGGCGATTACAGACCCCCTATTCTTCTGCGCGGCCAGCGATTATGGCTCACATTTGTCCACTGCCATCTGTGCCCTTGCTCCATGTACTTAACCCCTGTTCTGTTTCCACCCTTGTCTCTGCTGAGGGTAGCAGCAGGACGAGGGACGGCGAGTGAGGTGAGGTAATGTTTTGTCAGCCTCCGCTTGTAGCCGGGCTGTCCTCACCAGACACTTTTTACATCCTTAAGGGAAAAAAAAAGTTAAATATAGCACCACTGGCATCGTCAATTTTCCTAATAGTTTAGTCAGGAGTTTGGCTTGCTTTAGAGTGGCTTTATAGGGAAAAGAAAAAAACAAACTTTTGTTGGTGTTGTGGTTGATTAAAGCTGCTAATCTCATGGGGCTTGGAATCGGTCTGCACTTTGTTTAATTCATTGCTTTGTTTTGTCTGTAGGAAAAGATTTATAGGAACTGAGTCACATCTCAGAGACCACATGGTTGTTGAATCATGTTTTTTTTTTTTTTTTTTTTTTTTTTTTTTTTGTTTGTTTTGTGTTTTTTTTTTTTTTTTTTTTTTTTTTTTTTTTTTTTTTTTTTTGGGACTACTATTGTTAGTTTCATTCAGAGGAGGATGCAGGGCTTTGTTCATTGTCAGCTTGCTCCTGATTTTCCTTCTGGAGCCAAAGGAACTTGCTTCATTCTTTCAAAAAAATGACCTCAAAATCCGATTGGTTAGGATTAAGTTGCAGAATTCCCAAATATGGTTTTGAAAATGTTGTCCGCTTAAAAGCTAGGCTTTGTGAAAGATTACTTGCTAAATTGCTGTAACAGCTAAATGGTTTCAGTCTGAATGATGTGGAGCCGTTCCATTCTGGAAAATGGTTCGATTCCTGTTTAGCTGGATATAAACTTCACCTTGTTCTCACCAGCGCTTGTTTTTAGGAGGAATGCTACCATTCCGGTTTGGCCACAGAGGTGGAGGCATACTCCCTCACGCTCTCACCTCTCAGTGAAGTGAAGCTCGATCTGCCCTGGCCTCGAGCATTCCTACGCCGCTACAGGAGGGGAAGAAAGGGCCGACCAAAAAAAAAAAAAAAAAAAAAAAAATCCCCCTTTTTTTTTTTTTTCCCTCTCTCTGGGATTTTCAGACGGTTACTTTGCCTCAGAGGAGGTCGGGAACACAGAGGTTTTTGTTCTGCTAAATAACTAGTTTTGTGGCCTGAGTCCTTGCATGTCAAAGCGTGTAACTTTCCTGGGTTAAAGGGCTTGGGAGTTGTTTTTTTTTTTTTTTTTTTTTTTTTTTTTTTCTGAATGTTATGTTGTGACGTTAAATTAAAAGCCGCTCTGATGGCTTTTAATTACAGCTGCTGAACACAAACGCTGACTTGTTTTGTAAGATAACTTCTTTTAATTTTTAATTATTATTATTATTTTTTTAAAAGGTTAGTTTTGTAAGATTTCTCCCAATGGAAAAAACCAGATTTATCAGAAAAATATCTGAAAGCTGTTCTGGCTTGGCTCTCCTGGCCGCGTTATCAGTGTTGGCTTGTACTGCACAATAGAGCAAACAGGAAATTACTCTGATTGGCTAAAACAAACATGCTTGGAAAAGGAAAAGAGCTGAAAGGAGTTGCTGATGTAATTAGCAGAGGTGGCTTGTTGCGGGGGGTGAAGGCTGTGCAAAACATAATATAATCTATCCTCCTGTTATTTTTGTTGATGACCCCGTTCTCTCCGCAGTCGCACCTTCCTCTGACTGGCCACGTCTGGTCACTCACAGAAACATGTCTGGAAAAATAACGAAAGAGGAGGAGGCGGAGATGAGGGAGATGTTTGAGAAAATCGGTGAGTAAAAGTCATACAGTGTTCCGTTACTGCTCCAACATATCGATGAATGCAGCTGTAATTGTGTGTTTGTTTTTTCCATTTGCTGGTCTGGGTTTGTTTGTTTTTAAAATAAATTTTTGCTTGAGCTACCTGCTTGGGAAGCTAGCCTGTGGGTGGCGCTCATTTAGTTTAGACCAGGGGTCCTCAAATACAGCCATCGAGGGCCGGTGTCCTGCAGCTTAGCTGTGTCTCGGCTTCAACACACCTAAATCAGATAATGAGGTCATTAGCAGGCCTCTGGAGAACTTGACTGCATACTGAGGAGGTGAGTCAGCCATTTGATTCAGGTGTGTTGGACCAGTGACTCATCTAAAAGTTTCAGGATACCAACCCTTGAGCGCTGGATTTGAGGACCGCTGGTTTAGACTGTTTGTGTTTTTTGGGGTTTTTTTTCTCTTCTAAGAATACAAATGTACATTAACTGCTGTGTTAGCCATTCTTGTAAGCAGGGAAAAGTTTGGTATCTTCCCTCCAGCCAGCTGACCAGCAGTGCACAGCAACATTTAGTGGAGGTGGAGCAGTTTCTCGATACTTGAAATAGCTGGAGAAAACTCCAGTCACCCCTGCACTTTTTCTGGCTATTTAATAAAATGACTAATGGACAGGATAATGCCATAATGAATAACGCTACGACTGAAGATTTGAGCAGTTTTGACACCAAAGTTATTGAAAATTTCAGGACACCTCGGCTTGGGCTTGAAATATACTCCAGCAGTAATATCATCAGGATCCTCTGCTTTTGGTTTTCTCTAGATCTGGACCACAACGGATATATTTCTGATTATGAGCTTGGTGAGCTTCTTAAAGATGCTGGCCACCCCCAACCAGGATACATGATCAGAGAAATCCTGCAGAAACTCGACCGTGACAGGGACAACAAGATCAGCTTTGATGAGTTTTTGTCGGTAAGTTAAGCAAAGCTTGTAGTGAATATCTTGACTCTGAATCTTCTTTTCTATTCTAAACTATGAATTAGTCGTCATCTCCTCTGTCTTAAAGGACCTCTGTGCAAAACAGAGGACTGGGGTAAAATGCCTTTTCAGGACAAAAACACACACAGACCTAAACATGCAAGAATGTGGAAGTAAAGGAACTTCTCTGTTTGCCAGGCTGATGACAGAGCAGTCAGTCACCGTGGTGACTTCTGGTGCGCACTTAACTTATGAGCCACAATCTCCTGATAAGGTGGTCTAATCAAAGTTGGGCCCAGTTATCGTACAGCTGATCAGTGGTGCTGTACCCGCAGACAAAGCCTTGCCAAAGCTTCTCTACCCACTGAACTTTACCGCATATTGTCTTGTTATAAACATAAACTTAACACAAAGTAAACACAAAATAAGTCATACTGCAACTTGGAAGTTGAATGAAAATTGTATACTTTTTTTTTTTTCTACAAATAAAATAAACAGGTGCACCTGTTTCCAACCATCTTTACCCTAACTTCAAATTAAATCCAGTACAACCAGTTTCCTTCAGAAGTCACCTAAATATTAAACACAGTTTGCCAGTGACTAAAATTAAACTTTTTTTTGCTGACACGCAGAAAGCTGTTTGTGGCAAAATCTAGTCCTGGAAATGAGCCTGTGGCAGCATCATTCTGTGGGGATGCTTTTCCTCCACCCGAACAGGGAAGCTGATTTGAGTTTGGAAGATTGGAGAGTAAGAGAGAGTGTAAAAAAAAAAAAAAAAAAAAAAAAATGAAGACTTTATACTGGGGCGGAGGACAATGATCCCAGATCCAAACATGGAGCTGCAGCTACAAGAATATGGTTTAGATTAAAGCATATTTATGTTTTAGAATGACTCAGAGTCCAGATCTAAATCTGATTTGAGGATGAATGGAAAAACTTGCTGTCCAATCTGAACATGAGCTGTTTTGCACAGATATTTCAGTCTCTGCATGTGTAAAGCTGGTAGATGCACACCCTTTGTGATTAAAATGCGAGTATAAATACTTCGGCGAACCACTGCATGTGTGATTCTGTGTGAGGGAAGTGAATCATAAGGCTTCGATAAAACGCTACAAAAGATGTTTTTACCCATCACAGTGCAAGTTAAATACATGTTAGATGATTGTTAGTGCCCAACTTGTCACCAATTCATACATTTAAGGAAAAAAAAAACATGGAAATTTTGCAGAACTTAGTGAAGCTTTCTCAACAGCACGTGGTGGAGGTTGTCTTGTGCTGACCTCTGTCACTTGGAATCCATAAGAAATACAAGTTGGCATCCTGCACCACTGTGTGCTCGTGGTAAAGCCTGCTGTGGCTTTTTAAACATTTTGAGTAATGCCAGACTGAATAGCTCATTGTGGTCACACCAACGCCTGTGGGGCTGAGCTCACCGATGCAGCACTGATAGCCTCAGCAGCAGGAAGTATCGTGCATGTTACTAGTTAACGCTTGCTATGAAAACGCCAAACATGGATTACAACTTCAGATGTTCTTAATGGTTTCCTTGGGTGTTGTTGAGAGACATTAAAGGTTTAGCTGTGTTGGAGAAATTAAAATCCCGATCGCTAAAAGATTATCGTCTTGATAATATGAATATTGCTCCTAAAATAAAACCCATTGTCGTTTGGCTACGTCACCACACCAGTTACGTTAATTAGTGGAACTGTGCTGCTCAGCTGTGCAGAATATTGACGGCTTTAATTATTTTCTGAAAGATTATCTTTATTAGCACAGGATGTTTCATTATTACCACAGTGAATTACTTTCCTGGTATATTATAAACAATATATTGGCCATCTCTTCTGTGAGTAACATATCCATTGCTTCTCACAAAAGTCGATGCATCATAAATTATTTTTACCTTCAATAGCATAGATTTGCTGATATCCAAACACTCATTCAATTTACCCGGCTTATGAAACAGGCTTTTTGACAAAATATTCAATAGGAGTGATCTGTCATAAAGAAAGCTTCTGTTATTCTGATCGTTTTTGGTTTACTTTTTGCAGCATTGCTGTAAATTTGTCCCTGAAGCCAGTCACATCCTAAATCTTGCATTTTTACTGCATGATTCTTGCATGCTCCCATTCAAGCCCTCATCAACTCATTTTTAGTTATTGGACTGATGCGATTCAATAAAACAGCATAAAGGAGCTTTCGTTTTAAGCGTCATACAGTTCTACACAGAAAGAGAGAGAGAGAGAGAGACCCCTGTTTTTTTTTTTTGTTTTTTTTTTGTTTTGTTTTGTTTTGTTTTTTTTTTTTGGGGGGGGGGGGTTTGTAGTCACAGCACCTGTCCTACTTTTGGGTTATTGCATTCAGAGATAATGTACACATGAGGGAACCTGAGGGCATTGTGCACATTCAGCACACCTGTCACTCAAGTGTGTAACAAAATGCATCACTTCAG
The DNA here is from genome assembly GCA_014839685.1 of Anableps anableps. Classification (NCBI taxonomy): domain Eukaryota; kingdom Metazoa; phylum Chordata; class Actinopteri; order Cyprinodontiformes; family Anablepidae; genus Anableps; species Anableps anableps. Next base: position 11,714,990 of record CM026078.1, on the reverse strand, counting down.
GCTTTAAATAGCTGCTGGATTATACCAAAACCATATTGTATGTCAGTAATGGGGAAAATTATTTACCCTGAGAGGCTACTGGATACTTGGTGGATCAGAGTTATTTATGTCAAAATGGAGGAAGCAAGCCCCTCACACCCCTCCCCCCAGACCAACTAGTATAAAGTAATTTTGATCTATTGCAGATTTTGTCTTTCAAGTTAGTGCTTGTTAACCTTTAATAAGTGAAACTGTAATTTAAAGTGAAACACATGTTGTACCTTTGGGTCATTTGCAAAACAAATTTAGCAACTCTGAGGGGGAAGAATCAAGAGAACTGATTAAATATTTATTAACGTATTTGAATCAGCTTGTGTTCCTTTAAAAACAACTGTAAGGAATTGAGTCACGCGATATTAGAATAACATGCAGTAGTAAAATTATAGCTAAATGTGGAAATCACGGTATCATTTGGGAAAAATCCAGATTTCCTCCAAATGATTTTCTTTTTCTGTTTCCAACACACTGTGTGACCTTTAGCCTTGTTTGCACAGTCATGTCTGTCTGATGTGGACATCTACTAAAATGACGCTGTAATCAGCCTTCTAAAACATATGGTGCCATGCAAAGTGTAAACTCATGACTAGGACTGTACAATATATTGCAAAATATACTGCCATTGCAATATCAATGTGTGCAATATTTACATAGCGAAGGACTGTTTGGAGCGAAATAATTATTGCCTAATATATTCCGAGTGTCCTGAACTTGCATTTTTCACCCTAATGTAATATTCAGCCAGTTGGACAGAGTCTTACAGCAGCCCTAACAACAAGAATAACTCTCAAATAGAGACAAAAACCACACTTGTAATATTCACAAAAAGAGGTAAGATCAGTGCAGGTTAACTGTCAACAAGAGGAGTGCAGCATAACCTGGGGTGCTGTTCAAGTCATCTGTTGAAAATTCCTGTGGTGTTGTTGTTTTTTGTTTTTTTTTTCATTTCGCAATATATATTGCAATGTTAGTAAAATCGCAATGTCAGTTTTGTTTTTGTTTTTTTTTCTAATATTGTGCTGCCTTACTCATGACACAGAAAATATTGGTCAACAATATTGGATTTCAGTGTTTTGCAATATTACATATTCAGCACACTGATATTGTGATGAGGATTTATTAGTGGGTCATTTAATGACAAATTTGATTTTCAGCAATGGGAGGTAATACAAGAACTGGTTTGGTTCAATTTAAAGGAGGTTAAGAAGTCTTATATAGATTCTACTTCTTCTGCACTAAAATCATCAACAATGTTGGTCAGTTTACAGCAAATATTAGAAGAAAAGGTGAGATTTTATAGTGTGTGTATATATATATATTTTTTTAATAGTACAATTAATATTAAATAATCTAACCATACTTGGAACTACCATTGATTTTAATATGTAATTTAATATTCCATTTTGTTTTTGTTTGACAATTTGACTGAATACTGATCTTCCTTTTAAATCAAGCACCTAATCAGTCATCTTCCGATGCAGATTTAAATTGAAAGAATTTGACTAACTTTTGTACATTCAAATATAGAGGAGAAATGTCTGTTTTATGTAGGATTGTAGAGACATTCTTGCTGATTTGTTTCTCCTTATTGCTTCAGATTGTCAAGGAGCTGAAGGGGAGTCAAGTTGCAAAAACCTTCCGCAAGGCCATTAACAGAAAAGAGGGCATCCTGGCTATTGGAGGGACGTCGGAGCTGTCAAGCGAAGGAACGCAACACTCGTACTCTGGTATGTGACTCTAATGTTTGTTGTGAGCTATTCACTTTGAACCTTCTGCTTTTCAGCTCCAGAGGAAGAAACCTATAGTGGCTAAGACGTACCTCTGCAGCGGGACATTGTGAATGATAAAGTGCAACTCAATTTAATTAATTTTAGTTTTGTTTTTTTATAGCAGCCATGCAGAGTTAATATTACACCATAGCACTTTACAAGTCAAGTCCAAAAATCAGTCCAGTTAATTATAATTAGGTCAGTTCACAAATTAATATTAAAATCAGTTACACCCAGTGCAGTTCAACCAATGCAGTATTGTCTTAGTTTATCACATAGTGTTAATTAGTGAAAAATTATGTAAGAAAGCCCAGCTGAGCTGTTAACGTTTTGCAGCAACCCCTCATTCAGAGCAAACATGTGGCGACAGTGGAAAGAAATGCTAATAAGTGGTTTGCGTGGGAAGTCGTTCCTGACAGTGTATATCTCATTAGATCAGTGGCACACATCCTGTGGTCAAATGTTTTCTTGTGAACAGATTCTTTTTGTCTTAGAATGCAAAAAGTGAAAAGAAATATAATGTCTGCGTGTACTACTGATGGGACTGAGCACTAAAACATGTAAAGCAGAGAGAACACTAAGTTTATGTCAGAAATAGCTTTATCAAAGTTACTTTCCAGCTGAGAGACGCAGCTAAACACAGAAGAACTGGGCCTGAAATATTTTTGATGGGAACAAAAAATAGATTAGAATTCAAAGTTGATGGTAGCAATAGCTACCATCTACCATGACTCAGTCTATGAAGACGTGCAACTAAACACAAAAGTCAGGGACTTTCTATGGGAAATAAAAGTGATTAACACAGAACTGACTGTCAGTGACTCTGTCCAGACACGACTAAATACAAAAGCAACGTTTGTGGCATCACAGGCTCCATCAACGGCACTTTCTAGGTGAGAGACGCAACTAAACACAGAAGCACTTGTCCAGATGTACCATCAATGGAAACAGAAAAATGGGGCAAAAACTAAGTTAATGGAAGCAATAATTGCAAATGATGCGTAAATGGAGATGTGAACGAGCAGAATCAGTAAAAAGTACCTGTTATTTTGATTTTAACAAATGCGCTACCCACATTCACTCTTACAGAGGAGGAGAGATACGCTTTTGTGAACTGGATCAACACAGCTCTGGAAAAGGATCCGGACTGTCAACATGTCCTGCCCATGGATCCCAACACAGACTCTCTGTTCACGACTGTGGGAGACGGCATTGTTCTCTGGTGAGTCCCCATCCCCTCTCTCATAACAACATAAGGTCCCCTGCACTCCTCTGCAACCTAACGTTGTGGTTCCACTCTGGGTAGATAATTATGTATAAAAAGACTATGGTATAATTGTAGTAATGCTACATGAATTTTTAAGAAATTCAGTTCAATTATTCTAAAGGTTATAAATATTATTAAAGATCTATTCTTGTTTTTCCAACATTAGAATGGCTTAAACACAAAAAAATTCAAACCAAATTGAAAATAGAGATATAAATGTGTCTTGATTATTGCGCTGCATGTACGGAACTCCAAAAAGGTCAAATTATCAGCTTCTTACCTGCAGTGGTAATATAATCAAAATGAAAATGTTCCAGACACATTCAACAACATTTGATCATTACAATTATAATTTGATTTGTCAACGAGTTCACAACTGTTGGAGAAAATAAGGGGTTGGTTGATCCCTAAAAATCTTGTGGGGTGTTTTTTTTTTTTTTTTTTCTTCTTCTTCTTTTAAACGATTAACATTTTATCAAATGGAGAGTCCAGCAAACTTATCCAAGTTATTTGTTATTTTCAAACAGCAAAATGATCAACCTGTCAGTGCCAGACACCATCGATGAGAGAACCATCAACAAGAAGAAGCTGACACCATTTACAACACAGGTCAGTTTGATTCGTTCTCGGCAGCATTGTGTTTGCCTCCTTTAAGTTTCCTGCAGGCCCTAAAACATCTGATGGAAACTTCTAGGAAAATCTGAACCTGGCTCTTAACTCTGCGTCTGCCATCGGCTGCCACGTGGTGAACATCGGTGCTTTGGACCTGAAAGAAGGGAAGCCCCATCTGGTGCTGGGCCTCCTGTGGCAGATCATCAAGATCGGCCTCTTTGCCGACATCGAGCTCAGCAGAAATGAAGGTATTGGGAGAGGTTACAATTACTTTAACACATGCTTAAGCCCCATCACCAGGGCTCACTGGTGTGTTGTCAAGTAGATTAACGGATGATTATCACCCTTCCACAGCGCTTGCGGCCTTGCTGAGAGACGGGGAAACCCTGGAGGACCTGATGAAGCTGTCGCCGGAGGAGCTGCTGTTGCGCTGGGCAAACTTTCATCTGGAGAACGCTGGCTGGCAGAAGATCAACAACTTCAGCTCAGACATCAAGGTGAGGCTGGAATAGAATCTAGTTTGATTTTTAAATGTTAAAATAAGAAAAAAGGAATTGCAATTTTTAAAGGAGAGGAGAGGATGTGGGATTTTTAAACCCATCATTAAACTGCACATGACCAGTAACTAAGTCCACCAACACAGCAGACACCAGCAAAGGTAGCTCGTATTTATGTTTATCCAACCTCACCCACATATCCACTTCAGCTGCTCCTAAAATTGGAATGAAGCCTTAATCTGATTTGGTGACAGAGTTCAACGTAATAATTACATTTAAAAAGAACCTTTTGTTCCTTTACCAACATGTTGTTTTTTGTTTTTTTAACTGAACAAGTTTAGTTACTGACCATATCTGAAGTGTTGTATTTGTTACTTAAGTAACAAATTATTATTTAGGTTTGGATTTTAATTGGGCCATTCTAACCCAGTGATATGCTTTGATCTGAACTATTCCATTGTTGCTCTGGCTGCACATTTAGGGTCTTTGTCCTGATGGAAGGTGAATCTCCGCCCCAGTCTCAGGTCTTCACAGCCTCTAACAGGTTTTCTTCCAGGATTGCTCTGTATTTAGCTCCATCAACTCTAACAGCTTCCTTGTCTCTGCTGAAGAAAAGCATCCCCACAGCATAATGTTGCCACCGCCTTGGTTCACAATGGGAATGGTTGTGCTCATGGTGAAGTGTCTTTATCTGACAGTGTTGCATGCTCTCCATAAGGTTCAGTTTTGATCTCCACCGCATCTTCTTCTTCATATGACACCCCCCCTGCACCCCTCCAATAAAAATGGGTCTTCTAACTCCTTTTATTCAACAGCTGCTTCCTTCTTACAACTTGGCATAGAGATCAAATTTGTGGAGTGCATGACTAATAGTTGCCTTGTTGACGGATTGAACAATACTCCATGAGATGTTCAGATCTTGGAATATTGTTTTATAACCTAACCCTGATTTAAACTTCAACACCACTTGAACCTTGTACTTTTCTGCTGTGTTCCTTGGTCTTTATGATGCTGATTGTTTGCTAATGTTAAAAAAAGACTTTAAAACTGTCTGAATGCAGTTGCTTGGACTGGAATTTATTTATGGGTTTCATAATAAAGGGGGCTAAATGCAAATGCTCTCCACACTTTTCAAATTTTTATCTGTCAAAGATTTTAAAAACTATGGATGTTTTTCCTTGATCACATAAAATCCCACTATGTGCTTGTAATGTAACAAAATGTTTGAAGGGTATGAATAGTTTTGCAAAGTTCTGCATTAGTTTGGCATGAGTCAAAAGAAGTCATAAGATGAATTTTGACTTTAGCGAATCATAAAGCAATTGCAAAGATGTGCTCAAAAATGCAGTTTTTTTTTCTTGTTTTTCTATATATAAAGAACCAAATAACTTTATCATATTTTTGTTTTTAGGACTCAAGGGCCTATTTCCACCTTCTGAATCAAATCTCCCCTAAAGGCACAGAGGAGGATCAGCCACGCATCGACATCAACATGGCAGGCTTCACTGTAAGCATATTGAGCTCCCACAGCTGGGTCTCTCCTCCACACGGTAGCAGCTGTGCTGTGATTCTGACCCGAACATGTGTGTGCCATCTGTGTGTGTTGATCAGGAGAAGGATGACTTGAAGAGGGCAGAAGCTATGCTGCAGCAGGCCGACAGGCTCGGCTGTCGACAGTTTGTCACCCCGGCTGACGTCGTCAGTGGGAACCCCAAACTCAACCTCGCCTTTGTAGCCAATCTTTTCAACAAATATCCAGCGCTGACCAAACCAGAGAACGAGGACATCGACTGGGGGCTCTTGGAGGGTGGGTATGAAAAGAAGTCCTCAGAGAATGAATTTATAAGGACCTCTAAAAGCTGTTTTTTAGGTTTCTACCTCAAGAGAATCAGATACCACGTTCTAGAATTTAAAAAAAAAAAAAAAAGCATCTACTCACTGGCTTTGATAGTTTTCATTGTATGTAACATAACTATTACCAATACACGACCAACATTCACCAACAAATCCCACAATCCTTCCCTGATTAGGTGAGACGAGAGAAGAGAGAACATTTAGAAACTGGATGAACTCCCTTGGAGTGAACCCCACTGTGAACCATCTGTATGTGTAAGTATGACCTAAAGGAAAATAAACCACAAACCACCTCTGAGGACTCTGACATTGGGGTGGTTTGGTGCTGCTCCTCTCCTTGTGATGTTGATGATCACCAAGCACATTGTTCTCCTGTATGTTGTAGAGATTTGCAGGATGCTATGGTCATCCTTCAGCTCTACGAGAGAATCAAAGTGGAGGTTGATTGGAACAACAAAGTCAACAAGCCACCTTATCCCAAACTGGGAACAAATATGAAAAAGGTAGTTTGGTGGACTCCTTTTGTTTTGGGTTTTTTTTTTTGGGGGGGGTGGCACTCTTGCTGTCTTGTGTTGACGCTTGTATTCTCTCCCCCTCAGTTGGAGAATTGTAACTATGCAGTGGAGCTGGGCAAAACAGCCAAGTTTTCTCTTGTTGGCATCGGCGGGCAGGACCTGAACGATGGCAATGCTACCCTGACTCTGGCACTGGTGTGGCAGCTCATGCGGAGGTAAGGCATCACAATGGCATTGTCACATTTTAGACCTGAATGAAGTGTAGGGGGAACAGTATCACTGTTTTGAAGTGTGTAGTAAGGTTGGTAATGCCAGTTTATAGTTGGCTAGGTGTGTATTGTTATCACCTGCTCCAACTTCAACTTGTTTTTGGCCTTACCCAGACTCCACCTCCTTAGTGGAGCCAGTTGCCCTCTTCTTCCTAACAGTATAGATCAACGTAAGGGAAAATCCCCAATTCAAATAATTTTCTGGATCAGGTTTTTAAATGTAGAGTTTCTCATTATTAGGTGAATGAAATTTTACTGACTTGAAAACAGACTTGAAGACTGAAAATTCATCTTTTCACAGCTGCTCAAAACACGTCCTGCACACCTGTGTATAGATGCGAACGGTTCATCTTAATCTCCCTACTTGCAAACAGAAGCAGATGTTTCTGAGATTCTGCTATAGACTTTTGCACAAAACAGATAGCGGAAGCAGCAGGCATGGTTTTCAAAATTAGGATTTATTATTACACTTATAAGGTAAAAATCGGAACATCGTGGGATCCGTTTGTGTTCAGCCTGCACTGCTGGTACGATCCTGACATTTGCGACAGTAATATGCACCCAGTGACATTGCAATGATTGTGATTCAACAGTGTGTAGTGTGTCTTTCGTCATGAATTATTTATGAGCTTTAACTTGGGTGACCTGTGGTTGTTTCGGTGAGTCCGATTCACCGACCGCCAACTTCGCTCCCTCACAACCAAAAACGACCTCCGACAAACATCAAGGCGTCTCTCTAAGTGTCTAGAAAAATCATTTACTATGACCACCGCTATGACGGATATCTGATGTTTGTTTTTTTTGCCCTCTGTAAATATGAAGAACTTCAAGGGGTATGAATATTTTTGCAAGGCACTGCACGAGGGTTTTTCTTTAACGTACAGTCATCAACCCATCTACCCTTTTTTTTTTTTTTTTTTTTTTTTTTAATCATTTTTGAAAGATCCTTGCACTGCTCTGCATGATGAATAGATTCCACTTGAGCAGCCTTAATGTTGTCGGGAGATGGACTCCACTGAATTTCTAAAATGCCCTCCATTAACACAGGCACAGCAACATTAGAAGCAGATCATCTTCAATCCTGAAGGCCCTACTGTTGGACATAAATGAGCTTGTAGAAAGAGGCCGATACCGTCAAGTAGGTTGAGTCCTGATCAATAAAGAAGCTCAAACCGGTGGCCCAAATCAAAATGGGGTCCACATTTTTATTAATTAAAGCAGACCCTGTGTCTTTGTTGTTTTTATCTCATACTTTTTCTGGTCATGGTCATAACAAATGTGGTGCTTCTTTACGCTTTTAGATACACATTGAACGTACTGGAGGAGCTTGGTGATGGAGAGAAAGTAAATGATGACATCATTGTAAACTGGGTGAACAAAACGTTGGCAGAGGCTGGAAAATCTACAAAGATTACAAGTTTTAAGGTAAATTTCCCTGGTTGTCTTGTATTGTTGTGGAAATAGTTGTGGTCCTTTTTGTTAGCTTTCGGGGAATTTTGTACTCCAGGAAGCGATCTCAAAAAATGTTGTTCAATCTGCTGCAATCTTTGTGTGCTGTGGAACTGTTGTTCAGGACAAGGAGATAAGCAGCAGTCTGGCGGTGTTGGAGCTGATTGACGCCATTCAGCCTGGGAGCATCAACTTTGAGCTGGTTAAAACCGGCAGACTCTCTGAAGACGACAAACTGGAGAATGCCAAGTAAGTGAAGTTGTGTTTAGATATGGGCTGATTACCCGTATCAGGAGTTATCAAGGTTTTAAAAAATTTAGGTTCCAAACATCTTAAATATTTTGTCCTACTGTTATGATAGTTTCATTTATCATTTAAAGAAATGTCAGAGAAGGTGCCAGAATGATCCGTTTTCTTCAGCTGTATGGGGCACCGAGTAAAGTTGCACTCACCCCTCCCCCACTTGTTGCTGTTAAGTGTCGGCCAGTGAAGATTTATCCCATAAAATACGTCCTTGTTGAGCTTCAGTTTCTCTGTAAAGAGCAGATCTGCTAAAAGGTTTTTATTCTGCGTAAAAGGCATATTTACTTAAAAATGACAGCTATATTTAGCAAGTGTTTGTTCTGCTTTTGCTCAAGTCTGTGTAACAAAATCAAATCAATAAATGTTTTGGATAACATTAATGTAGACAGAAAAAAATCATTGTCATTTAAGGAGCAGGAAGAGTAATTGCTTTTCTGACTTTAAATAAAAGCCGTTTTTACTCCCTAAATCTTTCAGATCATCAAACAAATATCAGGCAAAGATGTCCCCTAAATGCAGGTTTCAAATGATGTCTTTATATGAAGAGATCAAAGCTATCCAAACCAGCCTGGCTGTGTGTGACAAAGTAATTAACCCACCTTGCTCAATCATGAATGAACTGTGATTAAGCATTTAGCAGCTGAATTCAAGCAACACCTAGACCTGATCGCTTCCTGACCTGTAGAATCAAGACGTCACTGAAGCGGAACCTGTCTGACTAAATGAAGTAGGCAAAAATGTCAAGAGATCATGCTCCTATGTAAAGACATTCAAGAACAGATGAGAGATGAAGTAATTAACATCTATCAGTTCGGAAAGGGTTGGAAAGCAATTTCTAAGGCTTTGGGACTCCAGAGAACCCCGGTGAGAGTCAATATCCACAACTAGAGAAAACATGGAGCTGTGCAAAAATTATGCCAAGACCTCATCGATGACCAAGAGGTCACAAAATAACCTAGAACAACATCTAAAGTTTTGTACGCATCAGTTTGGGTGAGTGTTCATGATTCAGCAATAAAAAAAAAATAAAAAAAGAGGCTGGGGATAAAAGGAATCCATGGGAAAGTTCGGAGGAAAAACCCACTGCAGACTAAAAAGAACAAAAGAATGTCTTACGTTTGTCACCACATTTTGATAATCCCTACGACTTTTGGGGAAATATTCTATGGACTGATGAGACAGAGGAGGCTGAATTAAAACCAGTTCTGCAAAGAGGAGCATATCAAAATTCCTTCACAGTGATGTAAAAGACTGGTAGTTATTAAGTTTATGGGGAATTGCTTTTTAGGTTGGAACCTGGTTGATTTGGATTGCTTTTTTTTGTTCCCCAGTAATAAATAAAATCATCTTATGAAAACTATATTTTGTGCTTCCTCAGGTTATCTTGAGCTGATTTTAAAATGCGTTTCATGATCTGAAACATTGTCTATAAAGGGTCTTAAAAAGTTTTCCATTTAACTGACTAAAGCAACTAGATCATGTTATGCCTTTTTGTTTTTCATTGTGTTACAACCATGAAACTGTTTGTTTTTTTTTTTCCCCCCCAAGGTTGTCAAACCACGTCTGTCTCGTACCAGGCTAGTTATGTTAACAGTATGTGATCAGTTTAACGTAGTTCAACCCGTGTCCCCTCCAGATATGCCGTCTCTATGGCGAGGAAGATCGGAGCTCGTGTCTACGCCCTGCCTGAGGACCTGGTGGAGGTCAAGCCCAAAATGGTGATGACGGTCTTTGCTTGCTTGATGGGACGAGGGATGAAGCGCGCCTAAGCAAGCCGCTCGGATCACAGTGACACTTACACTTCCCCGAAAACAGTTAGCATTTCGAAAGAGCTTCCTCAATCGAAGAAATGAAGATTTGTTTTGGTTTTGTTTTTGCCATAAAATGAGTCATACACTTGCATGTACCCCCTACCTCTTCTCATAAACAGAGGTGTTTCCTGAAGGATCCTTTTTATTGAAGGTGGAGCTCCAGTAGGAAAATCTCCAGAGGCGACGCTTATCAACCTGTTACGCTCATTTATAAGAATGCTGTTTCTCCAATACAAATATGCATAATATACCAGCTGCAAGGTTGTTTACATATTTCTACCACGACTGATAAGTCAATTATCTCCTCGACCAAGCAACAGACATTCCTGAGTGCTATACCTTTGACTATATGCATCAGAAGGCCAAAAATAAGTCAGAGAGGTTTAAAGTTTGGGTGGAGCACACTTTGAAAAAAGATACCCAAACATGTTCTCTTACTTCATGAAGTGCGAGCATGTTTCAGTAGGTGACTCCACGGACGTCTACATATCAGAAAACAGAAGCCATAAGGTCAGTTTATGGTGATGACCTGTAGGATGTGCTGTTTGTATTGCCTCATAATTTTTTTTTGTTTTGTTTTGTTTGTTTGTTTTTGGGGATTATCGTGCAACATGCTGTAAATGCTGTCTTTAAGGGTGTCTGGTTTATGTTGCATTGGGATTTTTTTTTTTTTTTTTTTTTTTTTTTTTTTTTTAATTACTGTCCGCCCATTCAATGATGAGCAGGCTGACTTGACTCTCCTGGCTTTATGCTGTGCCTTCAACTATCAAATACAATTTGTATATGTGCTTTGAGGGTTTCTCTTTTTGTTTTCTGCTCATATTAAACATTACCAAATACAGTTACTTCATTCCAGGTAGCTCAATGATATGCTATGACAATGACCAGATTGAATTTGGTCTTTTGTTTGTCTACTCTCCCAAGTAAGTGCTTTACATGTAACAATAAACATGACTTTGAAAACAGCTGATATGTTTGGTCTTTGCTGTTTGTGAAGAAAGTGTTTCTTAAAGAAATTCTGTCTTTTGTAATGAAAATTTCATCTGTGGCAGAACTTTAAATTGCATTTAAAGTGAATCTTAGAGTTTATGTCTTTTCAAATTTTTTTTGATGAACAAATTTATATAATTTTTAATTTTTCTGGAACAGTAACAGCAAGCTCGCATATGTCACAAATGTCATGAAAGCAATACAAATAGATTGGACACAGTTTTTATGCATTTTCATGTGTGCATTTATGGAAAACAAAGTATACCCTCTTTCAAGTCTTTGAATACATTTGAACCCCAAATTGTGTACAGACCCATTCAATAAATTAGAATATTACTAAAAACTCCATTTATTTCAGGAAGTTTGTCACTAACCGAAAGACATTATTTAGATTGACACACAGATGGATGTTTGAAAGCCTTTATTTCTATTATAATTTTCCACTTAGTTAATGAAAACGTAACATTTAAAACTAGAATAATTCATCAGAACAATAAAATTATTTTTAATACAGAAATGTGGGCTTAATGAAAGGTATGTTTAATACCTGCTTAAAGGTGGTCAGTTTTTAAAAAGGTACTTTTAATCTGATGAACGAGACTTATCGGGACACGTATTCTAATTTATTGAATATGACTGTATACACCAGAGGATTTAAAAGTATTTTCTTTTAACCAAGAAGTTTGTTTCAAACTTTCCCCTCAAATGCGACACATCTGAAAAACAAATCTGTTAAAAGGAAAAATATGAAATCCATGTGTGTACACCCTTCAACACTTTCTTCCTCCACCTTTTTTATTGTTTTAGGATTCAGACCTCTCTGTCTTGCCACAGTTATCCAAATCCATCAGATTGTGAGGATATCTCTTGTCCAAAGCCCTCTATGCATGACTGAACGGATCTTCTTCCAGATTTAGTTCTTAACCTAAAATTTCCCCTCGTGAAGTCATTCTTTTGTTGATTTTGACATAAGCTTGGACTCAGAGTGATGCAGACGATTACAATCCCTCTTCAGCTTTCTAAAAGGATACTTAAGGGTTTGGGGTCTAACTTGACTGAATGTTAGAACTTCTCGTGCTCATCTGAAGCAAAGGAAATTTATTTTGGTGATGTGCTGTGTTTTTGGATGCCAGATTTTTCTTTTGGAAAAGCTGAGGATGGGTATCATCAAACCTTGTTTGATGGTCTGATATGAAATACCTCAACATTTGGCGGCTCTTTACACACTGAAGATCATGCTGTCGTTGCCGCGACTGGACAGAAAATGAACAAACTTAAATGCTTAGACTGATCAAATGTACTGGGGAATTGCAGCGGGAGCTATTTAAGTGTAACTTTTATGATTTAACTGTTAACCTTATTTTCCTTTTATTACTTCTCCTTCCCCTTATCTCAGTTTCTGTTGCTGTTCTTCCCTCTTTTTCATCGTAAAACCTGTCATCTGCCTGACAAAACAAACTGTGAAGAAGAGTAATTGTGTGTTTGATCTGCTGTCTCTCCCAGTACAACGGGGGATAGATGAGGCAGACGGTAGGTCACTGTTCACTGACTTGGATCTCAGATGCTTGTGAATCCTCTGGGCTTCGCTCCTTGTGAAGTCTTTCAAGGCTTTGATTACAGCTCAGGCTGCTGGCATCTGCCTTTGTGCTGTTTGATGAGGAGGCTGTCTCATGTGGCCTTCATCATCAGATGAGAGCATTTGGAGTAAAAGTTTAAATTTATTTGTCTGCTGAAGAAAAACTTTGTACATTATTTCTTGTTTAGGAAAACAATTTCAGTAAATTATATGTGGAAAAGCTCAGAAAAACTTATATATTCTTCCAACCATGAGCAGTGTTTAAACATCTGGCTACATTTTTGGGTGAAAACCACTTAACTTTAAATATTTTAGGGAATTCCCCAAATTAAAAACTTTCTACTAGATTGACTTCAAACTTGAGCTTTCACCACTTAAAATGATAACTTTTTATTAGTTTTTAATTCCTTTTGTCATTTAAAAAAAAATCCCCAATGTAACTTGGAATTATTTGCACGATGTGAAATCAGTCAACCTCTCTTAAAGGTAGTCCATCTCTGCACTAGACTGTTTGTGCATCACTTAAAGATCTTGAGCAAATAATTCTGTGAGGTTAGGAAAAGAAAAATAGGAATAAAAGAAGCACAGATCCAGATTTATTAAAAGTATATTGCTGAAGAAGGCTGAAGCTCTGTTAAGACGTGCAGAAGTAAAAAAATTGCCTGGAATATTTCCCTGAAGACTCCTCAAATCCAGATCTGACATCTGGGCTCTGTTACCATCTTGAATCAAAGAAAGCCCCACCCCTTCTTTTACCTCCTAACCTACCTGTATACTCTAACCAGAGGACGGGTGCAGCCACGTGCTCACATCTCTGAGGGGAACACCTTTCAAGCCTCATAGAGAATGCTTCAAAACACTTCTGACTGTGTTTTAGGATTTTGTTTTCATTTGCTCACAGCGTTGAGGATGGATCTATCAGAGGAGCCCTGCTCTGGGTGATGGGGTCATTAGGATTCTCCTGCTGTAACTAAAGGAAGCCTAAGGTAAGAGTCACTGTGTGTGTTAAAGGGGTTTCTCTCCATGCTTTACACTGTTTGATTATCTTAGTTATTTCCTGATAGTGAAGTTTTACTGAAGCTCCGTCATCATAAAAAAGGGTGTTACATAATTCTTAAATAATCAGAAAATATATTTGTTCCAACGGCACAAAAGGAAATATTTGAGCCATTTCAAGAAGCTCTATTTATGAGCAACTGCAATTAGTTCTTTCAAGCTGAGCTTGGTTGAGTGATAACTTTTGGTTGTTTAACCCGGCTGCCCCTGTGATGTAATGACACAAATGAGCCACAGTTTGCTCTCACTCAGCATGTTGGTTTCCTAAGTGATAAAGGCCCTGAGGGAGAGCTGCTGATGGGCTCGCTGAGCTGGAGAGGTTCAGTCTGACCGAAGCTGTGTTTTCGTTAATGATCTACCAATTAGTCACACAGTGGAAACAGTTGTCTAAACACCACCTCGTCTGTCTGTGCCGCAGGGTGGAACTGTGTTATGGGCCACACATGGAACTGGTAGGGGGAACACAGTTCATGGTGCTTTCACAGAGGTTGGTAGAGGCTTGGAAAACCTCACCTGAACTTCTCAAAAGGTTGAGTTCACAAAAGTTTTATTCTTCAAACTTTTCTTAGGGGCCAAAACTGTTAGTTCAATAAAACCTGCAGGTGCAGGCAAACCAGAGGTACACTTTGAATACTTTGCTTTAACAGTGTTATGCACAAGAGAACAATTGATTTGTTACTTTTGAACATTTGTCTTGTAAAGTGGCAAATTGTGAAAAACTGGGCTTTAAGTAAAATTTAAATAATTGTGATTCATAAATCCACATAAATGCATTCTATTAAGTTGTTTGAAAATCCAGAAAATTCCATATTATTATTAATAATAATAATAATAATAAAATAATAATAACAATAGTAATAATAATAAATTAAAAGCAAAAAAAATTTCACATCAGGTAAAAGAATTAATAAATAAATAAATAAATGTTATGATTGTAATTAGTAGTTTTTGTTGTATTAATCCTACACAAGTCATTTAAAATATGACAATTTGTTGTATTAATCTGACCCATAATAATAATAATAAGAAATAATAATAATAATATAATAATAATAATAATTAGTATCATTAAGGTTTTCTGGCATCCTAATGAGACATTATTCTACAAAATCACCACTAATTTCTAAAAACACAGAGGCAGATATTGCAAAATTTAAATTATGTCAAAGTAAATCAGTTAGTGACCAACTTAATTACTAGTTAACAATATAAAATAAATATACATAAATACCAGCAATATCATAATATCTTATAGTTCAATGGATGCATCAAACTAGGTAAGGTGAGGTAAGCTTTTTTTGTACCACACCATACAAGGTAATTCAAAGTGATCCACAAAAAAAAAAAAAAAAAAAACTTTCAGTCCTGACTTAACGGAACTAACATTTTCTCTGCTAGTCTGTTTTTTTTAGGAAGTTTAAAATACGAAAGAATACAAAAAAACAATCTGAGGCAGCACAATTTTTCCATGAGACCAACAAAGAATCTGGCTGTAAATTGCTCAGTTTCTGTTTTGTATATGCTTCCCTCACCACGACAACTGAGCCATCACCTGATGGATGCTGGTTAGGGACTGTAGATGGTCTCAGTCGGCCGCATCCCCTGACTATAACCTGACATTATGCACCATAAACACTTTCCTCTGCCACAACAGCTCTGTAGAGAAACACAGGGAACACTACTAATGACAGCATGGGTTGAATGGCATCAAGTGAGACTTTAATATTACTGTTTGTCCTCACTGACAGAACCCGAGAATGACGGGCCAGGTGCCAGAGAGAGATCGATCGCCCCACAACCTGTCAGTGAAGACCACTTTGGAGGAGGAGATCGAGAGGGCTGAAAGTAAACTTAGCAGGTAAGGAGAATTTTCTTTAAATAATGTCACTGGGATCCGTTTTATAAAGGCAGAGGAGAAAACAAGTTATTGCAAGAGATTTCTTTTTCTTTTTTGTTGTTTTTATCCCAGGGAACCATCCGTCTGCGATGACACATCCTCAGAGCTACAAAGAGTCGCCGCTCTTGACCCTGATGGACGCAGCTCAAGGAATTCTTTTCAAAGGAATGGGGCCATTTCAAGGTGAAACTGGAACATCCCAGCAATTACATGCTAGCATTCTTTACAAAGTTTCTGAACTGCTAGATATGAACATTTAAAGAATTTAGTCACTTACTTCAATACACTTGACAAATGAGCCAAATTTTTATAATCTGGCCACAATTTATCGAACGTTTCTGTGTAGAGATCATCTGTTACTCCACTCTGTAAATGCCTTTTATGTCTCTATGCTCCTCTGGAAGATAGGGATTTAGCACAAATGGCAATTTCTGTGTTATTTTTATGATTTGCATCTGACATATGTTCATAACAAGCTTAACAGGGATTTTATGTTTTGCACATGTCTTAGACTGGTGAAACTGGTGGTGAGGCTGAGGGAATGGGCACATAGGAGCCTGCTGGAGGAGGAGGAACGGCCAGACTCCTTCCTGGAGCGCTTTCGTGGCCCTGAGTTGAGAACAGCCCCCAGTTGCAACAGCATCACCCAACCAGATGCCAATGGCAACAATACCAAAGGGATCTTAAGGTATTCCTGACTGGGTTAGGGTTGAAATTTCTAATTAGGTCAGAAGACATCCTGTTCTATCTATTCTGTTGTTTTAAGGTTTTAACTTAAGGCATTGTGTTAAGAGACAGCTTTGTAAGATAGTGTTCTGTAACTCAATGCTACACAACTTTCTGAGATTTCCTTGGAAATTTCTATCAGAATTTGACTAAACTATCATTTGTCTGTTTGCAATCTCCTCATACTTGCAGGAAGAGGTGGGAATTGTTCATTGTCTCACCATCTGATGATGCGTACTACCGTTGGCTGTTTGTCATTGCTATTGCAGTGCTCTACAACTGGTTCCTTGTCATTGCAAGGTATTATAATTCCCACAGTCAACTACCTCCAGCCCTGCAGATGGATAACAGATGCAGTGATCTGCACAATCCACCAATTTGACTAGAGCACTAAATCATTTGAGCCTTTTTATGTTCCCAGGGCATGCTTTGACAAACTGCAGGTGAGTATTTACATCTGCTGGCTGGTGTTGGACTACCTCTCAGATACCGTCTACATACTGGACAGTTTTGTCCGTCTACGGACAGGTAAGCTATTAAAAAACACGCCTTCTCACAGTTTAAGCCACATACAGACAAGCACAGAGTATTCTCTTGGCAGGACTTTTGTTACTTGGCTAGACACTCATTCTCTAAATTGCTCCAGTTTAACAGATGTAAAAGGTGTTTGAGTTAGAGCTTGGCTTTTATATCTGTTTAATTAAATCTTGGTGTAGTATTTTTAACCAAAATGAACATATAGACCTGCTTACACATTTCAAACTGAATCCAATGAGTTTTGAAACATCTTCAAAACAAAACAATCTATATATATTGTTGGGTTTTTTTTTTTTGTTTTTTTTTTACATTTTAACAAATGCAAAGTAAGTTACTATTTTGTAATGAAATGAAAGGTATGCTGTTTGATTTTTTTTTAACTTTAAAAGGTTTTTTAGAACAACCTGTTAGAGGAAAAAAAACAAAAAGATGCTAAAATAAACAGATGAACAGAATTTCTATTTGAGATAGCCTCTGACATCATCATAGAAAGTGTACCAGAATATATTCTGGAACAGTGAAAGCATTTTTTACACAGTAGTTAAACTTTGGATGAATCAGGTGTTGGCTCCAGGTCAGTTTTTCAATCTGCCTCTTTTTACCACGCTTTCATTCCCATATGTTGCTGTTTCGTTCCAACCTACTTTCTTTTTGTACCTGTAAACAAATTGTTTCTTAACCATCAATAAAGCACTATGCATCAGTTCATTTCTATTCCTCGTTAAGAATGTTAATGAATTATGGCAATAAATTATCATTAAAAAAGCTCAAATCTCACAAACTAATTTCCAAACCGATAACTATGGCTAGGTTGTAGAATATTACCTTTGCTCAGCAGTTGACAAAGTGGGTACAAAATATTCCACTGCAGATCATTCTTTTTTGTAATCAAAAACTCTGGGTACAAAAAGATAAAAACTGCAAAACTACAAAATTGAGAAAGGGTGAAAATAAACAACAACCAGCAACTATCACATCAGACGAAAACTTCCAAGGCCAGACCAACAGAGCTAATCTGGATAATCAAATTCCTAATGAATTAAAAACTACTGTTTGAGTGGAGAAAAGGCTCTTTTGTTGTTTTTCTGGCACTGATGTTGTTATAATTATTGTTTAAGCAGCTTTTATCCTCATAAATGAAAGCTAGCATTGTTCACTACTGATTTATCTGAAACCCAATATGCAATGTCAATTTGATCTGATCTCTAAGCAATTGCAGTAAATTGAACAAGATGGAGTATAAAAACATAACAATGGATTTTGCAAGATTCTAGCAGCTTTATGCAGTAAACAAACACTGCAAAATCAATTTCTGTTTCTCTAGAGGTTTGTTGTTGCGATATCTAATAAACTATACTACCACAAATCAGACTTTCCCTAGCTGGAAAAAATGTGAAGATTGAGACAAAAATCTAACTAAATTTCCTCTCCATTTATGTTATTTCAGGTTTTCTGGAACAAGGCCTCCTGGTGAAGGACCATGCCAAGCTAAGAGACAGCTATATTCGAACATTACAGTTCAAGCTGGATGTGGTGTCCATCCTGCCCACTGATCTAGTCTACATTTACACTGGTATCCACACTCCTCAGCTCCGATTCAATCGCCTGCTGCGCTTCCCTCGCATGTTTGAATTCTTTGACCGGACAGAGACACGCACCAACTACCCCAACATCTTCCGGATCTGCAATTTGGTGCTCTACATCCTGGTCATCATTCACTGGAATGCCTGCATCTATTACGCTATATCCAAGTCTTTAGGGTTTGGCTCAGACACATGGGTCTTTCCAAACATCTCAAAACCGGAGTACTCCTCCTTAACAAGAAGCTATGTCTACTGTTTGTACTGGTCAACACTCACTCTTACCACCATTGGAGAAATGCCTGCACCTGTGCGAGACGAGGAGTACTTGTTTGTGGTCTTTGACTTCCTTGTTGGAGTTCTGATTTTTGCTACAATTGTGGGAAATGTAGGCTCTATGATAGCCAACATGAACGCTACCCGGGCCGAGTTTCAGGCTCGAATTGACGCTATCAAACATTACATGCACTTCCGCAAGGTCAGCAGAGAACTGGAGACGCGCGTCATCAAGTGGTTCGACTACCTGTGGACCAACAAAAAAGCTGTAGATGAGCAGGAGGTGCTAAAGAACCTGCCCAACAAACTGCGTGCAGAGATTGCTATCAACGTACACCTTGAGACTCTAAAGAAAGTACGCATTTTTCAAGACTGTGAGGCTGGATTGCTTGTGGAGCTTGTGCTCAAACTACGTCCGCAGGTTTTTAGTCCAGGTGACTACATCTGCAGGAAAGGAGACATTGGTAAGGAGATGTATATCATTAAGGAGGGGAAGCTGGCAGTAGTAGCTGATGATGGGGTCACGCAGTATGCTCTCCTCACTGCTGGAAGCTGCTTTGGGGAGATTAGCATTTTGAACATAAGAGGAAGTAAAATGGGGAATCGTCGAACTGCCAATATCCGAAGCTTGGGATACTCTGACCTCTTCTGCCTGTCTAAGGATGACTTAATGGAGGCAGTGACTGAGTATCCAGATGCTAAAACAGTGCTAGAGGACAGGGGTAGGGAGATCCTTAAGAAGGAAGGGCTTCTTGATGAGAATGCGGAGAGGGGTGGGCTACAGAAGGAGGACGCAGAAGAGAAGGTGGAAAGACTGGAGTCCTCTCTGGACACCCTACAGACTCGTTTTGCCCGCCTGCTGACTGAATACACAGACACTCAGCAGCGGCTAAAGCAGCGCATCACTCTGCTGGAGCGGAACCTGAACCAAACTGACTGTGGTGCAGAAGCAAACGATGACACAGATGCCACCACACAAATAGCCAGTGGAAATGACCCTGGTGGTTTTGGCAGTACAAATGGGTCACCACATCGAAATGATGTTCAGACCCAGGACAGAAACAGCCAAACATTACAACACTGACACTTTCAACATCAGACTTCAGCCATTCATTCATCCATTCACTGTCCCTTCTATGCAGAGTCATAGGGGGATGGAGCCTGTCTCCAGGGGTCAGTGGTGGAAAGGCAGAGTACACCCTGGATAGGTCACCAGTCCATCAAAGGGCAGCATAGAGACACACATGTGACAAATAACCATGCACATACTCACATCAGGGTAATTTAAAGTGGCAAATTAAGCTATAATATATGTTTCTGGACTGTGGGAGGAAGCCAGAACATCTTTACACACCATTGCACTTTCACTGTTTTTTGGGGGGGTGGGTGGAGGTGGTGTTTTTTTTTTTTGTTTGTTTGTTTGTTTGTTTGATTTTTTGCAGTTTATAGATTAAAGAAATATCTGGATTTCAGTTAACATGAAAACAAAATACAGAATACCAGAACCCAGCTAACTTTGAGTTGTCATACAAACCAACAGCCAAAAGCTGAATGCATGTGCAAAGGTTGACTTCAAGTTTCAACCATGTTCAAGCTCAATAAATGTTACAGAATATATATCATCAATGCAGAGAAAACAACATACTACAATACCCAAAAAATCACAAATAAGGTTTGGACTTGGTTTAAATAGAGACCTATGTTAGATTACAAGATTCTCTGGGATTTCTTTATATCTGTCTTAGGATCACCTGTGAATATTATGCTTGCTTGCATCAACAGAGACATTCAGTTCCCTCTACATGTCATCTATTATGCTCTGGTACTGTTCAAATGAACTCTTGCTGCTACTCCAGGGACATAAAGGTCTAAGGAGATATTGTGCATGGTGATCAGTTGTCACACACAAACAATTAGTTTCCAGTGCCCTCATTTTCTAAGGTACTGTACCTTGCAAAAGAATTCATAGCCTTCAACGTTTTCACATTTTATCAAGTTACAATCTCAAAATGTATTTTTAATGGGGTTTTATGTAACAGACCAACACAAAGGGAGGGATGATTGTGAAGCAGAAGGACTTTTTTTGCAAAGGGAAATTTGAAAAGTGTGGTGTATTCACCCCCCTTACTCTGATACCCCTAAATAAAGAGTAGTGCCTTCAGAGGTTACCCAACTAGTAAATATAGTCCACTTGTATGGAAAAACTACCCTTTCCACTGTGAAATAGGGTGGGGGAAGGATCATGCTGTGGAGATTCTAATCTTTAGCAGGGACAGGGAGGTTGGTCTGAGTTGATGGGAGCGTGGATGAGACTAAATAAAAGGGAATAGTGGAAGAAAACCTTTGTGGGGGGTTTCAAAAGAGTTTAGATTTGTGGGAGGTTTAACTTTTAGAAGACGCCGACTCTAAAAATACAGTCAGATCAATGAAACAGTTTAAATCAAAGCATATTCATGTATTATGAATGCAGCTGTACTTAAAAGTTGGTTCTACAAAGTATTGAATCAGGAACATTGAATTCAAATTTTTGTTATAAAAATTTAAAACTATAGTTTTTTTCTTTCCAGTTTACAAATATGCACTGTTTTGTGTTGGGCTATCACATAAAATCCTAATAAAATACACTGAAGTTTGTAGTTGTAACGCAACAAAAGGTTTATTAATACCTTTGAAAGGCGCTGTAAATCTTTATCAGTGATGATTAACAAATGTTTTGTCAATATTTTGGCTGTTTCCTTTACTCTTCCATTTACAAAGCTTGTGCCATGAAAATTGCTTTTTGCTGAAAAAGCAAACTTTTTCTTTTCACATTTTTTTCATCTTCAGGTAAAAACTGCATATTGATTACTTGCAAAAGTTTTGTATTCTGCCGTATACTTTACACGCTAACCCAACAATTGTGGAAATGGGGTTATACAATTAAGGTCCTATACTAACCTATTTATTTTGAGCAAAGTTACTCTTTGAAGTAAAAGGCCGGGGATTTTCCAGTTTTTCAGTCTTTGCATTCCAGGACACACATGAGCAGTGTTGATAAGAGAAGCTGGAACAATGGCTCAGCAGCAAAGCTGGTAACAATAAAGAGGCAGAAGCTATTGAATCTGCACCCTGCCAGAAAGGCTCTGATGATATCAAGCATCTTGAATCAATCTTCACTAAGCTACAGCATGTTAAAGAAAGGTTGTCAAATACCAAAATATTTCCATCTTGGGCAATCAATCAACAGATATTTACGATGAAGAACTAAATTATTAACAGTACAAAGCGACATGCAAAGGATTTTTTTCATTGTTTTGCTTTTCCTGTTTGTATCGCCACCACTGTTAAACAGTTGTTTTTTTAAAATAAACTTTAAAAACCTATTTCTTGCATTAAAGTTCTCTTCAAGATGTTGAACTTGTTTGAAGGGTTCCTTTAAATATACATCTACATAGCTTTTCAGAGAAAAGTTAATGCTAAAGTTAATTTTTACTCAGCTAAAAAGCAAGCAAGGAGAGGTCAGGGTGTAATAAAAATAAACAATCTATTCTCTCTGTTTAGTAAGTCTGTTAATGTCACTGCAACAGCCTGTAGCCTGCTTGTTTTTGTAAATTGCTGGAATTGTTCTGTGCTGGTCCAGTTTGGAATATGAGTTGTTTTAATTAATCATTTACCATTATCAGTGCGTGAATGTATGGGTGAATGACTGAATGTAGTGTAAAGCACTTCGGGGTCTTCTGAACTTGATAAAAGTGCTATACAAGTACAGACTATTGAGGTCCATAACTTAATATTACTTCCAGTCAGAAAAATAAGTTATTTTAAGCTTTAATCTGGCAGGGGTATAATTTTGGACCAAAAAACCCCCACCAAATTTGCAAAAGTACAAAATTGCAAGGGGAAAGTTGGTCAAAATTACTTGCAAGAGTCAAATTTCCCAAGCACACTGAACCAAAATATTAATAAAAAGTGAATATGCACCAGTATCATACATAAGTTTAAAGATGGGGTTTAATTATGCCTCCTGTTTTTTTTAAATTAGAAATTCATATTTTCAGATCACATTTGGAATAAATAAATATCTGTACCCGAGAAGTCAGAAATCAAAGTTGGAAAGTCAGATTCTTACCGGCCCTGAACTCAAAATCCAGTATGACGGCATGTAAAACTTTGTGATAACAGCAGCAAGAAACAAAAACAAAAAGTTAGTACTTCTAATGATTTGTTTCTAATCAAATCACCTCACACACTCAGTGATTGTATTGCTGCTGTTTTTGAAGTCAGAACTCCAGAGATAAACATTACTAGCTTGTAGTGCTAACGGTAGCTCGCATTTTCACTGGTAGTATCATTTAGGAACTGGAACACCACTAAGTTTATTCCCATTCCCAGATCTAAAATCCTGTCTTCAGGGGAACTGTAATGCTGCAGACATTGTAGCACTGGTTCCAAGTTCACTATCATCAGCTTCAGTTCATAGTGGGAGTTCCCTACGTTATTCCCACCCCATATGTAATTTCCCTCCAGGGGGACTAATAAAGGTATTCTATGTAATTTGAGAAGTTTCTGATTAATCAAAGATGAATGTGGTTAAACAACGTAAATTTTTCATATTTATCTTTTTAAAAAAAGTTTCATATTATGGAGAGAGAAGATGCTGAGACTTCAGAGCTTACTTTACCAAGTGAAATAAAGTGTTACAGAATGGGGAGTTCGAGCTGAATTTAAAGTAAAGTCACGTGACATGAGTACCGATGCTTCAGAGTTTGGCATAAAGGCTGCAATATTTCCTGCAACTACTAGGTGGCAACTGAGTTTAAAGGGTTTGCAACCTTGGCACAATCCACAGAATGCTACGAAGGCTTTATGAAGCTTCATCAGCACACCATTAGTTTACGCCGACATTAATCAAGTGCGATTAAAGGGAGCTAATGTACCAGCAGTGGTACTTATACCCAAGTTTAAGAACTGTGTCTTCACCATAATCTATGCACACAGATGAAAAACTGAGGGGGAATAATGGTAAATTTGTGTACATCACTTTGAGAGTCTTTTGAACCTCCAGGAAGGTCTTTAACTCACAGAGGCCCTCTGATTCGATCATTGCAACTCTTACAAGCAGTTCATTATGAAAGCCTCACTGATCATCCAGACTGGTCTTGTTAACTGTGATTTCTTGATTATTTCAAGCACATACACAAAACTGCTTCCTGAAAACGCTAGGCTATCCTCTTACAGTCGCCTCAAGCGTGGGTATCAGTTTACTTTTGAGAGAGCTGAACAGCTGCTCAGCTAGATCTGTATGACTTGAGTCTTTTCAAACAACGGCAAACTACAGGCTAATTAAAACGCATATATAAGGCTAAGGCAGTCTGCAGAGCAGCTTGCTTAAATTAAAAGTATGTTACAATTATACTTTATAACAAAAAAAACCCCCAAAAAAACCAAACAGAAGTTTTAAAGTGCAACTAATCAACATTTGTTAAAAGCAATCTAGTGTTTTCTGGGTTGTCCAAAGCAAAATCTTTGATTAAATGTGTGTAATTAGTGTTTTGAGCCTCTAAAAGGCTCATCTATCTTCCCCAACATTGCTGTCGAGCCACATGAAAGGTTCAACATATCACGTGTACAGGACAACTGGTGCAGGGTGCTGAGTGAACTCTGAATGGATACCACACTAACAAATACACATATTCCAGTTTTTTCAAACAGAATAATAAAAAAAGCAGATACACAAAACCAGGTTTCTAAATATAACTATATTTTTTTTTTTTTTTGTGACAGTTTAAAAACCGCAGTTGAAAAATCAAACAGTGTCACTGGGATACACTGCAGTGACTATATAAATCCAATGGATACAACAAAGAGTGACAAGAAAGGCAGCCTTCATGGTAAACACATTTTTAACTGCTTAATGTGTCAACTAAGCATAAATATTCCATCAGAATGTATCACTGTTCAAGATACTTCTGATCTCTGTAGAAATTAGAAAAAAAAAAAAAAAAAAAAGATTCTCCCAGAATGACTGTTGATTGAATGTAAAGATAGAGCAGAAATGATGCCGGGCTGTTTATATCTATCAGAGCTTTGAGGCTGCAACATGCTATCTGCGCTCTGTGCATTGATTGGCTGAGAGTATCCACTGGGAATTAAGCGTGGGCTAACGCATTCGCATGTGCAGGCTGTGCTTGGGTCCGTCCACCCGCTCCAACTTCTCAAAGTGTTTCCTCGCGTTTCGGATATTGATGAGAGTGGCTGCAGATGCTGAAAAACATTTTCAAAAAACAGATATTAAACATCATGTCATATTTTTACAGTGGCTGTAAGTGGGATGAATATTGCAAAAGTGTCCACATCTTATGTTGCGATCACAAAGGTCAATGTACTTACGAATAGAGGGGTCCGACATGATCACCATCACGTAAGTGTTGGAGGTGAAGACGTCAATAAAGGCCGCAAAGTTGGAGTTTCGAACTTCCATGCTTTGGAAAGAGGCTGCGAGTTTACTGAAATAACAAGATACATACAACAACTAAATACAAGAAGGATCAACAGAATCAGAAAACGTTTAAAAGATCACGTGACGTGAACTTACCTACAACTGAGCTTGAACTGTTTGATAATGTTACTGATCTTCTCAAACCTGTGAGCATCACGCTGCTCTTTGCACTGATAGTGGGAGATCACCTACATGTGCAAACCACATATGTACATCAACATGTTTCAAATTCCCAGATCCAAATCTAGGGCAGTACCGCAGACAGAGGGAAAGGCAGCTCTCACCAGGAAAGTGGCTCTCTCAAACAGAAGAACTTCATCTGCTTCTATGATCTGTGCAAAATTTCTCAGGTTTGTCTCTAGCTGCTGGACGTTTGGGATGAGCTGATAAACTATGCTGGACCAGGCCTGCAGAGACATTTTAACAAGCTTCTTATAACGACAACTTTATCAGTTACCTCTTTGAAAAAAAAAAGCAACCAATCAGCTTCACTTACCTTGTACAAAGTTTCATCCCAGATTGATGTCCTGAAGCACGTGCAAGCCAAAGGTCTAGACAGCCTCTTCAGATCTTCTTCACGCTCCTTAAAGATCTGTAAAAGCAGAAAGGATACATTGCCTTCAGAAGTCACCCGTTCATAAAGAAGGTTAATCTATGTGAAACTTCAACTTGGTATAACTACAGCTTTTCTGTGAAGGGAAGAAAACAAATAAATAAGTTACATCATAAAAACCAAGGCAGGTCTAGGGTAAAGAAAAAGACTTAACATGACACCATGGTGACACATAGGGATGGTAGCATCATGCTGTGGGAATGCTGTTCTTTAGCAGACACAGCGAAAAAGGAGTTAGAGTGTATGGGAACATTGATGGAGTCAATTATAGGTAAATCTTGAAAGAGGAAAAAAAGATTTGAGAGAGGGGTGGAGCTTCTCCTTTCGACAGAACAACCATAAACATGCATCCAGAGCTGCAACTGAATGGTTTAGATCAAAGCAGTTTCATGTATCAGAATGGCCCAGTCAAAGTCCTGACCTAAACCAAAAGAATTAGCAATTGTGGTACAGACACGCTTCATCCAACCTGACTGAGCTTATGGGTATTTGTTAAAAAATAACTGGGATCAGTTCAGTGTTCAGGTGTGGAAGTCTGGTAGATATAGACCTCCACAGCTTTTGGGGTATAAGTGCCACTAAAGCTGTCTCCACAAGGGAGCTGAGGACAAATGCAAAACATATTTTTCAAACTTTGATTTGAAAAAATGTGTTTCTAACTATGTACCACCTCACCTTGTGTCAATCACATAAAATCTCAATACAGAAAAAAAAAAAAAAAACCCCCACACACTTTCAAAATCAAGAAAATGAGGGGAAAATAGCTTCAATAGATGGCCAAAATTTCCATAGTAAACTGCCCATCTACAATCAATCTACATTCGAGGCAATTATGTTTCTATAAACAAATATATTATATTATATAATAACCCTGAACCCTCGTCTAATTTTGATAGACTAACCAAACCAGCTCCCCCAGTATCCATGAAAACAAAGTGTGAAGAATTTGCATTCCACTTTTGACATAAAATAGAAAAAATTAGATCGGTTTAATCTCAAAGCCAACACAGAAATATTATCACCTCAGAGTCATTGTTGTTTGCCCTGATTGAGTATGAAGTGGTAAGCAACGCTATTTCTCAATATAACATAAAATATCTCTTTAAGACCCAATATTCTTTAAAAAAAAAAAAAAAAAAGGTATTGAACTATTGCAAAATTATGTTCTTAATATTGTAACCTATTCTCTTCAGATGTGCGTATTCCCTACCATTTTAAGAAAAGTAACCTTGACGTACCTGATAATTTTAGGCTAATTTCTAACCTGCTGTTTTTTAAAATTTTGTTTTAGACAAGCTTGTTCTTAATCAACTAAACCCTCATTTAAACTCCAACAGGATTCCTGAAAATACCAGACCACCACCCCCTACCCACTGATGCATTTTTTACTGTTTTTGTATGATATTAAGTCATGGGTGGAAGACTTTAATTCATGCTTTTATTGTAATGTTCTGCTTTCTGGTCTTCCTAAAAGGTCTTTAGATCCATTTCAGCTACTCCACATCTCAGCTGCAATAATGCTGAGGAGGACCAGAAAGCACAGTGACTTCACATCAATTTTAGCCTCTCTGCATTAGCTACCAGTGTGGAAGACATTTTAAAGGTTCTCTTAATGTGTATTTAAAACTTGTAATGGTCTTAGCCCACCCTATTTATCAGAGTTGCTTCTGTCGCACAGCCCCTCCAGACCCCACAGGTCATCTGGAAAGAGTCTTGTGTCGGAACATAGAGTGAGAACTAAAACATGAGGGGTTTTTTTGTTGTTGTTTGTTAGTTATTGTGGCCCTCAGCTATATGACAGTCCTTCTGAAGACTTGAGGGCAGCAGGAAGTTAAGATGTTTTTGAAAGAAAAAACATCATTGCATCTATTCAGTCTGGTTTGGAGTTGAAGTTTAGAGTTATTTATTATCTATTATTTATAGATTATGATGTTATTTCAATTGTCGCAACTTTTATATTATCTGGTTAGGTTTTATTATTTTATTGCTGTTTATGTTAATATTTATAAGTACTGTAGAATATTTTTTGTTCTAGATTTTATTGCCATTTATGTTCACTATGTTCTTAACTGTCGGTTTGTATTTTTACAAATATCATCTTGCTAATCTAATCTACACAATTGTGTTTCCACAATTCCTCATTCTCTATAATTGAGTGATTCCTTTCACTTTTAATTCCTCACTGTTTATTACCACTAACTGTTTCATTTGTTTACTTGATTTGATCATTTCGATCACTTCAATGCGTCTGACTCTAGTAGTTGTCTGTTTTTAACCTCTGTAAAGCACTTTGTGTTACACTTGACTGTATAAACAGTGCTCAATAAATAAAGCTTTAATTATCAATAAACTTTATTAAAAACACTGGTTGTGACATGACAAAATATACATATTATAATTTTGGTGTTAAGTGACACATTCGCCATATAATTTTTACTTCCGTTTTAGTTTGACAGAAAGTACTGTTGATGCAACAAAAGCTTGTAGGCAGTGCTTAATGCTCACCAAATCTCTCTGGTCTTCCTGAACCAGGTCCATTTTGTGCACGAGACAGAACACTTTGGCATCAGGGGAGTTTTGTAGGATGGCCTCCAGACATGACTGGTAGTAGTGCATGTCTTTCTCCAGCTCACGGCTTTCAACGTCAAACACATAAATAAGGACCTCGACGTTTCTAAAAATGTTGTCCCTTTGGCTCGTGAAATAATTCTCCATAAACGTGTCTTGTCTAGAGGATAAAAAGATACCATCTTTGTTAAAGTCATAGCAGAGGAAAAGAAAGTCTAAAATTGCAAAGAGTAATAATAAGATTTACCCTCCACAGTCCCACAAGTTTAGAACCAGATTGCCCAGAAACCGAACATGGGAGTGCTCCACATCAACTAGAGTTAGCAGTAAATGTAGATTTTTTTTTTTTAATTAAAATTTGAAGGACACCAATAAGTAATGATTTAGTTTAAATCGGTTCTGTTGGGTCTTACTTGTAGCTCCGAGACGACGAGTGTCCCGAGCTATGTAGTTGGCAAAGATGATTGATCTCATGCTGGTCTTCCCAGACCCACTCTTCCCCATCAGTAACACCTAACAACAAAAGGTAAATCATATTTTTTTTTTAATCAGCAAAAGAAGTCTAAAACTAAGCAAAGATCCTGAAACTACATGATCAGCTTCACCTTTTTCTTCATCGCTGAGCTTGACATCCCCCTGAGGAGACACGGTTGTGAAGATTTCTTTGAGCTGCAGGTCAGATGACTTCGGTCTGTTTCTGCAGCACTTCTCCTGCGGAGCAGTTTCACCCAGCTGTTGTCACAAGACCATTAAAGTTACACCATTAAACTTGCAAATTATCACAAACTCAAGTATATATATATATAAGTTCCGATCCTATTAGACACATAAATGATTACAATTTGCCTAATAAGTTAAATTAATCCATCTGTCCTGGTCCAAACAATCACTTTAGCTAATGCTAACTACGCTAACAATGTTAGCCTACCAAACTGAGCAGCGACGCTGTCCTATTTAAAGTTTTGTGGCGTCTTTTATACTTACTCCCAAATGACTGAGCAGTTACTGGTGTCCAGATAACCTCAGATAATGGTTTATATTTATCTTAGAGGACTTAGCTCTACACATTACTAATTGGGAGAAGGATGAAGTAAAAAATCAGCTGCTTCCTGTTTACGCAAAAGTCACATGATGATCAATTTGTTAAATACCCCGAGTTTTGTCTTCCAGGTAGTTTTTACTCCTTTTACCAAATGATTGAAGGGATTTTATAGATCCGTTTAGGTAAACGATCTAAGCAGAATGTTACGACTGTTAAGAGTAATATAATTGAGCTGGAGAAGGAAATTCAATGAAGAGTTAACGCCTAACGAGACAAACACCGAGGGAAAACATATTGGTTCGTTTAATTTTCTGCAAATGAAATTTGAAACGACGGTTTTCATTGTGGAAATATTTGGAAATAGAGTCAAAACTGCTTTTGTATTCTTCCATTTTCCCACTCATTAAAGTTGTAGGGCCATATAGGCTTATGTTTTTCTTTTCTTTCTTTTTTGTTGAGGTTTTTCACCAAAAGTATTGTCGTATAGTCTGTTCGTTTGATGGAGTAATACTAGCCTTACATTTTGTCGTACTGCAGACATGAACACACACACACACACACACACACACACACACACACTCTCTCTCTCTCTCTCTCTCTCTCTCTCTCTCTCTCTCTCTCTCTCTCTCTCTCTCTCTCTCTCTCTCTCACGCACACACACACACACACACACACACAAAGTAACTGCCCCCCAAAAAGTTCCGCCAAGGCTCCACCAGAGGGAGGTAAACAGTCAAACCCCTGGGTACAGCGGGGGTATGAAACCTCAGACTCCGCAGCCACATGAGGCTCTAAATAAGCGACGTTAGTCGAAATAATAAAAAACTGACAAATACTTTTAAATATAAAGCTGATGTAGTGAAGTACTGTTTTGGTAGTTTTTCTGTGTTTTTAGGCAATTGCTTCATGGTATTTCTACTACAGAACTAAAAAAAAGTTTTGCAATAAAAAATTATTTTAAGTCATAAACTGTGCTTTTCTTATTTTCCATCAGTATGAAATAATAATAATAATAAAAAAAATGCTTTTAATTTATTTTTTACAAGTTTGATCCCCCCCACTTTATTATAAAATCTAAACATTGAAATAAAACATGTTTTTTTATTATTCATTTAATCATAGAACAAAGAATTTGTCCATGGTATTTAGAACAAACTAATACATTGTGCTTTTACAAAGGGTGGTGTATCTTTGTGGCTGTGGACAAAATCAATTTTTCAGGACACAATGTAGAAATGGCTGGTTGGATGGTAAAGGTTGCTGACCCCTGGGGTCGAGTCTTCAAAATTAAGGGGTTTTTGGAGTGGTATTTTTTAATGGCTTGAACATCCAAAAAAAATTATTTTTCACACCAAACTAAATAAGTTATTATACCCCTGGCACAATGAATGTGCAGAATTTCACTGTGGTAAGACTTGAAACATACTGACACAAGCAGCCTTTAAATAATGCATATAATAAAGCTCAAGCGTTTGGACTTTGCACTGTCTGTAAATGCCCTCTGTATAATAATGAGAAATGGGGCAGGGCCTCATCTATATACCAGTGCATTGTTTGAAAAAGACCATAGTAATAATTAAGTGGCAAATTTTTCCATAAACAAAAATTTGTATGATAAAATCTTCAAAGTTTGGTCATCCTCTAGAAAAATTGTGGTCTTCAGTAACGATCCAGTGGAGAAATTAACAAAAACAACTAGCTTTAACTAGTCTTTTTGGTTGAGAATGGATATTGAAGTGGTTTATAAGTGGCAATAACAGTGGAATTTTTAAAGATATAACCAGAGGTGTATGTTTTTCACAAACGTACATCGACTATAAAACCACAGCTAGGTAATGAAGTATGCATTGAAACAGCAGGATTTCACTAAACACAACTGGTACAAATCTGTTTATATTCCTGATTGAATTTCTCCAACTGACTGGTTTCTGTGCACATTTTCCACTCTTGAAAGTAGGAAAATGCTGTTCCCTGACTGTATCACCTGAAATATTAACCTGATACTGTAGGCGCTTTCATGCTAGGACTAAATGGGGATATTGGGCTCAAGTTTGTTCATCTGCATACCTGAACATTTTTGGTGGAAGAGTCTCTCATTTACGGCTCAAATGTTTGGCCTCAGCCAAACAGAACACAGCTTAATACATTTGAATGCTGACTTTGATTAGAAACATGTGAATAAGGAGACAAAAATAAAAAAAACATGCAAAACAGAAATGGATGTACAATGAATTCTAATCAGTCCCATTATGTGATATAATTAGAAACGTGTGCCTAAACCTTTCTGTATAGAGAGTAGATTGTGTTTTGGGAAAGTAGTGATTTACGATAAATAAAAAATTAAATCTTGTTCCATATGTACTACAAAGAAAGTAATTCAAACTAGATCTAAATGGAGCATGATTGATTTTATAAAAAAAAACTCTGGCAACAGTTCTTTAAAACATTATGGTTTTTCACAAGGTGTATAAAAAATAAAAAATACATTTTCTTCACAAGAAATATTATGGGTGATTTTTTCATGCAGTTAATTTTCAAATTGAACAAACGACAAAAAGTGGATTGTTTAAAAAAAAAAAAAAAAGCAAAAATACTTTATGTGGGTATTATAAAACTTTATTGTTCATTCTCTTAATTTGAACCCTTCCCAAACAATGAGAGAAAATTAAGGTGACCAGAGAAGCAGACATTGTAACCTCCCAGGACCTTCTGAAAATATTGACATAAAGAAAATAGAATAAATCACCATGAAAAGTCAGTTCACCAATGGAAAGAAAACGCTTTCAACAGTCCTCGAAATGAAATATGCATATATTCCGCCCCAAGTATACACACCTGAATGAAGAAAAAAATACTATTATACAAAACCTTGAGAGTATTTCTCAAAATGAATGATAAATAAAAGATAATAATTGCTATTGTTTTTCTTATTGTGAATATTGTGTGTATAAATATCTTTTTTTCCCACAAACATCAAATCTTTTATTTCATTCAAAACTTTCCAATTAGAATTTTGAATTCTGTTATCATTAATATGAAGTTGAAATCAAAAACCAACAGAGGCCTTAACTTTAGGGAAAAACCATTTCTTACAGTTGCTTCTCACAATACAGAATATGTAAAAAGGAGAGAAAAACAGACATGATGTCAATAAGAAGGAGTTATATTCAGGTAGTGTCTATCAGGTTTGCAGAACTGTGGGTACTGGTGGTGCTCCACAGCAGCTGTTCTTTACATCTGATCTCTGAGCTTGGCGAGCCTTTGAGACAGTTCATCCTTTGAACAAGAAAGAGTTTAAAAGGAGATCACAATGAGAGAATCTGTTTCATTTAGCTTAACATTTATAAGGGACCGTCATATTTTGATCTAATTTTCCAATGAAATAAACAATTATTTCAATTTAACAAGCAATCATGCATGAATACCTGTTCTGCAGAGGCTACACTGGTACCCACTGATCCTGTCTGTCCTTGAGGGAGCTCCATGTTCAGGTCCAAACTGAACAGAAAGCAGAAGTTTACTGTTATAGTCATAAAACTGCCCAAAGCAGCCACAAAAAACATAGCTAGTGTCAAAACACAACATCTTACTCAGATTATCAATGCACACTGGTCTATCTGATTTCATTTACCCAACAAAAAATATTAGGACTGAAATGAGAAAGGTTACCCTGCTTCATCTGCCATTTCATGCAGCAATGACTCCACTTGATTCTGTAACACACATTACATATTATGTTGATGCCAGTAGTTCTTAAATGGACCACGAGGAAAAGCTAAGCAGAGAAAGTCACCTGTG
This sequence comes from Anableps anableps, assembly GCA_014839685.1. Taxonomy (NCBI): domain Eukaryota; kingdom Metazoa; phylum Chordata; class Actinopteri; order Cyprinodontiformes; family Anablepidae; genus Anableps; species Anableps anableps. The sequence continues at coordinate 11,681,471 of CM026078.1, read as the reverse complement.
GCGTTGTGAGAGTTGTTGTGCTGCTCATGGTGTCTTCCATCTGAGCTGTCTGAACATCCAGAGTTTCAAACTGACGTTCAAATTTGTCCATGAGAGCTGAAATCTAACAAAAAGAACGGCATGTTGGTTTAAAATCTATTATTTTCATTAGAATAGAATAGAAATATCCTGTGTTGTGCCATGATGGTGAAATGTCTGTGCAGCAGCAGCGAAGTGACAGTGACAGGCAGTAACAGAAAACAGACTCATACAAAGAAAGAATATGAAATACATATAAAAAACAGAATAAATTCTGTATAGTAAGGCAACATTTCAACATAAATACTATGTAGTTATAAAGAAATACTCCAGTCCAGAGGAATGCACAACTTAAAATGTTTAATTAAATTTGCCATCTCATGGGATGTACCTTTTCGAGATTCATACTCTTCAGAGTGGCATCCATGCCTTTCACCACTCCAGCCATAGATTTCGTAACCTGTGAGATGAAATCAATGAGAGAGCTGCCGTCATTTCGCCACATGGGTGTGTAGCCTCTAACTGAAGCAGCACGCGGCGCACCTGGTTCATTGTAACTGCCGTCTGGACTCTCGCTGCCACTGCGTCGACTCGAGCGCTCATCCTCAAGAAGTTCACAGACTGATTCTTCTGTCTGATGGCGTTCTCTGCGTGGATCCTCGCCACTTCCATGTTCCCCTTCTGGATGGCCTAGAGACAACAAAAAGCTTCGATGACAGTCTCAACAGCCCACATCGACAGCTGGCGTGATGAGTGAAACACAACTTACCTTCTTGACTTTTGCCTTCTCTAATTTTTCCTCTTTGTCACATTTCTTTGAATTTCTTTGGAGCTCTTTGGCAGCAAACTTTAGATTGAAGAGATTTTCTAAAAAAAAATGAAGTTAAAGAAGAACAATACAAAACAGGAGAACAAGCAGAAAAATTCTAATAATTTGATTACCTATAAACATGAGAAAATAGCATATTATCTCCCATTATAGTATATATAAGTCTTTGTGTGTAAAAACACTGATATGGCCCTGATCAGCCTGCTGGAATCTAAAAATCTTGTTTTGTCCCATCACTGAACACAGCATAGATAAGCTAAAACAGGTCACATTGGGAACACGACTTAGAGAGGAAGTTGACATTGAAGAAAAAAAGCTATAAGAAGCTCTTAGGAGAAAACTGTATTTTCATTCACAGGCATCTCAGATGTTTAAGAAGCCACAACAGAGAGAGTGGCTTCAGATGAGATCCTTACGACAGTTTAAAATATCAATCTGGTAATCATTCTGTTTTGAAATAATGTTGAAATCCTGTTTAAGCTGCACAGCTATGTAGCAGACTCATCTCTCACACAGGATGCTACTTTATTTAGAGATTTTCAGTGACACAGATCAGGACAAGCTTTGTAACTTTGGGCTCACGTCCTCTCTTGACATAATATGAATAATCAGTCACAACAGAAGGGTTTCTTCAGGCTTCTGTATTGTTACAACAAAATAATTAACAATCTAATGTAACAATCTATTTATTCAGGTGAACAGTTATTTGCTTCCAATGAAAAAAACGTGGGGGAAAAAAAAAACTGTAATATATTGCAGACCTATTGTTATTGCATCACTGTATGGAATATGCATATCATAAGGAACTGTCTGGACATCAATAAATACTAGTAATTATTTAAGTAAAATGCATTTAAGCTTTCTAAGCCTGCAATATATTTAGTAACACATGTTTGATGCAGCATAAAAACAATTATGAGGTAAAGAGCTGTAAGGTAATAAAGTAATCAAGAAACTACAATTAAGTTATTTTAATGCCAAATATCAGATGTCAGCCAGAAGCACCTTTTTACATTTTTGAGATGGAAGTAACAAAGTTGGCATTTTTTTAAGTAGCTAGACAGATTATTTATTATCTGAATTCTATATTTACTAAGTCATATCGTTATGACATTCACTAATGTTATCACATATTGCATGTTTTAATCAAATTGTGCAGCCATAATGTGTTGTGAAATGCTGCACCTATAAATTTTGAGATGTACAATAAAGTTTGTGAGCTCTTGTAAAGGACCAATTAATTTGTATGGATTCTCTGTCCCATAAAGTGACTTTTTACTGTATTTGTAGATTTTTCGGTGACGTAGATAGCGACTGCATTGTAACTTTGGCCTCTTTTTAAGAAATCAATGTTGAAATCTGTGTTTTAATTCTAATGTATCCATTTTATTGTTAAGACACTACAGACTTCAATTTATCTAGAAAGTAAAATAAAGTTAAAGTTAAAAATCTCTGATCAGTGCATCTTTACATTTGTTTCACAGCATCCATTATGACATCATCCAGCTCTGCATACTGTACAGCATTACGTATTTTGCCCACAAGAGAGCACTACTTAGGTGATTTCCCAACTAGGAAAAAAACAAAAACAAATCTTGTTTACCAACCTGACTGAAATCCTTATTAAATAAAATGAGTCAGAATCAAGATTATTTTTGAATTTAGTTAGAATAAACCAACAAATCTAGACTTTCCCCCCAAAACTCTTATATACAAGCTTAAGAATATCTAACAAACTGGTTGATTACTGGGTAATCAGGAAGTATAATTCATATCCAAATGATGTGTCAAGTTATTATTTTACCTAAAATTCACACATTTTCAATAACTGAAGCAATGGTTTATAGCTTCGTTGTGGTAAACATAGGTTATACAACTAGTTTACTATCAATTTTAATGCTTTGTTTTCTTATTTTTGGTTCCCGAAAAAAATATAGTGGCCCATATAAAATAACTATAAGGGCGGTACAGTTACATCGCCTGACAACCTAAACTGTTGTAGGAAAAAGTATCATAGAAACCACGATTCAGCTGTAATGCACGATGTCAAGTGTTATGTTTTTCGACATTAGCTTCGAGGCCTTAAACGCAGCTCTGTCCAATACTATAGACGCCTGAAGAAATTCAGTAATGTTCAGCTTATTAAATAGGCTACTTTATTAACCATTTAGTCATACCTGATACACACTGTGACGTTTCAAAGATCTGTGGCAAATATATCTCAGAATTTAAAGACGCTACCGTGTTGTTTTCGCCGCTTTAGCCACTGCCTTTCCTGTCGTTACACCACACTTCTCCTCCCTTTCCACTGCTTTTAAAGGATACTTTCCATGCTCGGCATCTTTAATGGCTTCTTCGGAGACCCAACAATGAAGTTCTGGCTAATATCCTCAAATAAACTCGTCAAAAAAAGAAAAAAAGTTGTTGAAAGTTGCGCCTCTCTGTTTCACTCCTATCGTCCTCTTCCGCACTTCCTGATGTCTTACCAAAATATCAATACGTCATTGTCACATGGTGTCGGTATTCCATTCAGACGTCACGAGCGAGATGCCTCCGCCTCTTTCGCCCAAATGTGAATGAAAATATATTTTAAAATTGAATAAAACAAAGGCAAACCCGTTAGGAGAACACCTTTATTGTGAATTTAAGAAAACACTGACTGAGAACATGAAGTGAATGCAGGCAGCGAGGTAAAAGTGGACGTGCCGCTGCGGTGGGCGGTGAAAGCGCCTGTCTGATGATTAGATTTACTGTGTGGATCACGGCGGAGAGGGAGGATGACTCACTCCGTCTGATGTGAGGTTCACCCCGCAACAGCTCGGCAGTGCGGTGGCACGCCGGCGGTTCAGCCTGACATGTCCGCTGTGCTCCGGCAATAAAAGGAAAACTTTATCAAAGTATTAAGCTGCCCCCTTTTCCGAAGCCTAACGGGCACGGGCTTTGTTTGAAACTTGAGTGTTTCGTCACTTGATAGTTAGTGACCCGCGGAGTCGTGATTCACCGTGAATTTCGTGACGGCTAATTGCCATGGAAACAGTGCTGCTGCGCTGAGAGGAAACAGTCCGTATTAACTTCAGCTTCAACCTTTCTAACAGGGTCGGATAAACCTGTTGGATACCTTAATATATATTTTTCTTATATATTCTTTTGTCTTGGCTGTACTTTTTTTTACTCTAATTTGACAACCAATCAGGTGAGTTCTTAAATTTGTTACCGTCATAGTGCAAACGCAGTTAACGCTTTTTTCTTTAAGTGTCTTATCTAGTTTGAGTCAAATTAATGGCCTGGTAATTTGCTAGATGTTGCAACTACAAATGTATTTGGATATATACATTTTGTTGACATTTTGAATTAGAAGATGGGATTTAGAATATAAAACTGTGCAAGATTTTAAAAATATGTAAAACAAAAGTGAGCTCAGCAAAATTCTCAAATCAGCGCCTATCAGTACGTGCTATGAGCTAAATTACATCAAACGCAACAATCCACATGTCAAGTTTACTGGCAGATGATTTTATGGCCCTGATGCCACGTCAAGTGGTGCATTTCGGGTTGTTTTTGCGCACATGGAAAGAATCCAGGAGAGCCAATGAGTGGTGCTTTGTTCAGTGGCTGCATGACTCATATAGTCTTATCTATAAAGAAGCCAAGTGGCAGAGGAGCAGTCCTGCTGCAGGACCGAGCTGATGTAACCCCTGAGATTCACTAGAGGCTGCTGTGGGCCACGAGTCCCTGTGCCCCGGGTGGCTACCTCCCACTGACTGTATTTACACGGGTGAAAAACCAACACTGACACTAACCCCAGACAGACTGACTGTACAGAAAGACCTGCTAGTGTGTTTGGTTTTCAAATCATATAAGATACATAAAAGAATTAGGCAAAATTACCAGTGGTGTATTTTAACAATCCCTTTAAAAAAAATGGAACTGAAGCATTTTTTTTTAGAAATATTGCCTCTTATTAGTACCCCATAATCTTCTGTTATCCTGGGGTCTAGAGAATTTTGTTTTTGCAGCTGGCTGGATGAGAATCCACATTTACCTTGCCAGTGTGCACACTCAGCGGGACCATAAGGGAGGCAAATTAATACAATAAATATCTCCAAAGCTCACTGTTTGAGAATTACAGCAAAGAATGGCATTTTGATTTCACCAAGCCTCCATAAAAATCATTAGACACCATCTACATGCCAATCAGTTGCTTGGAAGTGATATCAGAAAATAGTATTTCCTGTCCTACCATCACAAACGTAAATATGATTTTGCTAAACAACTGGGTCTTTTTCCTTAACCATGTCTTCTGGTCAGATCAGATTAAGGCTATGTTCACACTGCAGCCTGAAGTGACCCAAATCTGATTTTTTTTCCTTTATGCAATCTGTGTCTGATCTCTTCAAACAACACAGATCCGATTTTTACAAATGCGATCCAGGCCACTTGGATATGCGGTCCTAAATCCGATACATATCTGATCTTTTCAAATGTGACCTGTGTCTGTACGGCCAGGTCGCATTCATCCGACCTGTATGTCATTGATACTTGACAAGCGTCACTATTCTGCATCCTGATACGCGGAAACAGGAAGAAAACAACAACCATAGCGGACGATAATGCAGAGAGCAGTCAGTGGAGACAGTTGTTAATGCTCCTGTTGGACAACAACTCTAAAATCGCAAAATATGCTCCACCATTACCATTCATGTTTACTTCTGCAAACACTGAGCACGCTCGTTACGTGATGGGACACTTTTAGGTTGTTTGTAGTTGACACAGAATTGAGCATTAAAATGCAGTGTGAACGTAGCCTAAGACTGAGTTTTTCGAGAATAAATAAAATGACTTATATAGCGCTTCTTCAGAACCCTCAAAGATTTACAATGAAAGCAGCCATCCCCATAGCTACTAGATTGTAGCCACAGCAAGGCTGCTATATCACATCATCAGTCCTTATGACCACAACTAGGCAAAGTGGTGGTGGGTCAGACAGGGCTCAAACCAGCAACACATGGATTGCAGGACAAACTCCTTACTCCATTGCTACCATAACTCCAGAATTCAAAGTAAAAAATCCCTAGGATCCCCAGAAATTAGCATTTAAATAAAACCCAGAGTCTACCAGGAAAATGGGTTTCCAGCATGAAAATAATAATAATAGAAAAAAACATATGGCTAAATCTACTCAGAATTGGTTCACAAGACAAAAAAAAAAAAAAAAAAAAATCAACATTCTTCAAATCACATCTCAGTCTCAAGACCTAAATATTATGGAAAACTGTAGAGTTAATCAAACAGAATAGAGAAGTTCCTGAACTTTGAATGATCTAGAGCAGAGGTGGGCAATCATGGTCTTCGAGGGTCATTGTCGTGTTTCAGATGTGTCCATTCCCCAACACTTGTGAATCAAATGGCTGAACTAATCTCCCCCTCCACCCATCACCAATTCTGAAGAAGTCTGCTAATGACTCCAAACTTGCTCTAACCTTGTGAAATATAACTGGGGAAAAACAAATTGAAGGTCTGGAGTGGCCTCTTGTAGTTATTGCAAACCATAGATAGCATTTATTGCTGCCAAGGGTGGCACAAGACTCCAAAAACACTGGAAGATTAACCCAGCCCAGAAGTAGTTGAATTTACCAGCAACAAAAGCTAGACAATATATCATCAGAGGCAAATCGCTAGTCTGCTTGTGAAATTTTTGATAGGATATATTTCAAGTGTCAGACATTCCACTCTGCAATGTTTGACCAGTTGGAAGTGCCCTTAATGCTCACACTTCATGTATTTCTTTAGTGGCTGAGATACTGAAGCTCTTGAAGAGAATTATGGGCACTGAATAATTGTAACGTAAGAAAAGACTTAGGAAAATGTAGGTTAATGATGACATCCTGATATCATCCCAATTTCAGCACTAGTCACAATTACATATTTTCCTGATTTACTGCAAGCTTAAAAGCATAATTTGGAAGCAGTTTAATATGAAAATAATGCAGGCCTTATTTTACCAGTTCTTTACCCATAGGCAGGGTTAAAGTATTAAAATCAGTGTTTCTGCTCATCGTGTCTGCCAAAGGTCACTTTTAGATATTTTTCCAGCATCCATCCTCCTTTCTTCAATTAGAAAAATAATAAGTTAATAAGTTATAAAGTAACCTAATTCTAAGTTCATTTCTCAGGTATTGGTCAAATGATTAGACCCTTAACAAACAGTCTCTGTTAATTTAATTTATTTTGAGATCTCAGCATAGATTTGAACAGAAATCTGCCTATTTTGTTACTGATGATTATGGCCCTGTCAACTTCTATGAGGGGGAAAGTGCTACCCCCCACACTCTAAAGAGACTTTATTTAAAAGTTGTGTTTTTCTACACTTTTCAATGTGAAATCATGCTACTGTAATAAAAGATGGACTATCAAGGCAATGACAGATCTTTACCTGGGGTGCTAATTAGTGAGACCTGCACCATATATTTAAAATGCTAGAAAGTAAGAAAATAGAAATTAATATTACTAAGGATAATGATGTGAACCAGGAATTGCATCCTAATGATACAGACAAGGAAAGAAAAATAAAATGTTCTGTGTATGATAAAAATGTCTCCACAAATGGCAAAAATAGTGGTTTTCTAATCTAATTTTGCTTTATAAAAATTCAAACCATTTTCATCAGACGGTCAAAGTGTGATAGAAATGATGTGCCTCTCTTTTCACAGGTGAGGACAATGGACCATAAAACTGAAAAGAGGTTCCACAACCTGACCCATGAACAAGTCCAGGCTCTTGACAAAGTGCTGACTGAGGTGATCCCGATCCATGGGCGAGGAAATTTCCCCACATTGCAGGTGAGAGCCAAAGACATCATTCGTGTGGTGAAAGATCGACTGGTGGAGAGGGATATCCAGGTTAAAGACATACGCCTCAACGGAGCCACTGCCAGTCATGTCCTGGTGAGAGATAACGGGCTGGGCTACAGAGACTTGGACATAATATTTGGAGTAGAGCTGCCCAAGCAGGAGGACTTCCAGGTGATTAAGGAGGTGGTGCTGGGCAGCCTGCGAGATCTCCTCCCCTGTGGGGTTAACAGACGGAAGATCACTTGCCTCACTATGAAGGAAGCATATGTGCAAAAGATGGTGAAAGTATTCAATGAGCACGACAGATGGAGCCTGATCTTGCTTTCCAACAACAGATCCAAAACGGTGGGACTCAGATTCGTTTGCTCCCTCCGGAGGCAGTTTGAATTTAGTGTGGACTCCTTTCAGATAATACTAGATCGCATGCTGGAGTCTTACTGGGAGAGTGACAGGAGAGAAGAAGGAAAACTGGCACTGAATGCCAGGAATTCATCTAAGAGACACAGCAGCAAAGACAGTAACAAGATACAAGAACAATCAAGGAATCCTCAGGATGCTGAAGAGGACGCTGAAAAAGATGGAGTGATGGGAACAAATGCAGATCCTCCAAGCCCGGATGAAGCCATTTCTCCATTTGAGCTTAAAGATGAAGAAACTGAATGTGCAGATGGAAATCATGAAGCGAAAGAACTAAAGGGAAACAGCCTACAGCAAGTGGAGGAAGATGTGGGTGGCAGTGAGGGCGTCCATTCAGAGGAGGACATGTCAGAGGTGTTTGAGCTTTGTGAAGAAAACACAGAACAAAAAGAACTGTTCGATGGTGAATATCCCTCGGGAGCATCACCAAAAACTTTATTCCCTGATGCAAGGGATCCATTGATGACACATTCATGTTTAAAACTACAGACTGCTGAAGAAGTGTCTACAATAAACACTGAACAGTCAGCTTCCCAAGAAATAGCCCATTTTGAAACATGTACAAAATTAGAAGTAAACATCATGAACTGCAAGACTGAAAATACCCCAACTCTACAAGATTCACTCTGTGAATACTCCTTTCCTCCCCCAGCTAAAAAAACTTGCAGCACATCACAGGACATTGTGCCAGACTATTGCCCTTCTCCGAAACTACAACGGAAAATGTCGCGGAAGCTGATCAGCCAGCCTGAAAAGTGGTCCTTACTGACAGATGTTTCAGACCTTACAACACAGCTCTTTCCGCCAATAGAGGTAGTGAAACCTCTTCAGCCAAAACCCCCTGTACTGGATAGCGTAGATATTCATGGCTCAAACGTTTTATGTCCTGAGTCAGAACACTTTATGGGTAAAGACGCCCCTGATGTTCCTTCATACAGTCCAGAGCGTACACCTCAGGAAGGTGCAGGTTCGTCTGACTGTGCAGAACAAACGGTGAAGCCAAAATACTCCAAGAAGCCTCCTGATTTAAAGACTCAAATAAATACGACTTTAACGCCTCCGGTTAATGATCAAGGACCTGAGCTGGTTGACACTGTTCCAAATAGTGTCCCATATGTCAGTGTAGAAGGTGAGCCCATTATTGCTGTTGAAGCAGAGTGCATGTACGGAGACTTTGAGCAGGCGATGGACCACCTTCGCCAACGCCTTATTGCTACCCACAACCCAGAGGAGATCCGTGGAGGGGGGCTACTGAAGTACAGCGATCTGCTGGTGAGGAACTTCAGGCCAGCCAGTGAGACTGAGATCAAGTCCTTGGAGCGTTACATGTGCTCCCGCTTCTTTATCGACTTCCCGGACGTAAGCGAGCAGCAGCGTAAGATTGAGGCCTACTTGCAATGCCATTTCATCGGTAGCGAGGAAGCGAGCAAGTACGACTATCTGATGACCCTGCGGCGCGTGATAGACGAAAGTACGGTGTGTTTGATGGGACATGAGAGGAGACAGACCCTGAATATGATCACAGTCCTTGCTTTGAGGGTTCTGGGGGAGCAGAACGCAATTCCCAACACGGCAAACGTTACTTGCTTCTATCAGCCAGCTCCATATGTGACGGAGCCAATTTACAACAGCTACTACATCCCTCAGGCTCAGCCCCCGCTCGTTTACCACCCCTACCCTCTCCATGTTCACATGCAATCTGGGCTTGTTTAGCCAAGATATCACACTGGCATGAAGGCATGCATTTAGCATGATGCTCTGCAATCAGAGGCACAAATGGAAGTTTTAGCAACAACAGGCAACAAATGTTGCAGTGTTTAAAGTTTTAAAATCCCTCCTGCTTATAACAGATATTGAGTGGTCAGAGCTGCGGTGGACCTGGAGGTAAATGTGTATCCTTTTTAAGATGAGCCCAAGAAAAGAAACACAAGAGTTTGTTGAGAGGATTTTATCAAAGCTGAAGGGACCTGCCGTACCGCTGTTCCAGTTCAGTTTTGGAGTACTGATCACCCTCCTGCATTGAAGGCATTGTAATATGCCTAAATGATTAACACTTTAACTTATTAAGTATAATCTTTTGCTTGTTGGCTACAAGGATCTTGAAATCCTGGTCTGGATAAAGTCTGAGTCATGCTTAATCCTGTGGGGTACAAACACTATAACTGTTTTGTGAATTGTTCATCTGAACCACATTTGGCAATGCCATACCTGTGTATTAAATGTTTAGTTCTAGGATGCCATTTACTGTGGGGATAGATTAGACAGTGATGCTTCCATGATGTGGTAAAATATGTATTAGTGGAAGTGAATTTTGAACACCTCATTTAATAAGGATACAGTAGATGAAGGCAGTTAGAGAATAAATAAACCAGCTTTAAAAGATTTGAATAAATTGCTCCTGTTAAAGTGATTACAGCACTGAAAATAACATGTATTTATGAATAATTTATAGTATTTCTCTCAATATGTGTTCAGTAAATGTAAGTGAACTTCTTTAAAAGTGAAACATTGCTCACAAATTTAGCAACCATGAAAACCTGAGTTCAGATTTCACAGTACTGTGAAACAATAGAGAAAGCTTTAAAGATGTGTGGCGTCAGCACCAATCGTTGGGAATACTTTTTTTTTTTACTATGGAGAATCCCATTATGGGAGCTTATAAATAGTTTCAGTGTCAGTCACCTTTGCTGACATTCATAGCACAAAGTTAATATGCAGGACTTAGTAGCTCCAGGTGTTAGGATGACCGTTTGTTTTTAAAAACTATTAATAAAGTATCTCCTTCTGGAGTGATACTTTTCCCGGTAAAACTCAATGGCTGCAAAAGGCCTCTTGGCATCTTAATCAACTTAATCAATGCAGATGTTTGCACCCTCAAACATCTGTTTTCTTGACAGTTTCTGCTGTAAGAAAAAAAAAATGTTATAAACTAATAATTTATCTTAGTTGGCACAAATTATCCAATCAAAAGTGTGTATGTTATATTTGATTTTTATAATCTCCCTCACATGTGACTTGTTCCATGTGTTAGTGATTTTGATCAAAAAGAACCCTCAGATGCTGTGTTCCACATTCATTGGGACCCTTGGTTAAAGATGCATGAAAAGCTTTAAAATAAATTAATCATATTTTGGAAAAATGGAAAAATGTAGAAAATTATTCAGATTTGAGTTTATTTAATCGGTATAAGGTAAAAAATGTTAACAAGGAATAATTGTTTGCCCAAACTCACCAGTGCCAGGACTGGCTGCATTACCAACAATCCCAAGAAATTTAATGTCCCTGAAGCATTTTTATAATTTATACTCTACTTTTAATAAGTCAGCCATGATATCTTGTTTTAAGTTGTCCCAATTTTAATTTATGGCATTGAGCTTATATTTATATTCAATTTAAGATTATGCTACTGCACTAAAATATTTGTTTATTTTAAGGCTTTTTACTCATCTTTACCAAGAGTGCCAAGAAATGTGGGGAGAAGGCAAAAACTACTGCCAATTTATCCTGTTTCAGAAATGCCACCATTGAATTTTTTTTTTTTTTATTATTACATACACCAGTTTTCTCTAAAATATTTTACACAATTAATGAAAGATGAAATCTTAAGTGTACACACACACACACACACACACACACACACACACACACACACACATACATACATATATATATATATATATTCACACACTGTTTCATATGCATTGACTAAGATATGGCACCAACACAAAACTCCATATGGAACATGGCTGTTTTATAGTCAAATGTGTGTTTTCTGAACTTGACCTGAACTTGTCATCTGCCACAATTGATTGTGGGTTGACAAAAATTCAATTAAAAAGTATCAAAATTATGTTAAATTCTAAAATATTTCCTAGACATCTTATACAATATGAGCGGGACTAAATGCAGAGTGATGCACAAAACAGAAATAGTTTTATCTGTTATGAGATTTAGCAATAAAGCTTCAAACTTAGACAGAGAAAACATTTTTATAAGTCAACCCCTACAAACAGGAGAAAAGTGTAGAAAATTTATTTATTCTACTGAGAAGCAGCAGTTGCAGCCTGGCAAAATGTAGATAAAATGTGTTTTTAATGCCTTAAATGTTTTATTTCCATATGAAATGAGGTGATAATGTCAAAATAATCAATTTTTCCTGTTGTCCTAACTAATTAGTGAGACATTGTGGTATTTACCAGGTATTATTGGTCGTTTTTTGTGGCATTTTCTTTGAGTTACATTGCCGAATACTAAGCTGTTACATGCCATGCCTCTTTCGGGAAACATCACAGGGATTTGCTGCTTTATAAAAGAATGAATGCACGTTTTCATTATAACCTTTGCAAGAAAATACGCCAGCTCTTTGCTGAATTTACAGAGAACATGTTAAATTCTTTTCTCCCTCATCCACAGACTGATTCGACTGGGTGTGAGACATTGCAGCAGTCACGAATGTACATTGGGGTTTCTGCCTGCTGTCCTGTGCAAAAATGTTAGTGATCGTTTCAAATTATTTAAGCTGAAATGCACAGCTGTCGTTTCCTGGACTGTCTCATCGTGTGCATTCTCTGTGTTTGCAAAACACTCCTGTTTAGTATTTGTGAACAACAAAAAAGATCAACAGAAGCACAGGTTAGACCTAGACCAGGTAGGGTACCCACACGGACACCGAAGCACAATGTAAATGCACTTAGTAATTGAGTAATGACAGTGTTTGACATGCTTGTGATCCTCAAGCTCATTATTGTTAATGATAATACTGTGTGTAAGTTGTCCCCTTTGTAGCCTTAATATGGTTGTATTTATCTTTAGGGTTTGTTGTATATTGTTAAGGTAGTGTTCTGGCAGTAAAGACACTCAAATATTCCTGTTATGAAATCTAGATGCTCACATTGCTGTTATTGTGTTAATAAATGTAACACAACTGCTCCGTGTGTGGTGTCTTCTCTCAGTGCAACATGTTTGGCCAGCTGTTTTATTTCCTTAAGGTGAGCGGCTTGTTTGGGTAATCGTCTTTTAATTTGCATCATCCAGCCAAGAGCTCTGCTTTGGGGAAGCTCAGGTCTTCCTTCGCAGCACGCTCAGATGAAATGCAGGAAATGTTACAGACATGTAAAATCCAACACATTCGGTTCCAATCTTTAGATCTGGGATTTTACTGATGCATTTGAACAAGTTTGATTTTATTGAGTCAATAGATTTCTGATATATTTGTGACTCCTTCAAGTCTGATCTCACTGCAAACTTTTGCTCCATGAGGCTTTTGACTTGTTCACGTGAGCAACTGCAATTTTTTGTCTAGTTTAAGAGTCGATTTTGGAACAGGGGTTTCTTTTTTGGTCACAATGTTGATATAAAACCGACTTTACTGTGGATAGCAACCCATTCATTACTGGCCTGAACCTTGGTGATTCCTGATTATTTTTAGATTATTTCCTTTAGTCTGATTGACAGTTTGAGTGAGATGGTTAAAACTTGAACATAACAGGACAATGATCCCAAAGAGACATCAAAACTGGTTGTGGAATGGATGATAGACCAATTTAAATGAACTCTGCCATTTCTGTAAAGAACTTCAATCAAAAATCCAGTGGCTTCTTGATGGCTACAAAAAGTGTGAGGTTGAGGGGTGGAAAAGGGTCATTTACCCAAATATTATTGAACCTGTATCATGATAGCCCCGTGTGGATCAGAGAAAATCTACAATAAATTCAAACTTGTTCACACAGTTAGTGTTGTTTGTGGTAGATTTATTTTATTATGGAAAATGAAGGGTTAGAATGAATTTTTTTCTTATGTTCAAGTGCATCATTGGAAGCCCTACTTTAATAAGACATTTATACCAGTGATGAGTCTGTGTAAACTGACTGGTTGCTATAGCCTGATTTTGTTTGCTTGCTTGGTTTCTTCCCAAAGACATCAACTCCAGACCAGGGGAGTTTGAATGACCGATATATCGAAGAGGCTAGTGAAAGTAACACGTATGAACATGTCAAGAAGTAAATTTCCCTAGCAGAACATGGCACTGTAACAGAGCAGTGCTCTTCAACTGGTCATAATGTTATGACTGATGTAACAGTATTGTCTGCACCTAAATTAATAAAAAACCCAAAACAGAAATATTGTAAAATCTTGATTGCTGTCGTTTTGACCTTTGCATAAGATTGCTGTGTTGACATCTGCATACACTTCTTTGCGTCAAACAAAATGTGTGTAATCCTATAATATTCCAGATGTTCAACATCTGTTGCAACTCTAAATAACATTAAAAACTTCACCTTTTGAACTTAAAGACTATTAATTTCTATTAATTTGTTCTTCCAAATGCTGTAATGTCTGCACAGAAATTCACTTTGACCTTTATGTATGAATCCACGCTAATTCCAATCATCTCCCAGCTCTGCGACTTCTAGGTGTGGCGGAGCAAAATGCGTCACAGCGTAACCTTGTTTACTCCTCGGCTGACTCACCCCCTGCTTTCAGGGCATTAATGCTGCCGCAAAAAGTACATTCAAGTTGATCAGTTCGTGTCGCAGTAAATTGACAGACCCAGTGTTTTCACTTTTCTCCCAGCCTCCAGTGAATTTTCAATTGAAGAAGCAACAGATGACTCAACCTCAGTGGTGCTGAACAGCTCCTTCAAGCTTCAGCTGGGTTTGCACAGACATTATAGCTTGATACCATAAAATCCTGGAATGTTAAGCAATACTAGAGATCATTTATAAGAAATCCAACAGTTTTATTTTTAAAAAAAACACACAAAAAAAAAACAAAACAAACAAAAAAAAAAAACAACACACACATACAATCAAAACATTCATATAAAACATAGTCATGTAAGCGTTTTTTTTCCACCTACAGCAGAATGTTGTATTTGTCATCTAATCTGATGCTTGGAGGCAACACTAAGCTCCATCTATTAAAAAATGATTCAAAAATCAGAATCAATCTTCTCACAATCCACCAAAAATAATCTCAAAACATGAGTTAATGCTGCTGCTGGAGACACCCTATGTGTCGATGTCAATTTGTGTTTAATTTCCAAGAACCTGACAAGAACAAAAACCCTCTCACTCACAACCACACATCGAGGGTCGAGGAAGTGTGTTTGGATTTTAAGCACCAGGTGCTGAAAAGAGAATGTGAGTCATCTTTTTCCATTTATCTCCAGACTGGGCTCTGCTTTAAATGCTGCTAGCATCACAGCACACAATTTTATGTAAACATCGAAGCAAAAAGAAACAAACAAATTAAAAAAAAAAAAAAAAAAGAAAAAAACAGAAATAAAGAGGAATAATATACGTGATTTTAGATTATAAAAAGAAATCTAAGCCATGCCGATTGGAATTCTAAAAAATAATAATAAAAGGTTTAAGCAAAAATCCAAATTAGATCAATATAAAACATCAATCATCCTCAGGTTGCAAAACAATTATAGTTGTGTCTTATTAAACTGTTCACTTAAATCAAAAATAAAAAGTTTGCTGGCACAGTTTAAAGTTTAACACAAATATGAGGTTTTACGTCGAATTTCTCTCTTTATTACTCAGCTGCCACATGGAGTAGGTAAATGTGCAAATATCTGTTCCTTATCACTATTAACATAACAACTAAAGTTAAACATGAGTAGTAAAATGGAAAAAAAAAAATAAATATTTATGTGGAGTTGGCCAAGGACCCATCTGCTTTGGCAGAAGAAGCAATGCCTCGATGCAGGTTAAATCCATCAGCGCATACCAATAAGGATGGAGTGGTATTTTTTCACCCGAAACAGGAAATAAAAAGGTTTTTTTTAAGAAGAAAAAAACTTAACATATTCTGACAATAACAAACCATAAAAATGTGATGCTCCAAAAAAAAAAAAAAAGAGCAGGGGTAAAAAAAAAAAAAGACATTCAACATTCATAGATTATGGATGTAAAGGAGAAATTTCCAACTGATTATTTTCCAGGTATTGCTTGAGCCCTGAAAACTGCAGATCAGGTACCAAAAAAGTGGAGATGATGAGACACATTATTAAGGTTCCTACGTATTTTCTATATAAAAATCCCACAGTTTCCAAATTCAGATTTCAACTCGTGTTTTAAAAGATGAAAAGAAAAAGAATAATTTGAATTTATGGCATTGGCATTTTTACAGAGGGCAGGATTGTTTAAAAAAAAAAAAAACCCTCCAGAAACCAATGACTGGATGGAAGGAAGGGAGGAAGGACAGAAGGAACCAATGAAGGACACAAGGAGAGAAGAAAATGAGGAGAATTAAGAAAAGGGAGGGCATAAACGAGGAAGGAGGGACCAAAGGATGGACAAAACAAAAAAAGAACAAAAGGAAGGAAGGAAGGACACAAAGAAGAATCATGCAAAGGATACAAGGGAGAAAAGAAGAAAGGATACAAACAAGGAAGGAAGAGCACAAGATAGAAAGGAAGGATTGACGTAGGACACAGCTAAGGAGGGAAGGTAGGCCACAATGAAGACAGGGAGGACACAAGGATTGGTAGAAGGTAAGACACAGAAGAAGGTGGAGAGAGGGACATTAGGAAGGAAGGAAGAAAAATGAAGTAGACAAGTAAACAAAGAAGGAAGAACAACTTTTGAGTAACAGAATAAAGAATACATCTTCTATTATCATCCTATTCCAAGACATGAAAAATACTTGAATCAGATCCCAGACTTTTCTAGACTGTGTAGGAACCCAGGATTATTTACGCCATTCATGACGGTGGTGCGCGAACACGTGACTGCTGAGTCTTGCTGAATTATTCTTGATCGAACATGAGGAGTCAACAATATGAGCACCATGTATTTGGCATCTTCACATCGTTCTTTGGTGGACAGTAGGTGAAGAGGTGTGAGGGATGACGAAGAGTTCATCTAGTGTTTTAGCTCTGAGTATGACGAGGAGGAGGAGAGCAGTAAGGCTGAAGGTGAGTTAGTCCAGCTGTTGGGAGGGTGTGTGTTGAACACTAGCTCTGTTGGCCAGGGAGCAAAAATCCGTGGCAACAGTTAATGAGCACCAGCAGTCCAGATAAACAGAACCATACATATTTATATATTATATACACAACTGTACAAAAAAAGAAAAGGAAAAAAAAAAAAAAGAAAAGAAATCCCTGATGTTTTCCTCGTGTTTAAGAGTTTTTCTTTACTGAGGTCTGAAGAGGTGTGATGTGTCAGTGACTCCAGCCCATAAGGTGGCTGACCCGGGCTTTCTCAGTCATTCGCCGTACCCGTCCTGAGCGGGACATGCCCAGGTTGAGCGGGTCGTCCTTGGATCCGTGGCCATCGTCGTCCGACTCATCCCGGTACACGACTGTCCTGCGGCCCTGGTTACGCGTGCTGACACGCCCAGGTTTACACAGGCTGCCTCTCGAACTCGTAGCTGCTGCTACTCTCTGCACCTCAGAGACTTCACCTTCCTCTTCCTCCTCAGGCTCTTCCTCCTCAGGCTCCTCTTCATCTTCTTCGTCCTCAACATGTCTTACATTCTCTTGCTGCTGCGGCTGCTCTTCCTCCACCTCCTCTTCTTCTTCCTCCTCCTCTTCTCCCTCCTCATCCTCCTCCTCCTCCTCCTCCTTCACAGGAAGCTGCACACGTGCTCGTTTAGTCCTCTGTTCTGCGTCCTGCCCTCCCATGAGTTTCCGTTTCCCTGAGGCCGCCACCTTTCCCTTCGCCGAGAGGCGCGCAGACAGACAGGGGGCTTTGCTGTAGTCGTGATCGCCCCCCTCCACATACTTCTCCACCTCTGAGTCTGAGCTGCTCTCGCTGTCGGACGAAGAGGAGGAAGAGGACGACGACGAAGTTGATGAGGACTCTGAGGAGGAGCTGTTGGAGCCAGACCCGTCCTCGTCATCGTCAGACTCCAGCGCTTCCTGCCCGTGTTGCAGCTGCTGTCTGGAGCCGTTACTTAGATGCAGCTTACGTTGGTACCCTAAAGCAACAGCCACGAGGCGACAGGTTAGTCACGTGCTGCGACTTCCAACTGACTGCTCAGAGTACTGCTCATGATACCTGATTTCTTCACAGGAGTTGCCTGGCTGCGGGTCATACGCTGGGGTCCCTGATTTATTCTTTCCAAGCTTTCTTCTGAACTTGGAGAAGAAGACGAGGATTCCTCTTCCTCTGCTACACTGCTGCTGTGCTGAGCTAAACAAGCGGCGCAACAATAATTACCAAGTAGAACTAATTACATTAGGATACACATGGAAGCACTTAACTGAAGGATACAATGTCTTGCAAAAGTATTCTCACATTGCAACCAGAAGCTAATGCATTCTGAGGTGTAATGTGAGAGATCACAGAGTACGGCACAGTTATGAAGTAAAAGGAAAATGATGCAATTACGTTTGTGTTCAACTTCCTTTATCCCCAATGTCCGTAAATTAACTCAAGGGTCCGCATGAGTGTGATTTAATCCCAGTATAAATGCAGCTGCTCCGTGAAGGCCTCATATATAAACAAAGGAGTGTGACTACTTCTGCAAGGAGCTGTACAACACCCACTTCATTCTGCGTTTCACCGAGACTTACATCTTTGATCACCTTTAGTTGTACACTGAAAAAACCCCTACAAAATCTTACCAAGTGTTTTTGGCCTCGGTTTGAGTGCAAATATCTTGAATACACGTGAAATAAGAAAACTTTTCAGCACGATATAGGAGCTTGTTTTAAGTCAGTAATTCCTTAATATTGATGAAAAAGTTCCAGTTATAAGTGAAATAATCTGCCAGTGGGACAAGACATTTAACTTCTAATATGGGAAAAATGTCTTGTTTCACTGGCAGATTATTTCACCTCTAACTAGTAGTTTTTCATCAATATTAAGAAATTATTGACTTAAAACAAGCTCCTATATCTTGTGAAAAGTTCTTGTGAGTTAGTTTTGTCTTATTTCAAGCGTATTCAAAATATCTGCAGTAGAAACTACACCGAAAATACTTGGTAAGATTTTGTGTGTTTGCAGCGTGGAAGACTAAACATTATATTATTTCACTAAATGTAACCTGCAAATATAAACACAGGATGAAGGATCAATAGAGGAAGAAGACCCAGCAAAGCACAGCAGCACCATCATACCTTGATGTGTTCTCTGAGAACTCCTCTTCGTAGAGCCCAAGGATTTTTTGAGCTTTGACAACTTCCCTGATTTGTGCTTCCCTTTAGGGCTGGAAACATAAAATCAGAACAAAAAAACACAGCATTTAGAAATCATTGAGATCCACATGAAACACAAGGGTGCCTGAATGTTTGAGAAGCCTAAATTGATTTTTTTTTTTTTTTTTTTTTTGAATCGGTCTGTACCTCCATTCTTTGCTTACAGAGCAAAAAGATTCCAGTTTATTCCAGTCACCATATTGAAATTAAAGACATAATTTGTTCAGACTACAGGTTTATGATAAAGGATGCTCAGTACCTCGGGGATGGACTGTTTTGTGGGGAGTTGCCTCCATTGTGCAACCTGTTTCTATAACTGAGCCTCTGACGAGTGCGCCGTTCGTTCTGAATGGCAGACTTGTGGTCGGAGATGATGGAGATGATGTGTTTTTCAAAGAAGGCTGACAAGTTGAGAGTCATCGCATAGATCTGGACAGAAAAGATCATCATACCTAGTTAGTACTGTGTTTAGACTTTAGATATTCCTGTGTGTGTTTTTGCTACATCCCACCTCCACCTACGGCTGGCCCACTTTACCTGTGATTTCTTGTTAGGTGTGTAAGCTTTAGAGTTGCTGAAAATCAGGCGGACATCTTTGGCAAACTCCATGGGATTTTCGTAGTTTCCAGCCACCAGCGTCTCTGACACTGTGCCCAGATCCATGGGCGTGTCAATGATGTCTCGATAGTCCTGGGAAAAAAATAGAAACAGTCTTTAAGAATTGATGTACTTTAAGTTGCTTTAAGTTGTAATTCTCTAGAAAAAATTCCAGCTTAATTTAAAATGTTGGTCGTTCGAGTTTTACCGGATATTCAAAGAGATCAACAGGCCGCCTGAAGGGCCCTGAGTCGGGGGAGGCCAACATCCGGCGCAGCAGCTCTCGACAATGACCTCGCCAGGCTTTCACGTCAAAATCCACACCCCGCTTCTTAGAATTTGGCTGGGTTCCACAGAAGAAACCAAATTAACCTCATTTAGACTCTTGAGCTACTTTTTTTTTTTTAACTTCTAAAGGTCCAAAAATCTTATTAGAAGAACTATTGTCGATCCTTGTTTTTACCCGGTGTCCTGTAGATGTCCCTGGAGTGTCAGAGTCCACATCTAGGTCAATCTGTGAAGGAAGATGAACAAAGTCAAGAGTCAAAAGACAAATCTAAAATAAAAGAAGTACTTGTTCCATACAGGAAACGTGTGCTACTCGCCGCATCTCTGAGTCTCACCTCAGCTTCTCCTCCACTGCTGACCTCAGACCTCATTTTGTGATACAGGTCCAAGACGTCAGTGCAGCTCTGGTCTCTGATGATAAAAGTGTTATACACTCTACTGTTATACAGTATTCATACCCTTTTATTGTTTTGCACATTTTGTTACAATAAAACCACAAGCTTCATTCCATTTTATAGAGATTTTAATGCACAAATTAGTGCATAACTGTGAAAGAAAAAAAAAAGAAAAGGTAGTTTTTACATATACAGAAAAAAGGGGACAGTGGGAAATTTTCAACCATTTGCTGCCATTACCGATCCAAGCCTCTAACAGCTTTTCATAAAGAAAACAATCTGTCAGCGTCAGTTTTCATGTCTCGTCAGAGCTTCTTAACTGGATTTATTCTGGATTTTGACCAGGCCATTCTAACACATGAACATCCGTTCGTGTAAAACCAGGGACCAGTCCTCAGGAGCCGGTGCTCTGGATGTTTTACAAGAGTCCCTGCTCCAACACAACTGAATCAATAACTTCATTAGCTTCATGGTGTACCATCGAGCGGGGAGAGCGAGAGAGGCTGGAACCGCTGAGGAGCTAGCACAGAGCATGGAGTCTGGAGCCCCAAATGCCTGCCTCAAACGGTCACAACAACCTACATTTTCTGTTATTTTACATTATGGGTCTTATAGTTTGACCCCAGCATATGATAACGCATATTACCATAGCCATGGATCGACTGAATGCAGCACAAAAAAAATAATAAAATAAAATAAAAAAAAAAAAAGCGACAGAAAAATCTAAGAATTAAACGAGCAAACAAACTTAAAACCAAAGGACGTGCAGTTTAAGACCCAGCATGGAAATCCTATCTGTTTTTCTAACTTTTGAAGGCCCTAAATTGAGGACTTTTCAAGACCCCATTTTGTATAATTGTGACAAAATGTAAAAATGTTCAAGGTGTGATTATTTTTGCAAGCCACTGAAAATAGTTGTTTTTCACTAAGAGTATCAAAGAGGTTACAATAATACAAGAGGTACAATGTTTTTCTAGTGCCATCTTACCCAATGTAGTGGAGAAGAACATCAGTAACCACCTTGGCAGCTGCTACAATTGGGCTTTGGGGTTCATTAAAAGTGCGAGCATTGTGTTCAATATAACGCACTTCCCACATCAACGCAGAGATCCGCCTGCAGCAGAAAAATACGTCAGTGGAGAACTTAGAGGGACTTTGTGTTCACAGCGGAAGGAAAATGTGGGCTTCTATTTTTTTTTTTTTTTTTAACCTGTAAAAGCGATTCTCCAGCCGTCTGCGGATAGTGCTGAGGTCAGTGGGGTAAGCCACGGCGGTGCAGTAAAGGGGGTACTCCTGGAGGTTTACAGGTGAGGCAAAAGCCTTCGCCACATCTGTGGGCAAACCAATGTAAGATCAGATGAAGCTATGAAAAAACAATGCACAGGCCATTCTCTATAACAAAATCAGAACTGCTTGAAGACGCACCAAGCCTAAGAAGCTGATCGATGCCGTCGATGACCCTCTCACAGTCTTCATCTCGAGTGTGAGCCCCCCATTCTCCTTCCTGAGGCCTGTAGAGTAGGGCTTGGAGCTCCTCTTCCAACACTTCTACA
This sequence comes from Anableps anableps, assembly GCA_014839685.1. Taxonomy (NCBI): domain Eukaryota; kingdom Metazoa; phylum Chordata; class Actinopteri; order Cyprinodontiformes; family Anablepidae; genus Anableps; species Anableps anableps. Next base: position 11,659,371 of record CM026078.1, on the reverse strand, counting down.
CCATCTCCCACTTCTTCTGGCAAAGCAGCTGATGGAAATTAAAAAAATAATAATAATAATTTTAAAAAATAAAACAAAAATATCACTGAATGATAAATATACATTTTTATAATATCTAAAGCATCTTCCTTCCCTTCCTGGTGCAACTTAGTCAGGTTTTGTGGCGACCTTGCTCACACACACCTCTTCAGCGCTGCCCACAAATTTTCTATGGGACTGAAGTCAGAACTTCGTGATGGTCACTCCAAAACATTAGCTTTGTTTTTTGTTTTTTTTTTAAGCCACTTTGTACCTAATTAAGTGGCAAGCTCAGGGTCATTGTCTATTTGGGTGAACAATTTGTGTTTATCTGCCTGAATGATGTCTTGAGATGTTGCTTCAATATTTCAGTCCCTATATGATGCCATTTATATTGTGAAGTGCACCAGTCCCTCCTGCAGCAAAAACTCCTACAACATGGTTTGCAACTTTTACCATTTACCTTCAAAGTGTAATATTGGTTATTATAGCCAAACACTTCTATTTCAGTTTCATCAGACCACAGGACATGTCTCCAAAACTTAAGGTCTTTACCTCTGCGTGAATTTGCAAACTGTAATCTAACTTTTTATGTTTCTTTAATGGTTTTTTGCCCTCTGAGTGGCCGTTTAGGCTATGGGACTCGTTTCACTTTGAATAATCACAGTCTCTTAAGAGCTTCAGTCAGAATCCTTTGGTCTTTTGCTTTTGTTCTGGGCTTGACACACATTTTTTGCACCAAAACACATTCATCTCTGGAACACAGAACTCATCTCGATCGTTGTTTTACATCAGCTGGTCATTTCATTGGTGTTTTATACCTCTGTATATTTGTTTGAACAAATGAATGTGACACCTTCCAGCATCGTGAAATAGAACCTGTCGAGGTCCAAAGTATTCTTTCAGGATTTTGCTTAATTTTATTTTTTTGGATGATGTCACACAAGGAAGCGGTGTGTTTAAGGTGTTGCCTTAAAATACATCCCCAGGTGTCCCTCCAGTTAACTCAAATGTTCTGAATTAACCTATTTCAAGCTTACAAAGGCATGACATCATCATCTGGGCTTATTTAAATGAATAGTATCTGAATGTATGTAAGCTTCTGCATTTAATGAAAGTTAAATTGTTTTGGCATTTAGCAAACACCCTAAGTGACCTAAAACAGGAAGTAGTAGCCTGATTCAGTCAAAGAGTGAGGAAATAAATTCTACATGTTCGTATAAAATCTCTGTAAACATCTAGTTTCAACAGTAAGCACATAAATAACCACCAACCTTCTTCTGGAATAGGCTCCATGTCCCAGGGACTCATTCTCTCCCGCTCACCATTATCCCACCTGATTAAACAAGATAAAACGCAGCTCTGAATTAACTTCTGAAATTATCTAAGCAAAGACAAACATAGCTGTGGAGTGGGGCACACTTCCAGCAGTTGCGCACAAAGACCTACTTCACTGCATAGCACTGAAACAGGCTATCAGGGTACTCTGGCTGCAGGGGCTCCTGATCCTCCACAGATCCAAACCACCAGGCGTCGTCAATAATGCTACGAAACCTCATCCCTGAAGAGAGGATCGCATGTTTGGTAAACATTGGATCCACGCAAATGAATTGTAAACGCATCATTTGAAAAGACAGCTGGGGACAAACAAACCTGGCTGCCAGTTGTGCTCTTTAGCTTCGTTGTAGAACTGCTGCAGCACCAGAAAATCGATGACGTCAGGCATATCATGATACCTTGGAAACATGGAGGAGGGGGGTAAAATACATATCCTGATATTTATTATGGCTTTCAATCAGCTGGTAATGCTGCACAACAGCAAGTATTTATACCTCTTGAACTTTTCCAGACTTAATGTGATGTTACAAGCAGAAACCTTAATGTGTTTTAATAGGATTTTAAGTTACGGAAAATGATAAATGATATTAATAATAAACCACCTTATGCAGTCATTAGAGCTGCAAGTCTGTTGGGATATGTTTCACCCAGCTTTGCACATCTACAGACCGACATATGTGCCCACTCATATTTACAAAATAGTTCGAGATCAGTCAGACTGGATGGTTTTAAAGTCTTGCCTCTGATTTTCAACTGAATTTAGGTCAGGACTTTGACTGGACCATTCTCATACATGTATATGCTTTTCTATATATAAACCTTCCCACTGGAGCGCTGGCTGTATGTAGTGTCATCGTCCTGCTGGAAGGTGAGAAATCAGGATGTATTTAGTTCCCTCTTAAGATCAAATCTGCCCCTACTATAGAGATGCATTCCAACAACATGATGCTACCACCACCATGTTTTACTGTGGGGATAGCATGTTCAGGTGGATAGCATTATTACATAGCATTCTGCACGAAGGCCAAATGAAATTAATAAATAAAAATTGACCAGAGCACCTTCTACCATATGTTGTGCTGTGTTCTCTAAATGGCATGTGGCAAACTGCAAAGCAGACATCTTATAACTTTCTTTCAAACATGTTTTGTTCTGGTTACACTGTGTTTTCAGATTTTTATTTGTTAAATAACTAACTGTTAACTATTTAGCACTTTTTCTCAATTACTACATTACTTTGTGTTAGTCTACCACATAAATATCCAATAAAATCCATTAAAGTTTGTGGTATAATTTGTGGGGTATGAATATTTTTTCAAGGAACTGTGTATACAGCCTTTCATTGCTCACTTTAAGGAGAAGGACTCGTTGGTCATCTTCCCTGAGACTGGGTCCAGAAAAGCCAGCTTTAGGCAACAGAGGGTGGGTGGTCCGACTTCGTACTTGATTCCAACCACTTTCACAGATTCCTGGTCCTGAGAAAGTAAAAGAAAAACATTTTTCAATACATCATAATGGCTCACTTGAAAGTAAATCCAGGTATTGGCAGTAAACACAGCATTATATGCTCTGCATGATGAATCTGGATTCAAATTTCAACCATGAACATGTTTACTGAGGTGAAACAGAAAAAAAGAACACAAAGAAGAGAGATCTGTTTGTTTGTTTTTTTTTTAAATCAACAAAAGTTTAATGCAAACTGGAATATCAGGGTCAGAAATCTTAGATATTCAATAAAAAGTATCTTCTGTTTCCAAAAAGCTCGTCCTCTAACATAGAGTTGAAATGCGCGTACAGAAAGCTGGATTTCCTCACCCTGAGGTTGAGTCTGTTCCACGGCTGCTTCTGAATGTTGATGCTGTAGGCCTTGGCTCTGCGAACGGCCCGCACGTATGCCTGATGGCCCTGCTTGAAGTAGATGAGCTGGATGGGGAAGAGAGAACCTTTGTGAATCATGTATGCGGTGCATTGTGAGGTTTTGTTCAACATCGGGGAAAAGGATCTCACTTCATCTCCCATTTGTGGGACAAAAGGAGAGCGGCGTGGGATGGTATCCATTATCCATGATGGAGGCAGCCACTCCTCTGCGTTAAGTCCGCCCAGTGAAGAAGTGGGTTTCTGAGTAAAACACAGAAACATAAGTATCTTCCAAAAAAAAAGAAGAAAAACAAAAAAAAACATTTTACAGTAGATGACACAGCAACACTTCTTGTTAGCTCTAACCTGTTTGGTTTCTTTGGGTTTTTTCTTCTTCTCATTTTCCCTCCTTTTTGCCTCCTTGGTCTCATCACCGCCCTCTTCCTCCTCGGAGCTGCTGTAACCTGCGGGCCGCACGGGCCTCCTGGTCGGCCTCTTTGGTGGCTGGAGGTTGATCCCGGCATCAGCCGTCCAATCTGAATATTCACTCGATGAGTCACTGCAAACCCCAGATGGAAGATGTTAGTTGGATGATTAAAAACGCCACCTGGGAAAAAAAAAAAAAAAAAAAAACCACTGCTCAGTTAGGCATATTTACCTGGAGCTGCTTTCACTCTGCCACCGGGCTTCATCCTCAGAGGAGGCATCAGAACGATCCGCCTGTTCTGCTTCCTGCAAATGCAAAGATAAACGTTCGCATTTTTACATAAATTGACAATTAACAAATCTTGTTCTGCTTCAGTTTTCAAAAGCGCTGCGACTCCAAATTCTCTATGTCCCATTCAGACATAATAAATAGAAAAACTGAGCGTACATCTCCACTGTCTGAGTCCATCTGGCTTTCTGAGTCCCGTCTGTTGCTGGGATTTCGACTTCTGGTTCCTGGCCGGCGGACTTGAGCTGACCGGGTTTGATAGGAGTGACGCTGCTGCTTTTTCTTGGTTGGGCGAAGGGAACGCAGACGAGAACTTAGAATATCGCTCTAGATAAATGAAAATATAAATAACGTTTTTTTTGATGAAAGGATTTGCACAGATGTCCATTCAGAGTTACGAACAAAATGGACTTGAAGTACAGTGTACCTTGAGGATGCAGGTCACTGGTTTCTTTCTCTTCTCTGCGTTGTACAGAGAACACTCCATGTCACTTTTGGCTTGTCTGCATTCCTCCAAGACCCTATGAAAAAAAAAATTGCACATTGTCCACAGAATGAACACAATTACCAAAAATACAGTAGCCTGCAAAAATATTCATAACCCTTGAACTTTTGTCACATTAAAACCACAAATTTCAATTTGGATTATACACGATACAGCAACACAAAACAGTGCAGGATTATGAGGTAGAAGGTAAAGCATACATGGTTTTCCAAATTTCTTACAAATGAAAATCTGTCTGTGTTATGCATCAGAACTGAGCCCCCTGCTGGGCTCCTTAAACACATGAACATGCTTTGACCTAAACCATTCCATCATATCCCTGTCTGAATGTCTGTATGGTTTTACTGCTGGAGGAAATCTCAAGTCTTCTTCAGCCTCTGACAGATCGTCATCATTGCAGTGTATTTAGCTGCATCCAGTTGACCTATTCTTGCTAAAGAAAACCGGCCCCACAGCATGATGCTGCCACCACCATGTTTCTCTGTAGCGGCGGTGTGTTCAGGGGTGATGTGCAGTGTTAGTTTTCCATCACACATTACATGTTGAATGCGACCAGAAAAAGCCACTAGTGACTTCCTTCTGGCACAAAACGTGAACGAGTTCCAGGGGAATGAATACTTTCACAAGCCACTGTATATGGAAAAAACCCCCATCATTTTCCTGTTAAAGTCTTTCCTGCTTTAAACTCAGCTCACCTGAATGTACCATGAGGGACCTCATTGACCACCACTCTGCGGCTCCAGGCCAGCAGGTCCCTCTCTGTGGCAACTTGACTACGAAGGGAATTGTGCTGCATCTGCCACACTCCATCCACCTGGCCGCTTCTGCGAGGTTCAACCCCAGGAGAAGAGGCCACCACCTCTGCTTCAACAGCCGCTAAAGCATTCATTCATTTGGAGAGTTAGTTTGAAAAGAAGTCGTTTTTAGAAAGTGAACTTAACCATGAAAATATATGACAATAAAATATGACATTTGGACTTTTGTTACAAATCTCGAGATTTTACTGTGCATCATTTAACACCTACAAATTGCTTGTAAGTATATACAGAGGAAGAACCAACCCATTTCTCCATCAGCCTGTTGTTGTTCTGCATTCTGCCGTTCATCCTGTTCATTCTGCAACTGTCTGATGAGATTGTCCAAAAGGCTTTCACCATTTTCTGCCGTTTGCTGTCCAAGCACCTGCTCAACCAACTCCCCGTCACCTAACAAAGCAGAACACTGGTTAAACTCGGTCATTAAGATTTCCTGAATTAACCCACTGTTAATGCATCAGGAAAGTTTTCAATGACTGGTGATTTTTTTTTTTTTTTTTTTTTTTTTTTTTCTTTTTACCATTAGCCATGTATCCAAGCTGAGGTATTAACTGTTCCTCCTTGCAGTTTTCCCTTCCTGGGACCAGCTGCTGGTAGCGAGGAGGATGAGGATTTCCATCAACGTCTACGAGAAAGGGGGGCGGCATGAGGTGGGGAGCCTGCTGCGTCTGCTCGTCCAGGACGTAGTTATTAGAATCCCGAATGAGAGGTCGGTAGTCCGTGTGGAAGAACATCTGGTCAGGAATCTTCAAGGAATTAAGGGAAGACATGATGATGGGGTTGCATGATATTAGGAAAACATGCAATAATTACAATGAGTGTCCTGACAATGATATGACTTGCGATAAAAAATGAATTTAAAAAAAGTAAACAGTAAAAATGTATTTCCACTTTGGGTTTATAGCAAACATCGACTTCAAACAATGAAAAGTCTTTAAATGTACTAGAAAAAAAAAAATACAGAATCCATTATTTTCATCTAAATAATTTTTTAAAATGTTGCTGCTGGTTGACATCTGCTCTTTTGGGCATGAAACAATTTACTTGTAGTTTCTTAATGACTTGACCACGTTTCCATCTCTTTACCTTATTGAAAAATTTTTATTCATTAAACAGCTCGTCTCACTAAATATATTACCGGCATAGAGAGTCTGAATACATGGTACTACTTAAATATTTAAGTAGTGCCATGTATTACATGCAACATTTATTGCAGTCCAAGCAGTGCCTCGTTATGCATATTGCATAGTGCTATTTTGCTAATATATAGTCCAGCCCTCCATGATGATTAAAGCAAAAAAAAAAAAAAAAAAAAAAAAAAAAAAAAAAAAAAAAAAAAGAATATTACAAACTAGAATGATTGCTAAAAGATTTTTTACAAGCCCTTTTGGCAGCACATCGGTGAACACCCTTGGTTTAAGTCACCCCACATGTTTTTTTCCTACAAAACAAATACTATTGAACAAGAACATGTATCTAGAATTTTGATGAGTTCTGCCACAATCAACCTTCTGCAACCTTTGGATCTGTTCAGCTATCACCGTATCAGTTTTTTGGTTTTTTTTTTTTTTTTTTGGTTTTTTTTTGCTTGTTTGTTTATGTGAAGAAATTGTTCAACGTTTGTCAGGATTTTATTCTCCAGACAAAAGTACGACAGGTTTGCATATTGTGAGATCATGATTTTCATTCAAATAAGCATCAACAGAAAATCCACCATCCCAACTTTTCTGTATTTCTATTCATGAAAGAGGAAGTCACAGATTATAAGTCAGTAGATGCCAGGCTAATACCTTTTCATATGGTCTGCTGCAGCCAAAGCCAAAAATGAGTAAATGCCCATGTGAGTCTGTGCAGGAAAAATGTTGTCCGTCAGCTGAGAACTTGCAGTCAAAAATGGCTCCATGGCCCTGACCCTCAATCTGGAAAGGAGATTTCAACATCAACCCAATGCTAATAAACAAATAATTGCTACGTGTCCAAATCTCTAAGTCGATCAGTTACCATGTTGAAGAAATTCCTTATCTTGGCTCCTTTGCTCAGGTCCCAGATGTAAATGTTGCCATCATGGCCTGCAGACAGCATAATTCGGGGGTCGAAGGGGTGTGCCTCCAGCACATATACTTCATCATCATGTCCCTAAAGCAGGCAGTAAACACACATAATAAAAACTTGCTGAAAACTGTTTGCTATGTAATGTTTTTTCAACATCCTAAGGGATCTGCAGCATTAAAATGTTTTGGCTACTTACAGACAAAACATGCAGAAGCTGGCCAGAGGTGGCGCTCCACACTTTGAGCAGATAGTTTGAAACTGCTGTGATGACGGTGCTGTCAATGCGATCCCAGGCAACCATGGTCACCACCAGCTTGGTTTTATCATCCCCATTAGCAACAGCAGTCCTAATAGAAAGACATAAAACGTTAAAATAATAAAAATGTTGTTGTTCAAACCACCTGCTATGTTTAATGTATTTTAGACTGCTCTCTTACCCAGGAAGCCTTGCAGTCATGTCTAAAGTAATGCTTTTCCACTCTTGTTGCTGATAATGCCAGATCCTTGCTGTGCCATCACGACTGCCACTCACAAATCTGAGGCTGGAAATGCATAATATCAATTATCAGACCCTTATAAATCTCATAAATACAATGAAATAATTTTTTTAGTTCTTACCTGTCACTGTTATTGCTAAACTGGACAACCACAACTTTATCCTGAAAAGACAAGCAGTAGACAAGAACTAAAATTAGTCAGACTGGTGAGACAAAAGAACCCGAAAAGGATGACAAAATTGTGTTTGATTTTTACCGTGTGCGCATCCAGCTCAGATGCCTTCATCGGCGTTTCTGCACCGAGGTAGTAGACCCTGATCATGTGATCTGTTCCTCCAGTAGCCATAAACATACCACCTAACAGAAAACACAATAAAGTTAAAGAGACAAAAAAAAAAAAAAAAAAAAAAAAAAAAAAAAAAAAAAAAAAAAAAAAAAAAAAAAGCACATTGAGTGTATAAATAAAAACATCTACATCAATTTAAAAAATATGCCTCATCTTCTTTTTTGAAACCTTATTTTAATTTCCTTAAATTAAATTATACGTCCTAAATTATAAAGTTTATGGATTGAAGAAAACAAGATTACCCAATCTCTAACTACATGAGGATGGTTGTTTATATATATCGTTGTGAAATAAAGCAGCGTTTAACAATTTTGTGGCTAGTTTGATATTTGATAAAAGAAAAAAAAAAAAAAAAAAAAAAAAAAAAATACCATCAAGAATTTGTTAGCTTATCTGAATCAAACTGGATGCTACTGAGGTTTCTGTGTAGAACTCAGCACACCACAGAGAATGCTAGAAGTTTAAGCTGGTGTAAGGATATCTGGGCGAGTGCATTCAAAAGAAATCATGCTTACAAAATCTGAAATCTGTTTGATAACTGATGATAATGAGGCTCTGAAGCCAAGAGTTTATTATTTGTACTGCAACTATTGTAAAAGCACATCACAAACTATGAGCTGAAGCTTGTGCCTTTTCTTCCTTCCATCTCCGGATGCGAAATATGATGCGAAGGCCCCTTGAAAGCACGAAAATTTTATTTATATTTAAACTTCAGCCTAAAGAACTTGAAACTTTCCTTGTTCTTACACAGACCAGACTTCATGTGCAATTTGGAGCTGTGTGCTCCTCCCCAACTGGGAACCTGCATTTAATGTAGTAATCTACGTAAAACACAGTTGAACATGTTCCAGCTTTCTCCTTTCCATTTTTTTTGTTTTAGAAAGCATAGATGTTTTTTTTCAGCTGGTTTATAAGATTGTTTTTGAAGGCCTACATGCACCTTGTAGCCACGGGCCAAATAATTACAGAGACTCAGGCTAATTGGGCTCTGCCAGCCTGGTGTGAGCAAAATGAGGTCATAGTTTGGCATAGGATCGTCTTCTCCACTCTGCTTTCAAATTATCTACTGACAAAATTCTGCAGGTTCACACAGGCCATATGTCAAAGATAAGCAACCACTCCCACATGTTCCTATCATGCAGTACCCTGGACCCAAATGTGCTGGCACCATAATCTCCTCACAGATGTTTAGCAGACACTCAGAACAGTCAGGGGACTCCCACACTTCATAACAGGCAATGAGTACATTCTTAATACAACCCATGAGACATCTCCAAGACCCTGCAGGGATCATCCACATTCTGGCTGATTGTTAGTGTTGTGCTGGAGCCTTATTGCGTTGTTAAGGGGGCCTGAAAGGAAGTTTTAGCCATGTCGCCTGCCATAATGATACCCATTCAGAAAACTGAAAGTACAGTCAGAATACAGTTCATTGGTTAAGATGTTGTGCATACAAACTGGTCTGGGCTCAGTCTGTTTATTTTGTACAACTAGATAAAGTCCATAAGAACAATGAAATGTAAAGAGCCATATAGATAAACTCACCACTACTGAAAGACGAAGTGGAGACCTGGACACCTGGCCGAGACCGCTCAACAAACTTAACTGGTTGATCGCTGAGTAAAAATAACAAATACATTGTTGATTATTTAGCTTAAATAAAAGTTTAAAAAGTTGGGGAAATAAAACTACGACTACTTACTCAAACTTCATACTGTGAGAGTGCCACTTCCAGAAACACACCATACCATCTGCACCTGTCGATGCAAGGTATCGCTTCGTCCCTTTGGCAGCAGGACAAAACTAAAAGCAAAGACAAAAACGCAAAGTGAGATGGCTTTAGACTCAAAACTTAAATGTGCGCTGCTTATAACTTATTATGAAACCGTTCCACCCCTAAAGATTATTGCAACGGTGGTATCACCTGTATGGAGGTGATAGAAGCAGCGTGGGCCTGCAGAACGGCGATGGGTGCACAGGTACGCAGGCACCACACTCTGATGACTTTGTCGCAGCTTGCAGAGGCAATGAGACTATTTTCATAGTTCACAGCCATGTCGCAGATCTCTGCCGAGTGGCCGCGGAGCGTAGACAGGAGCCGGCCATCGTCTGTGGCCCAGATTTTCACTAGGCAGTCATCCGAACCCTAAACCAAGACGAAAACAATATTTCCAACTTGATGTACATGAAACACGGTTAAGTGATTGTAAATATCATCATGAGTGAAAATATCGCTCACCGTAAATATCCGCCGACCAGTGCGGTCAAAGGCCACACAGTAGACTGAAGAAAGGTGGCCGAGGATCCGTTTGTGGATCTTCATGTGTTGGTAGGAGGAAGACGGCAGGACCTGGCCGAAACGAGCCGTACCCGTGGCCTGGCGAGCACCCATGATGGACACTTTGTATAAAGAGACAGGAGAATCATCATGAGGCCACACCAGAAATGTATTAACAGAGGATACTTTCAACCCTAAAAGATTCACATATCAGGGCATGATAAACACAACGTTTTTTTCCAGGTTTTAAAATAAGAGTAGAACCTAAAAAAGGTAATAACACACGCCCTCACATTATTTATGTAGCGAAGAGAACCCCATCAAAGTGCAGAAACGGCTTGTAAACAGAATGTACAATCATTATCAGCGATGACATGTTGTAACCATTTCCTGAATGACCATCTTCAAATATCAGTTTAGTTAATTGATCTTTATCAGCGTTTTCATTTTCTCACCACAATTTAACAAATTAAGATGTGGCCTTTAGAGCCACTGGGTCTGTTATGCTACTACAATAACACAAAATCATTTTTGTGTTACACGACCCAATTCAGACAGTGTCAGACAGACAGCCTCATATCTGACTTAACAATGCTATGGTATGCAGGTGTGTTCATCACTCATTGACTCAATTTCTGTTTCCAACTGCTGTACTCTTTTGTGTGTTTGTGCTGCAGACTATAATTTGTCTTTGAATTACTTCAATAAAAGGCAGCAGTCAAATGCATTCATTTCAATAATCGCTGCAGTAAAAAGCCCCCACTAGAAACGATCTTCATGCTGGCTGCTTTATGAGAGCACTTGACAGACAGAAGGTATGCTGTTACAAATCTGTTCATTCAACATATAGCAGAGATCATTGGAGATATTTCTAAGGATCTCTGCTCAGAATTGTACAAGTTATGTTTGCAAAACTAGAAGTTTATCAATTTTTTTCTTCATAATACAAATATTCTCACTGAGATGCAGAGTCTCAATCTCAAGACAAAACTTCACAGTGAAAAACAGAAAACACTACTAATAATGATAATGTTGATAACTTATAAAGTACAGAGAAACAGCTTATTTCTCCTGCCCACCCTCCACCCCATTATTGTAATAACCTCAGCATGTGATAATCCATTTTGTATATCCTCAACACATTTTAGGAAAATTGTAATAATGTTGATAATCATATACATTCCTGTGTGAACAGAAGAGGTGGAATTAGTTCATCACATGCTGCTCCTAACTGCTTCATAACATAATAATGTACATGTCATGTGCTGTTATAAGGCTATGTTTGCCTGAACTTGGAGTCACAGTGAGGACAAAACAACTTTTTCTAAAGAATTAATACATAAAACAGCAAAGAAAGTGCATTCACTCTGTCTTTTTTATAACCCTTGACTGCCCAGGCACACACTAATAAATGGTTTTACATACCAACGTTAGGAACATTCTCAATAACAACTGGAGGTTCAGGTGGGCGTCCTCTGTGCAGTGCAGCAACAGCTGAGCCGCAGCATACTTTGTGGGTACAACCTAAGCGTGACCAATAATTAATAAAATTATTTTGGCACAAAATGTTTTCATAATATACATATGATAGTAATTTACAATAATAATGGTAGAGAACAAGCACAAAAAAAAGGAAAACATAAGATGCTTACTTTTGGTGGTGCGAAGTAATGACTGCTTTCCCAGCCCCAGGAGTGTTTGGACTCCAGGGACACTAGGTGGGATCTCCTTCTCTATCAGAGGACCTATCCGCCGACAGACTTGAAGCAGATAGTCTGCAGGAATGTGCTGGTTCAAAACCACCTGGATGACAGATACAGCACCTCTGTCTCAGTTGCACTCCGTACAACCAGAACCATCACAAAAGTCAATTAATACATCAACTTTGCACATGCCTAAGTATGGTTTTGCAGCTAGTGGTGCCTATTTTCATTTCCTTTCTACTTATTAACCATCTTTAAATATGACCAGAAAACAAATATTTTACTAACAGGTAACTAAAACTCGAGGTGGACCAACAATTCATCTGTTGACCAGAATTGGGTGATTTTATGCTTGACTGACCCTTATCAGCTGGTTTAAGACTGAAAATATTTTTTTTTCTGATCAGTGAATGCCCCATAGCTAAGCACTAAGGCGTCGCACGTGCAACAACACTCTTAGGTGAGAAAATTGCTACTGAGCGAAAAGGATGCTGTTACTCAATTGCATTGTTAGTAATCTATTAAAAATTGAAAGAATAAAAAGTAAAAGGAGCTTTTATAAAGTAAATTACTTTTAACATACATACATACATACATACATACACATATATGTATCATAAAAACGTTTCAAACAACAAAAATCCACCAAAAGGGCACGGGGTGGAAATAAAGAAGGCAGGGCTTGAAAATTCACAGCAAATCAAACGGTTCGTTTCGACTCTTCCGGGTAGAGCGAAGACGTAATAGCGATTTGATTGGCTTCTAAAGACCATAGACAGGTCTCTGTATCTAATTAAGCCTATCACAATCTGCCTGCCTCGAAACTGCCAGCCCACAAGTCCACACAAAAGCGAAGCCAGCATTTAGTTATTTATCAACAGGCCTATATCAAAATCAATTTTTAATATATTCTCCTTATAATAAACGCATCCCTCTTTTGCATATTCTGAGTTGCGAATTCAATTTAAAGAACTGACATCCGCTACACAGAAAACAGTCGATTAAAAATATAAAAAACGACACACTTTTAATAAAAAAAAACTATCTATAAAACTGCGACTCACCCAGTCTTGGAAGCTCCGTTTGAATATCTTCCCGTCCCAACTCCATCGTTGCGGAACCAACTAAAAGTTAAAAACAACCCATTAGAGATAAGGCAGAGCTAACAGTTACTATACGGCAAAAGGACGCGCTAATTTTTTAAACACCGATCCAAAAATACACAGATTTTCTCATAGACATAAGGTTTAGATAGGCAACATTAGGGAGACCCCACAGGAGAAAAACAGAAAGGTCCAGCTTTACTTACCTCATACTCCTCCAGCTCCTCGATCAGAATCTAACAACAGACACACACAGTTAGCCCGACAGGCTAGCGCTGCGGTTCGTTTAAACCAATATTACCACTTTAAAATAAAATTAATGCAACGTGTTACCTGTGCTGCCTTTTTACAAGGCCCAGACTGTAGAAATCTGGCAATGAGGTAATACAATTCTGAAAAGAAATTATTTGTTGTTAGCTTCTTGCTAGCTGTGCTAACGATAGCTAGCGTCTGGCTTCGCTTGGTTGCCAAGCTCACCAGCTGATGTACACAACTCCAAACTCAGGAAATTCAAACCTATTAATGGTGAATCAACGGGGTCTTCAACACTCACCTGCTTCGATTTGTGAACACTTTTCTTTTGCCATTACTATTTAGCACAGGCGACATTAAGCCAAAACTGATGTTTTAGCTTGCTCGTTAGCCGCCGGGCTAGCTAACAGTAGCTAAAACAGGCTATTGAATGGCCTCCTCCTTTCCCAAGTTGTTGCCAGCTGCCTGCAGCTTCGTGTTAGCGCCCTCCAGTGATCCAGTTTATTACTGGACGCTTTCTTCCAGGTCTGAGGTGAATGATTATTGAAAATAGATCACAAAGCACACATCATAGGATGTTTCACCATTTAAACGAACATATTTAAATGCGAATTTTAGGCAAACCCATATGTAAACAACTGAACCGGAGTATACTGATTTGAAATAAATGTATTTGGATTTGAATCTGAGCTCAACTGTATAGAAGTGAATTATAATTTGATTACATTGTAATGAATGAATTAAATTTGTGGCAGTGGATTCCATGTAAACATGACTTGTTTCCTAAGATAACAGCTGTTATGAATTGACAGAATATAGAAAAAATAATTCAAACTGAACATTTAGGTGAGTACAAATATTTTATTTTAAAAAAATATTGTAGTTACATTTCTATCTGACCATATACACAGGTGAAAGTTAAATGTACTCATTCAGTAATACTGTGTCATGCCAAGATATTCATACCTGTTACACTTCATGTTTTTTATGTTACAACCACAAACTTTGATATATTTTATTGGGATTTAATGTAATACACCAATATCAACTTTAACATAGTGTGCAGTTGCGAATGGGAATGAAAGAGATGCATGATTTCCATATATATTCAGCCATCTTGAATCAATACTTGATATAGTCACCTCTTGGTACAATTACAGCTGCATGTGTTTTATGATAAATTCTTATCCCCACTCTCTGCAAAATAGTTCAAAATATCAGTCAGATTATATCGATAGCTTGTGAAAATAATGTTTGACTTTTATCACAGATTCTGAATTGGATTAAGATCTTGAAATGAACTGGAGCATTCTGTTGTGTAAAAATACTTGGATGTAAACTATTTCATTTTTGTTCTGTATGTTTAGAGTATTTCATTAATTTAATTTTACCACACAGATTGTTTCCAAAATTTCCAAAAGTATCATTAAAGGCAGCTGAAGTACCAGCACAGTGTTACCTTAATTTGAGAACTTTGATCTTAGAAAAATCTCAAGCGAAAATAACCACAAAAATTATCTACATTTGTCGACTTAAATAAAAGAATTGTGGATAAGTTTTAGAATTTTTGCATCCCGGTTAACAAACAGGCGACATCAGAGGATGAGAGAAAGTACAATCATTTTTTTAATCATTTTTCACATTTAACTATAAAGGTAGTGAATGACGGTGAGTCATAGCAGCCACAAAGTGAGTGATTTTGATATCTTTTGTGAGAGTGCATACGCATTCGCTCACCCTCTTCAATAGACATAAAAAGGAAATTCTCTTGAATAGCATGGGCTGTGGTCTGTTCATTGATTTTGCTCAAGAGAATAGGCAGCACATGTAGACTCTGACATAATGTAAAAGAGCTCTGCCTATGTGAGAGTGCTGGTGCTCCACAACAAAGCCTGAAATTTCTCTAAATCTATAATAAATATTTATAAAACATTTTCTGATAGGTCAGTCAGATGAAGACAACAATTACATGATTGAGTAATGAATTGAATTAATGAACTGCAAACTGAAAATGCTATTTTTTATGTTTTGCCCCTTCTGTCTGTCATTATTCTCTTACTGCAAGACCTTCAGGTATGACTCAGTAAAAATTCCTTATTACTTTGAGAAAAACCTCATGTTTTCACATTTATTGCACTTTGTGCACTGATGTGTCCATCTGCTTGTTTTCTAAGGAACATAACAGCTTAACAGTTCCCAGGACAGTGCTCATTTCTGAACAAATCAGCTGCTTTGTATTTGCACTGAAAGATGCATCTTTGCTCATTTTTCTTGGTCATATTCTTTCTCAGAATCCTTGATTGGTAAAAACAAAACAAAAAAAAAATCATCACCCATTCACAATACATACATACCTTGGAGAGGATGAAGAGGCAGTGAAATTCTGCCCTTTCTTCTTAGTGACGTAGCTCAAGCTCAGTGAGGTTGGAGAACATCTGGGAACGTGTATTTTCAAGCCTTGCCACAGATTATCTTGCGGATTTAGGTCTGGACTTTGACTAGGCCATTCTAGCAGACAATTATGCTTGCTCTAAATCATCCCACTGTAGCTCTGACTGTAGACTGTATGTTTTGGACTGTTGTCCTGCTGGAAGGAGAATCTCCTTTCCAATCCCAAGTCTTTTCCAGCCTCTAAGAGGTTTTGTTCTATGATTGCCCTGTATTTAGGTCCATCCATCTTTCCATCAAGTATAACTAGTTTTCCTGTCTCTGCTGCAAAGAAGCATCTGCACAGCATGATGATACCAACATATTTCACACTGATTTCCAAATAAAAAGCAAAATTTACTTTGTTCTGAAATGAAGAGTTTGGGCCAGTAAACAACAGTATAATCTTTTTTTCTCCTTAGCAAAGATGTTTTTGACATCTGCTGGATAACTGTTGATTCAGTAGTCTTCCCCATTATTTTGTAGGCTGTAACATAACATCTCGGGTATAGAGATCTTTTTTTTGGTCTAAGGTAATATTCAGATTATCTCAGAATTTAATGTTGGGTTTTCATTTGATGTGTGTAAATAATTAACTGCTGATATCGAGTGTTCAGGGTAGTGTGTTTTATTCTCATAACATACACATAAAGTTTTGCTGGAAGCCCAAAAGTTTAATCTTTTGTCCCAGAGCACCCTCTTCCACTTGACTGCTGTGCTACCTAGATGGCTTTGGTGAACTTTAAACAGGACCATTTATGGTTTTCTTTTAACTATGATTATCTTCTTGCCACTCTTTCATTAAGGTCAGATTTTTAGAATGCACAGGTTATAGCTGTCCTGTCAACAGATTCTTCTGCCTGAACTGTGAAACTGTGTGACTTTTTCAAAGCTGTGATGGTTCTCTTGGCTGCTTCCATGATCAATGCTCTTCATGCTCAGCCTGGCAGTTTAAATGGATGCCGGTGCCTTGGTACGTTTCCAGTTTACCATGGTCTTTATGTTTTTGGGTGATAGGCTGAACAGAACTCTATCATAACTTCAAAGATTTGGGTATCATTTCATAACCTCACCTTGCTTTAAACTTCTCCACAACTTAATCCCTGACATGCCTACATGTTATGTTCCTTGATCTTCATGATGCTGTTTGTTTACTAACGTTATCTAACACCTTTTCCTCACTCTTCTACTTTCTTCTTCTGCGACTCTCCAATTTGCATCATTTACTGTTATTTTGACAACTAACTTTATGTTTTCTCAGTTTTTTTTCTCTCCATACAAGCTATATCTGGTCTGGTGTTCTGTTTGGCTGTGGTACCTTCCTGGAGCAGGGAATCGGTTGAGATAATGCTACCAACAACTGAACGTTCCCCCTTTCCTGCTATTAACTTTTTGCTTTTCATTAACATAGAAAGTACTCCTACATCAGCTTTTCTGTTTCTGTCTTCTCAAACCCTCACTCGGTCAGGGGAGATGGCCGTTCGTACTGAGCCAGGTTCTTCTGACGCTTTCTTCCTGTTAAAGGGAAGTTTGAGCATGAGCATGAATGTGTCATTGGTGGCAATTATCACCAATGACAATTGCCACCAATGACACAATGGTGGCAATTGTCTACTGGAGGAGTGAATGCTGCAAGTCAATGAGTCAATGCAATCTGCTGAGTTTGCTAAGATAGAAAATTTTTGAAACTAATTTGAATAATGGACTGAACTTATCTTTTAATAACTAGGATCAGTTGGAAAGTATGTGATTGAATTGAAATGACTTGTTTGTAAAGTGCCTCAGGACGACAGTTGTGAATTGGTGCTATATAAATAAACTCAATTGAACTGAGTTGGATAAACCTCTGTAAATCACCTTTAATTTTCCTCCCACATCACAATTATGCACTACTTTTGTTTGTTGTTACACACAGTATATTGAGGATTGCAGTTCTAAGATGACAAACTATACAAAAAAGTTCATGCCGCATGAATACCAGGCACTGCAATGCTTTTGCATTTCAAAATATTTCAGAATTTTTTTTTTTTTAGCTGTCTAAGGAAAACTCAACAGATTTTCAGATATTAAAAGAAAAGGACAGTAAAGCACAATTGGATTGGTGTTACCTTTGAACCTTGAAGAAGCAACCTGGTTCTTTTGAGTTCTCTGATGGAAGAAATTACTTTTCAGTTTTGTGTGTCATCCATGAAAAACATCTTTCAGGCTGTTTAAAATAGGTCAGCATGTCTGAGTGCAAAAGTGTAAAATAGATGTCTGAGGGGCATGAGCTGGTATTATGGTATTAAATTTTCTCCAAAGATTATGTGTTTACTCAAAAGTAACTTATTGTTCTTAACCATGATGGGTATGGGGTTCTTTGATGAAGGTGCCAATTTTCCTGGAATTAGGTTTAGAGCTGATTATGTTTACTTTGAAAATTATTTTTGTCACATAAATCATGTTTTTTGCACTTTTTGGGAGTATTCCTCAGAAATAGGAACAGATTTGGTTGATAATTTCCCAGAAATTGTGCATTTGGTGAGTGACAACCTTTTAGGTTTTTATCAGTCTGAATATGTGGATCCAGGGAAGTTAAAATCAGTGTTGCCAGTGGCATGCAGTCATTGTCTTAATCTTCCACTGCAGACAGGGTTTTCTTTTAGGAATTAGCTTTGTAGTGGTGTGACACAGGGACACTTCAGAATATAACCTACATCCTTAATTTGAGTCAAGGAGGCCTTGCTCAAAATTAAACTCAGATGCTAGTGACCATTGCAGAATACTGCCCTCATATGGTACAGAAAGAAATTTAATATTTATTTATAAGAATATTTTATTTATAATATTAATTTAAAAATTTCTAATGCATATGATGATTCAATGTTTTCTAGGGAGGAAATTTAAATATACAGAGTTCTAATAAACAGTTGAGGGTTGAGTCAGCAAACCTTTGCAGCAATCATGAAAACAACTCCATATCTTGAATGATAAATGAACTTTTTTTCATTCCAAAATACTTTCAACAAGCAAGCATGAAATGGTTGTGAGAATGGCTGGATGGATATCGTCAGCAACCTCTCTTGCAGGAAACTAAGCATTGTTTTTTTATTCCAATCTGCCATGGTATACTTTTTTCAGTTTTCAGTGGAGTTAAAGAAAACCTTTGATGATGTTAAAGTAATGGTAAGGCGGAGGTAGGAGTTCACCCTACAATCGGTGAGTCGCTGGGCAAGACACTTTACCTACCTTTCCTGCTGGTGGTCAGATGGTGTGATATGGCAGCCATCATCAGCGTGTGAATGTGAAAGCATCTTTGAGGTCTCTGAAAAGTACTATATAAGTCTGTAGTCATTTCATTTCATGATGGGTGGAAGATGATAGATGGCTTGTTATGGAGGAGAAGCTGCATGGCCAACTGACCGAGGATGCATGAAACAAGGTGTGCTTTATGCATATTCACAAACAAGAGACTGCCGTGTTTTTGTTTTTGATCATCTGAGTAATGTCTGTAACAGCTAACATCCTTCCTTCCATGCAGCAAAGCACTGTGCAAATCTGACTTCAAACCCAAAACACTAAGGTGGTGGGGACAACTGGCCTGAAGAGGTTCAACTTCACTTTCTTTTCCCTTAACGAGCCATGCCTCCTTCTGGGGGAAAGTAGACACTACCATTTGAATGATAGTCAATTAGGGCTACGCAATATATTGCAACTTCATCGTTATTGCAATATTGCGAGTCAACGGTTTTGTCCCTGGTGACTTTAGACAGCTCTTTGGTCTTGCCCATGGTGGAGTCTGATTGGTTGAGTGTGTGAACATGTGTCTACTATACAGGTAATGAGTTCAAACAAGTGCAATTAATGAAGGGAATTAGTGGAGGATAGGAGGGCTTCTTAAACTAAAAGGTCTGTGAGAGCCAGAATCCTTGTTGGTTGGTAGGCGATCAGCTACTTATTTCATGCAATGAAATGCAAATTAATAATTTAACAAACTGGATTTTTCTTTTTTTTAGATCCTGTCTCTCACAATTGAAGTGTATCTGCGATGAAAATTACAGACCTCTCCATTGTTTGTAAGTGGGAAAACTTGAAAAGTCGTTGGTGTAACAAACACTTATTTTCCCTATTGTAAGTATAAAGCTGTACTTTATCTATTGGTCAGTTCAACACTTGAGAACCATGGTGATTGATCAAGCCAGTTGATGGACAGACATGTTTATTTTCCCAATGGTTAACTCGAGATAACGAGTTATTTATGTTGTTATAACGAATACTGTTTTCTTGAGAGATTGAGATAATTATGTCGATATCACAAAATAACAATGGCCGTTTTCTTGAGATAACGAGTTAATTTCCCGATGGTTTAATCATATGACCAACGACGTGGTGTCATTATGGTTTACCAATCACTTATTCACAGAACTATTCACAGAATTACACATGCATGCCATGACTTACACTTATAAGTCCTCTCTCGCTGGTGTGGCATACATTTGAATGATGGAATCAGGTTTAACACACACACCAATCATCTCGTGATCTCGAGAAAACAAAGTTTGTTTTCTCAAAATTAAGTTGTTATCTCGACAAAACCATCGGGATAATTCGTTATCTCGAGAAAACCATCAGAAAAAAGTTTATGCGTAACACGTCCATTCTCGGCTTCCGTATATGAGGAAGAATGGAGACTTATTATTTACTTCTCCACTAAAGCACACATATTATAATGAAATATTACAAAGTGACACATTGTACTCACCCTATACCAGATGAGGAAAAGAAAAGTTGTTGCTTTCTTATTTGGAAAGACAAAAGATCTGCACCATCTGTAAGATTCAAGGGTTTTCTCACACATTAGGGAAAAAGTGGTGCCGGATGGCTTAAATTTATGGCTGAGATGAAAGGCTTTTCTCTCAAGAGAAAGCATATTTAGATCCATGCTGGACCTGAAAACAACTGGTTTAAGAATTATGATTTGGGAGAAGAATTTTGATCTTTTACAAACACATTTTTATTATGTTCTGTCATAAATTATGTAATCAGTTATGTTCACATTTGTTCTGTCATAAATTTCACAGTGGTGTGTCTTTTCCAAAAAAGGGAGTTTGTTGTTTTTAATGTTATAATAGGCACAACAGCTCAGGATAAACATCCTCTTCAAAAAGCATGAACTCCCCTGAGGTTTATCTAAATCTGAAAGGTTTCTAAATGGTCAAACTGACTGTTTCAAGATTTAAATGAAAACAAGTCACACTTTATATTTGTTCAGAAACTTTTGAACCTTTTTGTTTGTGAAGTACAAAAATTTTTTTAAACGCTTGTTATAGAAGAACAGCCAGATGTCCGGTGGCTTATTGGCTGCCTTAATCCACATCAAAACATTTCAGAACACAAGTGGTTTACCACTAAAATCTCTGTTTGCTAAATTATAGTATATACAAAGTGCTATTTAGTGACTATATTTAACCTTACATGAGTTAGTGTGGCATATCAACAATCAGAGGCATGCCATGTTCACATCTTTGCTATGCTCTTGGAAAAGGTACAGGAGAAATATCTATCAAAATAAAATGAGAGATGTTTCAATTTCTTACAGCCCAAGCTGTTAAAGTTTAGTTTTGCTCTAACTCTTCAATAAAAAGACCCGTAACACAACAGAAAGCATGAATTTTTGGTTAGTCAAACATTTTCTGAACTGCTATATTTAAGCACCCTCATTAAATTAGTTAACATTTCTTTCATACTGAGCAACTAAATTTTTATGTTAGGTTTCAAATTCCTCTAGATAGGTTTAGGATTTTTTCCTAAAAAGATACTAAAGCTTTACTTACTGGTTACATTACATTTAAACTTATACTTTCAAAGAATTACACAGCATTAACAACCACCCAAAAAAGCATATGCAAAACCATGGGTTTCATGCAGTCTGCTCTATATCATATCATTTATAGCATATTAATATTTCAGTTTAACTGAAACAGACTCTTTGGACTTAATGTGAACATGGCATTCACTGCTCAGGAATGATTTTGACCCATTCTTCCACACAAACTGTCATCAAATATTGAAGGTTCTAGGATTTATTTCTGTTCACACTGATCATTTGTCAGGCCCTGGGTTGATTTGGGTTATTTTGGCATTTTGATTATTATTCTGTGTTTGCCATAGTTTCTTATTCTTTGATTAAATCAGCTTTGTTCATGTTTTTCTTTAGTTCAGTCTTTTCTTTGTTATTCTAGTTTATTATGTTTATTTATTCCTTGTGAGCAGTTATTCTTTGTTACTGTTAGATTTATTTTCCTGGTTCCCATGTTTACTCTCTCCCCCTGGAGCCATTCTCTCTCTCTCTCTCTCTCTCTCTCTCTCTCTCTCTCTCTCTCTCTCTCTCTCTCTCTCTCTCTCCTTCCTTAGTTTCCTTCTACTCTCACCCCTCACACCTGCAACCAATTAGCCAATCAGTCCTAGTCTATTGTTCCAGCATTCATACTCACAGTATATAAACTCCTCTCCTGCTCTCACTCCTTGCTGGATCCCCCTGTAACTTAGTCGTTCCTTTGCCATTTTACCCCCCTGACTTTGCACCTGGATTTGTGTGTTTTTGTTCAGTTCTGGCTCCCTGTGTTCCCTGTGGTTTTTGTCCTTCAATTTTTCCATTAAAATGACCAAATCTACTCTCTGCCTCTGCCTGTCTGCATTTGGGTCCACTCACTACAATCAACAAACATGACATCTTCAATTTTTCCATAGTTTTTCAATTAAATGGTGGTCTGCTGACTGGGGCATTAAAGCAGTTTTAATTTCTTTCTCTAAAACCAATCAAGCATTTTCTTAGATGTGTGTTTTTGGCTATTGACTTCAAAATCTCGGTTCATTTCATTTTCAGATTCTTGACAAGAGTGTTCTGGTACATTTCTCCATTCGTCCTTTCATCAGATATATGAAGTTCAGTACCATATGCTGTAAGATAGTGCACATCAAGATGTTCCCCCCTGCAAACCTTTCTTTTGGCATGGTGTTCTTGGGCTGATGTGCAGAACCATTCTTCCTACAAACATAGTGTGCACAATGACATGTAAAGACTTCAGATTTCACCTCATCTGACCAGACTATAGTCTCCTAGTATTTCACTGGCCTTTCCAAATCTTCTGCAGCAAACTATAAACAATCTTCAACTTGCTTTTTCTTCAGCAGTGGAGTTTTGTGCAGTGAATTTTCTTAAAGGCCATTGTTTTGGAGTACATTACTATACTATTTCCAGGACAACTATTTTGATTTGACTCCGATGTCAGAAATCTTACATGAGGTATCTGGCTGTTGCTGGTTTGTGGTGTTAATGTTCATTCCATTTCCACAGTATGGTTCCAATGGCGATCACTAGAACATTTAGAAGTTTTGAAATGCAGCTGTTACCACTGCCATTAGTATCTTTTACAACAGTAAAACTTTTTGTTTAAGCTTCTTTGGTTTAATCCAGGGGTCTGCAACCTGTGGTTATGGAGCCTCATGTGGCTCTTGAGGTCCTTCACAGGGATCTTCATAACTTTGGACAAAAATGTTAGACCTGAGAAATGTTTTTAAACATAAAGGTACAAAAAAAAAAAAAAAAAAAAAAAAAAAAAAAAAAAAAAAAAAAAAAAAAACTAGCTGCAGCTTTTTTTCGGTGCTTTTTCATATACTTCCAGGGACTTTCCACTACAGAATAACACAAGGAATTCTTTTTTGTTTAGTTGTATTGTCATGAGACTGCCATTCTGTGATTGAGTGGCTCTGATTCATCAACATCAATAAGAGAAATACAGTTTTGTGTCTTGATATTTCTTTGAATATACTTTATATCTTAATACATTTTTAATGTACAATACTGTAAAAAGGATTTGTCCCATACAGATTTCTGTTTTTGTCACACGTTAAAGTTTCAGATCATAAAAAAAGATTGAAATCTCTGATCAACATAACCCAAGTATCTTCAAAATGCAGTTTTCAAATGATGATTTAATATATTAAGGGAAAAAACACACCATCTAATCTTTTTGTGATTTAAAAAAATTTTTTTTATCAGGAAGCTATATTTTGCTTTTCATATCTCATGGCCTATTCATGTTGTCAGGCGTTCTAAGTGATTTCTTAATTTTACAGGTGTGGCAATAACTTGGCCTGGGTGTGGCAAGTAAAATAGAACTCAATTTTCCCAAAAAGTGGTTAGTCACAGTCAATTCCTGACTTACCATTGGCGTAGGTGGTTTAAATAGATTCCCCCCCCCCCCATTTAATCATTAAATAACTGCTTTTTGTAATCTTGTAATCTTTGCTGGAAAATTGTTCTTGGAACTATATATGAAATAAATAAATTACTTGTAACAAAAACCATTACTTTAACTTGTCCATGTGCTATTTATCATTTGTATATATAATTTTCAGGCATGAAATGACTGATGTGGAAATGTACTTTAATTTCCAGTGCGGTAAAAGGCAATAAATGACTTTTGGCTTACCTGTGAGGAAGAACAGAACATTGTTAGGAAAAAAAGAGACAAAAAAAATAAAATAAAATAAACTTTTTAGATATAATTGGGCTCAAATTTGACATATTTCTTTTATTGTAAAGTGCCTTAGAACTTTATAAATGTAAAACACAATTTTAAACAATGGAAAAGATCATTAGTTCTAAAATAATTAGATTTTATATAAAACATGATGACTTTTATTATATAATTTGTTATATTTATACTATATATTTTTTCAAAGTTTTTGCTGTTTAACTTCAGTATTGGTCTGAGGGTGGCGCTGCAGAATCTGTTGCTAAACTATGTGATCACAAAAGCTGACCTGCTCAAGTTCAGATCAACATAATGGGCAGCAATGCTCCTGACTCATGTGGAATAATTCATTATAATAAATTAGGAAAATGTTGATGTAGCTACAGCATTGAGAAGCAACAGTCGTTTTTACGATGACTTTCTGGATTTTATCAGATCAGGTATATATTATTGTTAATTTTCTGCTCACCTAAAGGGCTAAGTCTTTGTGTTAAATGTTATCCACATATACACCCCCCTCATTCACTGACTCAGTAACTTTATTTAGTATGTAGTCCAGTGGGCGGGACTCAGAGTGAGGACGCACACTGGCAGCTGCTCATTCAGCCTCACTCTGTGGCTCTGTCAGGCTGACTGTGGACAGGACCCCGGTGCTGGTCAGTCTGATGAAGCTGTAACATGTCAGGTGTGCGGACTGGAACCTCAGCGGACTCTGTCTCAGATTTAAGGGGAATATCGTATGTTTAGCCGGCGGGCTCTGCTGTCTTATCTCTGGGGCAGATTTTTGGATTGTAGAAAGTGGGTTTCTTGCTTCGTCCGTTGAGGCACACTTTTCGCTGTCTCCTGGACTCAGTATTTGTCACGCAGAATAAGGTAGGTGTCATCCATCTTCACGTAATGTCACAGAGCGGACCTGTTGGTTACATGTATCGCTGTAGCTGTTAGAAGTCTGGCTGGAGTTTAGCTTGCGGCTGGAAAAGTACAAACTCATTGAAGGAATCTGGAATATTTTTTTTTTCTTCACACAGTTAACAGTGGCGGAAAATGACTCCGACGTTCTTGTGGATAAATACGTTTTGAACATTTATTGAACTGAGCGGATATGCGCTGCCCGCCGTCGTAGACTAGGTATGATTAAATAAATTGTTGTTAACGTTGCTAGCTACGTAACATTTTGGTTATTGCTTTTCCCCTCCCATTTATGAAAGGCAAACGTAGTTATTCGTTAACTCTGACTTATTCTGTTGGTATTGTTAATTTCATTTATGAAACGGAATGTTTTTTTTTTGTTTTGTTTGTTTGTTTTTTTTTGTTTTTGTTTTTTTCCCCCCGCTTATTAGTGGTGATTGAGGCTGATTTAAATTAAAGGCTGACCCCGTTACAGAAGTGTTGTGGCTGCTGTATAATGAAGCTTAGTGGGCTGTGGGTTGTCACAGCCACCTGGAAACCTGCTGTTGCTTTTGGCCACACTTAGGCTTATTACTGCCTAATAACTTCAATGTTATATCCTTTATTTTAACTATGTGAAATTTTGAAACTTTGTGTTAAAATCTCTTAATGAGTGACATGGTCACAAAAAAGGTAAAACATACAACAAATAAAATCTAATAATATCAAAAGAAAAACGAAATATCTACAGCTAATATTCGAGATAGACAAGGGAACAGCCAACAAAAACAGAGCAGCAGTACTTCTATCAAAAACAATCACATTTACTGAATCATCTCTCTTCTTGTTCAATTAAAACAGGCTGAAACTTTCCTAATGTAGCCACTTGGTTTCAGGTCCTTGTGTATAGTACATTATTCCAAGAAATAACTGTTCTTGTTTTCATCACCATCTCTGCCCTTTTTTGCCTTTTGATTGCAATGTGGATTTTTGTGGTCCACCAGGACTAAATCAGATAAGAGAAACATACTTGCTGCAGGTTGCTGTATAGATATACTCATTTTGAAAATATAAGAATTACAAGATTACCCCCCATTTATGTTTCAAAGGATATATCCAAAACCTTTATTTGATGTGTTTTATGGTGGAAAAAAGTGTGTTAAAATACATGCTGTTGGTTGATTTGTCAACTGACAGAAAATGTTGGGTGTCCCTGTCTGTGATGCACGGAATATTTTAGTCTTTGACTTGCTGATCATCAAAAAGGGATGATTGTCAGATTCTGACCTGATTGGTGCATATTTTATAGAAATTGGTAATTTTGTTGACCTGATGAAATGAAAAGCTGGTACTGTAAGTCAGTACCAGAAACTGTTAGAAAATGCTGTCCAGTTTGTGTTTATAATATGATGACGGGTCTCCATGTTGAAACCGTTTTCTTTTACTGGTTTTTTACTTTAATATACCCAGATTGACTCAGCAGACATGAATAGTGATGAGGATGTATGCTGACAGCTGAGTAGGGCAGGATGGGTTGCTCCATGACTGACTGAACTGGGGTGTTCACAGCACCATATGCTCCTGTTTACATCATGCTGCTTAACATTTGGGCCAGCCTCATGACTCATGCTATCTCTGTCGCTCCTCAGCTAATTTTTTTTTTTTAGTCCTGTTGCTAAATAGGACTATTTGAATTTACATGGATTAGGCAAAATGGGTGCATTTCACTTGGGTTCATAGAGTAATAGAGACACAGATGTTGTACTGCCTGGAACTGCATATTCATTAAGTGTGTTCCTCATCTGATATGAGATTTTCAAGGAACCTTGAAAAAAGGTAGAAAGACTACACTTTTACTAGATATGACAGAAACACTACCTTATTGCTTTCATTTATATAATAAAAGCAACAGATATCCCTACTGCTGGCAAAATACAATATATAACACATAGATTAGAACAATTACACTTATGTTATCTATGGTATTTATTTATTTCAATTACGATACATATGCTAAAGTAGGGCTGCAAGATTAAGGAAAACATACAGTTGTGATATTATTGTGTTGAGTGTAGTGACGATACTATTGGTTGAGATCAAACCACAGTTTCTGTCTTTTTTTTTTTTTTCTCTTTTCCATCATAATGATGTCCCTGCCCTCCATATGTTTTAGCATCTTGGTCAGAAGAACTGTAGGCGTGTGTTATCAAGTGCAGTGAAAGCCCATCTGAGTGACCATATATAATATTGACATGCAAAGTGAGAATAAATAAGATTTGAAGAAAATACCACACTATAAATGACATCCAAACAATCCTTTCTTATTGCTGCATTGCATACACTGATGTTGTGCTGATGATTGTGATTCAGTGTACTGTGCAGCTCTATACGAGAGCAAGAAAATAGAATAAAGTACTACTAACTTTAGAAATAGTTTTTACACAAACTTGTCTATTGTCCAGAATAATATTTTTACTGTTCTGGTCTTAATAGAGTTGGGTTATTAAAAGCGATCCATAGTTTTGCGTTGTTAGTTTTTTAGAATTTTGTTTACAAAAATCTTTCCAAATAGCTGGATTTGACTTTTCTTGCAAGTAAGGGAAAATTCTTCTCTTCAGCCAGCTGACCTGCGGTGCGCAGCAACATGTATAGAACTCCTCTACTTTATGTAACCAGAGAACACCTTAAACCAGGTTCAAAATAGTATGTTTGTAAACCCTTTGCGTACTTTAAAACTAATGACCAACCCAAGTGCAGGCATATGTTTGCCTCTGTGATTCTTGTGAGGGTTGGACTATAAACTCAGAAACACACCGAGGGTCCCTGACAGGATCCAATAGGTACAGATATGCTCTGTTCTGGTTCTGCGCAAAAATCTGGTGATGTCAAGAACAAAGGTTGAACTGAAAAACTGTCCTGTCCAGCTCAAGAAAGTCTGTCCATTTTGTCCCTTTTTTTTTTTTTTTTTTTTTTTTTTTTAAACAAATACATATGACATACATGACTTGACTAGTTCATCTAATTTAGAAACACATTTCCGCTTTGAGAGTTTATTACTCTTTAAGCTTCCCTCTTTCCTAATGTTCAGAGTTACCGTGTGTTTTTTTTTTTTTTCTAAAGCTAGACTAAACAGTGAAAGAGGTTTATGGAACATTTCTTTTTCAGAGACATTGAACGGACACATGATGTTGCTTTAGTTTTGCTTCTGCAGTGCTGACTCTAGATTTTTGCTTATCCTCCACTAAAACTCAGCAGTGGTGAAGGTTAGTTAACTGATGACACACAGCTTCGTCTCTGATGTTACCGAGCATGTTGTGAGGAAAGTAGGTTACTGGGCCATGTCCTGCAAGCTTAAACTGAATGCTAGTCTGAATATTGCTAGAGCTGCTTAGTGTGACCAGGCATGCACAAATGGTGCAGGTCTACGCAGCAGCAAATGGAATCCTTTCCTTGCTCTGTCTCTTTAAGAAAACAGAGCAGCGCTCCACATAGAATGAATGTTGAATGTTCAGCCGACGTTGATTGATCTCAAAGCGGCATAAAACAGAGTGAAATCTGACAACAGGTTAACAAACGGCACAGGTTGCAAATACAGCAAAACTGCTTAAACATCAGCGGTCTCACATGAACAATATTGTGGACTTCTTTAAATGTTTAGCTCTGCAAATCTGTGCAGAAAGATATAAAAATACATTCATACTGAATTCCATCTCTTTTTCAAATAAATCTTTACTAGAACCCCTCCACTTTGGGTTTTTTTTTTTTTTTTTTTTTTTTTTTTTTTAAATATATTTTGAAACTGTCATCGTTTTATGTTTTTGTTTCCTTTTAAAAACAAGATCCACCAATTTCCCCCTGAAATGGACACATTTTATTTTTCTCTTCATCTACGTTTCTGTGAACAGCCATATTTTCTAACTTATTGTCTGATTTCAAACACTTTTTGCCTGGTTGGTGAAGATGAGGCATAGTTAGACCTTGTAACAAACTTTATTTGACACAAACAGGCAGGACACAACCAACCAGTCTTTAAAAGCAAATTAGAGAAAAAGAGTTGTATTTAAGTTTTAAAAGCCTGACCCAGTGACCTCAAGAGGTCTTTATTTTAGGACAAAGAATATATCCCAAAGTAAAGCCTACTTGTATAACTATGTAGGCCATTGAATACATTCAACTGCAAACATACTGTTTTCACTGTAATTCTGCATAATTTTCTGTAGTAACAACTTATCTAGTTCGCTGCTTGTCCAGTTTGCTCAGTTACATTGGAATAAACCATGTTTGTATGCAATCCAAATATTTAAATGAGGGTCAAATGTTTGTAGCCAACTCTATCTTGCCTAATCTGTATTTAGACTAGTCCTGAATTGACTGATTGAATAATTTCCTCTGAAGCTTAATTTTTATTGCAGTCAGTCATAGGCTGAATTCCAGCTCACCTCTTCCTTATTGTTCTGTCTTTAAATTGGAGTTTGTGTTTTCATTCCTGAGAGTATGGGATCCGAACCGTTGCTTTGATGTAGATGGAGGGTGGGAAGGTATTAAAAACAGATTTTTCTGCAATACTCTTGGAAATAACAGTCATATAAACTGTGCTTAAAAATAGACTCACAAATGTAGGCATAATCACCATTAAAATGTTTTTGCGTACTCAAAAGCCACACTACTGTCTTCTTTGAAGTATTGTGATGTGCTACGTCTGACATCACTCTCAAACTGGCCAATAAAATACTGATACAGTTAAAATACCTGCCTATTTGCTGTTCAGTTTTTGCGATTTACCTATTCACGGATTTTTCTGTGGAACTTAACTCCAAATCACTTGTGGAAAATTCAATCATTCATGATTTTTTTTTTTTTTTTCGTAGAGCTAAAATATTTGAAAGAAAATGCAGCTTTGAAAGCTGACATACCTAGGTGCAATGCTACTTGATATGCTATTGGCTGGTATTTACAAAGCAGCCAATCCAGGAGCGCCATTAATTTTCCTAGGCTCTGATTGGCTGTACCTCTAAGAGCAGACATAAGGAAGACTGTAGATTTTAGCTTCTGTTGTGCAAAGATTGTTTCCATTGTGCGTATTGATGCATATTAGGGTGTATTTGGTATCTGAACTATTTAAATAGGCAGTTATAAGCATTCTTAGAGGGGGTCTCAAATGGTCCCGTGAATACCAGGAGTCCACTGTGTTTTACAACCAAAATTTTTGAAAACCATTATAATGTCTGTTCTGAAGTGCACAGATGTGTTTTGTTGGTAACATTGTCATGTCTTCTCAGCAGGGTCAGAAAATAGGGAATTTCATTTCACAGTGAAAAAAAATGAACTATTGTCATAAACACAAAAACCACTGCAATGTGCAGTTTGATATACTCTGATGGATAAGGCTTGGTAGTATAACATAAAAAATAAAAATAATGTGTCCATTGTCTACTGCAGTCTAGATATGTCTACATGACATATATGGGCGTATTGGTCTGCTTACATGTTGGGAATCTGTGATACCTAATAACATATCAGCTCCAAGAAGAAGTAAATGATTGTGGATCATTGCTATTGTTACTTCAGTTAAATCCTAAAGGACACTGAAAAGGGTTTCCAGAAGTATAGGTATGTGAGTAATATAGAGAGATTTGATAACTGGAAAGTCTATTTTGGCCTTTTCAACAATTTCTTATGTTCTAAACCCTTATCTTTAGTATTTGTCAGAATCGTTTTTAAAGATACTTTCTAGCTGTGCTTGTTTTTTCACTAACAAATGTTCACTGACAATAGCAAAACAGCTGGGTGGTGAAATATGGATTTTTACTGCAGGATTATGTAAAAAGCAAGTTTTGTAAAAATCGCTTCAAGACTATTTCTGCTTTGTGTGTATTTGGGTCGATGACATCACAAGTGGCTCAAACACAGATCAGCTGATATTAGCAAAAACAATGGCGGACAATTAACTTGTTTGACTCCAATGACCCCCGAGGGGTAACAGGGACAAAGATTGTCTTAAGAATTTTTAACTTGTGCTGTTTATATTCTGGTTTTAATGTTTATATCTGATTGGTTTCTATGTATATTGGCAGTGTGCTAAATGCTGTGTTTTTTTTTTTACGTCTTTCACCTTAAACATTTTGTAATTTGCTAATTAAGTGAGATTACATGCAGTCTGAACTCATAACTACCTTAGATACCTGAAAAAAATGTTGCCTTATGCCTTATGTGATGTCACCAGAGGGGTATGTGCACGCGCGTGTGTGTGTAAGCCTGTTCTTGGTAGATTTTATCTTAAATAAATAACCATTTAAAAGCAAAACAAATACAAAAACTAGTCATGGCGTAGGTGATAAACCATATCAAGTGAGTGTGACTGATTTTACAGAAAAGTGTTACTAACAGGTTTAACCATGGCCAAGGCTGGTTTGACTGCGAGAGCCAGGTTCTGTAACACAGCACTCCATCGCTTTGCTTCTTGATGAAAAGGCCCTTAAGGTAAGCTTTGTGTCATGCTGAAAAACAGAAGATGCTTCTATAAACCAGATGGCATAGCATGTTGCCGCTGAGTGCCGTGGCAACCTTGTTCAAGTGTTGCCGAGAATTCTGACATAACGTCTCCTCTTCGGTGCTTCACAGTCGGAACCACACATGCAGATACCATCTGTTCAACCTTTTTTGCATTTTATATAAACACTCTGGCTAGAAGCAGAAACCAAGAGATTTAGACCTGTTGACAAAAGTTCCATGAGTTTAACACTGTGTTTCCAGATCATACTGGTCTCTAGATGTGAATGATACACCCCTTCCCAGTTGTTAACAGATGTTTTTTGCTCTTAATTAGGGATTATTTGATGCACATTTGATTTTTGTTTTGCAACAGAACTTGTAGAAAATAACAAAGTTAAAAAGTTCTTTATACAGACTGACTCTCACATCCTTAATAAACATCGTTACTGACTCTTACTTCCTGCTTAATTCAGAAGGCAAGAAATATAGAAGTGATTTAAGTGTAAATACCTTTTAACTGAGATAAGATAAAAACAGATGCTGCTGGTCTTCAATTCTCTTTTGACAGTTTAACACTGTTATG
The DNA here is from genome assembly GCA_014839685.1 of Anableps anableps. NCBI lineage: Eukaryota > Metazoa > Chordata > Actinopteri > Cyprinodontiformes > Anablepidae > Anableps > Anableps anableps. Next base: position 11,626,983 of record CM026078.1, on the reverse strand, counting down.
AGTTGAATGAGTTGAAAGAAGCAAGCAGTGTCTATTCAGAGCTTAGATCCCCCATTTCTCTTTATTTTGCTTTTAAGGGAACTGAAAGATCTGGATTTACTTGCTCTAACACACACATACTGTTGGTTTTGCTGCCCAAATCATTTCAGTTCTTATACAACAATATTTCAGAGAACAATCTCCCTTTTTTTTCGTGTTCTGCATTTAGACTAATGCTAAAAGCCTGTGAGCATTTGTTGCTGGAAGGTTTCTTTTCTCTCTGTTGGCTTCACTTGGTTTGGTAAGATCCTTAAAGATACAGCTCTAGTAATAATTTTAAAATGGAAAAAATGCATTGCATACTCAAAGAAATTTAGCTCCTAGTCTTCAGAAAGCTTGTTGAAATTACTTGTATAACAATAAGCCAGGTTTGAGTTTTTGTAGGTGGAAGAGCAGTCTGTTTTGCACTTTTTCTTTGTAATATGTGCAAAAAGAGGCATATTTTTCATTTCTAAGACGATTTTCTTCCGTATAATGTAATGAAAGCCACCTTGTTTACATCCACATATAATTTATGTATTGGTAAGCTTTTTATTCTCATTTTTTTTGCATGAACTGTCTGTTTAAGGTGTTGATCATAGCTTCTTGTTTTAGGTTGAGACTTTAGCTAGGCCACTCCCAAAATTGCTGTGTTGTTTTTTTGAACCATTCAGGTGCAGCCTTGCTGGTTCAAAAGCAAAACCTACGAAGTGTTAGTCGGCCATTCTAGAGAGCAGAATTTAAATCACAGCATTTCGTCCAGGTCATTAAGCAGCAAATGCTATGCTAGTTTTACATGGGATTAAAAAGGACACACGCCTTCCAAAAAGTTAAGCTTTTGTTGCTTGTAATGCTTTTGTGACCAACACTGTTTCCTGTGTGTGCATGATGGTCTCACTGTGTTTCACTGGAGTTCCAAAGCCTTACAAATGAGCACATCCAGACTGAGAGATGTCAGTACCATCAACTCTTGAATTTCTTTAGATTGAGCCTCTGTTTTTCCCACCTTAATAAATGAAATCGTCATTTAAACCAGCATTTTATATTTGCTGAGGTCATCTTTGTCTGACATTCACAAATAGTTTGATGACTGAAAATATGGATTCTTATCAGAAACAATGTGCTTTTTTTGGATCATTAAATTCCAAAGAGAAGGAGACTGAGATGCTGATTGTTAGCTTCAAATAAGGACATTTCCTTTTGCTCCACACTGCGCTGCGCTTCTCCTCCTTTGTGGAACAGTCTGTTTCCTTTGGCCACTGGAACTATGTTGCACATGACTCCTGAGACTATGGCAGGCATTCATATCACTCTCTTTAACCTTGCAGCTATGACAGACAAAATGTTTAGCTCTGGTTATATAACCGCCTCTGCATACGTCATCATCCTCTGCTGCTGCTGCTGATCTCTTGCTCCGGAGCACACAGTAATTATCGTCAGCAGCTCCTTGCTCAGACACACTTCAGGGGGATTCGGATTATTATCTCTTTAAATGTAATTATTTAAAATTCCTGGGCTGAGACCCCTCACATTTTATCAGTTTCTTTCTTTCGCTGTCTTTTTTTTTTTTTTTTTTTTTTTTTTTTTTTGCTAATTTAAAGCTTGACATCAGAGGTCAAAAAGAAAGGCTTTTCAAATGGCATTGAGATTATAGCCAGTAATCACTATTAAGCAGTTAAGATAATTAGGAGATAAAATAACACTTTTATTGGTAGCCTGATTGTTGCAACTATCCCTATTTGAACGCTTGCTTTGCTCTGATTTGTATTTCTCTTATTGACTATAGGCTGTTACAACAGGAAGTCACTCATTTGAATTGGGAGTGGCTTTAGTATGCATTAAAATACCTCAACGGTATATGTGGGCCTGGCCCTGTGTGTGTGTGTGTGACCTAGATCTGATTCAGATCTTCAGTTTAGGGTGTTGGCTGCGTGTGTGCATTACAATGCTGTTTGTTTTTGAGGAGTCAAATAGACAAAATGACCATGTCAGACTGTATGAAAGGATCACTCCCACACAGTTAAGTCATCTGCAATCTGTCATGTCAACAGACAAAAGCTCAGTGACGGATCGTAATCTTTTTCAGGAGTCACTCATGACTGTGATTCTTTTTACGCTCATTAAATGTCAGCGGAGAGATGTATTACATTTTGCTGTTATACTTAACCTCGGAGACTCAGGTTTCACTTCTGAAGACTGATTTCTGAGATCCAAAATGGGCATCTGTTTCAGTATCAAGTGCCAGAACAAGATATAGATTCTAATTCGCATTTAAACTGGTTTAGAAGTTCATCATACTGGGATGTCTGTGCTGAGTTCAAAACACTTACAGCTGAGTAGATCAATCCTCAGTTATTCTAGAAGTAAAGAATGATTTCTGCAACTTTCTTGAAACCACGAGTGAAATATGTTCAAGTATTTTTTTATATGCCCTTTAGGTCAGTCAGGTATGAAGTACAACAATGTGAAAACTGCTGCACTCTCCACGATATTGTAAACTCCTTATAAATATGTGTACAAAAATCTTAAAATATGTTGTTGTTGTTATGGAAACATGGATCCTCTTCAGCTCCTCTAAGTCTGATGCTGTAGTTCTCAAAAGGTGGAAATGATTAAAAATGATAAAAGGTGGAATGATTTTCTGCACTAATGTAGGGGAACTGATCCGTTCTGGTGTGTTGAAGTAAGAGCTGAATCAAAAAGCGAAGCTCTCCATTTACCAGTCCGTCTATGACTGACTCTCATCTGTGGTCATGAGTTATGGATTGTGACCCAAAAAAAAAAAAAAAAAAAAAAAAAAAAAAGATCTTAGGTGCAAGCGCTGAAATGAGCTTCCTTCGTAAGGTGGCTGGGCTCAGCCTTAGAAACAGACTGAGGAGCTTCCATCATCTCAGGGAAGCTTGGAGTCACCACTCCTCTGTATCGAAAGGAGTGAGTCGAAATGGCTCAGGCATCTGATCTGGATACCTCCTAGGGACCTTCCTTTGGGGGTTTTCCCGGGCACGTCCCATTGGCGGGAGACCCTGGGGCAGCTCCAGAACTTGCTATTCCTTCAGGGGCGGAAATATTTTGGGGTCCCGCAGATGAATCCGAAGATTGTTGCTGGGCAAATAAAATATCTTCGTTTCCCTACTGGACCTGTTGCAATGCAATCTCAAATAAAGTGAAGACAACGGATAGATGCATTTATGATCCTCGTCAAGCCTTGTTTATCACAGTCGCAGATATTTCGAACTGACTCTCGATCAGGTGTGGAGCCGTTACTGGTATTAAAGGTTTACCAAGGTTTGAAATAATTCTGGTTTCTGCTGCACTTCATTTCTACCATTTAAAGTCAATTTGATGAGGTGACAGAGTAATGTCAGAATGACTTAGGTTCACCTCTCCCAGCTGTTGCTTTTCCCTTCCTAAAATAGCATAATTACGTTTTTTCTCGTTCTGTTCAGTGAAACCTCAATCTTAACGGGAGAGAGTTTGTGTATTTGGTAGGAAAAGCTTTGGAAAAATGGACGGCGGTGTTTCATAACAAGGAAAATGAAACAGCAATAGATAGGAATGGAGACATAAGGTAATTTTTTCCATCATCTAGTTGCTAGAGTGCTGTTGGGAGTTCACTGGAGAATCTGAGAATAACTGAGTGACTTGTTATGGTTTCACAAACACTCACAGATGATTCCATAACTTTGACTTTATTCTGCCTGTTAGCTCAAACTGTTTTCTTTTATTGGAAAAGATATGCGGTACTCTTCCACAGGCAAGAATTTAATCAAAGATATAATCTGTTATGTTTTTCTAAAGGCGGCAGTGAGAAGAGAAAACGCTGCGTTGCCCTTTCCACTCATGCCCCAGAATTGTGACCTACATATATGCTCAAACAGTGCCTTTATTTAACAGGGAAAATGAAAACTCTTATGATTTGAAATCTTTTTTTTTTTTTTTTTGTTTTTTTACTAAGGTGTCCTGGTGAGCAACAGCACAAACACACTGTACACATTTTCAAAATAACACTAAAACCCTCAAAACCAAAACTCAAATGATCCATAACAACATTCACTGGAAGTCAAATGGTGCCAGAATGGTCAATCATAACAACAACCAGCGATATCTGCCTGCAATATAGTCATAAAATTTGCTTGAATTTGTTTAGTGAGACCGGCCCTTTAAGAATCAGGAGCCAGGTAATTTCTTTTTCCTCCCCAGCAAGCAGCAGGAGCAGCAGACAAAAACAGGCTGGAATAATTTAGGTGATTCATTTAGAATTGTTGAAAGAATATAATTTTGAGGAAATTTAAGAGTACCCTCCACCTGGTGAAAGGATGTTTGTTTTATGGGTCTGCTTGAAAGGATGTGGCCACCCACAGTGGCTCTGTGTGCCGTGTGGTAAATGTCTAATTAAACAGCTTTTTGGGGTAGAGAATCACCAGAGAGCAAACATGGAATCTGCCAAAGAAATCTGCACAACCAGGCAAAAGAGAACTGAATGTGTTGTGCATGCAGTGCAGGTCATAGTTATTGATACCCCTGGTAAAGAGCTGTATTTAAAAAAAAAAAAACTTACAGGAAAGTCTTCTTTTGTTGCAGTGGCACAATCTTAACACTGAGCAGTCTAGAATGATCCAGCCTTTAATTTGAGTACATTTATTCAGTTGGTTCCCTTTCCTGTGAGAACACCTACTTAAAAATAAGATGTTATTGAGCATGTAGATCAGTGGACTAAGATGGCCATGGAAGAAAGTTGATTGGGTGTCTGATGAACCATTTATTTAATGTCTGGTTAAACATCTTGCAGTGAGTTCCAGTGATTACCCACTTGTATTAAAGAAATCATCTTCTAAATTACAGGAGTATACTTTTCATTTGTAAGAGCAAAATTCCTTATTTGTAGTCTCACATGTTTTCTGGCATCAGAGCTATCAGAGTGAGCATTACATTTGAAACTGAAAGTAAGGAATCCTGCCGTATATTGAAAATGTATGCTCCATAAATGTTTAGTTTATTGGAAGAGTACTTGAGATTTTTTTTTTTTTTTTTTTAATTTCATGGTATTTCAGAGTTCATGATGCCTTGGAAGAAATACAGCTCCACAGCATTACATAACCTCCACCTTACCCTACAGTGGAGACCACCAATGCGTACATGTTCTTTTATTTCACCTGGAGTGTTTGTTACTAAAATGCTCAATTTTTAAACCGCTTTCACAAAACCCATCAAGCAGGGATTAAAACATCTTTTCCACGTCTTTGTGTGTTTTTCTGATTGGACCAAGGCGGCAAAGAGGACTGAAGTTCGCCTGCTGCTGTTATGATCCTGACTCGCCAAGTAAGGTAGTCATAGTCCTGTGTCAACTGACTTGTGAGAGGGTGTTTGATAGCAATTAGAGATTAGAGAGCCAGCTGGCCACATTTAAGGCAAAAGCACAAAGATGTATTCGTGTATTTGACACGCACAATTTCTCTGCATTAACACACATTGGAAAGGCCACACTGAATGGCACAGAGACAGAGTAAATCACTGGACTTTAGAGGAGTATAATTATTTTAGTAGAATTTTTGCATGAAAATAGAAGAAAACTGAAAAGGTATCACATGACACATGCTTAACCTTTTAAGAGTTTTCTGACAGTATTTCAAATGTCATTTTCAACCCTGCTAATTTCTGCTTCCCTACTTGACATATCACTAGGTTAATTTGTGAATAATGAAGTTGTTTCTCTCCGAGACTTACTAGTCTCTATAAAATTGCCATCATTGAAACTCTTATGACCTTCACTGTGCCAGAAGTTATTTTGATAAACAAGTTCTGTTTTCCTAAACTGAATAAATGCACTCAAATTAAAACAAACAAAAGTTAGATATCATTTTCACTGTCTGATATTGCTTCTGCAGTAGAAGGTCAATTTTGTTTAAGGCTTTTGCATCATTTCCAAGGCCTCCAACAAATAGTTGCACAATTAAGAGCATCCAGCATGCAGTTTGTTAGAGGTGTTTTTACTTGACAGGTACCTCAAATAATATATTGTTTATTTTGTACTTGCAAAAAAAAGTGCAGTATTGAACTCACTGGGGTTCTTTTGTTGTTAACAGCAGGACCTGTTCTGTTGATCTATGTTTAGAATGGAGGACAGAAAGTGCATTAGTTTAGCTGTTATCAGTGGAGGATTACTCTGAAGCTGCTGCTTAGTTAAGACTGACAATACTTGGGGGATTGCACTGCTGTGGCGATGCAATAATAATTAGCTGTATTACTGATCAGTGCTTCTTGTTTACAGCGAAATGTGATGGAAAATATACAGCAAGGCAGGAGAATCCTAAATATCCTTGTGCTACAACTGGAGAAAGTCTCAGCTTTTGTTTGTCAGTGCTCTATCTATCCTGAACAAAACAGAGCAGACTGTATTTGAGTTTACTGTGGTGTGACTTGAACTGGACTAAAGAATAGTTCCATAAAGGTGCATGTCCCTTTGTGCTGTTTTTAAGTTGATTTCTCTCTGGTCGGTGCAAGGAGAGTATTGGCTGCCGATGTAATGCTCTTGTCCTTCTGGGAGAAGATATAGCTCAGTGGTTTGAAGGATGAAGTGTTCCCAGTTTTTCCACAGTGGCGAAAGTAAAACATCAACATTGGACTTTGCAGTCTGTAAAGTGAAAACATAAAACACTGAGCCTGCTCATACCCATGGCCATTTTAGCTCAATGTGCTCAGTTGTTTCTTCTTAATAATATTAAAGAAAACCTTATAAAACCTAACCATATATGGCTTAGAGTATCTCAGTGAGGTAAAAGTATCAGAGCACAGAGCCAGAAAGCTTTTTTTTCCTGCCACCTAATTAACATTCAGCAGAGAGGTAAATGGGTTTCTGAGCTATGGATGAAAAATCTCCACGACCTGAAGAAAATGAAAACCAGTAGCTTGATGGACATAGCTGCTTCAGTTGGGAGAAAGTAGACACAGCGCATTGTTACCATGGGAACACAGAGTGAACAGCCGTGCCAGTCTAATTAATGACAGTCAGTGGTTCAGCTCAGGGGCCGCTGTGACATCACCAATACCAGCGGCGCAGATGTCGCTGGAGGCAATATGGCTTAATATACCAGTAATTAAACAAATAATCCCCCCTTTTCATCGGTGTGAATGCAAACAGTCTGGACGAAGGATTGTAAAAGACGCACGCACGAGGCAACAATGAACATTTGCTATCCGGCGATGCCTACTTATGAGCAGGAAATGTCATCTCATTATCCAATAGCATGACCTACATAAAAGAGCAGAACTAATCTCTATGTAGGCGGATGGTGAATAATGCAGTGAAATGTGGGAGATCTTTATGAATCTTAGATGTCTCACACTTGTTGGTTGCTGGCACAGCAGCAACTTTAATTAGGAATAAATCCATATCAACACTCTGGAACTGTTTACATCCATGATGTCGTTGGGTAACATTTCAATGCTTGCAGAAACTTGTTGCAAAGTATAAGAAGAATAAAGTGATTTAAAAAGAAAATCTTCTCTTTGTCTTTTAGATGGTGACTACCACTTTAGTTTATCATGCTCGGAGGTATATGTCCATTCAGAATTGGACGTAGATGGTAAAGTTGTGCAGATGCTGTCAGTAATGTTTGGAGAGCTCCAGATTCAGCAGCCTTTTGGGACAGACAGCCCTTCATAAAATCTTTACATATATATCTCGGTCTGGAAAAGTTCTGAGTTGTGAAACACGTTGTGAAATACTGTGATGTGAGCTTCTTTTTCACTTTTGACCGATTATTTAATGAGTATTTCTCCCTTTACTGGGTTCATCAGTTTGCAGTCTGAGATTATTATTTTATGTTGAAGTTTTTTGCTATCATTAATGATTTCTCAATCAAGATGTTGTATTCAGATGGAATTTTTGAATTTTAAATGACTATCTTTAGTTTATAAAGAGGATCTTGGGTTTAATGGTTTGTTCCCTTTGTAACCAGAAGACAGATTTTCCAAGTTCTCGGTCGAAAAATACACAACAAGAGCGCCCCTTAACATCAGCATTCCAACTGGGAGAGTTGGAATTCGCCAAGCCACCTTGTGTTTTGTTTCCAATATGGTCGCTGTGAATATATAATGCAGTAAAAGTTGCAGAGATTACCTATTAATTAACATTTCTGACAGTTTTTATCTCAATAAACCAAAATATCAATTTGTAAACTTCTTCCTTTTGTGCTTAGCCACATAAATGGAAAAGTATTCTTGGCTTGGATTGCTAATAGTAATCAGGCCCAAAACAAAAAGAAAACACACTGTTTTCTAACTTGGAAATACAGTGCTTTCAACTTCCAAAACAAAATGAACTTAGTATGGGTAAAAAAAGTTTGAACATGAAACTTTACAGTAATGTTAAGGCTGTGTCGAAAGTACCGAACTTTCAGCCTAACATGGTCAAACAATCATTAAGGATGAAAAAAGGAAAATTAAAAAAAATGAGACAGTTACTCTGTTAACACAGAAGCACACTGCAAATGTTACACCCTTCCTCCCAATATACATGGCAATATATGTAACTGAGAGCATCAGAAATGATACATGTCATTGATATGACAGGAGATTACGTTTCACAAACAACGCTACTCTTTATCTTGTTTGTACCTCGGTAAATTGCATTTTGAGATATTCCAAAATATGTGTTAATTAAAGCTGTTAGAGCATCTTAAAAATGACTTAACGTTACAAGTTTTACAGTTAAACAGAGTCATTTCTTTTTTTAAGCAATTAAAAATGATTTTGAAAAAGTTGCACAGGATCTATTTTGTTCGGCTGTTTCTTTTCAAACAGATAATTAGAGATTCTGACGGAGCAAAATGCAATGATGGGAGAGGGGAAAGTGTATGAGACCAAAAAACCCCACCGTGGGAATCACTGTCGTGCCTTTTTTTAAGCACGTTGACAGAGGTGGATAAGGCTCCTCAATGACTGACTGTGTGCTGATATGAAAACCATCTGTATTTAAATGTATGTAAACAAATTGCTCAGTAGCTACAAACGCAGCAGCTACTCTGGCCACTCTTTCCTTTTCAGTACATATATGAAAAGAACTATCCACACTTTAAACGAAGAGATTTGGTGGCAAAGTCTGGAATATTTCTGCTCCCACATAGTCTCCTTCTTTGGAACATTTCTAGAACATTTCAGGACTATGGTACATTTATTTTAAAAACACATTTACATTAATCTTTTACTCTGATAGAAATTGTTTTTTTCTATATCTAAGCTGAGTCATCTCATCCCTTTAACAGATGTTTGATTCTCTATGATTTTTTTTTTTTTTCTTTGTGCCACAAACACTGCTTTCTTTTGGGAGGGTACAAAGTAGAATTATATAGCTTACTATTGTGTTTTATTTTGAAATCTGTTGTTTACCTCCAAACAATGTATGAGTGTGATGTGGTATTTCCAATGGTCTGTGTGTCCTCATTGTTTGTCTTGTGCCAGATTTTCAGGTCTCTCAGATATGTGAGAAACTAGAACAACTGGTTTCATTATACCTCTGTTTGTTTACATTTTATTTAGACTGATGGTTATACCTTGTGGATCCTTTGTTTATATGTTTTTAATTTAGTCAGTAAATGGATTGAAAAAAAAAATAGACTGATAACATAATGATTTTATTTGATTATGTATTTGATTAAGTGCAGGAATTGTGTCCATACTGTGAATCATTTTAAACACAATTGTGGGTTTAAAATCTTTCATTTTTACAGTTTTAGTCAGCATTGGCAATTATTCAAGGGGCAACAGACCACAAAGATAGAATCATTCATCAGATGGAGGTGGTATAATTAAAAAAAGCAACATAATTTTACCCCAGCACAGGCTCAACCTGTCATCAGACTAATAAGACATCTGCAGTCTATATCAGCTGAAGGGAAAATGTGACTTATTACATTAAGATGGCTATTGAAAGTGAAGGCATACATATTTAGCAAAGCCTCAGCTGTGGATGATGAAATTCTTCAACATCTGGAGAGAAACTTTAATCATGAAACATTAAATTATGAGGCCTGGCAGAGCCTGAAGCAGCCACTAAATTCGCATGACTGCTATTGTCCATTTCTATGAAAAAAAAAAAAAAAAAAAAAGAAATAAAGAAACAGATTTTCTGACTAGTTAAGCAGTAGTTACAGTAAAGTCAGACTATTCTTAACAGTAATGGTGGGAGCAGCTTTTAAACCAAGCTGTCCATTTTATTCAAAACACAAGATGGTGAGCTTTATGTCCTATTCTTATTGATTATACTGGGACACATTTCATACTTTGTAAAATTACATAATCTTTTACCAAGATGTTCTACTTTGCTGAACAATACAGTGGTCAAAGTATTATAAATAACTGATATGGACCTTCGTCATCAAATTATACGATTCTAAAGCTTGCATTGTCTGTTTGTTTCTATGCTTTAATCTGCTTTGCATGGAAGCATCTGTTAGTATTGATGTTTCAAGGAAACGTAAATGTTGCTGTTTTCTTCATTGCAGAAAATATTTTTAGAGTAGGACAAAATGTTATTTGATGGTATTCTGATTCATTACAAGTGTCGAATGTTTCAACCACAAATGCCAATGTAATTTATTAGGATTTGAATGATAGACCAACACAAAGTAGTGCATAATTGTGGAGTGGAAAGAAAGTGATTCATGGGTTTAAACATTTTTAAGAACAAAAATCTGAAATGTGTGCTGTGCATTTGTGTACAACCGCCTTTGCTTTTATGTCCTTCAGTAAACTCTAGTGCAAACAATTGTCTTTGGAAGTCACATAATAAGTAAATGGAATCCACCTGCATATATATTTAATTTCCCTTTGGGATCAGTAAAGTATTTTTGAATTGAATTGAATAATTTAAACTGTTCGGTGAATGCACATGTCCAATAACATAGGAATTGTCGTAAACATAAACAGAAATGGTTTTTAGAGTGAAAGGTCAATTTGTAATAAAATATTTAGCGTCGTTACACTGCCACTAGCATACATATCACCATTTCTCCCCTGATTATATGAAGAAAAGTTATTATTAAAAGTTATTATTTATATCAAGCAAACAGGGAATAAATCAGAGTGAGTTAACACATCAAAAATAGTCTTATCAAGAATTGCTGATAACCAAATGATTTTCAGTCAGCAATATCTGAAGCATTACAAAATACACAACTAGAACCAGCTAATACAGTTTTTATTATTCCTGTGCAGACAGTTTGTGGTAAGCCCCAATCATACTGCAGAGTTAGAGGTCCCCACAAATAGCATGACATGAATACTTAAAGCTCTGCTTCTTGAGTAAACTCTAACTAGGCCTGGAAAATCTATGCTAATGTTAAGCTGAAAATGTTTAATAAGTTGAAATCTCAAAATTGACATAAAATTGTATTTCTACACAATTCCTTGATAAAGTATTGATACCCTCTGACCCTTTGCCATGGTACAACCACAAACTACACTATTTTATCTGGAGTTTATGTGACATACCAACACAAAGTAACAAAAATATTTTTTTTAAAAATAAAAATTTGCAATTGTTTTTGGTTTTGTGTAGTTTTAAACCCCTAAATAAAATATAGGGCAAACAACATCCATCAAAAGTCGCCTTATTGGTAAAAACAATCTATGTGTTTAATGGGGTTCCTCCAAGGTTTGCTATTTGCTATTGTTATAACTGAAAAAACATAAGTAGGGTGAGTTTTAAAACAATATCCAAAGGGTGTGAAGAGAAATGCACACCACACTTTTCAGATTTTGATATAAAACCACATATCATTGTCCTGCTGCTTCACAAATTTTAAAGGGTTTCCATACTTTTGCCAGGTACAATAATACATTGCTACAGAGGATGTGTTTTGTAGTATTGTTATGGATGTATGATTTTGTGGCCTGTTTCTAATCATCTCTTTGCTGCTCTAATTAAATATATCCACCCTACTTAGTTGCTTATCTGCTGCACCGCTCACTGCTACAGCTTACACAAACATAACCGCTGATATCACATAAAACGCAACACATAGTCAAAGAAACTGATACAAGAGGATGACACCCTTTAGGAGGGTTAAGAGTGAGGCATAGATAAAAGCAGGGCTCACGATCTGCTCATTGCTTCATTTGGTTCATCCTTAAGATGTGCTAAGGGGAGCCCAGTACCGAAGGTGAATGTCACTCTGTATCTGTTCATTTGTATACTCTGTACACTGATCATTTTGGTTTTAAATCTTGATTTTATACTTAACCGTTTCTCATTATTTCACAAGGTAAATTCTTTGCTGGATTTATTGGTTGGGTCTCGGAACTGGAGAGAAACGGACCCGGTGGTGCACGGAGGTGGAAAAGGTTGCACCGCCTTTGGTGCAACTGTATACTTTAAATGCATTTACCTGTACATCTGTATCAACTTCAGAACTTTAGATGGAAAGACTAAAGTCCTGTGTACTAATGAGAATATTCTTCCACTGTTGGAATGATTGTAACAATCACAGACGTAAGAGTCTATGTAAGTTTTACCTCCTTCTCATAGTAAACAGATTCTCTGAAAGGTGCACCTTTTTAGTCTTTCTGAACGCCTCTGGACCTTTGACTGCTCACTTGTATAATCATTTCACAGAAGCAAAATATTTGAATCCAATAAGTCATGCAGGCTGCTGACCCACATTTGGGACTTCATGAGAGGGAAAAGGCAACCAGGAAGTTGTTAAAGCAGACACACACACACACACACACACACACACACACACACACACACACACAGAGGAAGTGCACAGGGAAAACAATAAAAGTCTTCAGCTTCTTGTTTTGCTTTTTTTCCTCTGGTTTAGATTTTGTCTGTCCCCCCCACCACCACACACACACACACACACACACACACACACACACACACAAATGCTCTATCAACTAAAAATCAGGGAATAATGTCTTCCAAATAGGAGGCAACGTTTTGTCTCCAAACTGCTTTGATACGTCGGTACGTTAGGGAGTCGTTTTAGATATATATATTTTTAAATACAAAAAGAAAAAGAAATCATTGATGCAGATTTTTTTCCCCCTAAATGAAACATGCTGTCATACCCAGTGGGGCTCCCCTTAAGACTGTACCATTCAGGTTCCGAGTGCAAATTCATTTCTCACACACAGAGCATCCATACAGTCGCTTTAATGACATTAAGATTGGTGTTATTTATGCATTAAGCACGTGTTGAAGATTACAATCTGCCCTCCTGATGCCTGCCACCGCAGGTTTCGTTCCTTCTTTCCTCCTTTCAGTCGCGTTGCACAGCCTCTGCTTATGTACCGCTGTCGTCGTTAGCCGAGTATTGAGCTACCAGCTGACCTACTTTCTGCGCTCTCAGCCGCCCGGTCCTGTTTACAAGCCACAGTCAAGCCGAGGATGAGGAGTACTGTACCTGGGAAGACCGACGGATAAAACCCGCTGCTAGCTTGGAAAACACAAAAAAAGAGTGGTAAAATTAAAATTAGCCGAGAGTTTCTGGATAAGTGAGGAGTGTGACAGCAGCGCAGGAGGGGACACCGGTGCTTAATAACAACGCGTTAATAACTTGTTATGCAATTGAAGGCTTTCGGTGAATGAGCCGCTGCTAGTTGAGCTCGGCTGCTATGTAGTAGTTTAAAGAACAAAAATGACGGCGCCGGTTAAAGTGAAGAAAGGCTCTTTATTTCTGCCGGACACTCTTTCTTCAGGTATGTACGCTTTATACCTTCAGTTTCACCCAACTCTGTCATACTTGCGCTGCTCCTTTACACTATTTACATTATCACGAGTGGCCTCTTCCCAGATTAGAGGTGGGCGACCGCATGATTAGTCCTTGTTAATCGTTTCCCAGGAAGCTAAACTGCACTCGTTGAGGGTTATTTAAGTGTGTTAAGGAGGTTCGTTTTCCCCCGATATTTACAGGGCGCTCCTGAACGCTCCTTACGTGTTGTCAGCTCTCCAAGTGCCCTGGTTTCAAGGTTGATATAACCATTTTTTTTTTCCGCGTTGTAACCCGCTTCACATCCATAGCAGACACTAATGGAGTTCAAGAAAAATGCGAGAAAACTAATGCGTTAAATAATTTCTGAAGAGGCTGTGGTGTGATGTTAGCCTACCTGAGAGCTGTAGATCTGCAGGATTTCAGTTTATGTATTAGTTCACAGAGAGATATTTTCCCCTGTTTGATAAGTCGGTAAGGGGTTTGCACAGCTTTGCAATAATTATCTATCATTTTTTTCTTTTCTTTTTTTTTTATTCGTTTAGATTAACCCAAACATATTTCAGATGCCACAACATAAAATCTTACACTCCTCGACTATTCACACCTGTGTAACTTTTCCACATTTTGTCACTTTACAAACAGAAAGTAGCACCTATTGTGGAGTGGAAGAAAAAGAATACATGATTTCAAACTTAAAAACTGAAATTTCTGCCTATTCATCAAAAAATATTTTTAGATTGGATGAAGACCATCTGTAAACAGCAGTTTACAAGTCTTGTTGTAAATTGTCAAATAGATTTAGGGCTGGACTTTGACATTCTAACATATGAATACACTTTGATCCAAACCAATCCATTGTAGCTCTGGCTGTAGTTTTAGGGTCATTATCCTGCTTGAAGGTGAACCTCCGCCCTACTTTTATGTCTTTCGCAATCCCTGACCGGTTTTCTTTCAGGATTGGCCTGTATTTAGCTTAATCCATCTGCTCATCAACTCTGACCAGCTTTCCTGTTTGTTGGAAAGCATCCCCAGAGCATGATGCTGTCACCACCATGTAGGGAGTAATTTGCTGTGTTAGTGTTCCACCTCAAAGAAAATTTCATTTTCTGTCTCATGGGACATGTTTGATGTGTCGCCTGCATGGTTTGTGGAAAACTGTAAACGGGATTTATATTGCTTTCTTTCAGCAATGGCTTTGTTCTTACCAGTCTTCCACGAGGGTTATATTTGTGGAGTTCATGACTAATAATTGACCTGTCGACTGGCGCTCCCACCTGAGCTGTGGATTTCTGCAGCTCCTCCAGAGTTGCTATAGACTAATTTGCTTGCTTCTGTTAGAAAGGGTCTATTGCCCAGCCAGTCAGTTAGTGAATCTCTGAGATCTTCATAGAACAGCTGTATTCATACTGAGATTAAATTGATGGTGACTTCTAAAGGCAACTGGTTGCGCTGGACTTTATTTTGTGACATCAGAGTCAGGGGGGTTGAATAGAAATGTACAAATGTATTTTGATTTGAATTTTTTTTTTTTTTATAAAAAAAATTGAAAATAACTTGTAATTTTCTTTGTATTTCATAGGTAAGCCCTACTCTGGGTTGGTTTATCTCTAGGCCTGTCACGATAACAAACTTTGCTGGGCGATTAATTGTCCCGGAAATTATTGCGATAAATAATATTATAATATTGTCGTTTTGAGACCATTGTTAACTAACAGCATAAAAATGGCACAGTAATGCAAGTACATCCTCTCAAAGATCAATAAACTCCTAAATTCCTAAAGAACATTTAACACTGGATCTGGAAGGCATTTGAAATATCCAAAATACATAAACAAACCAAAAACAAATAAAATGGATTATGAAGTCTCTGTAAACAAACTTGCCCTTCAAAATACATTTATCATTAGGCTCAAAAAGGGAAAACAGGCAATACTGCCTGTTAGGATTTTTGTGAAAAAAAAAAAAAAAAAAAAAAAAAAAAAAAAGGTGTAAACTTACTACTGTGTACTGGGTGTCAAATGTTTGCAGCATTTTTCAAAATGCTGGGTTTTCAATGAGATTAAAAGGGCAACATCTCTGTAGCGATTAAGCAAGTGGTCTTAGATTGCACCATTTTGCTCTGGCCTTTTTGTATTTTGTTTGTCGATTAAACACCCCAGTGACTGCGGACTGTCAGTAAGACGGAGACAGCGTATTGGTTATATATATATTTTTTCCCAATGCTGGGAGACCAACATCGAAAGATTACGTTAGGTGCAGATACATGTTGGTTGTATTGCCGTGTTTAGTTGCTACTGTTTCACAACAAATACAACATAATGGCTCGCACAGGTTAAGTTGTTCCCCACAGTCGTTCGGTTTCAATTCAAAGTGCTCCCACGATGCAGCTGCCACGGTCGGCTTTTAAACCAGCGTTTCTCTGGCTTGCTCCTCCTCACGGGGCTTTCATGCGACATGCTGAGCTACGAGACCATGAGCCTGATGCGAGAGTTCACTCCTCCTTATGGGCTCGACACATGGGGGGCAATGTCGCTCCCTCTCCGTTCATTTGCTATGGAACTTGCACAGTGACGTGACAGTGGCTTGCGGAATTTGTGCATATGAAATTTTAAGCTCGTACACATAGACGTGCACACTTGGACTAGTCACCCCACACAAGAAAGTTTAAAAAAATGTTCAACTTTCATCGCTGCCGTTGCTATCGTGTCCTGTGTGTTAGGATCACCTCTAGGGGCAGAAAACTGAAGCTTGCCTGGGCCTAGTTGGTGTAAACTCAAGCACTTGACCTGTCAGTATCCAAAGTGTGATAGTTATTGGGACCCACAGACTCTGCGGTCTGAGAGGGGCTTATCTCAAACTTTTCCGTAAAGGAGCAATAAAATCTACATTAACTGTGTGTTTCTTACAGGTGACGCTTGATCAGAATCCATTTGCTGTGTGTTAATTCATATTGGTTCATTTTATCATTGGACCATTTGCATGATAGCTGAACTAGTTTTTATTATTCCTTTCTCTTTAAGTAATAAACGACAAAGATGGCAAATCTGCATGCTGTTGTTATGATGGTGCTAGATATTTATTGGAGTGAGTTTCCATATTGTGAAACAGATTTCTGATCTGTTTATTACAGAGGCTGGTTTCTTGGCATATGCGTGAAATTATGTGACATTAGTGCCTTACATTGCTTCGTTATTAATTAACTTGTTAGCTGTTGATTAAACCATCATTTACAATCTTCCATACGGCTGCTGTATTGTTTTATGGGGAAATATGTATCTTTTATTGCCATTCTCTAGATAGGTCATTTTGGTCGTGCAACCTAAAAACAATAAACACTACAGAACATAAACAAACATAAACACATAAACACCATGAATGCTAACTCACCAAAGACTAAATTTTGGTATGTCTAAACCTACAGGAGGACAGCATGGTGGGTGAATTGTGGTTATTATTACTATTATTTGATGATGAATATGAAACAATGATTAGAAAACAATCATTTTGTGGGCTGTAAATTAAACAAAATCTGTAAGTTGCGGTTTGGTGGTAAAGGTCTAATATACTCTCAGCTATTAACCCAGGGATATAAAGTAATAAACAGCATATATTCTCTCATTCCAATAAAACACAAGCAAATGACTTTAATTATACCCAGAAGGCAAAGCTTCAACTAGCACTAAAATTCTTGCTTAAATATCTTTAAACTATCTTTAAATTGTTGAGAGATGTGACAAAGTCTTGTTGTGGGATAAATTATAAGAATAAAAGCCTCCCTTGTTCTCAGCTAATGTGATACAAATGAACAAAGTTGTTTTTTTCCCCCTGTCTTTGGGCTTACAGACTAAAGATAAACTGCACAGCACTGAATTACTGTGTAAACACCATCTGTGCTGAAGCTTTTCCAGCCACTCTGAGGTTAAAAAACTTGACATTTCTTCTACCACACAGCCATATATTTAAACCTTGTTACTTGTGACATTGTGTTTAGTGTGAAGTTGTTGTAGAACAGCTGAAATGTATTGGTTTCAGTATGTAAATGTAAGAGAAAGTGTTGATTAAATCTGTATTTAATCACATATGGCAGAAAATCCTTGAAGCTACGATCCTGATTGGCTGGCAGAGACTGACTTGCTGGATACAGCCCAAACATTGATGTTAGACAGTTGTTTTGTCTTTGGCAGCTACAGGAAATATCTTCTCTCAACATCGCTCATCTGTGGCTTAATTATGCCAACTACAGAGTATTGTTAAATTTACAAATGGTATCCATTACAGCCTGTTAGTATTATAGCTATAATCTCTCATGTTATAACATGAAACACTCTTAGCAGTTCAGCAGCTTGCTTTTAAAAGATGTCAGATGACCAAGTGATGTCAGTTTGCCAATTTTTTCCTCTATTTTGTTCCCACGCATTGGCATTACATCCCATCCTCCTTCCATTTCATACTTAAACTATTGCATATCAGTTTATTTCTTTTAGCACTTAAGTATTTCTCTGTATTATCAAGTGCTTAAATCTGATGTCATTTAGTTTAATTGTATAATAATTTTCAAAAACTTTCTTTTTACCATTTATTTCCACTTATTTTTGTTTTGATCTCAATTTTGGGTCAGTTGACCGTTATAAAATAGGACAGACCCCTGATCAAGTTAAAATAACTGTAATTGACATCCTGGTGGTGAATCAAATTTTTTGTAGTCATATAACCATATTTCTTTACATAAGACTATTATATCAGAACATTATTGAAAATTATGTTCAATCTGGTTGCATAGAACATCTCCCCTTTACGGATTGTCACATGGTGGGTACAAAATGTCCCACATGGCACATGGCTTTATTTAATAACTAAAAAAAGTCAATACAAAATGAGCAAGACTTTAAAGGTATGAAATGTTGAAATGGCTAAATGTCCAACACCTGCAGAAGCATCCAAGGCGCAGCAAATTCAGTCTCTAAACTAAAAAACTAAGGGCTTTAAAAACAGAATTGGAATATTATATCTGGTTGCATCATTTTATACATAACTGAACATTTAACTTTTTGGGTTAACGAGAATGAGGCAAAGAATTTTATTTTTGGAAAAACTAAGGTTTTACAAAACTCAATCTATGTTTTGTAAAATCTGTAATCTGTGCAAAATATTTCAGTCCAGGTTTGAATAGTCCATATATTGTAGTCTTTATGCTCATCTAATTCTAATATACCTTATACCCTATTTTGTGTTTTTACAAATATGTATCATAAATCTGAGACAGAGTTATAATACATCCCTATTCAGTGTTTGGTCAGTCAAACTATTTTAAATTTTGATTAATGCTGTCCAGACTAAAAAAAAGTGTAAAATATCCTTTAAATATAGCGTCAAACGGAAGCTAGAAAGCAAACGCCAACTCTTGCATCTTCAGTCATTGTATCCTCTTAGTTGTTACATAGATTTCATAGCTTGAGTTTCTGTCAACATTTCTATTTTCTACCCTAAATGCTGAAAGAAAAATGTTTAAAAGTGGTAGAACCTTATTTATGTTTGTAACTGAGTGTTGCTGGCTAATGGTTAGTATTCTTGGATAACCAGAGGAGGAGTCTTCAATCGTCAACTCTGTCGACACAGATGGGTAACTCAAGTATTACTTCCTTTCCTACTTCAAAATAAGAGTCTTAAACATATAGATGAGTTGCTAAGCTTCAAGCAAACACCTTAAGATCTGGAGCCCAAAATAATAGCTTCGCCAGAAAAAGTTGCATCAACAGCAACTGAGTGTTGCTTCTCTTTGATTAGAAATATTGTGTTTAATATTGTGTTACATCCCAACTGTATTGCCTCCTGTTATCTTGAGACCAGGATGGATGACCTAAAAACAGAACAGCAGAAGATTGTAAAATTCAAACAATCAGGTTTATTTGCAGAGCAGGGGTCAAAATCAGGAGGACAGTCAGCGTTGCAGACTGCATAGACAGAGTTTGGTAACAAATCAAGGGTCAAATAGTTAAGAGCAATCACCAGTTTTCTTGACAGCAGTAGATGGAACAAACAAAGGAAAGCTGAGGTAAAATCCAGCACAGTTACTCAAATCAAGTTGGAACGACTCACGGTAAACACAGAGAAAGCAGATGAATAATGACTGACAGCAAGCAGGTGTAGAACAGAGTAGTGGAGCAAATATTTGAACAAAACAGATGTTAAGAGAAGACATAGTGTAAAAGTACCAAAAAAAGATATATCTGTAAAACTGTAAATTAAACAAAGCAAAGCCAGAGTGAAGGTTTCCTTTTACAAAATGTATTTCTATCTCATGAGCTCAAGAAAACATATTACACCACAATCCCATGTTGTTTGAATTTAGATTGTGACATTTTATGTTATTTACATTTTTCTACTAATAATGTTGCAGCAATAAAGTTGAGATTTTGATGTGTTGAGAAATACATTGTTTGACTACAAACATGGAAAAATCTGACCTCATGGTTTCAGATCTGTCATAGTGTAACGGAGGCCGTGGATGGTTGCGTACTACATTCCATAAACATCTTTAGGGAGAACTGCTGTCCTCCATTATGACAACTTGGTCTTTTTTCCTAGAAGGAGTTCTAATTTTTCTAGGAAACTAGTATTTATTGCTCTGAGTTTGATTTTGGGAGTGCCATGTGCAAACTATAAGTAGTTCCTCCATTCCCATTCCCTTTTACAGCGTGTTAACATACGATGTTGATCATGAACTTGAACTTTAGCAGCTGGTGTTGTGAGTTCAAGTTCGTAGTTAAGGGCTGTATACACCCAAAGGAATGAGTGCATGTAGACTCTAACTTTATGCTGTTCACCTTGGAAGTTGGAGTTTAATCCTTATCCAGTAAAAATGTGGTTTCACTTTATATACAGCTTTACAGGGTCACATGAATTCATGCTGCCAACATAAGAAGAAAAAAAAAAAAATACATTCATAAAATAGGCAAAATAATCACAATGGCCTATTTGTGCTTTTATTTTTTTTGGTGTGTTTTGTTCTGTTTTGTGTTCTCTTCCCCCCATGTCTGAAATAATATACATGTATGTACTATTATGCACAGTGTTTTTTCTTTCTCCCCCAAAGTGTTCTGTGTTATTTGCCTTGTATATACCAAATTTAAAAATGATTCTTTAACACTAAGAAATTCTGGAATATAATGTTTTTTTTCTTGTTTTACACTGTAAAATGGTTTGGCAGTAAGAGTTTTGCACTAATTTCCCGACAAATGCATAGTACAGAATGTATATGTAAACCTGGCCCATGGGTAATAATCCAAACGGTATTAATACAAAGATTTGAAACAAAAAGGCATAATGTGCCCATTTTTTTTCAGAACAGAAAATTTAAAAAATGATGCTAATATAACATTAACTGAATTAGAAAGATGTATTCTAACCCTTTTATTAATTATTTTGAAATTAATGATTAAGTATATTTTGAAAAATCAAGTATTAAACTCTAATTCAGTCACAAATAATGAGAATAATTTTAAGTCAGTGTCAGCTAAAACAGAAGATTCTGTTTTCAAAGCTTTGACTTAAATGTATACATAAAGAATTTAGTATCAGTTTTCTTGTAAATTTATTCATTAAGCAGCGTCTTTTCCATTTTTGTCATTTTGGTGTATACAGTAGCACTAGATGAACACGCTTATGTTAGTTTGGTCATTTTTTGGGCCATCTGCTCAGCTAGCAAGCCTGCAGTCTGCTGCTTTACACAAAGCCTTGGCTTAGACTTTCCTTTGTATTTCAACAATGCAATACCTTAATGAGAGTGATGGGCAGTACAGTTTTAGTTTTGAAGTCAAGATTTTCCAAACAACTGACTCACAGGCAATGTGCAGAAACTGGTTTGGGGGAAAACTGTAAAGTAGCTTCTCTTAAACAAAATTTGGGGTAGGAATTGATAGCTGTGGTAAATTACTTTGCAATATAGTTTAAGCATTTCCTCTGCAACTTCCACACCATTTTATTACCTGTCTAACATTATGTCCTTCAATTTCAAATTAAATGGCTAATCTGATGTTCAAATTTTATTTAGATGGGTATTTTTCTCCTTTACAGTTTGAATTGAAGAGCTTGTGCAATATAGCACTAGCTCAAAACTGACAAAACCAAGAAAGTAAAATCAGAAGAAGCGAAGTTCAGCCTTAACTTTATAAGCGAGTTTCTAAGATTGAGAGCTTTAGTGCATCCAAGTGCTCAGATATATTACCGCCATGCAGAGGGGGAATGGATGGCACCTGAAATATAATGGCCTCTTTCGTGATTGTGATTTTGCATACATTGATATTGTGATGACAATTTAATGTATTGTGCTGCTGTTGGTTTGTTTCGGTTTTAAGATTGCTGGTGTGAGACAGATGAGACAGATCAATATAAAGGAGATTATTAGATTCAAAAAGCTGGATCAGTCTAGTTTGACTCTGACTTTTGTTTGTACAAGAAAAGGACTATAGCTTTGTTCGTTTTAGCTCAAGTGTCTTCCAAGACCGGTGAATACAATCTTATTACATGTTTGCTGTGGGAGTGTTGAAAAGGTCTAAGATAACATAGAAAGTGCTGAAGGTTAAAAAAAATACTCCTGTTTTAAGATATTAGATAAATTATCTCCCTGTCAGAATTTAATGCTTTTGATTGGGAAAAAGACATAAAACTTACACAGTCTTATTAGTTTTGTTTCCTACCACTTGTGTTTCTGGTAAGCTATTCTGATAGTGGGCCTTAATGTATTGTAATGACTGATCTAATATAATATGCTACAGTCTTGCCTGAGGCAACTCCTTGTCTACATAGAATAAAACAAACACTGATGACTGATGACATTAAAATGACTCACCACATATATTCTTGACCCAAAAGTAATTGGTTCATTTTATTTCCAAACCACCCAATATTTGTCTATGTTAATCAAACTGAAGGCAAGTAAGTTAAAACTGCTAGCTCAGTAAAGTCTATGATCCAGTAAAAGAAACAAAATATTCAAAGATTTTGGTGGGTTGTTTTTATCGAGGGCCACAATCTTTAAATTGGCTTCTATGTGTATATAGAGGTTTATGCTGTATGCTGCCTGCAATAAACAAAGTTTGTACAGAAGGTTGGTGCACTCTGATTTCTGCTGAGTTATTAAAAGATGTGCCTGCCTCTGGCAGATTTCTAGGTCAGGAGAGCTCCTCCTGTTCAAAAACCCTCATTTAGTTCAAAAGTACATTTCCTCAGGTGGATATGCTTCATTTACTTCACATTGCATTTTTAATGATTCCACAGGAAAGCGTTAAATTGAACTAGCAATAATAAGCAGATCTTATATAAAACCACGGTTTAGTGTTTTATTAGAACAGTTTTAATAGTTTATTTGGACACCACTTCAATGGATTTGAGAAATAAAACCACCAAAAGTGGGGTTCAGCTGAAGTCAAGTGAATTTACAATTTTCAAAAATTTCTGTTTTTTTGATCTACTAACTCAATTTCCAAAGGCTCAAAAGTAATAGAAAAAATCACAGATGAGCAACTTCCTGGCGAAGCAAGGCATATTTACTCACATTTTCATGACTTAAGTGTGAAAAGATGGAGGATGGGGGGAGTTTTTCTTCCCGATGACGGTACTCCATGGATGCTCAGCATGAGAAATTGCTGCAACGTCAACGACACAATGCAGTCTGCTGGGTTTCCTTGGTTAGAAACCTTTTAACCAATCTGAATCATGAATTGATCTTGACAGCTTGTTTGATAACTAGGATCAACTTGGAATGTATGTAACTGACTTTGAGTTGACTGTGTTTCTGCTTCTAAATCAGATTTTTTTGTAAAGTACCTTCAAACTTTTGTTGCAAATTGGCAACATATAAGTAAACTGAACTGAATTAATTTGAGTCCAAGTGTGAAATTTGCATTTGCAGACAGGATCTGGAAACTCTCACGACTTTACGCTTTTGTGCTTTTTTTAATTGTAGTCCTTCATTTAAAAATAACAATGATTTTTATCCGTATTGTCCTTTTAGGTCCTGTAAGTAGATTAATTCCTATATTAGTATGAATAAGGATAGATAAGGTCAATAGCTTGATGACTATTCATGTGAATGTTACTCATAGTGCCTTGTTTTGGTGATAGTAGGGTTCAGTTGCCGGCAGGAGGCAGACTTCCTAATCAAAACTGGAGTCTGGAGAATGGAGAGAACGGTTTGGGAATAAATGGTTTCCAAATCATCTGTTTATCAGGGTGAAGGCAGAGCTATGGTATATGCCTGTTCAGATGCCACTGGAACTGGGTCAGGGTTGCTTTCTGACTACACAGCTGCCGACATAATGTGAAGAATGAATTACAAAGCGTAAAGAAGCTTTACATTTGTTCAACTTATCCAAAATGAACAAAAAACAGACTGTAGATGGACAATGTTCCAACAAAGTGCAAACGTGTTTCTTGAGGAATAGAAAATACGTGAGTTCCCTGACCTTGGCTTAGCTAGACAGATCTATTCGTTGAAGGCAGAGAGGCCTACAAATAATCTAAAACTGTAAGTGACTACAATAAATCCCAAGATAAGGTTCTTTTTGTGTGTTTTTTTTTCTGTATAAATAACTATGTTAATCAGTCTACAACGTCCTAATGTTTACAATCATATTTTTTTCTGTTTTCACAGGATTCTGTATTCCATCAGGGGAATCAGGAAGGTTTTGGGCAAGTAGGTTTTTCCAGTAGAGCGTTCCGACAAGGTCAGGACGGATGGGACTTCCAAGACTTCAGAAAGGGCCTGGTTGGCAGAGGGAGTGAGTATGGACAACCTTTCAGACTTCGGCGGCCCGTGTCCGTCCACCCTTAGGGAATGGGAGTGAGTATTAAACCACACTAACATTGGTCTGTCGTCATAGTTGTACAGCTGCATGCCAACTCATTAAAATGTATTACTGAAATAATTTTGTAATACTTCATTAATCAAAACTTAATTTAGCCACTTTGAAATGGCTTAAAACACAATTATATCTATCTTCTCAATGAGTTTTATCTATATAAGGTATTTTTAAGGACTTCAATAAAAGCACATGTTTAGAAAACTCTGGGCTAAATCCAGACCACACCAAAGGTTTTTGAGAGGATTTAGGTCTGAGGACTGAAATGGTTATAGTACGAGACTAATGTTGTGATGTTATGTCTAGTGAACAATTTCCATGTGGTTTAGGCAATATGTATGTTCACTATACTATTGAAAGACCCAGTGGCAACACATTTTCAGTTTTCAGGCAGAGGCCAAAAATTTCTTATCTAAAAATCTCCTGGTATTACCTGCATCAGATACGGCTGATCAGTGTTTCTCACGTCATACGGAGACTGGAGGGTGAGATGATGTCTCCGTTCTGTGTGCACCAGCGGACTGCGCTGCTGCATCTGCTGCATCTGCTGCCTTTGCTTTGTACACTTGTTCCACAATCCAGTATTACCCCTTACAGTGCAAATTGGTTGCAGCTTTTCAGCTACGTCCCAAGGTGGAGCAGAGGCATATATTGGTGGGTCAACTGCAACCCACATTTTGTGTTGGGACTTTGCAGTTGACCTTGATAGATAATAAACGCGTGTAAATCAGAGAATGAAAAAACAAAAAATATCTGAAAGGAGCTACGTTCTCATCTGACCAAATTCCTACTAGACTTTAGAAAGCTCCACGTTTATGTCTGTTATAGTAGGAATCCTGGTCTGAATTAGTTTCTCTTGGAAAGAGAAAGTCATGGATGCTTACATTTATTTTATAGAAACAGTTATGGATGCCATGAAATGTGGCACTGCTGATATTGTTAAAAATAATTATTTCCTGTGATGGCATTATCTCCTCTTAATAGAAGTACTCAAATAAATAGTAGAAATTTCTTATATTTCTCATTGTGATATTATCCTCCTGCAATAAGCGAAACATTTATTGTAAAATATTTAATGCATCTTTACCAGGGATGGGAAACATGTGAAGGGTTGCTGTGTGTCTCCTTAAACATCGAGCAGGTTTTTTTTAAATCTACCACAGTGACCTGATTAAAGTTGAAGATTGACTGGAGCTTGAACTGGGTTACCAGGTTATGCTAACAGAGTTATGGCAGAAACTGTGAAGATTTCACCATTTGTCTCCAACTCTGGTTTGAATTTGTCTGGATGAGCTTTTTCTTTTTAAGACAGAAGTAAATTAACACGAGACTCTGACACAGAAAATGACAGATACATTTACATGTCACTTTGTAAAACGGTAAAATAATCTAATCTAAAATAATATTTAAGTAAATTTTATGATTCTGCTTCACTGCTAGCTGGCACACTGCCATACATTTCCTGGAAAGTTAAAAGAGCTGAGTCACTGTTGATTTTTGGCAACAATTTTATTTCTTGCTGTAACATGTTAAAAAGTCATATGATATGATAGATATGGTATTATCCTCAAACAACAAATCTAACTTGCCTGTCCTTGTGCTTGTAGTACCAACAGCTGTGTGGAGGACTTAATGGATGAAGATGAGAAGGATAGGGCAAAAAGGTACCTTATTCTGTCTCCATGTTTACTGTTTTACCTGTTAGTTTGGGTACATGCATGTTTTCTCATGACCTTCATGTCCAACCTACATTGTCTTAGCCATTGTATTGATTTAACTGCTATCATACAATATGAATTTCTGTTTACTGTGATTATGTGTTCTGAGGTGGTACACAAGTTATATTGGGTGTTATTTTGCTGTTCAGTGACTTAAGCAAGGAGCTTTCCAAAAGATAACAAAAAGTTAAACATTCTTTCGGACACCTGAAAAAGCCAAACGGTGTGCCGACTGGATAATCAAAATCCTTTGAAGCAAATCATCAACACAGCTGTACAAACACATCCAGAAGAGAAGTTAAACATTAGCTACAAAAGAAAACAACCAGAAGTTGTTAAAATTAACTCCCAAAACTTACTGACAGTTTAGGTACAATTAGTAATCTAAGATAAATATGCACTCCTATATATACAGAATATTTTTAATTTTTAAAAAATTTATTTTGTTTATATAAGTATGCATTATATTATAAGTATGCATTATATTATATTATATTATATTATATTATATTATATTAAATTTTGTCATTTTAAAATTGAACTAAAACTTGATTAACCTAAAATTGAATGTAACATTTAAAAAGGTTTCTTTCTCCTTAAACAAATGTGGTGACATATGTACTATGAATTATTTGTTTATTTACATAAAAGTAATTAGAATTTACTATAATATCAGCATGTTCAGCAAAACTAAACAGAGATGAGGAATATCTGGTGTTGTAATAGTTTGCCAACAGAATTAGGTAATTTTCCACTTTTGCACTTGTGCTGTCATTTTTCTTTCGTCTGCTTTGTTCTGCAGAGCATCTCGCAACAAATCGGAAAAGAAAAGAAGAGACCAATTCAATGTGCTCATCAAGGAGCTATGCACCATGCTCCAGGGTCAAGGCCATCCGCGCAAGATGGACAAATCCACCATATTGCAGAGGACTATTGACTTTTTACAGAAACAGAAAGGTCTCTGCACGACTTGTGTTATTAATTTAAACGTCTGTGGATCATTTCAGCCACTTTGTAGTCTTGATCACTGAGACTGAATCATCCTTCCATCGTTTTCAGACATCAGTGCGCAGAATGAGATTTGTGACGTAAAGCAGGACTGGAAGCCCTCATTCCTCAGTAATGAAGAGTTCACTCAGCTCATGTTAGAGGTAAAACTCAACAGAATGTGTCCATGAAGCATATGCGCTTGAGTTTGAATTCTGACTAATATAAAACATTATGCAAATTTATCTTTCTAATGATGAATGAATAAGAAGCATGACTAAATAAAAATGTCAAAGGAATCTGAAGCTTAATGGATTCACCTTTTCAGGCCCTGGATGGTTTCCTTGTTGCATTAACGACAGATGGCAACATCATTTATGTGTCTGACAGTGTGTCGTCACTTATTGGCCATTTACCGGTAAGTTTGCTGTCTGTAAACCAGCAATTATTCATCTTTTCACATAGTTTTGACACAGTTTCAATATCTACTTAATAGAAAATTGTATTTATCACCAGTATTATTCACATTTGGTCTTCTTTTAAGGTCCGTTTTTTAAAATAAAAATGAAATTTTATGATATTTTAATAAATTTGCATTCATTATTAATAGGACATAACTATACACATCTATTTTTTTTTGTTTGTTTTTTTCATTGTTCAGTGAAGATTAACATTAGTCTAAAAGTCATATGTCATCTTGTAGCTCATGGTAGTCTTGAAAGAAAGCAATCGAGCACAAGGAAGCTGCTGAGGTTACGTACTGAAAGAGGATCTTGGCCATCGATGTAAAACACAAGACAAAAGTAGTGAAAGTGAAATCTCCAGGTTAAATGTGACGCAAAAATAGATTAGAAGATTATTTGGCCATTTGTCTAGTAAGGAGAAGAGCAGTTGTTTGAGAGCAGTAGCTTGAAGACTGAACAGAATGGCACCTCACCCACTTTTCCTGCGTAGAGGATCTTTAGGGAGTCACACTGCTCTATGTTGCCAATAAGCATCTATACATGTATTACACATATTTTCATGTTAGACAGGCCTTTTTTCTCCCAATAGAACAATCCGTTTTTTTGGTTACAATAGGCTGTTGTGCTCGGTATGTCATGTTTTCGTTTCCTTATAGATTATCTTTTTTTTTTTTTCCTTATAGAGGAAAGCAAATTTTATTATGAATAAAAATTAAAAAATGAAAATTTTATTATGAGACGACAACTTTAGTACATACAAAACGCAGCTTTCAAATGATGATTTGATTTAAAGGAAGAATCTAAACAAACCAACCTGGCCCTCTGTCAAATACTAATTTCCCTGTAAACCCTAATAGCTAGTTTTGCAACCCCCTGGCAGCTACAACACTCATCAAGTGTTTGAGACAACTGGCACTGAGTCATTTGCATAGAATTTATATCTTTGGAGGAACTCTGGACCACTCTTTGCAAAATTGTTCACGAGAGGGTTTTTAATTCGCCTGTTTCGGCCTCAATTAAAGCATCTTAATTAGATTTAAATCTAGACTTTGACTGCCACTCCAAAACCTTCATTTTGATTTTTAATTTCACTGTTAGGAGGTGGATTTGCTGGGGTGATTTAGCTTTTTAAAAAATCTGGTTAATGACAGTGACAGGGAAATGACTTTATCAGATAGAACCTGGTTGGTTTGGATAGATTCTTTTATAAATGAAATCACCATTTGAAAACTACAGTTTTGTATTTTGTATATCTTTTTTTACATATACAAAATGGTTTGATCATTTGAAACATGTAAATGTGAAAAAAGCAAACACTATAGAAATCTATTGGAGGGCAAGCACTTTTTCACAGCACCCTAGATTAGTGCTGCATAAAATTACTTTTTTGCTTTAAAAAACAATGATAATACAGATTTAGATTTATTAAGGTCACTGGCTCTTGAGATTTTTTGATTCTCTGGCTTTAAAAAATGAGCTAGAAAGTCTGTGGTTGTTTATAGCCACCCTTATTTCTTTTCTAATGCAAGTGTTTGGTGTCTCTTTTCAGATTAAACTCTTATTTGCTTTTCCTCAACAGATTTATACAGAAAGTTTAACATACAAAGGAATAGGACCACACATGTGCCAACATGTAATGACTGACAAACATTTGTCTCTTTTTCCTACCAGTCAGATATGGTGGACCAAAATATCTTGAATTTCCTCCCGGAGCGGGAACACGGTGAGGTGTATAAGCTGCTATCTTCCCACATGCTGATGACTGACCCCGTTGCTGCTGATTTCCTTGACAGTGAGTATCCTGCTGAGAGGCCTCACTGCACGATCTATGTCTGGGTCATCGTGTTTAAGCACAGCAGAAGTACAAAGGTTAAAGCCGTAGAAGGCCTTTTATTTACAAGAAGTAAAAAATGCAACACAAGAGAGGAAGACCATTCAATACTGATCATGTGGCTCTTTATTTTGTTCTCAGCTATTGGACCCCATTTAAAATTCAGAACTGACACCTGACTCTTGATATCCATAAGGTTTTCTTACATTAGCAGTGATCCTGAGGTCCTTATTCAGCTCTTTATACAGAAGAAATGACTGCTGTCGAGTGTGTAGTTTATTGGAATTCTGATTAGTGTGTCTATGATTAGACTTTTAGCTAATAATAGGAGCCAGCTTAGTATCATAGTTAAGACTTTAAATCACTGTTATGTTAACACAGTAATCCAAAGCAGGGTGGCATGGGAGGCCAAAGACACTGACCTTAATCCTGTATTTCTGATGGGCATTTTCTGATGAAGAGCGAGGGTGAATCGTCAGTGTCTCCGGCTAACATTAGAGACCTTAATGGCTGTTTCAGTCATCAACTCTGCTGGAGACCCATCTGTATAAACAAGACTCTGGCTTTTTAACAGCATGAAAGCCTGATTTTTATTCACTTATTGTTGAGTTGGATCAGTGCAGCTGTTCACAGAACTGCAGATTGTCATCTAAAAAAATTCAAGTAACCTTTCTCTCATTTAAACCATGGTTTTCTCTATGTAGACTATTAAATATAAAATAGGCACTGAGTGATAGATTACCACATGTTCTACCTTTTGAATTATGATGAGTGTAAACTTAAAAAAGCTGTTTATCAATTTTACAATGCAAGAGTAACAAAAAAGACTACATTACAAAGCCTTAAAAATGTACTCACACTTGTTGTGCTTTGTCATATTTTCTGATGCGACAAGGACAAACTTTGAATGTGTGTTTAAATAGGATTTTATGTGAATGCCCAAAACAAAGTAGCAGAGAATTATAAACTGGAAGGTTTTATTTTAACAAATAAAAACCTTGAAAGTATTGCCTGCATTTGTATTCATCCCCCCCTAAGTCAATAATTTGTAGAAACACGTTCCACTGCAGTTACACCTGCAGGGATTTTTTGGCTCTGCACATCTAAGGAAGGAATTTTTTTTTTGCCTTGGAGAGTGTCTGTAAGTACTTATTCTCATGTCTCGTCACACTCTAAGGCCTTTACAGAACAGCTGTATTTTTATTGAGATTAAAATAAACATGTCAATTCTGCTTACTAGTTTGATATGTTCTGAAGGAAATTGCATTTGTATTTTATCAGAGTAAAGGAGGCTGAATACAGAAGCATGCCATACATTAGTAAAAACTAATTTAGAAAACCACGTATCATTATCCTTCCACTTGTCAAATGAGTATTACCTCTTGTTGCTCTGTCAAATAAAATTTAAATGAAAAAAAAGAGAAAAAGTTTAAAAAGAGTTAGGGCTGAATACTTCTGCAAAGCTCTTTATGTGGAGCTGAAATTCATGTAAATTCTAATATGGAAAATATCTCAATTTTTGCAGGTGAGGCACATATTGAATTCTGCTGTCACCTAGCCAGGGGTAACATGGATCCCAAGGAGCCTCCTGTGTATGAATATGTCAAGTTTGTTGGAGATTTCAAGTTTCATAACAATGGTAAGAATCTTTCCTTTAGAAAGATATAAATAATCCATCTCATTTTAACACAAAAAACGACCAAAAAATAAAAATCACATACTCCTTGCCACACAGTGCCTACATCTTCTTGTAACGGGCATGAACTGACGTTACCGAGAAGCTTGCAGTCGTCGCTGGAGGAGCAGGTCTGCCTCATAGCAACTGTACGATTAGTCACTCCACAGTTTCTGAAGGTAAGAGCAGTTTGAAGGTTAAAATTTGTAGCTTAGTATTACAGATTGTATTTCATCTATCTGTTTTTAAAACCCCTAGAGAAATAACAAGCAGCCTGTGTGTTAACAATGAGACAGGGCCAAGAACATGAGACGTTTTGGTCCTTAGTGACATGATCATATCTGCACATTTCTTGTGCTGCTTGGGTTGGGTATGACACATTGATCCCATCTAATTACATCATCCAAGGATGCTTCAGCTGTTACACCCTGAACCTCTTATGTTGAAGCTAAACACAAAGTCAGAAAATTAGACAAAACAAAATTTTTCAAAAGTATAACTTTATAGGCTTAAAGTTCACACATTATTTTATTTCCAGTAACAGCTCTGCCCAGATTGAGTTCAGTCTCCATTAAGAAGCATGCATATGATTCATTATTTATTCAAGCTTTCAGACTTCAGTATATTCACGTTTTAAAACAATTAGATCTATTGAACTAATAGGTGGGTGGTGTGATAATATTAGATTGTGAAGAATTAGAACATGCTAATGTTAATGTGATTTCGTTGTTGCAGAAAATGCAGATAGAATCACAGAATTCAACAAGTAAAAAGAAATATATAGTGAAAAAAGAATATTGTGGACTTTTATTCGTTGATGAACTAAGAAATCTTGTCTTTATAAAATAAATTGCTTAATTTCTCCTTATATTAACGGCTAAGCTCATCAATATAACATTGGACATTAAGAATTTCAACATTTAAAGCATAGTGCTTAGTTTGTAAAGCAGGAGAATAAATTGGGTTCACACACGATGAACTGGACCCACATAAACATCAACAAGTTGTATGAAAACAGAGAGAAATCAAGCTAATGTTAGCATAGATTCTTAAATTATTTACTTAAATTTGGGTTATTTTTCTGTCCCACTGTTTTATTTTTTCTGAGAATGTTTGCTTTGTGAAACGAGATTGAGAAAAGCTTAAATGTAAAATGCAAACCCACTCTTCACTATTCTGTGCTCTTCTTCTGAAACATCTGTTTTATTTCTCTCCTTTCCCTTTTGATCATTAATTGTGTCCTTTATCTTAATGTTATTGGTTTTTAAAATTAAAATACAGTTTTTCAGTTTGCTCAACAGTTGGACAGAGTGTACTGCACGTCTTGTATTTGACATTGTTGGCACTCTTGAAAAGACTGATAAGTGTATTAAAATAGAGAAAAACAAACTCTGAGCTCTTTGCGGTAATTGCTGTTTAAAATGGCAATTTTCTGATAAAATCATGATTGTCATTTAACTGCAATAAAGTCATCCTATGTTTTTGTTGTTTTTTTTTTTTTTTTGCCATATTGCCAGCCCCTAGTTGAAAGTATTGTTTTATTTATTGTGTGGTCTTATAAACCGACTCACTAACTATTTCATCCTGCTTGCCAGTTGTAACATCTGCACAATAAATGCTTGACCATGCGGCTTCATGCTTTTACCTTCAAATATCTTTGACTGGTGCCAAATCTTTTGCAAGTCCTTGATTTAAATTTCCTATTTTAAACTCGTCTCAGTTCTTCTTGCAGACTAAATATCGAAGTTCGAGGCCACATCTGCTTAGGATTATTCAGAACATTCAATGTGTTTGATAGTGACGCACAAACATGGTCATGGAGTGATTTAGTGAGAATAAAACTGTGAGGCAGAGTTGCCAAATGTGTGATGCGAGAACAGCTGACGCTGTCCTTTTTGGTGATAACCTTCATTCTGTGTCTGGAAATCTCCAGAAAGAAGGATGTTTTTAAGCCCCAAAACAAAGAAATTCATTCTGCGGAAGTTGCTTCGTTCTTTCTCTGCCGTGAAAAATGGCTCACTCTGTTACTCTATTCTGGCTCAGGATTTGTGTAACGTGGACGATCCTTGTGATGAATTCACGTCCAGACACAGCCTTGAATGGAAGTTCCTGTTTTTAGATCACAGGTGAGAAACTGAAATCATCATATTTATTCGAGTTCATTTTATCCCAAAAAAGTCATCTTACATGTTTATTATCACCTTTTATGTTTCAGAGCATCACCAATCATAGGCTATTTACCCTTTGAGGTTCTTGGAACTTCGGGTTATGATTACTATCATGTGGATGACTTGGAGCTAATAGCCCAGTGTCACAAGCAACGTAAGAAACCAAGTGTTGCCTCTTTATTACATATCTTCATCACTTTATCCAAAAATCCAATGTGCAGCTCTAAAAGGTTGACTAATAAAATCAGGAACTTGTGAACACTGCATTGACAGCAGCTTTCTTTTCTCTCCATCTCCTCAGTAATGCAGTTTGGAAAGGGTAAATCCTGCTATTATCGCTTCCTGACCAAGGGACAGCAGTGGATTTGGCTACAGACTCATTACTACATTACTTACCACCAGTGGAACTCCAAACCCGAATTCATTGTCTGCACTCACACCGTTGTCAGGTAATCCTGATGGTTTTCTCTTCTCTCCCATCATGAGAGATTTGTTCATTGGTAGATAATGTATGGATAGGAGTGTCACACAAATGTATGTGTGTGTTGTTCAGTTATGCTGAAGTGCGAGCTGAACGGAGGAGAGCTTTTGGTCTGGAGGAGCTTTCTCCACCTGAAATAGCCCCGTCCTCAGTGAAGGTAAGAGTAAGGAGCTCTTCTGCATAAACAGTACCTTGTAAATGTATTCATAACTCGCAACATTTTTTACATTTTGACATGTTACAACAGCAAATTTCAGTGTATTTTATAGTAATTGTAAAGTGGAAGGGGAAAGTTGTGGATACATTTAAAGCAGAATTGAAGCAGAGTTTCATCACTATTTAATCCATCATACCAAAATGGCACAACTGCAAACCTACATGACTGTCCACCTAAGTCAGCAATCCATACAAGGAGAGCATTAATCAGAGATATAGCCAAAAAGTCTGTAGTAGTTCCGGAGAAGCTACAGAGAACCACTGCTCAAGTGGGAGAATGTGTTGATAGGACAACTGGTGAGCCTGAGTTATGTCTGCCGCGCCAGTCTACACAAAAGGCGTCTCACCACAGGCTGGCACACTCCCTGTCTAGGATGGGCATGTTCTGTCATTTGGCCAGTTGTGCACATCCTCGTTTTTGCTCGCCAAACAGGAAGAGCAGCTTGGTAGAACTTTAAACCACGTTAGTTTTTACAGACACCCAAAGGAAATGGTTGTTGCACAATATTACATACATTTCAAAAGGTTCTAAAAGTAACACTTACAGGGTCAAGCTGAGCAATTAGAGGTGTATATTGATCAAAATACTCATTTGCGTACTTGCGCCTAGGAGCAACTTCTTTGCATCTACCAGTGACCACTTTGTTTCACATGAATGGTGTGTTAAGTTTGCTATTGCCTGCGCCTCTGCTAAGAGAGTGTGATGTAAGCCTCTTTTGAATTTCAATTAGGAAAGCCCTGAACATAAATCCCCACTGTAAGACATGGTGGAGGCAGTATCATGCTATATTGATATTTTTTTCAGCAAGAACAGGGAAGCATCTGAATTTGATGGCAGAATGGATGAAGCTAAATACAGGACAGTCCTGGAAGAAAACCCGTTGGAAGCTGAAGAAGACTTGAAACTGGGACGGAGGTTCAGTTTCCTGCAGGACAATGAGCCCAGACACGCAGCCAGAGCTACAACCAAATGGTTTGGGTCATATGTTAAAACGGGCTGAGACAAAATCTAGCTCTGACTCAGACAGTGAATCTGTGAGAAGGACTGAAAATCAATCAATCTGATTGAGTTTGAACTATTTTGCAAAGGTGAAAGGTCAAACCTTTTAGTCTCTTGGGGTATAAAGCTCGTAGACATATTTCAAAAGACTTGCGGCTGTATTTGTAGCAAAATGGGGTCCTGCCAACCATTTTATTGACTTAGGAAAGCTGAATATAAATGCACAATACACCACACAAAGGTATGATTTCTGTCACCTAACCTAACAATTATGCTATATTTACTTTTTATAACATAAAATTC
This sequence comes from Anableps anableps, assembly GCA_014839685.1. Classification (NCBI taxonomy): domain Eukaryota; kingdom Metazoa; phylum Chordata; class Actinopteri; order Cyprinodontiformes; family Anablepidae; genus Anableps; species Anableps anableps. Next base: position 11,591,545 of record CM026078.1, on the reverse strand, counting down.
TAATAAAATACATTGAAGTTCGTGGATGTAACCTGACACAAATGGATGGATGTAAAAAATGGATGTAAAAAAAGGTATGAATAGTTTTGCAAGGAACTGTATAATGTGATGTTTTGCTGTTTCAGATCTGACCCTCTGTGCTAAGCATGACTCTTTTTTTCTTTCTTTTTTTCCAGGCTCAGGAGCTGTACTTAGACATCTGCTCCACTCTAGACGCTACGAGGGACAGAAACAGCGGTGCACGTTCAGTGTCCTCCCACAGCTCTCGGAAATCATCCCACACCGCCCTGTCGGACTCTTTGTGTGAGTCATCCTCTTCTTTCTAAACTGCTAAGTCACTCAGTGGCAGGTTTTAATTCAACAACGCTGTTCTTGTGTTTGCGTTACTAAAATTTAGCCTAAAAACTGTTGCTTGTCACTCTGAGCAAAGCTTTTTTGAAGAGTCTATCTTTATTTTCTCATCATAGAAATCATAGGTTGTTGTTTTTTTGTTTTTTTTTTGTTTTTTTTTAGTTTTAATGAAAATCCCCCAGTGGATGTTTTATTATGGAATCTTAGAAGACTTTGTAATCAGTGGCAAAACTCCTGAAACCAAGCAGACACAGCATCATTACAACACCTCCCTACATGTGTGGGTGATGATGCATCTATGATGAAATGTTTCCAAACCCCATGCTTTCTGTCTGCCCGGGTGCTATCCCACCAGCTATATAACGCACTAAATACTTCCATCTGCATATTAATGAAGACAACACAGCAGCTGGGGCATTTTCATAACAGTATCTGTTTATAAAAAGCAAACCATGCTTGAATTTTCCCTGAAAATCACACTCACACGGTGGTAGACTTACATGGCTTGTTTAGAAAACTGCCTCTGTCAGAATCATGAGTTGCAGATATGTTACTTGCTCAGCCTCGGTTTGTGTGGGCTATAATAGAAAACAGTGAGTAGACGCATCGCAGTTTGTGGATTTAAGTCAGTGGCAGAATGAAAAGGTCTCTGAATCAGGGAGCTGGTACAAAACCAAAGATGAAATGGGTCATTTCTTCTAGCTTAATTTCAGGGAAACGATGAGGAGAGAATATTTTGTTGTACTTTGGTTTGCTTCTTTTTCTTTTTAACTCTGTGTTTAGATAACGAAGTTGAGATAAAGTCTTGCATCACATTGTCTGTGTCTGAAAACCCCCTGAAGATAATAATGATCAGAATAACTTGACAACAGTTTGGAACTGCAATGTTCATCGTGATGAAACATCTCATGTTGGACAGTCTGCTGTCTTCAGACATTTTCAGAACAAAGCCTGACCACAGCTTAAATAACACCCAGCACCTTGCCTTGGATAAGATGATTGTTGAGCTGCAGCGTTGATGGCTGGTTTTGAAAACAAGGGAGAATGCAAATCCAGTTAGTTAACATGCACACATGAATTAAAGTGTAGACTTTAATTGATGTAGTGGGAAAGTTCTCCTTCTAGGTGGAATAGTTATGCAACAAGCAGCTCTATTGATTGTTAAAAACAAGAATTGGTGGCACATGTTTGAATTTATTGTGGATTTTCTCTAATCCACACAGAGTTAGTTATATATACAGATTTATACAACCCCCTCACCCCTTCCACTTGTATTTAGAGAAATGTCCCTTAGAAAGTTGAAGACAGAAACCACATGTGTTTTGTTGCCATCTACAAAGTTGTTAGATTTTATGGGCACAACCCACATACTCAACTCCATGAATACATTTTTCTTACAAATGTGGCACCATTTAAAGGGAAGTAGACAAGTTTTGATCAAGTTTTGATTCGGCATTATTGAAAGTCCACAATTGATGACTTCAAATGGGCATGGTGGGTGAATGTAAATTTCTGAACTGAACTGTATATTTGGTCAAAATATCAAAAAATGCAACTAAATCAAGGATTTGTGTGTGTTTTTTTAAAAAAAGTTTTAATTCATTGTTATTTAATTAAACCAAAAAAATGTGTAAATGTGCTGGACAGATGTGTGTAAAAGCGTCAGATTTTTTTTTTTTTTTTTTTTTTTCATTTATCAGTCGTTTATTCCTTTCCATTATTATTAGGACTTTTATGGCAGGTTAGGGATTCTCTTCCCTAATGGGCAACTTATAATTTATGCGGACCGATTATATATTATCATAACACTATCCTGCTTTACATTTACAATGTATTCACCATCTCAACTTATCAGTTGACAGAAAATCACTATTTTAACTGAGTATATGCTCAGACTGTGGCTAAATGTGAGCTGTCTCCTTTGCAGCAGCAAACTCCTACACAGAGGCCTGCACACCATCATGGCCGTCAGCTTCCATTGGACCAGAGAAGACACCTGCCAGACTCCAGCCCAGTGGCTCAAAGGTCAGTTTATACCAAACATTTTCATGTACAAAGCCTTGCTACCTAAAGAGATAAAATCAGTCATGTCCTTTTTTTCCCCCCACTGTAGAATTTGGCTCAAAGACAAAATTCCTTTGACCTTGTTCCCCAAATGAGCCTCTCCCTTTCTCCAACCTGCAGCAAGCACTCCACCATGGTCAGTGTTTAGACTTCCTCTCCTGTCTGTTATTCTCCCTCTGTTCTGCTTGTGTACAGTATCTTACTGTTATGACTGTTGCTGCCATTTGGGTCCATTTCATCTGCTACTTATGTACACCGACTCTTGGCCTGGTTATAAGATTGTGATTAAAAACGACATAAGGAGACGATTAAGAAAAAGAACGCTGCATCTTTGTTTTATGGTTGGACTGCAAACTGGTTGTGTGTTTCTAAACGATCTGTAAAATTTCTCAATTGCTTTCCCTCACGATAATTAGCGATAGCGACATTTAGGGAGATTTTTTTTTAAATAAACTGAACTGAGAGTGGCATGGTGTCATGGAGATAAGTACAGCAGGAAGGCCTTACCGTGCTCGGCCTGCGTGTTTTCCCCTGGTCTGTGTTGTCTTAATCTACTGATTTCTCCGGGCGCTTGGGCGGAATATACGTCTCAAGTTAATCAGCGATTACAAGTTAAGTGTGTCTGTGTGTTTGCTATAAACAGACCTCTTACCTGGTGATATTCTTCACAGTATGAAGTGGTTACAGAAAGTAAATCAGGTATAAAGTGTAAAATAAATTTTCTCCCGTCTGTTCCCATGTTTCTATTCTCTACAGCAGCAACAGCCACAGCAACAATCACAACAGCAATCGCAGCAGCAGCAGTCCTCAGTGTATCAGCTGCAGCAGCCTCAGCTTGGCGTAATGAACCAGCTGAAGGAACAACTGGAGGAGAGGACACGCATTCTGCAGGCCGACATTAAGACGCAGCAGCAGGAGCTGCATGACATTAAGGAGAAGCTCCATCTTGCTAATCTACAGGTAGCAAGCAGTTTCGGAGGAAAGATGACAAATTTTTTTTTTTCCTGTAGAAGCCAAGTAATGACAACACTTTTTGTTGGAACACAAATGATCTGCAATACAAAAAGTACTAATTTTGAGTAAAGCAATGATAGACATTTATCAAGTGAGAATGCATTCAGCATTCTCACTTCTTAAGATTGTGTTTCTCTTTATCATTATTATTATTATTATTATTATTGTTGTTGTTGTTGCTTAATGTTCCGTAGGTTTTTGTGTATTCATTTACTTCTGCATACTTCAGCTAATTTCAACAGTTCATATATCAAAATGTTCAGCTTCTTCTGGAGAGTTCTTCTATATCTTTTGGTAATTTCAGCTATTATACTTTTTGAAATATTAAAATTTTTATGCAAATTTCAGCCCCATTGAAATGCATTGAAATTCTTCAGAATTCCACAAAATTCAGCGAAAACTTTGTGTTTGACAGCTTACTACTTCTGCCTACTTCAACTTAGAAACTCCATTCAACTTTTAAACAAGTCTCAAGATTTTGAGCAATCTTCAAATGATTCAGCTTTTTGATATCTCTTGCGGTTTTTCTAAAATTACGATTTAAGTTTTATGCAGATTTTTGGTCGTTTTCAGTTTTACAGTGTAATCCTGTGGTAGAATTCTTTAACTGACATCAGTTGCTAGTGTACTCTCTACCACCTGACGCTTTTTCAAGTTTTAAAACTTTTTCACAAACAAAATGCTGCTGTTCGTCCATTATGTCACCTCTACAGAAATAACGTATGCCGTCAAAACATAGTCACCGGTGTCTGCTTTGAGGACTTATTAGTGTCATTGTCGTGGATCTTACGGTTTTCTTTCAAATGCTTCTGGAGCATACCTTTTCCTATTTCTTCCCTGTGTTTCTCTCTTCTGCTCTGGTTAGATCTGTCAGTGTTCAGCATATCCTGCTGTTTCTGTCTTCAGATGTCTTCTTGTCTTACTTTTTTCATCTATCTTCTGGTCTTTCTGTCTTGAGGTTTGTTCAGCTCCGTCTCTCTGCTCAGCTTTTTTTAAGCTCTCTCCAGGATCTCTGCAGCATTCCATTCTGCAGATTTGCATTCTCACAGCTGTTTTGCAAGGAACAGCAATTTTTTTTCTAGTTTAATTAGAGCCCTAGATCAAGTAAAACAAGTAAATCAGCTGAAGCTCCATGTGAGGGGAAAAAAAAAAAAAAAAAAAAAAAATCAGCATCTTACCATATCCTCTGAAGTAAAGGTAGCTTGTCTCCCTCTAGAGGTCAATGCTAGCTATAACATAACTCAGATTGAATGAATTGATTTGGGAAGGTTTTTGTTTTATTGGAGCTCAGATGTGCCTCGGTGCAGTACATCATTGTTAAATATTTATATATTTAAATACTTAGATTAAATTGAACATATATGCATGATCTAAATAAATACAAAAATAAATGCTTTCATATTTTCTGTTCTTGCTGCAACACATCTTGAGTCAGATTTAAGGGCCCATTTAACAACCCCTACTTACCGTTTAAATTATTTAATAATGGTCCCTATTGCATAGGAAATACAAAATATAAAGTAAATAATGATGCTTTTAACTCAGGAGTTTTATGTAGTTTTTAATGACTTTCACATTCCCAGCCTCTTCATTACTGCATAAACAACTTTATAACCCTATTTAAAATTAAATTATAATTGATATCTTAGAGGTACGCTTCTTTTTTTTTTCTTTTTTTTACAATAAATATAAGCCAACAATACATAAAAAACAACTCTTTTCAGCAAGTAATGATTTTTTAAAGATTTACATTTTTTGTTTTTATGTTAGATGTTGTTACAGCAGCCTATCCACAATGACTTCAACCATGCCCAACAGCAGCAGCCACCCCAGCAGCAGCAGGGCCCGGGAAGGCCAGCACACCAGAACCAGAACCAGTCCAGTGTCATCAGGCAACTCTCAGGCCAACCGAAACCAGCAGCCTGCGGGGCTCACACTTCATCGCCACTCTCTTCTCTGAGAGAAAACACCTCACCGTCCACACAGGTTAAATCGAGATTGCAAATTTAAAATAAGATATTTTTAATGCTGAAGTCTAGTATGTTGAAGCCAAGTATATCAGTTCGTCATAATTTAGAAAGAGACAGACAGAACTAGGAATTCATTAATATTTTAATATGATTACCAAGGAGGCATTTTTAAAATATGTTTTGCATCTTCTATTAGCGATTAGCATTGTTAGCATTATTAGTACTGCTAGCAGGGTTCTCTTTGTATTTTTTTTTGGAGTTAGTACAATTTTTACCTTCCATGTGAGATGTGACTGGCAGCATTTCCCAACCCAGATTGTCAGAATTGGACGCACTGCTGACGTCTCACTCCTTGTTGTGGCAGTCTGAATAAACAGCTGACATGAAAGGACTGTTTCCTTTCCAAAAGCTTCTTAAACCTTTTGTGCGTTCTCTTTTTTCATTTTTAACACCATTAAGATACTGAAAATAGTGAACCACTGATGGTGACTCGAGCTTGAGCAAAAATAAGACTTCAGACTCAGCTGAGACTTGTGCCCTAAAGACTTGAGACTTGACTTGTACTCTTGGTCTGAGGCTTGAGTCCTATTAACAGTTTTTATCTCATGTGATGAAGAGTGAAAGGAAGCCCTTATGTGAGCTACAGACTACAGCTGCTGTGCATGTTACTAGTTTGATTATTAGCCAATAATGTCGTTGGTGGGTTATGGGATGTTAATGGCTCAAAACAACCTGTTCATGTTAGCTGTAGCTTGATAATAACGACGATATGACCGTCTCTCCAAAATGAACGCTGCATTAAATGACCTTTGGAGTCATTTCAGAACAAAATAAGCTGAACTTACCTCTGACAATAAAGCATCTTTGAGGGTTCTGAAAAGCGCTATATAAGTCTGAAGTCATTTCACATTCCCTCACCGCTAAGCTAACTGCAACATTACAAATATGTTTTTGGCTGAAAGTATGAAAATAAAAGCACTTCCTGTTCTATTCATTCAGAGGTTCAGCTCAGTTTTTTGTTCGCTACACCTTGGTGTCTTAGGATTATTAAAAGTTCTCCAGCTCAGTGTGAGGAGAAGAAAACCCTCCAAACCATATTTATTGCAATATATAATGAAGGAGTGGACAATATGAAGACAGGGATAACAGGTTTTAACTTAATAATTTCAAAGACATAAAAGCACTTTGTTTGATTCATTCAGAAATTCAACATTAACAGTTTTTATCTCTTTCTTTTGTTTTTCTTTGACCATAAATACCTATTTATATTTCTAAGGGGGTAAATATTACATTTGATCATTTTTCAAAATAATGTAAAGCAGCATTTGCAGTTTTTTTTTTTTTTTTTTTGGCCTGGTAAATTAAATGTTAAAAAGATAACATGTAATGAATATTTTTGTTTTTTTGCCACTAGTGGTATTTATTGAACAGTAATTTGACAGGAAATAGGGTGCAGAGAGAAGAAGACATGCAGCAAATCGCCCGAGACCAGTGAATTATAAGTTTTGTCTGCAGTTTGGAACACCTTTTTGTTGTTTCAAACAATTCATTTGGATAGTAATGAAAAACAAATCAAACCTATTTTTACTTGTTGAGAAGTTGTTGTGTTCATGTTCGTTATGAAATGCCAACAGGTTGGCAGCGTCTGTCAGGAGCTTATTGTACATTTCCGTCTCTATGCTGTAGGTTCAGCAGAGGGTTCCTCGGAGCAGACAGACCCAGTCGGTGAGTTTACCGATGCAGACAAACACGAGCTTGACGACACCCTTCTACAGCAACCCTATGATGTTCTCCCAGACCAACACGAGGCCTCAGCAGGACACTAACCAAAGACAGACAGACAACCAGTTCAGCCACGATGGACAATTACGGTGAGAGGCCTGAAAAATGCACCGAGTAAAAAACCCATTTGTGTGCTGTTTTATGCAGTAGACATGGCGTTACATCACAAACTGTTTCTCCTGCAGAATGCTTCTCAACCAGCCAATGCAGACTATGGTTCCTACAAGCAGCGTCACTTCACAGCCCTCTCAGTGCAACATGGGCATCTCCCAAACCCTGTAAGCACCAACACTGCAAGACATGGTTTGTTTATTAGGTTGTGCCTTTCTGCAGCTGAGCTCTTCACTGTTCTCCTTACAGATACAGCTTGGAGCAGCCAATCACCTCTTTCACCATGCAACAGGTCAACTGCAACGCTGTGCTCGTGCCCTCCCCCGTTTTCACTTCCCCCATAATGATCCCGCACAACACTTTCATCACGCATCAGGCCCAGTCAGCTTACCACAGCCAGCCTCAGGCCTCTCAGCACTCCGTGCAGCTCCAGCAGCCCCAGCAGTTCTTTCAGGTACAGAAATACAAGTAATTCAGATATAAATCCTAGATTTTACCAGAATAAACCGGGGCTGAATACAAACACGCACAACACTTTTCTGATTTTTATATGTAAAAACATTGAAATCCATGTTTAATTTTCCTTCCACATCCCAGCTCTATGTACTATCTCTACAAAATAAAAAATCCCAAGTAAAAACACGCTGAGGTTTGTGGTTGCAACTTAGCAAAATGTCAGAAAGTTGTGGGTTGGTAATACTTTTGCAAGAGACATGTCTATATAAGGTTAGATTTCACAAACAAAACTTAAACGAGACCATTTTTAAACCTTTTTGTTTCCACAGATGACTCAAGGACTTGTACACGGTGGATCTGCTCCAGCGTTCCTACACACCACTAATGTCCCACAGCAAAGCACTATGGGATACATTCAGCAGCAGCCACAAACACAGCAACTGCCTCTGGCACAGCAGCAGCAGCCACAGCAGCAGCAAAGGCAGTACCAACATTCCCAAAACCAGCCAGGCGGTGTTTCAGACTTCAGGAACATGCTCACTCGGTAGCACTGAGGACTTCATCGGAGCACTGAGGATCTGCCTCTCTGACGCCGCCCTGCAGGTGGCAGCACGTCGTGAAGCCTCCTATAATTCAGGGGGAGCCGGCCTGCACATCGTCACAGTGACACCACAAGCAGAGGCTGCACTGACCCAATGCCGCCTGCGAGATCCGAGGACAATCTGAGGTGTCGGGTCTTCTTCAGGAGGCCGCATTGCACTCAGTAGAACTGCTGCAACAAGTGGATTATCAAAGCTGTTTGAAAAAAACAAAAAAAAACAAAACACTTTTAGACCGACACGTGGAGGTTTTCTTCTAGCAAAGTTCTCATATAAGTGTTTGCACTTTGGTACCCCTATCTACCTAAAAGTAGAATATTTATTTATTTTTTACCTAAGATCAAACATTCTGCTCTGTTTATGATCTCCAGCTCTACTCCCCTCCTGTGGCATGATGTTAAACTACTTATAGTAAGATTTTTTTTTTCCCCCCAATGAATACGGAGAGTCTAATGTGAGTCCTGTTGTCCCTCCTAGAACTATGATTTGGGCATGTCGAGTCACTACAGCAGAGCTTTACAGCACAGAACAATGGTGCGATGACCACTTCATCAAAAGGCAGGTATGACGTAACCCACAGCAGCTGGAAGCTGGAGGTCTATCTAGATTTTTAAAGCCTCAATCTGGTGACTGAAGGAGCGAGGGGTTCTGTAGCTGTCCTACCACTGGTCTCACAGAAGAACCGCAGATCTCAGAAACCGAAGCGATCACTGCGCAGCACCAGGTCTCAGCTAGCTGAGAGGCGGCGGGGGGGGGGGGGGAGAGGAATTGTGCCTTCAAACGTGATAACGTTCATGTTGTGGTTTGATTGGTTGTGTCTGATTATGGCTTTAAAAATCCAGCTCAGGTCCATTTGGAATATAAAAGGTATATTTTCGTAAGAGCATAATTTGTTATTAAAACATAAGACATCCAGATTTTCTAATTAATAATTACAGATAGTGATTTTTTTTGTGACCTTTATGTTTGCAGTAAGTCCTTACTTTCTGAGCAGTGTCTGTAAGAGTCCTTTTTGAAATCATTACATCTGTGACCTACACAACAAAAACTACCTATTGGAAATACAAGCTATTCTTATTTACAGATGTTCTGACAGATATTACTCCTCTATATACTCAGAGGTACATGCCTGACCTTGTGCTTGCCCCATCATTGTTTCATAAAAGCTTCATGCACGCAAGAAAAACGTAAATTCATGTTCCCAACAGTCTTCATGAATAGAAACTTATACACCTCCCTGGCAAAGATGTGTAAAATACCTTCAAGTAAATTTGTTTATTTTAGTAACATAGTGTAAAATAAGCCTAGCCTTTAATTTGATGACGCGTGTGTGGAGCGGCTGTCTCGTGTCCCATAAGATGATGATGATGATGATGGTAAAAGCAGGTAAAAAAAATCTTAATAACCTCTCTGTTAAAGAACTGCAACAAACAGTGGCATCTTGAGGGTACCAGGTCTCCTTGGCAAGCTTTAGATGCCATCAACATACCAAGTGCTCGTCTTTAAACCACAACCTTAAATGTGTGGAGTTTAGCCACATCTAGACATCTGTAGAGTATTTATTCAGACATTTTTTTTCACTTTTCCCCTTTTTAGTCCACATTTACAAAACGCTTGGATCAGGTGTAAAACGAGAGATGTATATGGGAGAAAGAATCTCTTCCCCGCTGTTAAGGATGTGGGCCTGCCCTTGTTGGGAATCTGGTTAGAGTACATGGCATTATGAGTTCTTTGAAATATCAGGACATTTGAAATAAAAACAATCCTGTCCTGCTGGCAAGAGTGTTACCAGCAGAGTCGTCAATAATTCTGGTCCTGGTGATTTAACAAAAAAACAAATATGTCCCCAAAGCACAAATCTTTTTCTGAAATGTTTTTCTAAAGGGTTTAGTGTGAGATAATGCTACTGCAAAATAAGATGAATTTATTTTGGGGCTTTTTACACATCTTTTAATAGGAAGGAGAAAAAAAAAAAATTTAGTAGAGGGTTCAACAGTCATCCTGCTGTGTGATGGCTTGTTTGAAAGTTTTAGCAGACTTAAGAAATTCCATCAACAACCAGGTGAGCTAGGTTTCAGACTGTTGCCTGCAACAGCTTTATTCACACTAAAAAACACTGAAGCCTCTGTTTATTTTACCATTTAGATAGAGAATCTATAGAGCTACTCCCATCTGAAAGACACTACTTTACGTTAACTTGGTGAAAGAACACGTTTCGTTCTGTGGAGCTTCTTATCGGTTGGTGCAGCTGCTCCTCTTTGTCACATTCAGCTTGGAACAGACAAACATATGTAGGAGCTATTGTTTGCAGTCACTGTTTTGCTGAGCTGCGATAATACAGAGATGACAGTCAACAGAAAGAGGATTGGGGTGTGTTGTTGCAGTCTGTCCAGGGAGGAAAAAAAAAAAAAAAAACCCATTAAGCATCACAATTACATCACTTTACAAAGACAATCAGTAGATTATACTGTATAAAAACTGCCTGTACCACAGTGTGACTTCACAATCTAAAATTTTAAATCCTAAAACGTACTCCCCATCTGGATATTAAATGTGTATGTTGCTACACTTTATAGAAAGCTGCACGGGGTTTGGTGTCAGCACACGTTGAGTTTTAGTGATGAATATGAAACAGCCCCGTCCAGCACCAGAGCTGCCCATGTTGCACGACAAAACGTAGCGAACTCAGCATGTACGTTCAGTGCCGTTTTTACACTTTTCTATGTGCAATGTCGAATTTTAAAAAAAAAAAAAGAAAAAAAAGAAAAGAATGTTAATTTATACTGTTGGAATTGTTTCCGAACAGATGTATATAGAGGTGTATAATAAGCAGTTGTTACCATGTAATTTATATGGAAGTATTTTTTTAAACAGAAATGTCCTAACATTCCTTTAGCAGTATTTTTATTTTTGTTTTCTAAAGTTTGAGACGCGTCCTCTGAAGAGTAGGATTACACAGGACTTTATCTGCATGGGAATGTGGTGCACAGGGCTGGATGCTCCCAAAGAGACTGAACTGAAGGGTCCTGTAGTCGCCTTGAAAAGAGATTAAACAAAGAATCTGAATTCTTCTTATCAAATGGATTGCAGCTGCATTTATTCAGTAATTCAACTAACAATTAAAGATACAAAAAAAAGTGCAATTGTGTTAACATCAAGAAGTTAGTTTTTGTGTGGCTGAAGTGTTTTCATTCATCACCGTTCTAACATGTATCTGCTCATAAAGGTCCAGTTCTGCCAGCAGCTCAACAGGTGCCATAGATATGTGTTTGTTTTCTGCCAGCAGTGGTTTTATGAAAATGTCACATCATACAGGTGCATCTCTGTTAGTTTGAATATAACTGAAGAGTGAATCCATTTCAGCAACTTCATTTAAAAAGCTACATGGATTCATGACTCAGAGTAATATATTTCAAGTATTTGTTTCTGGTAATTGTGATGATTTGGACAACCAAAATTCAATTTCTCAAAAAAGTAAACCCCAAGATTTTTTTTTTCCACTAAAGTGTTATTCTATGGCTTAAAACATAATTGTGGAGGTTGCTGATTTGACAGTTGTCCAGCAGGCAGTCCCTGACATGGGTAAGCCACTAAAAGTCATTGTTGAAGAGACACATATAAGGATATTATTGAAACGTTTAGTGGAAGGATAAAGTATGGTGGAAAATTGCAGCCTTCGGTATGATTGTGCAGATGTAGACTGGAGTCAATGCTTCTAAAACCACTTGAAAAAAATCTTTATTATTATTCTTATGTGATATTGTAATTCTCTGAGAAGTCAGATTTTAGGGGATTTTTTTATTAGCTGCAAGCTATAATTAAAAAAAAATAGCAGAAATAAATGCTTGAAATTTATAAGCTTCTATATAAATGAGTTAACCTAAATTTAATTACTGAATTTTTTTTTTTTTTTTTTTCAAAGATATACCTGTAAATTTTAAAACCGTTGTGACAAAGTAAAGGACGATCTTGCAGAATATCAGCCTTTCTGGCAGCAAACCTGGTTGTTTTTCATTCAGACACATCATTCAGAGAGAGAAGACAGAGTACCCCTTATCATTTTGTTTGCCTTGCTATGTTGATTGAAAGCAAATCTGTTTGTCATTCTCAGCCATACCGAACCAAAATCATTCGGTTTCGGATGCGAGGCCATCTCACGAGCTTGACGAAGGGTGTAAATAATCGGGTCGGTCAGTTTTCGTAGTTAAATTGCTCTCCATGACAATGATTGCGACACCCCTTCTTGTTTTGTTGGCTTCCCTTCATTATCTTTTGAATGGTGTTCTTCACAGGGATTTTTTTTTTTAATGTATGTCAATTTGATCACATTTAACTTGTACTTTTCTTCTGATTTGTAACATATTGACTGGCTCCTCAAATTTGAGTGTGGGCAGTCAGATCAGATCCTTTCTGTGTAAGAGTTGCCAGGACATGAACAAAAAACCCTGGTGTCTAGTCATTTCTGCAGTTTCAGTGCAGAAACAAATATATAAATATATATATTGTATTATAGAATGTGGGAAAAAAAACAACAACCCTAGGCTACATAGTTGTTTATTTTATATGTCCAATAGATTACATATATGTATGTTATGATTTAAAAATTAAAGTAATTTTATAACAGATTATGAGATGTCTCAAAGTTTTTTGCTTTTAATTTACTGTTGCAGTCACAGCTGTACATCGTGTTTTCTCTGTGTATTTACCATAAAAAAAAGCTTTAAAAATTTTAATTTAAACTACATATATTCTTATAAAATAAAATACAGTAATTAAAAAAAAAAAAATCAGCCTTGAAATCTTACATTAAAATTTTAAAACATTAAAAAATTGTTCTTAAACGTACCTATCTCTTAGTTTTAAATAATGATTACTGGATACTGGATAAATAATGGAGACAAGGATGGCCTTCGATGATGTAACGATAAGAGAGGGCTTGTTATGGAGGATGCACAGTATGCGGTGTGCTTAACGTAACGTCTCTGAATCAAACTGAGTCATACTAGCAAATGAATCATACTAGCAAAGCTGACAGCAGAGGTGGTTCCATAACGTTTTGCAAGCCGTGTCTACTAATATTTCGGAATGGAACTCCAAAACCAAAAGCCCTAACAAAATTTCACAAGTCTTATTTAGGTCTATTTCTACAGGCCTGATTACTGCCAGACCTGAAGATTCCTCACATTACTTCAATAGAACCTATCTGACAACATGAAGTAGGCTCAAGGATCTTAAAAGCAACACATCCAGTCCCGATCTAAAGAAATTATGAAAGCAAGTCCTTAAAATCTGTTTGTCTGAAAAGGATTAGAGAGCCATGTCTAAGGTTTGGGACTCCAGTGAACCACAGTGTGAACCATCACATATCGATAAGTCATCCAGGAAGAGAATCCAGAACATCTAAAGGACCACTGCTGATGATCCCCAAATGTTCTGTGGACTGACGAGACTAAACAGGAGCTTTTTTGGAAGGTGTGCATCTTGTTACTTCTAGGTAAAGCTAACATAGCATTTCAGAAAAACAAACCACCAAATCCTCAGTCAAACATGGTAGTGGTAGTGTGATGGTCTGGGCCTGCTTTGCTGCTTCAGGACAACTTACTGTAATTGAGAGTGCCATGAAGTCGGCTCTTTAGCAGGATATTAAGAAGAAGAATGTGCAGCCATCGGTTTGTGACCTTAAGGTCATGGAACTTGGACTACGCAGCAGGACTCTGATCCAAAGCACACCAGAAAATTCACCTCTGAATGACTCAAAGGGCTTGAAGAGGCCTTATGAAAGTCCGGACTTTACATTGGATTGAGATGCTGGAGCTTGATTCTAAACATTCATACATGAAAATCCTCTGCTGCTGGGGTATTATCAAATGGCACAGGTGCAGCTCCCCTCCCAAGTGCTGTTTGAATCTCCTGCCATCTGAAGGAAGTCACAGAAATGCAAATTCTTTTCACTGTATATCTAATTTCCTGGACACCCGACCGATTTCCACTTCAAATAAAAGACAGTATTTTCTATGTATTTCAGTATTTAATCATAAAAAAAATGCAAATTATATTACATGAATCTGTTAATCAGTCTGGTCTTTTCTGTCAAAATAAATGTACATGATTGACGATGATTATAAGAAAATGTCCTTTTTCCTAGTCAAGCGTAACATCTGTCACTCTGTACACCTTGTTGATGAGGATCTCCACTTTATCTCCGCCCAGCTGACACAGGTCCAAAACGCACACCACATGTGTGTTCTCCAGCTCTCCGGCAGTTGCCAAGATCTCCTCTGCAAGAAGCCAACCAAAAGTTTCAATCAAAGCTACATGTTTGACTGGAGATGCTTGAGAAAATGCTCCGCTTCCGAGGAGGGATTTATCTCTCCTGTAGCTACCTGACTCATGGAGAGTTAATTCTCTGTCTCTGTCTGTGCTGTCGAGGGGGCAGAGGAAACCTGATGAAAGGCAGCACAGCGTCGAGTTGTCGTGGGGGTCCTGAGAACGACCAACAGCCCGGGGGTCGTCGGAGCGCACAACGGGGAGAAATGCTGCGTCGACAGCTATCTGCTTGTTAATACCTAATAGAGAAATGTCAAAATTATGACCAGAACTCTGATTGCAGGCTGGCGACGTAGAAAGCGACATGTTCTGCGTTCCAGGAGCTGACGGGATGTAGAGCCACGTTGAAAGTAGAACAGAAAGCAAAGCACATATTAAAAAGAAGCAGGTGTACCTTAACAACAGTTCCATGAATTTGTCATTTTCTTAAGCTCACACAGACTTCTGACTGTGTAAATTGGTTTTTGCTGACAGCTGTCCCCCCCACCCCCGCCCCCTTCAGTGTGACTCACTGATGGCATAAATGTAACACAATGTAAATTTTCTGAGTGAGTCATGCAGTCGGTTAAAACACAGAAACAAGCTGATCTGTATCACAGACTGAGTGATTCTGCTTTACCCAGTACGGTGAGCTGGTAGTGTCCCAGGCAGGGAACATGTGGGAGTGCGTCGGCAGCCGTCCCTGGCGTCCACCGCGTCGGCTGAAGGTTGCTCCACAGCAGGAGGGCGCTCTTCTCATCGAAGGTGAACCTGCGAGAGATGCTGTCCTGATGCAGGCCGCCTTGTTGCAAATGCTCTGAGATTTCTGCTCGCTGCTTTGACCAGCTTCTGCTCTCCCAGGAGTCTGCTGGGAGACACACATGTTCAGAGTGACGCGCGCGCACACACACACACATACACACAGCAGCAAAGCTGAAGCAGCAGTCACTCACCTTGACATTCCTGCTGCTCCTGCTGAACCTCCTCATATGCAGAGGCTGACTCCTCTTCCTCCTCCTCTTCTCTTTCTTTTGCGTTTTTGTGGTGCAGCGTTCTGGGAGCACAGAGTTAAACAGGCTAAGAACAGTTGAAACATTAAACTAACAAATAAATGCTTGTAGTTGTAGCTTAATTACCTTTTAGCTGGGGTGCTGGCACAACTTAAGGAAGATGATGCGGCTTTACTATAAGACATGATGTTAAACTTACAATTACTGATTAATTACGCAGTTCACAAACATAAAAACTGGTAATCAAACCTGAACTGATTTCTCCTTTTCCTTGAGCTAGGTTTGCTCCTGTCAGAAGAGGGAGACATTAGACAGTCTTCTGCATTTGGCTGAGCGGGATCTTTGTGCGTGTCTGATGCACCATGCTCGGGCTCATTAGGAACCTGAAAAAACCAGAAATAAACCAACAAACGTATTTCGCAATTTCATTCGTCACCATTGTTGAAAATTCACTTTAAAATGAAAATCTTCTACCGCTGTCCCCTCTTCTGTTGTCTTTGGGCTTTTTGTGTAGCGCACTGCTGTGATCTCTCCCTGAATTGCCAGTTTCTTATGTTCCCTATATTGAAGGCTCTCTAGCTCCCTCTTCAGGTCAGACACAGCAACCAAAGGAATTTGACCTTAAATGATAAGGGAAAGGTATAAAGCACAAATCTGTACTGATAATATCTGTTAAAGCCTTAAAAAAAAAAAAAAAAAATCACACAAATCACCTGAGGTATCCGTCGTCGACTGTGAAAATCTCTGTGGAGGAGGAGGGTAGCAATAATGGCCACCGACGGCAGTTTTTTGGAGGACAACATTGTCCTTCAGAGTCTTGGTCCACTGAATGAAGCTCTTCACTCTGGGGTCACTCACGTATGGCTGGCCCTTGTGGTAACCTGTGGCAGACCCAGACAACCCTACGCTTTAGTCCCGTTATCCGTCTCTGATGACGCTGTGAAATTAATACTGCAGCAGCTACACTAGCCTGTGATGAAGATCTCAGTTTCACAGCTGCTTGTGAGGTAGGGCAAAGAACCTTCCACCTGACAGACCCTCATCTGAGTGCAAACAAGGTAGGTCACTGTGACGAAAGGGAACATAAAAACAGAGATGGTAGAAATCCCACATTCATTGGGACGACAAACACAATTCAACATTTGTACCCCTACTTTGCAATGCCTGTCCCCAAATGACCTTTTAAGCTTTATTTCGCCTGTTGAGCTATTGTCCGGTGAAGGCTGTTTGTCCCAGAGAAGTTCAACATGAAGTCGCCGTACGGCTTCCACTGGATGCTCTACAGGTTACTGAACTAGCAGCTTTAAGTGGAACCAGAAGGTCACCAAGCACCTGAGGAGCTTTAGCATATAAACCTGAGAAAACAGTCGTCCTTTTTAAGGGTGGCCACAGATTCTCGATTGGATTTAGATCTGGACTTTGACTAGGCCCATCTATCTACCCTGTCATAAGTCTGTTGCAGGGTCGAACAGGTTTTCTCCATGGAGTGCTCAGTGTTGAGCTACATCAACTCTGGCCAGCTTCTGGGTCCCAGCTGAAGAAAGGTACCCCCACAGCATGATACTGCCACCACAGTGTTTCACAGTGAGCATTGTGTGTTCAGGGGTTTTGTGCAGAATTAAAATCCCCCCCCATTTTTTACATGTAGGCATTTTACATGTAAAAAGTTTTTACATGTAGGCAAAAATATTCATTTTGCCAACAGCACAACCCGTTTGCTATGTCCTAAAAATGTCTGAGAACCACATGTCCCGTTTTTCCACTTCATATTTTTGCACTACTTTGTGTTGCTCTATCACCTGCAATTCACCCCCAAAAACTGCAGTTTAGGGTTATGATATGACACAGTATGAAACATGTAAAATACTTATAGAAGGCACAGTATGAGGTTAAGATTTACTTGGACATATTTGATTGAAGATTTCAGGTTGTGACGAGGAAAAAAGCTCCAGGATAAAAGGCCGGTCAGACGTTCCATCCACCGCATGGACCCAGCGATATGTCCAGTATTTTTCTGGAGCTAAAAGGGGGGGGCATAGTAATCACTACATGAAAAGTGAAATTCAGAAACTATGAACCCCTCACCTTTGTTCCCTTTACTCCTGACTCTTTCAACACGACCAACAAATGTTACCAAACCAATGACGTCACAAGCCGAACCATTGGACATCTTCTCCAGCTCCGACCTGTAAGAGTCACGAAAACAAAGGAACAGTTTTAAGCCAAAACTGTTAGATTATCACAAAAAAAAAAACCCAAAACATAGACACGTGCAGTGCAAATTTATTTTTTTTAAAACGATGGCTAGTATTGATCACCTGGTGGTGAACTGGTAGGACACCTCTGGCAGCCCCCACTGTGGAAGGACACTCTTCTGTGAGACCACAGTGATGACTGCAGCTGGGTTACGAGGGTTCAGACAGATTTCTCGGAGGAAAAACATTTACAGAAAGAAATTAAAAATTGCAATCTAAGATATCAATTCACATGCCAAGTAGACAGAATTATTGCTAGAAAAACAGACCAGGGCCCGCTCTGGTCACCAGAAAAAAACCTTTGCTCATTTATCTGAGCTTCTGCAATTAAATTAACAGAAATTTTTAAACCTAATAGAAGTTATGCACGTAAACATTTTGTATACGTGTCCTGGCATTTCCGCTAGAGTATTTGGTAACAATCTCAAAATATTTCTACCTTGCTCTCACTCGACATTACAGCAATAAATGTAACACTGCTAAATCCATACCTACAGAGGTGAAGTTTTTCATTCGATGGTGGTCCATTTGTGGGCGGGATCTGTTTGAATAGCTCTGCTTCAAGGTGTAGTTTTGCAGGTACAGCACTGCGCCGACATTCATCCTCTGGTAGTACTCAGGACAGAGCTCGTTCCAAAGCACAAGCGACATCGTGCCGCTCTGGTCGGCGACTTCAAAGTAGGTCTGAATTATCACAAAGTAAAAGGTATCACAGTAAAATATCAGGCAAATACATAAAAAAAAATAAATAAATAAAATAAAATAATAAATACGATTAAGGATTTACCTGCGAGTGAAACAAAGTTAAACTCACCTGGTAGGGGTAATCAATCTTGAGCCCGAATTTTCCATAATACCTTAACCTGGATTTGTGGATTATCTTCACCAGGAGTGGAAGAGGCTTCCAAGAGACTCTAAAGGATGACTCCAGAGTACTAAGAAGGGTGACCTTGGATACTGAAATCAAGATATTGCATATTATCAGGGTTTCACCTCTTCTCCTTGACAAAGGCAGTAAAACTCTTTTATTTAAAATAAACATCTAAATGAAGGAGTTGGGTGAGGAATACGTACATATATATATATATATATATATATATATATATATATATATATATATATATATATATATATATATATATAGTTATTTTTAAACACTTATACTAGCAAAAATTTAGCATTTTTAAGGTCCTTATTGTACATTCATACAGTAACACAAGTATAACCAGTATCAGCAGGGCATACCTCCTAAAATAAGAAAATACTTTGAGCCCAATGGGTGCATTTCTAATGAAAAAGCTTAACTGCCGTTCTAAGCATATATTTTCACTCTTGTCTGCTGAACATCCGTTAAAACACTCTCATTTTGCTGGTACACAATGAAAATAACAATATATTAATGTGTTGTGATTCGACAAAGAGAATGATCACATCTTATTTCACACAGTAAAACATATTTATGGAAAATTTGGAAAAACACAGTTCGCATTTCAGTAAAACGCACACTAGCCCTTTTTTAAAAAAAATAAAAAAATAAAAAAAAAACCACATAAACAAGTCGTGCTGAGTTCTTTACAATTCAGCAGCGTTTTTAAGAGCAGTTGTGGAGCCTACAGAGTTCTAGGTTAATTCGAGCGACTGAAAAGCTGTAAAAACAACACAACTTGTTGCAGAGGACAGCAGAATCTCACCGTCCAGGACTGGATCCGATGACGCCGACCCTGAGATCCACATGTCCCCCTCTGGGTCGTCGTTGTTCCACAGAGACAGGTAGTGTTTGCGGCTCACCTGAAGGGGGACATCACTCTGCAGCACCAAGCTCCCCTCCATGCCGTGTTTTACCAGTAGAGGCAGTGAGCTGATGTTGTTGATCCGCGGAAGGACAGATGACATCTCCGCGCTGAATCCCAGCTTCTCAATGCAAATATAACCGTGCCCCAGTCTCCTCTCATTGTAAACAAAAGAACACTGCCTGATGCTGATGTCGGTCCCAGTCCTCAGGGTGTTTCTGTGCACTAGATGGTTCAAGCTGGGGTGAAGGAAGCATTTGGCTCGCCAGACTCCATCTGTGATCGTCACGTCGTAGCTGTAGCTGTCAAGATGCTGCTCTTGATGTTGACCATCAGTCGGCTCGGACAGGTACCTCTGAATAGCAACAACAGCGACAGGAAGCGCCTCCTCGGCCGTGAGTTTCAGGCTTTGAGTGGAGGGTAATAGCTCCAGCGTCCTCTGGAGGAAAGACTCCTGAGGAAGATCAGCTGCCGTCGAAGAACAAGACGAACTACTCTCCATCACTAACAGTTAGCTCAGCAGGCGTTAGCTTGTTTGCCTCGATGTTCAAACAGCTAAAATAATTCATACCAGCTCATGAAGTGCCGCAAACGTAAATTTGTCTTAGGGTTAGTACTTTACCTTAAAATGCTTGACATTGTTTAAAGAACGGCACAAACAGCGCTTCAGTAACTCTGGTAACCGCTGGCTAACTTTACAAACTGTTTGGTGCTCTTTGATTGCGTCATCATGTTCTTAAAAAAAACGAAACCATGTACGGACAAAAAGTAATTTGTTTATGTATATTCGCATTAAAATACTCAACAACAAATTGGACAGTGTAAACAGGAAATTGCTATTTTAAAAAATCCGCGCTAAACTGCGCAAGAACCCGTTTAGTGACGCAATCAATGCGACGATTCTCCCCTTGTATGGCAGGTAGTTGTAACATACAATCAGACATCACTTCAGAATTTATTACTACAAATTTTCCTTCTAAAATTACGTTTTTACTTGTCCAAATAAAGAATAAATGGAGGAGGCAGTACTAAGTCTGGGAAGGAAAGTAAAACAGTTTTTTTTTTTGTGATTAAAAAAAACATTTTAATTTTGAGTTTCTTACCTGGATTAGATTTATGAACAATAAATTAAATATTGTCATCAAGGAAAATTACTGGATACTGTAATAGGACACCCTTTTAATTATTATCCTATCAGACGTTAAAATTCCCAGATTGTCAAAGTTTTGCAAGCAAACACTTCATAAAATCCTGAACGTTGTATTCTAGGTATCTCAAACTATTTTTATAACTGAAGTGTAGTTCATTCAGACTGAGTCTGAATGAACTACAGTTGAAATTCCCCCATCACTTGTGCTGCAGATGGAGTAGATATTTAGACAATTGCATCATCTGCATACAAAAATAATTTAGCTATAATAAATAGCTTAATAATTTAATGGCTTTATTTAAATAATTTGTACAAAAAATGGAGATTCTGTGTCATTCAGTAATTTTTCCCTTATCTTGGTGTCAAAATGAATCACATAAATGACAAGAAGTTTAAACATGGACTACACTGTGTGCCAAAAGGGTTAATGTGTATTCATAAAAAATACAGTACATATGTTATAATGAGAAATATGAACAGAGCAAATGTATTAATAAATTATTACTAGTAATTACTAGTATTATTATCAGTAGTAATCATTTTAATAATAATAAATAATTACCCAGCAAACACTGCTCTTAACATTTAATAATAATGATGATAATAATCATATTTAAAAAAAAAAGATGTTTAAATACTTCTAAAGATTTGTAAAATCAATATGATTTTAAATATCTGAATGCAAGTTTTTGTAGTAAATAATTCTGTTTCAGAAAGCTGTTTTTCCATGAGTAGAAGTATGTTCTCTACAGCTGAAAGTTCAATGTATATGAATGTAAAAAAGTTTTTTGTCAATAAAAGGGTATTCTGGATAATTTAACTGTTGACTGTGGATAGGAGGAATGTTATTTTGATTTGTTAAACGGACTAGGAAGAATTTATGGACGTG
The DNA here is from genome assembly GCA_014839685.1 of Anableps anableps. Classification (NCBI taxonomy): domain Eukaryota; kingdom Metazoa; phylum Chordata; class Actinopteri; order Cyprinodontiformes; family Anablepidae; genus Anableps; species Anableps anableps. Next base: position 11,569,798 of record CM026078.1, on the reverse strand, counting down.
AACTGTCTGCTTATTATATGCAAAATTTGTATGCCATACTGGTGTACTTAACATCTTTTCTCTTAAAAATGAATGGATGTTATATCCAAATTATTTGATTCAAACTGGTTTATCAGCCCACTGTCTGCTTGGCTGAAAACTGTTTATTTTGATTCAAATAATGCAAGCTGCTCAGAATAAATGTGTTTTTATCAAGGATCTGGTGTAATAGTGAGATTTTTGAAACATCTTAAATGCACCTTGAAAAATATTTTAAAACTGCTACTGAAAAAAAATACACTTTTACTGATATGCTGCATGAAAATATGTTTTAGACACTGTCTTTTCCTTTCAACATTATGTTTTACCTTATACCTAAAGGTATATTTTTTTATGTCTTATTATAAATTGCTACATTACTAAAGCACCTTATGACTGCAAGAACAAAACTGAGATTTTGCAACAAATCCATTGGATTTGGATGTATATATGATAATATTTCAAGATAATAATCAGTCTACTGTGTTGCAATCAGTAAATCATAAATTAATGCATGCAATAAATATTGTGCATTATATTTTCATGTAAGAGGCAGTAGTTAGGACCATCAGTGTTTCAGAATTTGTCCTTACTAATGGTAAGTTATGTATAGCATTAATTTAAATGTTTTATTCATATGCACTAATCTTGAACCATGATACTTCATATGATCTGGAACTGGAGCAGAAAGGATCTTGTGTTTTAGGCAATTTTATCGTTGACAATTCTTGTTTCGTTAACATCTTAATAACTGTTCTAGTAATGGCTGTCACTTAATGTTTATTCAGCTCTTTGAAGCTATTTATGACAGAGTTATGTAAAACAAATCAGACTCACTTTAGATATAGTTTGATGAAAGAACATGTCATGCTCAGTTTTTCAATATGTTTTATTATTTTGTTGTAAATCATCACTTAATGAAGAAAAATCATTTTACCTCCCAGATTTTTTAACAAATAAATTCTTTTGTCTTTGGGTGCATAAAAATGTATTTGCCTTATGTCAAAAACACTGCTTGGATTTCAGAAAAAGTTTTCTACATACAACACATGGAAGTGGATCCTAAAGAGGACCGTTGCAGAATGGAATGGCCAGATTTCACTTTCAGTGATCCTCAACAATTAGTTAGTATCAATTTGATATTTAAAAAATTTGCTCTGGTTGACTTTTTACATTAATGTGAATTTTCAAGTCAAACTTTCATGCAAAACTGCTGCATCAGCTGCTTTTGCAAAAAAAAAACTTTCCCACTTGCAGTACAGCCTACAGTAAGTTTATCCTCGCCATCATTCCAGTCAACCATAAAGGGGAGAGGAGTAAATAAAATTTAATCTAAATAGTATCAGAAAGAGAGACGTTCTTTGGGTAAATTACAGTAAAATGACTTCAGACTGGATGCAATGGCAATGCACAGGTAAGTTACATAACTATTTAAAGTCACACAAGCAGAATATGGCACTTACTCATTTTGTCAGTGGCGAATATTAACTGCAACCGATGAAATGGAAAAATATAAACAGATTTGAACCAGTTAAACTTCTTAAAACAGTCATTATCTTCTTTGCCGTGTGCTTTTAAAAAACATATTGTGAAATCCTTTAAATCTATACTTTATCATCCTGTTCTGTTTTTATTGTGTGTATATTTTTTGTGAAAAAAAACCCTAAACACTCCTTTGGATAGTATCGTAATTATTTTGGTGAGAATGAAACAGTATGTTTGTTGTTAGAAATCAAAGTCTATATTTATAAATGCCCTGCCAATTGAACCCATAGAATATTGTTTAATGTGGTTTACAATATAGTACTTTATAGTACTAAACATTACTTTGAAAACCTGATAAGGGCTTTTGAAAAATATTTGTTGAAATATTTTGGCAGTTAATCCAATTTTCAACCATTCCTTTAAATAATTCTCCTTAATTAAATTGTAGTAATCAGAAATATTTAACATTTTCAACCATCAAAAATTTTATTTTACATGTACCAGGGAGTAAGACATAGCCAATTGCTTGTGTTTATTTAGTGAATGTTAACAATATTTAATTCAGTATTTTATTTTTGGAAATAATTATCGTTTTCCTATTGAAATGGACTAGGAATATAAACGTTTTTGACAACCAAATTAACAAAAAGTAGATGCTTGGCACCCCAAAACAAACAGGGGGCCCCCAAAAGCAATAATATGCTTACACAATTCAGGTTACAGGTTTAAAAAAGTGCAATACTTGATATTTAAAATGTTTTTGTTTTAGACCTAAAACTGTTGTTGAATATTGTGATACTGAAGAAGTAGCCTTGCTTCTCCCTCCTTTTTTTTTCTTTTTTTTTTTTTTTTTTTTTTTTTTTTTTTACCAGCTTCTATAATTCTCATTATGTTAGAACAAGTAAACGTTTAAATATAAAGGAGACATTTGTTGAGCTGTGTGGTGAAAGAAGATTACGTTTTCTTCAAAAACTACAATCCCGCGATGCCTTGCGCGCTTGGCAGTATTTCTTGTCGACGTGGGAAGGGAGGGATTCGGACACAAACAAATGTCTCTGGTTCCTCTGTTTGGAGCTTTTTACGGGAAACCGTGACATGTCAGGTGGATTTACATGAGAACTCCGTCACGGTGGAAACATGTGGCTTAAGCCTGAGGAAATTCTGCTGAAAAATGCCTTCAAACTGTGGGTCACCGAGAAGGATAATGAGTATTTCGTACTGCAAAGGAGACGGGGGTACGGAGAAGGAGGCGGCGGGCTGACAGGTAACGTTAGCGGCTTGGGGTTTTATTTTCTCGTATGTTTAGAGCAGCTGCTTCTACAGTTTAGCTAATCATATTTAAACACTAGTCAATTACGGTTTAACTCACCGTTATTGCTGCTTAGCTAACGTGCTGTGTGCAATTCATGGGGCGGGAGCTAATACCTCCCAGGAAAACAGTCTCTTTGCAACAGGTAGGAGTCAAGTGTCCATGATGTGAGGAACCAAACAGCTGGAATCCACATAGCCCAATGAAGCTGTCTTTTGATTTGTTTAGTGTGAACAAATGTACTCTCACGATCAAAAATCAGCTGGGTATTGAAGGATGGATTTGCAGGAGTTTACAAAATACAACGATTGGTTTTAAAAAGTGCTGGCCAGAAAAAAAAAAAAGATATTTGAGTTGATGACATCACAAGAGGCACACGATTCGAGGTGATAAGCTGTCTGCTGCGAACATATTTGTGAATGAGCAACATTTGGCAGAGTCTCACAGAGTCTGAATCATTTGGGTTGGAAGTAGGGATGCAAAAAAATATCAATGCAATGTTTGTGTTTAGTACTGTTTGGAATACAATATTAGCTGGCTAAGATATTCAAAATGAGAGGCATTTATGCATTGCATTCCAGTAACAGATTTAGCCTGTTGAATGAGTCTCACTGTTTTTGTATCTAATAAATGGATTTTATAAAGGAACTCTATACATTTGCACTATAGATGCACTGTACATTATATAAGTGCTGTTATGGCTGCTGTTTCATTCTATACTCATCTATCCTTGCACTTGCATTGGGTGAGAGACAGGGCTCGACCATCGCAGGGCAACACAGGACAAACAACCATGCATGTAGTCATACTGAAAGACAACTTTGAGAGACCAGTTAACATAACAGTTTTGGACTGTGGGAGGAAGCCGGAGTACCCATGTATGCCCAGGAAGAACATGCAAACTCCCCAGGCTGGGATTCAAACCCAGTGCCTTCTTGCTGCAAGGCAACAGTGCCACCAACTGCTCCACTCTGCAGCTTTTTTCTTCTTTTTAAAATTGTTTTCTTAATGTTTAAATTCTTTCCCCCCCTTTAAACATCTTTTTCACCCACCACTCAGACTGCAAATACAAAATATTGGAAAAAAAATTTGTTGTTGTAAATCTTTGCTCTCTGAAAAACTAAACGCATAATAGTGCCTAAGATACTAACAATCAAAAAATAGTACAGTACTGGATGCTGAACAGAAGAAACTTTTTCAATAAGACCTTGTTGTTCAGTTGGATATAATGGATTTTATGTTCTTTTGCCAGTTGCTGAATAGATTATTCATTATCTGAGGTTGTGGTTTGGCTGTAAGCCTGACGCAGAAAGACATAAATACTTTTTTATGATTTGTGTATTTAATGAGCACCATATCATTATCACAACATTTACCAATATTATCACATATTGCATGTATTCCTAACATCGTGCAGCCCTTATATATACTGTTGTGGGTTGCAAAGCTAAACTAAACGGTGACAGTAAGTGTTTTTAGATATGGTTATTACAGGATAAATATGGTAGCTGAAGATCTTTGATAATGAAATCTGGCCATTCCAATCTATTACAGTCCTCTTAACTTGCTTCTGCCATGTGTTTTATTGGGCCAGAGTTTCCTGAGAAACATCCAGTGTTCTCATAAACAGCTCAAACCTTAGCCATCCATAATACAAATGCATTTGAAGTATGAATTTGATTATAAACATGCCAAATTCAAATGGGCATAGTCAAAAGAACTCTAATCAGTTGCCTGATGAATCGACACCAGAGGCATGTGCATGTGGAAGCTTGTTTTTGACAGCTTAAATTTTATCTTGACAAATTGATAATACAGAACAAAATAGCAAAACAAATATAAAAACTATGATAGAATGTTCTGTAGGTGACAAAATGTGAGTTGAACAGATTTTATACAAACGTCTTGTCAGTATCTGTCACACGTTGGCAATTTATCAAGTAGCTAAAGATGAATCAAATGAATTCTGGTTTTAAAAAAAACAGATGCATCACATTGAAGAGTTGTAGAATATTTGCACCAGTTTCTCTAAACAGCTAAAATAAGAACAAGAAAAAAACTAAATTGGTTACCTCACAGCAATGTCAAGCTCTGCTTCCTGGACAATAAATGCATCAGCAACTTTTTGATTCTCATTTGAGTTGTCCTCCTCTAGATGTAGTCTTATCATTGCTTTTCTAAAAGTGTATAACAGGGAGAAGAAGTCATTGCTTGCTCAGGTTGCCTCTGCTGCAGCTTTGTTGTTTTCAGTATAAATCTGCCATATTTCAGAAGTTGCTTCATAAACATTCTACTCAAATTAAATAACTCATACACTTTTTTTTGTTGTTCTTTTAACTTTATAAACAACTTTGCAACATTTGGAGTTCCTGCATGTGTAAGCCTTTCCATTTTTTAAAGTAACGAAATATAATAAACACAAGGCATGTTTATTTGTAGTTTTAAGTGCTTTACAGAAAAAAAGGAATTTAATTGAGAAGTACGTAAAAAGAAAAATAATATTTAATCATAAACATGTATAATAACATCTAATTTTAAAACACAGATGGCTAAAGCATGATAAAAATGAAAAAACGGTGACTTGCACATGAAATCTGCGTAAACAATAATGTTTTTAGGTTTAAAGGAGCTAACAGTTTCTGCACACCTCTGCTTTTCAAGAAGTTGCTTCCAGAACTGCAACTGAGGATCATAGAAACGAAAGTTTTAGTTCTGCTCTTGGGAACACTGAGTAAACAGGTCCCTTGTGACCTGAGGGGTCGAGATGCTTCAGAGCCGACACGCAACTCTGAGATGTGTTTAGGCCCGAGACGGTTCCCAGTCTTATAGATTAATAATAGTATCTTAATATCTTTTTTTGTCAGAGGAGTGTTTTGAGGACTGGTGTGATATGATCCATTTTCTTGGTGTTGGCCGGGACTCTGACAACAGTTCCAGATGGATGTTGTATTTTTTTTACTGACACCAGTAAACACATAGTTACTATAATCTAGCCTATAGAACATAAAAGCATGCACCATTTTTTGTAGTGTTTTTATAGGATTCCATTTATTTTGCCATGTTTTCTGAGGTGGGAAAGTAAGTACTTTATGTAGTTAACATTTGGGTGTCTGATAGAAGGTAAAAATAAAGGGATTTTCCCAAGCATCCATCCAAATACACATAAGAATGACCCCACAAGTGGAAAAAAGGTTTTGGAATGTCCTAACCAAAGTCCAAGTCTGAAACTGAGACGTTTCTTGAAGAGGCTATGGAAAGAGATGTTCTCATAATCTGATGGGTTTAAAGAGCTTTAAGGCAGAGTGATTAAATATTAAGTGAAGGCTCCGCCTACCAAGGAGTCTTTATTATTATTATTATTATTATTATTATTATTATTATTATTATTTTATTTTCCTTCGTAGATATTTGTGTTTCAGTTGAATTTAATAGGATTGATCTCACTTTATTTGTGGCAAAAGCTGTGAAATTATGCATCATGGCCACTGTAGATGGAAACATACTGTGAGTGATCAGGATAAGCAGCTGTGCCACAACACCTTATTGATGCTGCAAGTCAAAGGCTGTATATTCCTTGTTTTCATTTATTTCTGTTGTTGGTTATAAATGGTTTGGGTTATTAAGACATTGGACGTTTGAAGCTAAATTATGCATTTGTGATGTACATATTATTAATCAAACCCTTCACAGACCATCGTGATAGGAGATCACCACTTGTTAAATACATAAATATTCAATCCATATTTTTGATAGACTGTGAAACATAGGCTTTACAGGATTACTCTACTCTACTCTGCTCTTGCAGAAACTGCACATCACAGTTTCTCAGAAACATCCAAACCCTTGTATGTTTTTGTTTTTTGAGGTAATAAATCTGGATTGTGTTTAGTGTATATTTATTGAAAGCCCACGTGTGAAGCTCATTGTCACAATAATCATGCCTGCAGGGCAGACCCAGGCATCGTTAGTTGCACTTACCAGAGTGTGAAGGTAAGTGGTTGATAATTATTAATATGAGTGGTTTCCAGGATTGGATCTATAAATACCATTGTCCTATGTGGCTTATATGAAAACTGTAGAGGTGATATGTTTAATCGTATGAATCAGGAGGCTAGTTTTTATACCAGAAACATATTTTCAGTCTCGTTTTGCAGAAATAAGTACATGAATGGTGTCACTTGATTTGAATGTGCCAAATGCTTTACTACTTGGCAGCTCATTTTTAGCCCATATGGGGAGAAGACAGCAGGGAGGCTGGTCTAAGACTGATGCAGTCCATTAGATAGCGGTTTCAGCGCAATCATGTTAATAATTCATGGAGGGCTTGACAGAGAGAGGGTGTAAAGGTAACAGATTTGGCTAAATTTAGAGCTGGCATGGAAGGGAGGGGCATTATTAATTTCCGCTGCCAGACAATGTTTTAAAGCCATACTGTGATCCAAGTATTAAAAAAACTAATAAAATCAGTAACAGACTGACTAACATCAATGGGTGATGTACTGTTTAAATTATTCATCATTAATCATCCTGTATAATTGCACAAGATGATACAATACTAGATGGTCATAAAATTAGGACTTTATTAAATGCTTGTCATAGTTATAGATTATTCAGATTTTTTCTTATTTTCAGAGCTCAGTGGGCTGCAGCTCGAGTGTGACATATTGGTTTTGTATCTGCGGTGTTTTACAGGCCTGCTTGTGGGAACTCTGGACACCGTGTTGGATTCAACATCCAAAGTTGCTCCTTACCGCATATTACACCACACACCAGACTCGCAAGTCTACTGGTCCATAGCATGTGGTATGTGACTGGCTTTTTAACCTGATTCTGGCATTTTTGCAAACATTTTGTTTTTTTGTTTGTTTTAATTACTTTCGTTCACTGTCGCTGGGTCAGGGGTCACCAAAGAAGAGATCGATCAGCACTGGGATTGGCTGCAGCAGAACATCATGAGGACGCTCTCTGTTTTTGACTCCACCGAAGACATCACCAGCTTTGTACAGGGGAAGATCAGAGTAAGAAGCTGTTAAAAACCAGAAAATTACATGTTTTCATTAACATTTATTCCGCCTAGTCAGAGAAGGAATCTTATAAACTCAGCTATATAAAAGCTACAATCAAGTATCTAAATAAGTATTCATACACCTTTTGAATATTTTTTTTTTTTTTTTTTAAACGTCTTGTTACTTTACAGTCACAAATTTTCATGTCTTTTATTGGGATTGTATGTGTTAAACACACAATGTAATCCATTATTATGAATTAGAAGGAAAGTGATCCATAGTTTTCTAATATTTCAAATATCTTTAGGAATAAAAATCTGAAAGTGTGTTGTGCATTTATATGTAGGCACAGAGGAGTCTGTACATTATAGAGCCATATTTCACTGCAATTACATCTTTTAAGTTTTTTGGGGTAAGTTATACATATAGACCAACTTTTCACATCTAGAGACTAAGCGTTTTGCCCATTCTTCTTCTCAGAATGCTCAGAGTGGATCAAGAGAATCTGTTTACAACAATTTTCAAGTCTTGCCACAGATTCTGAGATGGATTTAGATGGACTCTAGCTTTAGGTGGACAGCCATGTATTAGGTTTGAAGTTATGCCATGCTCTTTCCATTTTGCTGATAAGAGATCAAAGTGAGACGTTCTAACCTTGGATATTGTTTTAAAACCTAACTGTAAGAGCAGGTGATGAATGAATTTTTGGGGGTATTAGGTCACATGGGTAATCAGCAGGCTGTATAAAAAGGAACCTTTCCTTGTGAGTTCAGGTGTTCCACCCGGAAGAGGGGAAACCGTTTTTCTTTTGACCGCTGAAGTAAGATGCTGTCAACAGGTGTAAGCGTGTGGAAGTATGTTTGGCTTCAAGTGGAGACTGATGAGATGTGGAGAAAATAAATGGATGACCTGCACAATGAGCAAAGGTGGCTCAGCTCTGATTTTTATTCATCTGACAAGGTAACAATCAGCACGTCAATACTACCCCAGTGCTTCACCTCAGTGGCTTAAAGCACTGGCTGGGCCTATACACTGACTTCACTTTAAACTTCTCCATAGCTGGATCTCTGACTCGTCTGATGTGTTGCTTGGTCTTCATGATGCTTCATCAGATTTTTATTTGCAAAAAAATTTAGAAAACCATAAACCATTTTCCTTTTACTTAATTATGCACTGGGTGTTGGTCAATCACATAAAATCCCAATAAAATACATTAAATGTTGTGGATGCAATGTGACAAAATCTAAAAAGGTTCCATTGGTATTAATGCTTTTGTTTTTAGGGCCTTATTGCTGAAGAAGGGAAGACCTCTCTGGTGCTGGAGGACGATCCAGAGAAATTCAGAGAAGCCCTTTTGAGGTTTGAGAAGTGGTTCGAGCTGCCTGCCCAGGAAAAGCTGGTCACATATTACTCATGCAGCTACTGGAAAGGCAAAGTACCCTGCCAGGGCTGGCTCTACCTCAGCACAAATTTCCTGTGCTTCTACTCGTACCTTCTGGGAGCTGAGGGTAAGCAATGCCTGTGCTGTTATGTGTGCTACATTTTGTCAAGAAAATGTTGTTTAAATGTTACAAAGAGTGCTGTAACTGCTAACTGCTACCAACTGGGGCTTTTATGGCTTTAAAGGAAAATAGCTCTTGGCAGCTTCCAAAATTGTGAAAGAGCTATTACAGCTGACTCACCGTGTAGAACTGAAAAGGACAATGGGTAATACTGAACTGCGGGTCACAGAGATAGGTTTTAAAACATTTATTTAAAAAGCTATGAGTAGTTTCATGTTCGACAAAGGGCATATAGAATCATAGTTTATGGTAAGTATGAAAAGCATTTTGCGTCACGCTTACTAAAACAAAACGTCAATAACATCTATGGATATCCAGCTTTAAATCTCTCTCAGTAATCATCACACTGACTGTTTTCTTAAAAACAAAGACCTTCTAAATGTGAAGTTGTCAGATGGATGTGTGTCCACTTATTGGTGGCACAGTTATAGGACATTGTCTGCACTTTTGCTACAAAGATCATCTATGCAGGAAGTGTGGGTGAACGCGGCTAAAGTACAAAGGACAGATGGGGAGGACGGATTTCTCCTGACTTACTAAAAACTGTTTCTCTGTTGGGATTTTTTTTTTTTTTTTTTTTGCCTCAGTATTATATAAAAAATGGAATCTTGTATTTAAGGGAAGCAGCAACCTAAATCTGGGAAATGAAGAAAATACAATTCATGACAGGTCCAGGAGAGACAGCTCGAGCAGGAAGTAAACAGCCAGACCAAGAGGCAACTGTTGGTGTTTTTTATAGGCATAAAGTTTATCAGGTAAAATTGCTTTATTTTACTGATACTTAGCGTTCACTGCTTAATTCTTCATCTGTGTCTGAGCCAAATGAAGGAGACAACAGTTAAGATTGAGTAATATGGCAGAAGGTGAGTTTGGAATAACAGCTCCATTACTGTAGTGCCGGTAAACTCTGATGAGTAAAATAAGAAATAATTATGCAGAGAAAACTGACACAAATTCATGACTTCGCTCAGACAGTTGCATGGAGAAAACAAAGTGTTGCCATCGTGTATAGCAGAGAAACAATTCTGGTCAGAACTTGAGTAGAAATCACAGCGTCCACCTGAATCCGATCAGATTTTTTTTTGTTTTTTTTGTTTTCAGTTTTGGACTTGGAAATGTAGTTCCAGTAAATAAATTAGAATATTGTTGAAAAGTTCATTTATTTCAGTAAATTAATTCTCTAAGTGAAACGCATAAAGATGAATTACCCACAGACGGGTGTTTTTCAAGATTTTATTTCTGTTAATTATGATGAGTTCCTGCTAACAGCTGATTAAAAACACAACATTTAAGATTAGAATATTACACTAGACTAATAAAAAAATGAATTTTAATACAGCAATGTGGGCCTAATGAAAATTAAAAGAGTGCTTTACACCTAAATCTGCCAGTGGTGTGAATAATGGCTTAACAGCACCAGCCAGAACATAGTGAAAAGGTAAAGTTGTAAAAATGATGATACATTACCTTTTAAAATAATTGCTTTTAAATGGGTTGTTGTGCTGACTCTGCAGTGAAGCTGATTATCTCCTGGGATGAGATCTGGAGGCTGGAGAAAACATCTAATGTTATCCTGACTGAGAGCATCCATGTTTTGGCTCATGGGGAGGATCATTACTTCTCCATGCTGCTGCATCTCAATGAGACATTTGTCATCATGGAACAGCTCGCTAACTACTCCATCAAGCGTCTCTTTGATAAAGAGGCTTTCCAGGGAGAGCCAGCTCTCTCTGACCCACTTCAAATTACCAAGAGGTACTGTCTGTGTACAGCTGCTCTGGAAAATGAAACCTGGGAAAAGAATAGCCTAATTTACTGTGACGTTTTTCTTATGGTGTACTTTCTGTTACTTGTTTTCCCACAGAGGCCTTGAAGCTCATGCAAAAAGTGAGCAATTCCGAGCGTTTTTCAGGCTTCCCAAAGAGGAAAATTTGTTAGAAGTGCATGAGAGCTTCCTGTGGGTGCCATTCAGTCATTTTAACACTCTTGGCAAGATCTGCCTTTCCGAGAACTACCTTTGTTTTGCCAGTCAGGATGGCAGCCAATGTCACATCATCATTCCGATGCGAGAGGTAAAGCAGTTTCTCTAAATTAGTCGTAACACTGCACTAAAACCTGTACACTGACTGTCCTGTCGGCCAATATCGCCATCTTATAGGTCGTCAATGTTGAGAAGCCCGATTCCAGTAGTCGGGCTTTGACGGTATGCGTGCGTGGCAAGAGAGCGTTGCGTTTCTCTGAGGTGCGGGACTACCAGCGGCTTGCAAACACAATCCGCAGCAGGTGTGGGATCAGTGCCAGCCCACAGCACTCTGCTTCATCAGAGGTAATGTGATTGCATGTTTCACTTGAGCCATTTTCATCTTGTAGTTTGCGGCACTTTCTGACAGCGAACTGACGTATGGCATGTCTTCACCGTTAAGGCCATACGAGGCGAATGTCAGTCCCTCATAAATCATTTTGAGGATAATCCGGAGGATGTGACTCTCATGGTGGGACAGAAAGACACCAGCAAGACTGTAAGCACTGAGGCCCTCATGACTGTTTTTCACCCTCAAGATGTTGAAAACCTTGATCCCAAAATGGTAAGCAGAAAACACTGGAAGTGTAATACCGCTAAGTTATGTTAAATTGAATCAGTTACCCTAAATTGGAGTCTACGAACGCCTTTCTGTAAGATGCTGTTCTGGTCGGAAGTTTACACACACTCGTCAGCACCGTGAACTTCAAAAGAACTTTGATAATATATTTAACCCGTCCTTTAATTGGTTTTGACTAATATTGCAGCAAAGAACTTCTACGACCACATCCGAGCTCAAATATATGCATACACACTCGTTATTATTTAGTTAAATCTCCTTTACCAAGTTCCAGACATCAGTAAGTTTGCCTTTGCCATCAGAAGGTCATGACATTATGGATACCTGACAGAAAGTGACACAGAATCCACATTTTTGCAAAGATTTGGGCTTTTAAATGCTGCGGTCTTAAACGTTTGATCAGCTGATGAACAGCCTCTTGCAGTTTAATATTTGTTTGCGATAAAATCACGGTTTTTTTTTTTTGTTTGTTTTGTTTTGTTTTTGATTTTTTTGTTTTTTTCTCTCACTCCCATTTCTTGTCTTTGCATTTTGAAGCTTTACTTAGAACCTTCTTGAGATCCAACACTGCAAAGTGTAAAATCTTCAAATTTTGATCAGGAGTATGTCATACACATGGTTAAAAATGACTGATAATTTAAGTAGATGAGAAGATTTACTGTGTGTTTCACAGCTGAAAGAAAAGATGAAGGAGCAGTCTTGGAACATCCATTTCTCTGAATACGGACGTGGGACTAGTATGTTTTTCACTAAGAAAACACGAGACTTGATTGTTCGAGGTGTTCCCGAGTCCCTAAGAGGAGAACTGTGGATGCTGTTTTCAGGTATATATCTATACATGAAATATTACTCCTGTATTCTGCAGGCAAACACTTTGAGTTGATTTCGTCTGAACCGTTCGTTTCAGTGTCAAAGCACTGCTGTGTTGTTTGGGCTGACTGTGGGTTTGCAGGAGCTGTAAACGACATGGCCACTCACCCCGGCTATTACACTGAGCTGGTCGAACAGTCTCTGGGCACCAGCACTTTGGCTACAGATGAGATCGAAAGAGACCTGCACCGCTCTCTCCCTGAGCACCCAGCATTTCAGAGCGACACAGGAATCTCAGCTCTGCGCAGAGTCCTTACTGCATATGCCTACAGGAACCCCAAAATTGGATACTGCCAGGTACACGGATTTCTACAAACATGCAGTTTATTGTCTGACATAAACTAGTTGATTTTTTTTTTTTTTTTTTGTTTAATCCGTGGTGAAAATGAAGTTGATGAAGTGCAAAAATGCATGCAGTACCAGGAGGGCAGACTTCCTGTTGATATAACCTCTGTCTTCGGTCTTTAAGGAGACCAACCAGTGGCATATTTCTTTTCATTAAAAACTAAACAATGATAGTAAACTCAAAGCTAGTTCATAAAGTGTGAACATTTACAGCAGGAGCTACAATTTTATAAAATGATGGCTGGATTAAAAAGTTTCTGTTTCATGTGGAAGCTTTTCTTGCAATTACATACAAATTAAAACAAAATAATCAAACAAATAGAAAAACTGAATGTTCATAGGAGACAATGTATGTCTGAAGCGGGTTTACTGATTTATAGCGAAATGTCTGGATATTAACTTGAAGATATCTCTGTAAAATAACAAACTTTTGTTTCTTGCCTCCTTTTACTATAAAATTGAGTGTTTAAGTTATAGAAACTCTACAAACCTGTTGTTTCTGATCTCTGCTCCAGTTATGTACTGCAGGTCAGAGGGCAATGCCCAGTACTCTGCAAGGTTTCTCTGAAACCACTGAATCTGTGCTCTTTCCCTGCGTAGGCCATGAACATTCTCACCTCAGTCCTGCTGCTGTATGCGAAAGAAGAGGAGGCTTTCTGGCTGCTGGTAGCTGTCTGTGAGAGGATGCTGCCGGACTATTTTAACCGCCGAATAATTGGTGAAACTAGCAGTGGATTCTGACCCTGTATTTGCTGACTCTTAGTGGTACACAGTCAAGATGTGCTACAATCCTTCTTTTTCAGGTGCTCTGGTTGACCAGGCTGTGTTCGAGGACCTGATCAGGGAAAACCTCCCTCAGCTGGTCGAGCACATGACCGATCTGAGTTTCTTCTCATCCGTGTCCTTGTCGTGGTTCCTCACTCTCTTCATCAGCGTGCTGCCCATTGAGAGTGCCGTCAACGTGGTTGACTGTTTCTTTTACGACGGCATAAAAGCCATTCTGCAGCTTGGCCTTGCTGTGCTGGATTACAACATGGAGGCCCTCATTACCTGCAACGATGATGCAGAAGCAGTCACCATCCTCAACAGGTCTGAATGCACACAAAACAAAGAAGATTACCGCATTTCAAGTGTCGTTGCTCCATAAACTTTGATCTATCTGTTTCTGATGGCGTTCCTTCAGGTTCTTTGATAGCGTGACTAACAAAGACAGCCCGTTGCCCCCAACAGTGCAGCAGGCTTCAGTGGGTAACAACGACAAAGCATCTCATGTCAGTGTGGATATCAGCGAGCTGATCCGAGAAGCCTACGAGGTATTATAAAAATGTCCCTGTTTCACTTTTAATCAGCAATGTTTGGTCTTTGGTTGAGAAGTCCAACTTGTCCTTTGGTAGAAATATGGACATTTCCGATCAGAGGAAGTTGAGAGTTCACGGAAGAGGAACAAGCTATATGTGATCCAGACACTAGAGGATACAACCAAACAAAATGTTGTGAGTGAGATCACAGTAATTGATGTAACTGTATTGTTATCATCATGGGATTAAAAGTCAGTTAATATTTGTTTTCAGATCCGAGTGGTGTCTCAAGATGTCCGATTTACCGCCTCACAACTTGACGAGCTTTACAACTTGTTCAAAGTGAGTACATAACATTGCACAGCACCCTCTGTCCTTTAAAAAAAAAAAAAAAAAAAAAAAAAAAATCATTAAATAATTGTTAGCTCATGCTTCTTTTCAGAGGCAGCATTTCCTTAGCTGCTACTGGACAATGAAGAGTCCAGCGCTGCTCCACCACGATCCCAGCCTGGCCTATTTGGAGCAGTACCAGCTGGGATTCCAGCAGTTTAGCGAGCTGTTCTCCCTGCTTGAGCCCTGGGCCTTTTGCACCTCCAAGAGCACCCTGTCCCTTTGGGTCTTCCGCCTCATCGATGAGAACCAGGACGGTCTTATCAACTTTAAGGAATTCTGCTATGCTCTCGGTACGTTTGCAGGATTTCTCTTGTCATGCAGCATGTAATTTACCCTCTCTACTGCTTGTACTATAAATTACTTTATTTCCAGATACCTTATATGGCGGTTCTTTCACAAATAAGCTGAAATTTCTCTTCAAACTCCACCTGCCACCAGGTTAGTGAAAAACAACTGGGAAAAGGACAGCAGTGGGCAGCATTACAATTTGTCATATTTTTACTCTTTAAAGCCCTTTGGTGCCTATGTAAACAACACAATGTGGTGTCTTGCAAAAGTATTCACACCTCGTGAACTTTCACACATTTTGTTATGTTCCGACCAAAAGAATTCTACATACTTTAATGGGAGTTTATGTGACAGACTGACACAAAGTTGCACATAACTGTAAGTGTAATGTTAAAATAATGCATGAGTCGCCAAAATATTTACTTGATAAAAATCTGTATGTGGCATCCATCTGTGTTCAACTCCCTGTACTTGAATACCCCTAAATAAAATCTAGAGCAACTTATTCCTTCATAAGTCGTGTAATTAGTAAATAGACTCCACTGGCTTGTGATGTATAATCAGTATAAGTGCAGCTGTTCTGTGAAGGTCTCAGAGGTTTGTTGGAGAACATTAGTGAACAAACAGCAGCATAAAGATCAAGGGACACAGAGGACAGGTCAGGGAGAAAGTAGGGGAGATGTTTAAAGCAGGGTTGAAAGAAAGCTATGAGAAGTCCCATCTAATGTTTTTCACATCCATGTTGGAGACACAGCAAACACACAGAAGAAGGTTAGATAAAACCGTAATGGGACTCTCTGGCCTACGAACAAACACTGCGCATGACTTTGAACACACCGTCCCGTTTGTGAAACGTGGTGGTGGTGGTGGCAGCATCATAGTGTGGGGTTACTTTTCTTTTGCGGGGATAAGTAAAACTGTTCCCATCAAATCTGAAGAAAACCTGTTGGAGGCTGCAAAAGATGTGAGACTGGGGTGAAGGTTCATGTTCCGACATTATGACAACAAGAAACACACAGCCAGAGCTACAATAGACTGGTTTAGCTCAAAGCATATTCTTGTTCAGACCAAAATGTAGTTGAGAATTTTTAAAACATGGTTTTCATTTCGTCTGACTGAATTGAACTATTTGCAGTGAAGAATGGGGAAAAATATCCTGTAGTCCTGTAGATGTGGAAAACTGGAAGAGACCTATCTCCAAAACAAAATTTTACAAAGCAGCGTCTCAGGGCTTCAAATATTTACCAGACTTTAAAGACTTTTATTAGGAAAAATATTGAAAATAATGCAGATTTGCTTTTGCTTTGTGTTGGCCTATCACATAGAATTTAAATATCGAAGATTGAGGTTTCAAGCAGCATGAATTCTTCTTACTTACTGTATTTCTTTATTTACTGTAATTACTGTTTCTTCAACAGTTGACACATTTTAATCTAAAGTCTGTAAAGTTAGAACCCTGCAGTTTAACGAAGATCTTATTGTTTATTTTTAGTTTCCTAAATGACCACAGGTGAACACACTTCCCAACACATTCACTGTGATGCAATGCACCAGTCCAAGACTCGCAGTCGTGAAAAAGAAGTGAAAGCCAAAGTGAGACGGTCCTGATCCAGCTGTGGTTTTTACAGGGCTTGAAAACTTCTCATGTCAAAAGCCAGAATTTTTATGGTGAGCGCTTAGCCTGGGGCAAGACGCTGTTCTTGAATATGTGGCTCTTGTCTCCATGATGTGTCACCGCCTGCTCGGAGGCAGGGGGTAAGAATAGCCCATGCTGAATGAAGGAACTTGCCATGGCAACGATGGGTGTCAGGAGCCACAAGGGCTTTTTTGCCTGTGGGATGGTTCCTCTAAAAGCAGGACCCGCGCAGTGAAAGAGCTGCTCAGATTGCAACTGACAGCTTAGCAGCGGATGAGCCCTGAGTCACCGTTTGTGCTGTGCCAGGCCAATAAACATCAAGCTGCACAGCCTGTGTCTCATGGAGAGGACACAGAGCTTCAGCACCAAGGACAGGTCATACCAGGGTGCTACGAGTCAGCTTATTTTATTAGGATTCGGTCTAAATCAGCCACTGAAAACTGTTTTGACAACTGCTTCCGCTTTGCGAGCAAAAGGTGCTGCTCCAGACACGTTATTGATCCAGGAAATCGAATCATGCGCTCTTTGAACGGAGAATCTTTCAGTCCTAACAAAAGGTGCAGCAGCTGGGTGCACTTATCAGTCACATAAGGCAGCAAATGTTCGGTTACATCATCTGTTTTGTTTGCAGAGGGAATTGAACGTTTCATTCCTTTGAACATTGAAGCACAGCAGGAGTTATCCATTTTTCCTGCGTACCCATCCACAAAGTGTCAGATAAAAAAGAAAAAGTGGAGATTGATTCTGAAGCTTGGAGCATATTAGATTACACAGTTAAAATTATGTAAATTGAGTTTAGATTGACACAGGAGAAGGCTTCTCTGTCAAATTAAAGTGTGGACCTCAGGCTGTGATGCTTATACTGCACCAACCCATCGAGCAGATGAAATGATATTGCTTGACTTGTCGGGATAATTGTTTAATCAATGCATGAAAGCAACACGCTTGCTTGCACCCACATGCGGTCATGAGTGGGGGTTGGAGAACAGAGGCACTGTGAAACAGATTTTCTCTGTATCTTCAAAATATTCAAATCCTGCCCCACCCCCAACCCCCGCCCCCAAAATGTCAAAGTTTTTTTAGCATACATACAGTGATGAGAAAAAGTGCTTTCCACCATGGTGATTTTTTTTATTTTATTTTAATTTTAATATTTTTTTTATATGTTGGGCACATGTAAACGTTTTAGATCACCAGACGTAAATATTAGACAAAGATAAGCAAACACAAATTGCAGTGTTTCACTGAATGTGTTCATGGTGAAGAGGAATGATCTAAATTTGATTTAAAATTTAACATACACTGAAGTGTGGATGAAACGTAGCAAAATGTGAAGAAGTTCAGGTATGAATGCTTTTGCAACAAACAGAATTAAAAAAAAAAACACACAAGGCAAAATTAAACAAAAGCAGATTAGAAGTTTCACAAACCCTCAGGGAGAGTTGGAAATATTTATTTAACCTTTTTTAAGAACAATTTTATGCAGTAGAAAATAAAAACGATGCATTATTAAATGTAAATCAACTTTTAAAAAAAATTTCAAAAATGCCATACAATAGAAACATTTTTTTTATTCTAACGTCTCTTTGCAACACATAAATTTTTTTTTACATTGTTACGTTTAAGACTGTTTATTTTTTATAAAGGAATTCAAATATAGACTGTTTAATTTACCTATTTTCTAAGGGTCACCATGTCTTAAACTTTTTCTATGAGTTTTTAAAGCTATATTAGATTCTGTCCACTTAATTTGTTTTCTGTCCTCTTCTGCCTGCATGGATGCTTTGCCACATCTGTGTCTTCTCTCCTTTCAGTGCTCTCACAGACAGTCTCTTTTAGCTTTCACAGGTAGTCCTTTGCACTTAAAGGAACAAAGAGTCCAGCAATTTCTTCCAGCAATTGAAGACTCCTCTCACTTGACTAGACTCGCTGGTTAGCCTCTACTCTTTTTCTTCTCCGTAAAAACTCAGATTTCCCTCTTTTTTTTTTTTCTAACTAGCCTCTCATGACTCAGTCTCAAGACTTGTCTAAAGGTGTGCCTGAGTACAGCTTGTTAACGTGTCTCCTACTTATTTTTCAGCCTTTGATCTTCCAGAAGATGGCGTCATAAGAAAAAGTCCTGAAAGAGGTAGGATTACTTTTAAAACCCCAGCTCTTCTTAGGGTTCTTACGCAGACAGGAAAAGTCTGGATTTCAGATTTTTCTAGCTTTGGATGAGTATGGAAAAAGAGAAAGGGGAAAGGTGTATTTCCTAACTATGTTCCCTATTTCATAGTCTAAAAGTTGTCCTTCCTTCCATCCTTCCTTCTCTGTGTCCTTCCTTTCTTTCTTGTGTCCAACCTCACTTTAATCATTCATTTTATTCCTTCCTTTCTTTCCTTTTTCCTGTCCTTCCTCTCTCCTTTCTTATTTCCTTTCTTTCTTTTATACATACTTCCTTCCTCCCTTCTCTATGTATTTTCTCTTTTTTTCTTCCTTGTAGTGTTCTTTCCTTCATTCCTCTTGTCCTTCCTTGCTTTACATCTGTGCCCTTCTTCTTTCCTTCCTTGTCATTCCTTTTTTCTTCTTGTCATTCCTCTTCTCCTTGCTTCTATGCTTGTGTCCTTTCTTGTGCCTTCCTTCCTGCCTGCCTTGCCTCTTTTCTTCCTGGTTTCCTTCCTGGTTTTCCATTCATTCCTTTTTTCCTTATCTTTCCTTTTTTTTCTTTTCTTCTGCGTGCCTTTTCACATCCTTTATTCTCTCCTCCATACATGTCATTTTTCCTTCCTTCCTTGTGTTCTCTGTCCTTTCCTTCTGTCCTTCCTTTTCTTCTTTCCTTCTTGTGTCCCATCTCCCTGCTCTTCTCCCTCTTCGTTCTGTCCTCCTCTCCATACTTATGTCCTTCCTGGTGTCTATCCTTCTGTCTCTGCTTTTTTCCTTGTGTCCTTCCTTCTTTGTATCCTTCCTTCCTGTCTTCCTTGTTTCTTTCTACCCTTGAGTCCTTTCTTCTTTCCTTCCATGTCATTCTTTCATTTTTTTCATTCCTTCCATATCCTTTGTTCTCTCCTTATTTCCTCTCTCCCTTCCTTCTGTAATTTAGTCCATATTTGTCCTTACTTTATTGTGTCCATCCCTTTTCCTTATTTCCTTTATCCTTTCCTTCCTCCTTTTCCTTCCTTTCTTATGTCCTCTTTATCTTCCTCATGTCCTTCCTTTCATGTTTGTCCTTCCTTCCTTCTTTGTTGCCATCCTTTTGTCATTTCCTTTCTCCTTTCCACCTTGTGTTCTTCCTTCTTTCCACATATCCTCCTTTTCTTCCACGTACCCTTCCTTCCTTGCTTTACTTCCTTGTGTCTTTCCTCTCTTTTTTCCTAGTGTAGTCCCACACTTGCTTGCTTTTTTCCTTACAGTCTATGGTTTTGCAGGTTCCACACTGAAAGTCTCAAGAAGGATAGAAATGCGTGCCATAAATTTATCGTGAACTGTTGTATTCTAAAACGGGTTTTTAGGGCTGAGCAGTCTTGAATTTTAGTCTGGAAAAGTGGAATATTTTGAAGATGTAAGGTTGCCCTGAAGATGGTTGCTGTCTGTCTTTGTTTTTGTCTGATTACATTTTTTTCCTGTGAAACCAACAGGCAGGGGAAAGGTTGACCTTCAGGCCTATTTGAAACAATGGCAAAATGAAATACTTAAAAAGGAGGAAACCATCAAGGACCTACCAAGAATTAATCAGGTAATTCATCTAATCATCTGTGTATTTATTGTACTATAAAAATGACCCTCATTAAACTGTCTTTATTTCCCATCTCAGGCTCAGTTCATCCAGTTCTCCAAGACGCTCTACAATATCTTTCATGGTGACCCAGAGGAGGAGTCGTTGTACCGGGCCGTCGCCCACGTGACCAGCCTCCTCCTGAGGATGGAGGAAGTTGGTCGGAGGCTGCAGGAGCCAACCAGCCCGCCCCCTGAGGCCACAAAGCCTGCCAGTACCACCACCTCTGTGGAGCCGTCTTCAACCGAACAGGCGTCCGGCATCCCGAAGACCTCAGACGCCTCCAGTTCTCACAACGGCCAGCAGGGGGCGGCGGACCAGTCGGCTACAGATTGGTCGTTTTCCTTCGAGCAGGTCCTGGCTTCGCTGCTCAACGAGCCTACCATAGTCAGCTTCTTTGAGCGGCACGTCCACATTCAGACAAAACTAGGACAAGCCAGGGTTGCGCAGCTCAAGCTGAAGGCCAATAAGTAAAAGGACACATAGGGGAGTCATTACTGTTTCTGACTCGTATTACATGTTTAATTTCTTTCTCCAATCAGATTGGGACGTGGATTTTGACGCTAAGGTGGGTTTAAAATTCTGTGTACATTTCACTGATGATCCAAAATCATGGAATCCTAAAGACACTACAGGAGGTTTACTGACCAACACATTCGATGTGTTTTTAATTTTAACTCTCAATACAGGCTTATAGTAGGCTGAGGGTTATTCCTCAAATCTCATTATGCATTGTGCTTATTCTCACATGTAGCTACACTTTCACTAGATTTCGAGTCAGATTTAAGAAATTGTATCAAATGAGATAGATACCTGACAAGTCTATAAAATCAATAGATTAGGAATCTGCCTCTGAATGTTTTATTGTATATCGTCATTCAGATTAGTATTCACTACTTACAATGAAACTAGTGTATGATAGTTCGTCCTTTGACTTGTTAGTTATGCTCAAAACTTCAGCTTAATGTGAGAAACACCAGCTTAGTTATTAGTGGAGTAAAGCAGTAGTGTAGTGGATAGAGGACACGTTGTATTGTTGTTCCTGGAAGCCATAAACTGATCAGTTTATCTGACTGAAAATGACACATTTTGAGAGCAAAAAAAAAGGAATAAACTTTAGTGAAAAACATTTGCAATAACCAGGGCTGGATTTAGGAGTACTTTGGCCCCTGGGCTGATGCCAGTAGTGGTGCCCTGCCCATGCAAGTTTTTCTTTGCATATGCACGTTAAAATAGATAGCTAGATATACATCAATTCAACAGCTTGTTTTTTTTTTCAAAACAATCTTTGTATCCATCTTTTGTAAAAATAAATAAATTAATTAAAAAAAAAAAAAAAATCCTCATAAACATGCTCCTAAAAATGTCTTTATCCACACAAAAAATAGGCTGAGATGTTAGGGTGGCTATGCCAAGCCTATATGTGGAGATTGAACTACACCAAAAAAAAGCAAACGAGTGTTAGCTTTGTGTTTGTGACATTATTGTTTTCAACTACTTGTCTGTTGTTCTGCACAGAAATCAAATGAGTTAAAACACACCACAGGGGTCTGGGCTTGTATGCTTTTTTTTCCCCCCTGCATTTTTTAGACACCTTTGCAGGTATGACCCAATAAATTGGAATATTATCTCAAAATTATAGTATTTGTGATTTAGTTCAAATGGTGAACATATAGATTCATTACACATGGAGAAATTATTGAAATAAACTTTACTGGAAAAAAAAAACCCAACAACTTTTCAGTGATATTGCAAAACTTCCATTTTTTTATTGAAAAAAAATATAAAATAAAATTTGGACTGCAAAACTGTGGGGCCCCAGACTACTGCCCTTGCAACTCCCTTGCTAAAGTTTGGCCCTGGCAATAACATGCAGAAGAGGGCGCTATTGCGCCTCAACATAAGTCAACTGTTTCGCTTCGTCAGGAGCAATCATGGTCACCGTAAGACATAACCCAGGCTCGTGTCTGACTGGCTTCACTAGATCATCATGTTTTTCTTTAGTAGGTCAAACATGTACCTGAAAACCAGAATATGTTCGGATAAACCCGCCGCGTCCTCCTGTGTGCCGTCTGCGGACTTCATTGGACAACTCGATAATCTTGTGGTCACGCACCTCGTTGTGTCTTTCTCCTCATATGTGTTGGTTTTGTGTATCTGAGGCTTCTGTTGACCCAATGAGCTCCAGGACTGTTGAATCTTTTGAAGGATATTTCGCTTCATCAAATCTCAGGGTGACATTTGTGTAAACATAAAAGCGGTTAAAAGGGATATTTTTCAACCTGAGACATAAACAGTATATCAACAGAATTATATATTACTTGTGTCAGCTGCAGCATTTACACATAGCATGTGTAGCATAGTTACAAGATTTGCAAGGCCTCTGCAAACTGCTTTCACTGCCTGCAACAGGAAGCCAGATTTTCAATGTTTGTCTCTCTTTTTTTTTTCGTCTTCTGTGTTTTTCACTTGGTATTGCTTCTGTCTCAGTGAGCAATTTACAAGTTGTAGGTGTGCCTGTATCTCGGAGGCGTGGGGTAGGGCCGTTTCAGCTGCAGCTTGTCGTCTCTTGGGGCCAAACTAACATTTAAATAAAGCTTTAGAGTCTCTGCTTTTCTCCAGAGTTTTTAGGAGGTTTTTTTGGTTTGTTTTTTTAGGTGCCTCCTATATGAAGCTAAAATTTTGTGCCTGCTGTTCTTAATAATTTTTGCTGAATCATTTTTTGTTGTTGACTGACCAGGACTGAAGGACCAACTTCTTTGTGTTATTGTATTAATTTTGCTTTTATTGTTGAAGTTTACAAATTCATCTTAAAATCATAATTTCTTTTGGGAGAGTAAGTAATAAATATTCCACTATTTATATGTGCAATGTATAAGAAAATAGTAAAATATATGATTGATGTTTGATATATTATCTCTCCCTAATTTTAAAGTTTAATAATAAATTATGAACCTGTCAGTAGTCAAACAGTCCTGAGTATCAGCAGGACAGTTTATCTATTTGTTATGACAGTCTGGTGGGGGGAAAAGGAACAGCTATATTTGGGCATGATTTTACTTTGTTAGTTACTGTTTGACTGCACTCATGTTGGGGTTTGACATCTTTGAATGTCATAAAATTAGTCTGAAATGCAAACAGCTTATTCTGAAACAGGATGTGCATGAATTCGGAGTTTGTGCATGCTTTGATCTGTCACTTTCTCTTTATTTGATAGTATATTGAAGCCTTTTTTAAATATAAGTACTTTGATTTCAAGAATCTATTGATTTGTCTTTGGAAATCTAAAGTATTCGGATCAGTTATCCTTTATGCAAAATATTCCTTTTTTTAACACCCATAAAAGTTGCTGTCCTCTTTACAGAGGAGGGAAAAGTCAATGCACGGCTCTGAAAACCTCTTGATTGAATTCTTATTTTGCAATATATGTGATTCTTGGATGTTGGATTTATTTGGATTACTTTGATTGTTGCCTAAATGTATGAGAATAAAGAGCAGTGATTTAATAAATCATTTCTTTTGTGTTAATAAGATTTCTTTATGTAGAAGAACCTAAACTTTTGGCTCATTTAGGATAGACCTTAGAGTTCCCACACATTTTATCATGCAAAAAAATCTACACTTTTCCAGAATTTTTTTTTTCCCAGAGTTCTCAGTCCTTTATGGCCATTTTAAACTGAAATAAAAATATTTTCAAGAAATTTATGGCAGGTATTTCTATAATGGTAGATTTTGAACATGGAACCTCCAAAAACCTCAGATTGCAAGGAAGGAAGAGAGGCAGGACTCACGAAGGAATGAAAGGAAGGACATAGGACCGGGGTGCCCATGTCCAGTCCTCAAGATCTACCATTCTGCAACTTTTACATGCATCCCTGCTTCTGCACACCTGAATCAAATGAATGGCTCATTACCAGGCCTCTGTAGAGCTAGAAGATGCTGATGGGCCATTTGATTCAGGTGTGTTGGAGAAGAGAGACATAAAACTTGCAGGATGGTAGAAATCAAGGACCGGACTTGGGCACCCTTGACTGGAGAGAAAATGTTAGAGTAAGGAAGGACACCAAAAAGGAAGTAGATGATGAAGGAAAAAATAAAGAAGGACATGAGAGGATGAAGAGCTAGAAAGAAGGAGATGGGACTATCCGAAATGAAAAGAGTAAAGCACAAAATCAAACCTAACTTGACCCACTGTCTGACTAAACTGACAGGCCAGCAAGGAGAGCATTATCCAGAGGAGGAGCTGCAGAAGGAAAAGTACAATGTGTGGCAGATAAAGCTGCATATTAGTCTGAACATGTTAAACATGGTGGTGGCAGCACCATGCTGTGGGAATATTTCCTCACCAGCAACAGGGAAGCTGCTCAGAGGTCATTTGAAAATGGATGGAACCAAACGCAGGGCAGTCGATTGGGAAATGCCGTTAAAAGCCACAAAATACTGGGAAGGAGGTTTGGCTTTAGACTGGATAGCAACCTTACACCAGCTGCCAGTTAACAATAGGATGAAACCTTCCATAGTAAAGTCTCCCAGCCAAAATCCAGACCTAAACCCAGTTGAGAATTTGTGGAAAGACTCGAAAGTTTTCCTTTCCCAGGCATCCAATCTGAGTGAAGTTGAGCTATTTGGCAGAAAACAAACATTCAGCCTCTAGATGTACAGAGCCGACAGAGATACACCTGCATCTGTAATCACAGTATTGAATCAAGGTATTGAATTTTGTGGAATGAAAAGAAATGCATAACATATATTATTTGTAAAATATTTTAAAAACCATGCATGCTTTTGTTGCGATTATAAATAGACAGATACAGTCACATTCAATAAGGTAGAACATTAAATAGATGAAAAGTTCATCTATTTAACTCAATGCACGAGGTGGAACATAACAAATTACACCCAAAAACAAAGCTAGATTTTGAGCTTTTAGTGAATTAAAGGTATTTATTGACCAAGGTTCATGCTTTGATCTTACATGCTTAACTTCTGTACAGTTAAAAAGAAAAAACAAACTGTATAATAAAAATGACATTCTCACTGTATAAAACAATTACATGACAGCTTTCTTTCCAAGAGCACTTTTACTTCATCATGTTTTTCTTAGCAGCATCTAATAAGAAAGTAAATATTATGTAGAAAGACAATGAAAAAAAAAATGTTCCTGCTAAGTTTGTTTCTTCTCCTTGGAGCAAATTTTTGACTACATGCCAGAAAAGTTGTCCTCTACTTCTAGAGCCATGACAACTCCAACTGGTCTAACCTGCAGGATATGTAGACTTAAGTGGCTAGGGATGGGTCTCGTTTTTTCGCAATGAAGGTTTTGGACTGAATTTATGAAGCAGCAGTGTTCATTGTTTTAATATCGCCATTTGGAAAGTATCTGCAATTATGAGGATGATTTTGATCCATCTGTTTGCAAGGATGAAGAGTCAAGAAGTGCATTAAACTGTGTCCTTGCTCTGTGTGCAGAAAGACACGACGATTTTTTATTCTACCTTACAGAAAGAGGCTCAATCGGATTAACACGGTGAGGAAAGTAAATACTAACAGGTACGTTTTTTTGCATCATTTACTTAACATAGATTGATATCATTTGAATTTTGTTGTATATCAGAAATCCAAACTTCTAATGACTCAGACAACCTGAGTTCCTCTTAAATAGCAGAACTAAGTTGTAGTAAAAATGTGATTTAAAATCAGCCAATTTAACTGCCTCATTCCAGCCTCATAGTCTGAAGGCGTCCTCTAGGCAGTGAAATTCAAAGTTTGTTTACATCTGTTTGCTCATCATCCTGTTTTTAAATAATACCACATTTTAAAAATTACTTTGCAGAATGCTGTTGGTCAGATTAAAATAAGCTCTGTGCCACAATCACGAGTTTCACTGAAAATGCAAAACATGAAGAATTTGAAAATATATAAAAACAACTCAATTTCTGCATTAGTTCCAATAATTAATTAAAATTTAAGTATATTTTACTTTGGATTTACCAATTTTGGGTCCATACATTGATCATTTTTCTGCTTCCATCATATTTTACGGATCTATTTTAAAATAAATCATCATACATGTATATAAGTAAGCTTGATTTTAAGTAATCTTTTTTTTTTTTTTTTTTTTTTTTTTTTTTTTTTTTTTTTTTTTACATTTGTTTGCCTTTATTTTATTTGTTTGCATTCCTGCTTCACTACATGCAGCAGCAGTCTGTGTTCCCTGACTCAGTAATTAGTTTGTGTAAAGAACAGACAGACCAGGGGATTTTAAAAGAGAACGCCAAAATAAACACATCTGTAAACTGAATAAATAGCCCCTTTTCACTTGTTTTTACATTACATTGTGCATTCCTACTTCTTAAAACAAAAAATGAACCGTTTTTCAGTTTAGGACATTGGATTAGATTAGGTTAATTCATGCTTCATTTTGCAAGGTTTTAAAATACAGCTTCCAGAAAGGAAAACAGTAAATTCTTTAATAATCAACAGGTATGTCAGGCATGTAACTTTTTAGAGAGCAGGTCTTGGCTGTTTTTTTTTTACTATCGTTTGGGTTTTTTGTAATAAAGTAATTCTGGTTCTGAGTTGTCCTGCATAAAGGTACACTGACTCAACAGTTTCACCGCACAGTATTCCTGTTTCATACTGGTGGCAAGGTTGTGAAGTCTCCAGTCAGAAATGTCTGCATTATTCCTGGAGTAAAAACATTATTTCTAAACTTTCCTACTCGGGCTGAAGGTTTGTGCTGACCTCAAACTGATCACGAGCCAAATACATCACATACTGTCACGAATAAAGACAAGTCTGTACAACTTTTTCTCTTGCTTTAGCTAATCAACAGTCAGCTCCTTGATTGTGGTGATGAAAAATAAACAGAAAGTGGGTCTACCACTTTAAAACTTTAAATATACCCTAACTCTGCTTTAAACTCCACCACAGCTATCTCCCTGACCTGTCTAGAGTGTTTTTGAGTGTTTATTTTGCCAAAGTCAAAACCTTTTTTCTCATCTCCTCACAGGTTTCTCAGCTGGCTTTGCTTATTAACCTGAAGTCATATTTCTGAGTCATTATGGGGGATGGCTTGTTGAAGAACCTGCTGGTCACTGCCCAGAAAAGCTCCACTAATGTGGGGAAGATCTGGCTCACAGTTCATCTGATCTTCCGGGTCTCGGTGCTCGGATTGGCCGCAGCGAAAGTGTGGGACGATGAGCAGCACAGCTTCACCTGTGACACCAAGCAACCTGGCTGTGAAAACGTCTGCTATGACAAGACATTCCCTATTTCTCACATCCGCTTCTGGGTGTTGCAGGTCATCTTTGTTTCTGCTCCAACTCTTATTTATCTGGGACACATCCTGCTGTTTAGTTTGGGGAAAGATGACGAACAGAAAGAGGAAGACAATGACAGTACCAGTGAGGACGACTTGTCATTAATCAAGCCTCAAAAGGCTTTTGTTACATATAAAGCTTACAATGTGGATTTTAATGGTACACTGCTGCAAACCTATGTCTTAAGCATTGTTTTCAAAATGATGCTTGAAACTGGTTTTATTACAGCTCAGTGCTGCTTGTACGGGTTTGAGCTCAAGCCGATGTACGCCTGCTACCACTGGCCTTGCTCTAACCCAGTGAACTGCTACAGCTCCCGACCTACAGAGAAGACGGTCTTCATGCTGTTTATGCTTATGGTGGCGTCTCTGTGCCTGATGCTCAATGTGGCTGAAATGCACAGTCTAGGAAGTGAAAAACTCCTGAGAGGTCTTTGCTTCAAAGAGCCAAAGTATAACAAAGATGGTATGCTTGAAACAGAGAAAGTGCGTCGTCGGGAGGTGGTTTGACTAAGATATAAATGGATGCCGACAATCCTTGCATGAATGGCACTCAGAGCGAGTCTCTCCTTTTGCAACCCCTTAACTAAAAAATACAAGCAATGATCTGGGATTCTGGGAGGGGGGGATAAACTGCAATG
The DNA here is from genome assembly GCA_014839685.1 of Anableps anableps. Taxonomy (NCBI): domain Eukaryota; kingdom Metazoa; phylum Chordata; class Actinopteri; order Cyprinodontiformes; family Anablepidae; genus Anableps; species Anableps anableps. The sequence continues at coordinate 11,541,275 of CM026078.1, read as the reverse complement.
CAATCCTGCAGAAATCGCAAAACCTTGTCTTCTCATTCTCACCAGCAAGCTTTGGAAGCCTACAGCACTGCACATGCATAAAAGCAAGATAAGTTTTAAATTTGTCATCTGGTGCTTGTAGACTCCCCTTTTTAATGCCATCCATATCAAAACCTCTACAGCAGGGATCATTTAAAATCACATTGGAAGCAATCCGTCAAGCAAGCAAAAGCATCCTTGCATCGCTTGGACTTTTTGTGTTTTAACAAGTGCCAGCCAGGATTTTAGTTTATTAATTTTGATTAATGGATTACAGAAGAATTATGCAACAAAAATAACACATTTGATTGCACCTTTCTCAGTTCCCTCTTTTCTGGACCACCAGTAGCACCACTAGTAACACTTCAGCCCAGTAGCTGTCGATGATGCCCCCAAAGTTTGTTTGCCAGACATGAAGATACAAAGGATGTATTGAGTACCACAGCCCTTCAGGCACAAAGTATCGCTATAATGCAAAACATGTTGCTGGGAGTAAGAAAAACAGTACTGGGACACATCCTGCTGTGGTTAGCTACCAAGATCCTGGTAATGGTTCAGAGCCAAAAAACAGTAAACTGTATTTACTGTATTCACGCATATATGTTTATATTCATTTGTCAATAAAAGTTTATTTGAATTAAAACTTTTGTCTGTGTTTCAATTCCTTCACTGAATATAGCTCAATAAAAAAATAAATGCATGTAATGGAATCAAAACCTGATTTCTGTAATCATATAAAAATGGACAAAAGGCATTTTATCAGTGTAAGAGTGGGTATATAGAACTGAACACAATAAATAATCCATATGTTCAAGCTGCATAAGTTGATTTTTTATAATAAATGTCTTGATTCAGCCAATTTTGCTGAGGTTTCACGTTTGACTGGCCTTGCAGAACTCAGGCTTCATTTTACCTTTAGTTATAGGTTGAAAAAGAAATATCTGAATATAAATTTCTGAAATGATATCTGAATTTGAAATATCTGAATTAATGTTGGCTGGGGCGATCTGAGGGATAAAAGAAGAAAGCAAGACTGGATTAATTTTTTAATAGCTCAAACTGAGATTTGATTTGAGTTGGATTGAGTGTATTGAGAGATAGGGAAAATGAATAGAATAAAAAAGATTTTAACAACGGGTGAGGTGGATGAGTGGGATCAAAGGGGTCACAATGAGGCAGGAGCAGGGTTAATAGAAAGAACAAGTTGAATAAGCATTGAGGAGAATGACTAAATTAAGATAAGACAAGAGCTGTGTGAGAGTAAGGAGGAAGTCAAAAGCACAGAACAATATTTACTAGGTGGGTCAACCAGCAATAAGAAGACTGTAAGATGATTAGGAGAATACCACTGCTCTTGAACAAAAGGTAAAATATAACTTCATTTCACTGGCAAAGAACACAGCACAACAATTAGCGTTGATTGTTTTGTTTGAAACACTGGGTGGCAGATGGCACAATTAAAACACAAAATAGTCAGATACAAAACAACCAAAATCACAAGGGAAAAACTTCTGGAAAACCACCTAAAGGTATGAGTCAGGGTTGCAGGGCTGAGTGGGTGTTAGAAAGATGAAATCTGGGCCCACCTCCTCTGTTTGGTGTTAATTTTAATGTTTAATGTAGATGTCTTATTTCACTTGACTCTCAAACCAACTGTTTTCCCAGTCCAAAATGTATGCATTGCTGTCTTCCAGTGAGTGTCCCTTGTCCTTGAGAATTAAACCACTGAGTATTGACCCGATGAGTTTGGTTTTCTGCATATATCTGCAGTCCAGTGCAGTGAGGACCTCCACATTGGAGAAACTCAACAGCAGCTCCTCAAAAGAATGGCTCGACACAGAAGAGCAAACTCATCCATCCATCCATCCATCCATCCATCCATCCATCCATCCATCCATCCATCCATCCATCCATCCAGCAGTCTACTGCACATTTCCTCTGAATGAATACATTAATTCTTTAGCGTGAAACTAGTAGTGGATCAATGTTTTGCACACCGCACTTTTCAGTTTTTATTTGTGGAAAATGTTTTGAATCACGTATAATTTTCTTTCCATTTCAAAACTGTATACCACTGTGTGTTGGTCTTTCACATAAAATTCCAATGAAATATATCTATGTTTGTGGTTGTAATGTGACAACATGTGGAAAAGTTTAAGGGGTTTGAGTACTTTTGCAAGCCACTGTATGCTATTCGCCAATAAAAATAGGATCTGAATGAAAATTGTGGCTATACAAAAAAAAAATATTTGCAACAGTAGCTTTCTTACTGCCAATCTTCAATAAACACCAGCTTCATAGAATCCATGACTAACTGTTAAAAGTTCTGTCAACAGATTTGTTCATTTGAGGTGTAGATCTCTGCAGATTCTCCAGTTATCAAGGGTCTCTTGGCTTTTTATGTGATTAATGCTGTCCTTGTCTGGCCTGACAGCTTAGGTGGCTGACCATGTCCTGGAAGGTTTGGTGTTAGAATGGCCCTGTCAAAGTTCAGACCTGAATCCAACTTCTCAGTTGGATTCAGGTCTGGACATTTATCTAAATTACCTTGATCTATTTTCTAGAGAAAACCGGCCAGAAATGGTTCTTTACATGTATAAAGTGACAAACTCCAAAGATCTTGCAGCTGTACTTTCAGTGATATTGTTATTGTTGAAAATATTTACTCAGGGTGGTTGAATACAAATGCATCTTTCATTTTTAGACGTGTATTTGAAAAGTATTTTTAAAACCTTATCTAATTCTCTTTCCACTTACAGTTATGCAGTACTTTGTGTTGGTTTCAGATAAACTCCCAATAAAATACATTGTTCTTTGTCGTAGCATGTGAAATGTGAAAACGTTCAAGGATGGAAAAATTTTGGAAGTCAATATCTGTTCCTTAAACCCTGGAACTCAAAGAAAGTATGTTTTCTTTCCACCATGATTGTATATCTACGTCCTGTATGTCATCATTACCAGCCTTTTTAGCTGTGCTGTGGTACAGAATGCATTGCACATTAACTTCACGTAATCATATTGACGCCTGACAAAAATATTTAAAATGTAGCGCTGGACATGTGTTGCATAGCACGCTGGAATATTTTTAGTGAATTAGTATTGGGTAGCTAGACTAAAGTGAATACATTCAAATGAGCTACATGTAACAGTTACAAGACGGGGTGCGTAATGATCGATAGGGAAGATGAGTGGAGGAAAAAAAGAATGTTATTAGGGGTGAAGAGGGCGAGTCGGATATGAAAAGATAAAGGCAAGGGACATTTTAAAAAGATGTATGAGAGAGAGGAAGGATAACTTTGAGAATCCAAGACAATCTATACAAACTGGGTCAACCTGCTGTTGGAAGGCTTGCCAGTAAATTATGGGTGTACTGTATGTGAGGTGTGGCTCTTCTCCTACACAAAAGGTAAAAAAAATCTAACTTAATGCCACAGGCAGGGAGCACTGCTTGACATTCTTTGTTAATCATTTTTATAATAGCTAGAGAACAGAGGATGGGGGTGGGTCTGCAGATGAAGCTGCATCTGAGCAGACAGGCAGGAGACAAACACAGTTTTAGAGCCTCCAAATATTCATGCACTTCAGTATTTATCAATACTGTTCACACAACAGATAGCGTTGTTTAAAAATGTTGATATTACATTTTATGTTAAGATTATTAGGCACATGTAACAATGATAGCTTAATTTAAACTGGACTTTGTATTCACTCAAAATAAATTTGATTTTGTTTCAGCATCATATGCCTTTTATTACTAAATGCATATCCTTTAGCTGATTAGAGACAGCATGACTGCTTGTAACGCCAACAATTCTTTTAATCAGGGATAACACTGTGGTCGTTTCAGTATTTAGATTTTTTTTCTCCCTGATCTCACATGGTGGTTGTCAAGGCTAGAAACACATGAATCCAGATTTTATTGGAAAAAAAACAATTTTGAGGAAGGAAAGTAATTTTTTTGACCAACACGAAACCTCATTTTGGCATTATTATAATAAAAAGATCACATGACTTACACAAACAACTGACTGTATTGGGGCGGGTTTTGCATGTGTTGTAAATACATTTCAACCTTCTCCTTACATAAAAGTAAGAATACTTCCTTCCACCTGGACAGTGGAATACAAAGACATTGAAACCCCCCAACTCAAGGCTAGCAACATTTATGGTTGGATGGATGGATGGATGGATGATTGTGTATTTGCACTGTTTTGAACAATTTTGCTAGTCGACTCATTCATACAGAGATTCAGGCACACTCCTGACTTAAACATGGAGTGTTTGAGTTCTGGTTCGGTCACTAAGAGAGAGATGGGTTCTGTTCTGGTTTATTCTTTTCTTGTGAAAGACCTCATACAGGAACAGTGACAAACCAAATCAAACAACATTAATGACAAAAAAAACAAAAAAAAAAAACAAAAAAAACTAACAAAAAAAGAGAAAATTAAAAAATATGTTCAAATAGAAGAACAAGATATACTGAACTAAATGCATCTGCTGCAACTGTACGCATTCAAGTAGGAAATGTAAATAAAAATGTCTGAGCTGCTGAGGGTATGTGCAAGTACCTGCCCAAGTTTATTTATAATGTGTGTGGATGTGTAGCCTTATGTTCACACAAATGTTGAATGTAAAGGTGTCTATAGTTGCAGTTACAATGAACTGAACCCAAAGTTATAACTTGATAAAAGTTTAGATGATTTTCATGGAAGTCTTTTAGAATTTTAAACAACTTTTCACAAAACTTTTTGCTGCTCCTAATTTCTGAATCAAAAACCAATGACTGCACAAATCAGTTTTAAAATAGTTTAATAGTTTCATACAGTTCTCATGGAGATAAATAAATTACTTAGATGAACATGCCTTCATGTTGTCCCTGTGTTTTGGAATCATGAAGAACATTCTCAGACGTTAAGGTCATTGCTGTTGTTGGGGCTTGAGAGCAGTGTTTGGCTCTGCCATGGACTGCTTTAGTGAAGGTTCAGACACTTTAAATTCAATTGTAGATGGAATAGGTGTTGCACTAGGACATTCATTTTCCATCTTTGACTATGTGAGACAAAATCCCCCCACAATTTTATTAGAACCTAGACAGTACATTTCAACCACGTTGAGCAACAGCAAAACACAAGCCACTGTAAGCATGAAGAGGAGGAAAAATGTCTTCTCAGTGGGTCGGGACATGTAGCAGTTTACCATGTTAGGGCAAGGATAGCTGTTGCATGTGTACATCAGCTGGAGTTTAAACCCATACAGGAAGCACTGAGTGGCAATAAAGCCAGTTTCAAACAATGTTTTAAATACAACGTTTAGGACATAGGTTTGCAGTAGAGCACCTTGTAGATTCACATCAGCCTTGCTGGGTTTACCACAGGGTTCTTTGGATGTATTGTTTTTCTCTTCCTCAATGAGGACCAGATGAAGGACGTGGCCCAGGTAAATAAGAGTGGGTGCAGAGACAAAGATGATCTGCATTACCCAGAAGCGGATGTGAGAAATAGGGAAAGTCTTGTCGTAGCAGACATTTTCACAACCAGGTTGTTTGGTGTCACAAGTAAAGATGGACTGCTCATCTCCCCACACTTTCTCTCCAGCAGTTCCAAGGAGCAAGATGCGAAAGATGAACTGTACTGTAAGCCAGATCTTTCCGACATTGGTGGAATGTTTCTGGGCACTCTTCAATAGCCTCTCTTAAAAATCCTCCAGTTTTCCATTGTAGCTCAGAAGTTTATCCGCAGGTAAATCTGTAAAACCAGAAAAGCAAAACCGATGAGGAGATCAGAAAATGTGTTTAAGCTTGGGTAAAATAGTACAAGAACATAAAGGTTCTGGATATAACAAACAACACTAATGTGAAAATGACAATGTAGTTCTCTCGTGGCTCCAAAAGTGGATCTAATAACACTGACCCATATGCTTACATAACTAAGTATATATTCTTATTGATCCTATGATCAATAGGATTGATACTATGATCAATCCTACTGATTGATCATGGGAACAATCAATGAAATACAAATATTTCATTGATTGATCAAGTTAAGTCAAATTTATTTGTATAGCACATTTCAGCAACAAAGTAGTTCAAAGTACTTCACATCATAAAAACATCAATCAATTACGCATCAAAATAATCAAAATCATCAAGCAAATATACATGAAAATCATTAAACTCATCAAGCAAATATCAGTGCATCAAAATCATAAAGATCATCAAGTAAATATCATCAAGCAAGTATAATTTGAAAATACTGATCAATGTTCCACTTACTACTAATCAAAGGGAGTTTTAAACAGGTGGGTTTTTAGCCTTGATTTAAAGGAACTCAGTGTGTTGGCTGTTTTGCAGTTTTCTGGGAGTTTGTCTTTGGAGTTAGCGGAGCACAAAAACTGAAAGAATTCTCAATGTTTGGTTCTGGTTCTGGGGATGCAGAGTAGACCAGAACCAGAAGACCTGAGTGGTCTGGAAGGTTGATACAATGACAACAGGTCTTTAATGTATTTTGGTGCTAAGCCATTCAGTGATTTATAAACTAACAGAAGTATTTTAAAGTCTATTCTCTGAGCTACAGGGAGCCAGTGGAAGGACTTTAGAACTGGGGTGATGTACTCTGTCTTCCTGGTTTTAGTGAAAACACATTAGGAAGACATCAGGTGTGGGTTAACACTTGCCATCATACATCTGGTTGTAATATGAAATGTCAAGAAGTTAAAAAGGTATGAATACCTTTGGAGGTACTGAAGAGGTTATTCAGGGGGCTGGGTCATATTTATCAAAATAGAAGTTCTCATGGGGAAATTTTGCACAGCTGTACGACCACTTACATGTGGAGTTCCTCAAGGTCCCAATTTGGACTTAATCATGTTTTCATGATGTATGTTGCCCTTTTTTAAAAAAATAGAAAAATGGCTTTTCACCTCAGAAAAGATTTAAAATTCTAAATTCTATTCATTCAATTCAGTTCAACTGAATTCAATTCAGTTCAATAGTACTTTATTTATCCCCAAGGGAAAATTACAATTCCAGTACAACCTATCCAGGAGATGGGTGACTGAGGCTCTGCAGCCTTCATGAGAGGCGCTGCCCTTTCACCCAACCGATCATTTTAAAGTCAAAATAGGATTGGGGAAATTACATCAAGGAAACTAGTTTTTGTAGGAAACTATGGTCGTTTTGGTATTACCCACCAACCTCATGTAATCAGTCTTCTGTTACAGAAAGCTCTTTTAATTTGAAGAAACCAAAATTGCGAATTAAAACCTGCTGTTTTTCAATAGGTTAAAAAAAAGCCCTGTTTTTATTTAATAATAAGAACCTTCATTTAACCAGATAAAATACCTTGTTGAGATCCACAATCTCATTTCCAAGAGGGACCTGGCAAGATAGCAGCACTGTTTACGAATATGAACATTTACAATCAATCAAATTTACTGCCTGGAGGATTTAAAAAAATTAAAAAATTAGGGGATCTGCTTTAGAAAATTGTTTGATACCTGAGAAATTTTCAGATTTTATGGTTCTTTTTTATGTTTTACCACTCTGCCTGCTTCTGTGTCTTTTATGCCATGATGTTTGTTTTAGATTTTCCAAGATTTTGACACAAAACAACACGTGACTGTGCCTTTGGAGCTGCTGTGCCCACTTTGTGAAATATTTTACCAATCTTTTTATAAACTATTCAGAGGTTAGATTATTTCAAGATGTTATTGAGCACCTTCTGTTTTCCACATTTTAATAATCATTTGTCATTTTGGAATGATTTTCCTTTTATTTTAAAATAATAACTTCGAAACTTACTGAATATTTGTTATCTGTAGACTATAAGGCAGGACTAAGGGAAATATTTTCCACAAAAGATGAGGTCTTAGATGTTACATGAAAGCAGCTGATTTTAAAAGATATCTTAAGTCATAGTTAACTCTGAACCCTTATCATAGGTCTGCAAATGTTTATCAGATAATATAAAGGTAAAACCGTCTGTCCATTATTTCAGGTAATATTAGGAAAAAACTCCAAACTCACCTGTTTGTTTCCCTCTGAGTGTTTGACTTAAAAATGAAAACCATCCTCTAACTGGTTTGTTCCACTATCACCACAGAGGCAGTCATTATCTCGGATTAACGTTTCAGTTTGTGTTTGATCTTCCCCTCTGGTTTGACTTTCTGCAGAGAAGCAGAGCGCAGGGAGACAGGTTAAACTATGCTGATCATGTTGTCAGTCTTGTTTAGTGATGTATTCAGTCTACAAACATAAATGCATCTCTGGGAAGAAGATCATCTTGACAATAAATTTAAAATAAGTTATTTAACTTTTTCATTAAATTACCAAACTCTGCCTGTCTGTTTTTGGGTCCATCACCACAACTACATCATGACACCAATATTTATAAAAAAAAAAAAAACAACAAAAAAAAACAAAAAACAAAAAAAAAACAAAAAAAACCCCCAAAAAAACCAAAAAACAAAACACTTTTAACACACTTCAGTCCACATGGACTACACTAAAAGTTCATAAACCATAAAGCTGTGTTAAAATAAACTAAGACCCTGGTTATTATTGATCATCAAACTGTGAAGTAACTGGGGGAAATCACATTCTTATTTAATTTATGTGCATCACTGAAAGACCTAAAGATAGTTTCGTAAGTTAGTAAGTTCTGCAGAATGTCCTTGCTCATACCATGGTGACGTTCTAAGATCTTTTGAGTTGGCCTCTGAAAGACAAAGGTTTTTTTTCTCCTAGGGGGAAGAAAGCATCATGTATAGAGGACCAGCCCCTAGACGCATTAAAAAGACATTCACGTATACTGTGTTCCACCTTGTAACAAACAGTTTTACACAGACCTCTTGATAAAAACCCTCATTGAAAAGGGTTATAATCCTACTACTGTATTTATGTTAGCTTTTCATTGTAGTCAAAGAGCCTTGCATGATGACTAAATATTCATGATAATGAGAGATTTTTTAAATCAAATTGTAATTAACTACTTTTGTGTGTATTTGGTTAAAATTTACTATTGTTTGGAAGTAAAATAATGGCAATGTCTTTCATTGAAACTATGGGAAAAAGCAACCTTTCATTTACGAACAGCTTCAGTTTACAAGGTACCATATTTTTTCATGCAATAAAACAGAGAGAAATACATTGAAAGCTGGTAAACCTCTAAACATGCATAATTTTAGACGGTGGTGTGGGCTGAGGGTAATATTCATAACTCATTTTACTGCTCACCTGTTAAATCAAAGCACAAATTCAAAGATATGTAACAATAACTTAGCTCTAAAATAACTCAGTAACAGTAACAGACTGCACACTGAATGCATTAAATGGAGAGAAATGCTCAGGTCAATGTTGTAATTGAGCACTAGTTCTGCATCTTTGAACCTGGTTAAAAATAGGCTAAACGAAAAAAAATATATATTAACAAAGTATTTTAAAGTTTAGTGAAGTTACTTGTTAAAGTCCTGATCTTCAGAAATTTACATGAATACATTTCCAAGTTTTAATCTAATTTCGCTTTGTTAAGGTCGATTCTTTAAATCGACCTTAACGTAAAGGCAAAGCAATATTAAATCACTGTTTCATGCCTTCACAAGCTATAGCATGTCAACTTTATTCCAAATTTTGAACGTCCTTCCTGTTCAGCTGTCACCTGAGGGAACATTCATACTGCGCTGTTCAGGGATATACTGTAACTTCTTCATATAACTTATAAAACAGTATGGCTGTTGTGGTTGTTAAAACGTTTTCATTTGTGATCTGAATCAGACGATATGATTGGATGGGTTTGTTGAATGATTTGGATTGATTTGATTTGAATCTAAACTGAACTGGATTCTATTTCACTGGAAAATGAATTGGACATGCTTGTATTATAAAGGGCCTTGAGAAGGTATTTTTTGCTATCTGGTAGTAAATAAACACACTAAACTGAACTGAACTTGTTCTAATATACATATGTTTCCTAAGCTTAACTGATAACTAAAGGTTATCAGGGACCCTGGGGCAACTTGTCAAACTGACACTGTTTATCAGACTACATACCAGCAATGAAATGTGGTCGAGTAAAGAACTTAACTCTTAGAAATAGTAAAAGTAATAGTCCTGTGCTACATCAGCAATTAAAAGTCAAACCCTTTGCAGTAGGGTGACATCTGGAGTTTATAAATAGGTATTGCAGAAAAACGCTATGAAAATATTTTATACATGAAAGTATAATGTCAAAAATGTACAGAGGTGATTACTAACTAGTTGCATTGACTCAGTTACAATTAACTGATTACCTTTTTAAAAAAGTATACTTCTAAGTAGTTTTATAGCACTGTGCTTTTTACTTCTACTTGAGTAATGGTATTTCCAAGTATCACTACTCCACTTGAGCCCATCTCTAAGTTACTTCACTCAGTAAAGAACAAACATGCTTTAACTCCAAATGCACCAAACCCAGACAGACAATTGCAGCAGTAAGTGTAATATAATGAAAGATATTATGCTTCAGAAGCTTTATGTTGTGAAAAAGGATTTGGCAATGTTTGTTACTCCTGCTGGAAACTTGTTGTTTTAATAAGGATGTTATTTTTTTAATCGTTTCTAATTTTTTCCCTTACAGTACCAGAATTTGCACATAATTATATATTTTTGTCTGTCTGATTACATTATTATGTGCAAATTAAATTACATCATCAAACAGCTACTCAAGACTTGTGTAGCCTTTTTACCAAATATGTTTTTACTCTTACTTAAACCATTTTTGGATGATAAGTAGACATTTTACGTCTACTTAAGTAAAAATAAACTGAAGTAAAGCTATTCTCATTTGAAAACAATTTTTGGCTAATCTACTCATCTCTGAAAATATGCCTAAATTGTTAAAATCTATATGCATATAAAGAATATAAACAATATTAATTGAGGAAAAAGAATGGTAAAATATTTACTTATTAACAAGAATATTTGAAATAGTAAAAAAGAAAAGAGGGGAACTCATAACTCAGTTCTAAAAAAAAATATAAAAACAAATAAAATGGATAAAACCTACATTGAATACTAAACACAAATTGGTTCAGTAACATTTAAATTTAATCTGCTACTTTGTATTGCTTTGCGTATTCAAAATATCTGAAAAATTAACTGTAAATTCCTATAAAATGGCAGGAGATGTCTTTGTTGAAATGAACTGGACTGATCTCATGATGTGGTCAAAAGACTGCTGTGGTTGTGTTTGTGCTTTATATGCTGCTTCAAAAGATGATTTTCTTTTCCATCTTACAATTTGTAAATATGCAATTCAAATTTCTTTGACTGTGATAAGACACCATTTGAAGTGTAAAGCAAATCTTCAGGACCATGTGGGTACAAATTCATATGGGGAAATTCATCTTGCTATCTGGACTGGCTGAATGTGTGAAAAATAATTTTTTTGTTTGTCTAATTTTCAGATTACATGCAAAGGAAAATATGCTTCTGAAACAGTGCTATTGGGGAAAATTATTTCTCTTCTGTGATCCTATTAGCCCACATTTAAATGAGTCTTTATGCATGCATTTAGAGGAAATCATTATGTAAACTGCAGTCAGATCAAACTGCTTTGAATTTTAAAAGGCCAAAACAGCTTGAAGCACGAATATTGTGTGAAAAAATAACATCTGCTGAAAGTTGGCATTTATGTAGAAGGAGCAGAATAACAGGAAAAAGAAATTTGCTGCATCTGTGGCTTTGCAAAAATATGGCATCACAGAAGGTATGCTTAATCCCATCTTCCAGTAGTTTTTTTTGTTTTGTTTTGTTTTTTTTTGCTTTTTTAAAAGTCAAATACTTACTCATGAGTGAGTCCTGATGTGTAACTGACCTGTTTCAACCCCCTGACCACTGCCTCTTGCCTTCTCCCTCATTGTACTGTGAGTGATTCTGTCTTTAGCTCTGAAACCCTAATTATGTCTCAGGATTCTGACTACTGTCCTTCAGACTTTGGATTTGTTTTGCCTCTCCTGTCTGCCTTGTTTCTGACCTGGATCGTCTTCTTACCAACACTTTCTGGATTGTAGAGTTATTAACCTCTGTCTCGCACATGGCTGTTTCAGGAAAAAACTGACCAGCGTGTGAAGCCACTTACCCACCTTTGGAGGAATACCCCACTGACTTCATCACCCCTAGCTCCTTTCATCTAGTGTCCCCAGATCTATATAGTCCTGCGAGAAAAACAATCCCCCTTAAGTGGACAACCTTTTCTTCCCTGGCTCTCAGAAAAGTCTCCTCCAAGTTTCCAAGGCTGCTGGTTTTCAAGCCTTCATGGTGTTGGCTCAGAAATTCAGCTCAGCTATGTAAAGCCCCTCTGCTTGTTTCATAATTATCACCTACCAGTCTGTTTTATTCTTCAGAGTTTGGCTGGCAAACTGTTCCAGAGGAGATTCTGCAGATTTTTTTGCACATTAAACTTTATGTTAAGGGGCAGTATTATGTATTTTCCAGGCACATAGCGCCATTTTATAGCACAATCAAGTAACTATGTTACCTTCAGTTGTTACAATAATTCTGTATATATCAAATATGACTTAAAAGAAATTTGACTTCGTAATTTGACGCCTTGAAACTGGGTCTCTGTCTCTTTAAGAAAGTCCTGCTCTTTCCAACACTCTGCCTTCAGGAAGTCATTACAATAGTGCTCCTCTATGAACCCTTTAACAACGTTTGTATCAGCGCTGCACTGAGAAGTAGCTTGTATAATGAGCTCAGCAGATGTGCAGTTCTACCAGGTGTTTGCTAATTGCTGCTGGCTAGTCTGAAGGAGCTGAGTGGGGAAGTCGCGGCAAAGGGGTGTTGTGTGAGGTAGAAGCTCTGAAGCTTGGAAACTGCAGCTTGGAGGAGGAGATGGGTCTCAAAGGTGGCGCTATATCCACCCAGGTCTTTTGCACAGCTGAATGGTTGCCATGGGTGATTAAAGGATTTCTCAAACATGGATGAAAGAATCAAGGCAACACTCCAGGTATGTTTTTGGTGAGGGAATAACATTTTAAAATGATGTAAAGCTAAAAAAAATTGATTTTACATAATATTACTCTTTAACCGTTCCTGGGTTATGGTTTGAGTTTTGGGTCTGACTCATACAAAAATGTTTCAGATTGAGAAGCATTCTCAGTGTGCTGTACATTTAAAGGTTTGTATATCTAAAACACCCTAAATTAACTGAGGAATGTCTGCCCTGTTTGACTGTTCCAAGGGTGAGAGGAATCCACTCTATACTTGTAGAGCTGTGGGGAAGAGACTGAGGAAAAGGTAGCTCGCAAGTGAACGGCGAGCACCCTGCAATTAAACTTTTCTTTTATACAATGGAAAAAAGGATTTTATTCAAGGAAAAAAAATACAACTTGTTATCCAGAGAAAAGATCACAAACTAGCACTATAAATTTGTGTGTTGCTGACAGGTAATAGTTTAACAATACAAAACATTTTTATTAGTGCTTAAATCACTTCACTTTCATCCCTTAATGATTTAGAGACCTTCTTCCCAAATCTGATGGCTGTCTTCAGAAGATGTTTTGTGGAGTTCCTTATGACAAGACCTGGAACTTTCAGGTAGGAAATATTTTTCTCTGCTTCAATCACATGCATCTGCTCTTTTAGAGACGACAATGAGTGAACACAAGTTTTAGATAATCTACTGGACTGGATGGCTGTTTTGCCTGTGTGTATTTAGTGAAATTTGTATAAATCCTGAATTGGGCAGATAGCATGCAAAAAAATAAATAAATAAAATAAAAAAAAAAAAAAATAAAAAAAAAAAAAAAAAATCCCTCTACATATAAAACAGCTTTGTGACCCCCATTCCATGTCTTTTTTTCCTTGACTTGTCCAAAAGCATGGAGTCTTGCCTGCCTGATTTCAGCGGCACAGGGCTGGTGAGTGAGTGTATCACTTGTAACCTATGTGTCCTCTGAGTTTTGGTTGCATCCAGTAGAAACTGGATGGAAACACCTATTACCTGTCAGGACTCATTCCTACCCTCTCAAAAGATATTGGGGTGTTTTGGAAATGTGGCAGTTCTAGTCTTAGTTCATAGCACAAATGAAAGAGCGGTAAAGTCAACAGTAAAGATCCCTTATTTTCTAAAGAAAAAAAAAAGGTCTTACCAAGCTGTTGGCAACAATTATATGGGTCTCATAAAAATGTGGTTTTGTGCGAGATCAGCTCGCGCTTTAAGGCTTCAGCTGACAACATTTTCCGGCATTTAATGAAATTATGGGAGTTTGCCTGTCTATAAAGAACAGAAGACACAAAGCTCCACTTTTCAATCTGTTGGGCTTTTTAAAGACTGCATGACTTCCAAATATCACGACTGGGTGATTTTCTCATTAACAGCACTTTCCAAGCTTAACAATTTTCTCTTATGTAGGAGGATACACTGTTGGTCCCCTACCCCCAATTTCAGCAATGATACTCCCTCAAGTCTGCATGACAGCTATATATAGCAAGCAGAGAGGGCTCCTTTGAAGCCCCAGCTCTCATCAGTGTATGAAGGTATGTGGTTTGGAATGGGTGCATCCATACTGATCTGTGTCTGTTAACACAGCAGGACTGAACTGACCCTTTGAGTGATTTGTACTTTATGAACACATCAACAAATTCTCACATAAGTATTCTGTGAAAACTTGCTTCAAATTATATGACACTTCACTCATTTTAAACAAAGACCTAAAAACTAAACTTATGTTACTTGATATTCTATTAATATTCAGCTCTGATCCGAGGTTTTCATACATGCATCACAGGATTTAATTTCAAGATAATTTGGTCTTTTTGATAATGCATTTAAACTGTCCTTTTTGGAGGGAAAAAAGACACCTGCTCCACCTTTGAAATCACATACTTCGAATGATATTAAGAGTTCTAAAGCAGAGTGCAATCAGAATGAAGACTTCACACTTTTCTGTTTGTAAAGACTGACACATCAAATCTTCTGGCAGCCATTTATTTTTTAAAGTATCATAAGCATAATTATCAAAGTCAAGAGAAAATACAAAAAAGACACCATCAAATAGTATCAATCGGCTGGTTCAGAGGTATGTTATGTTGAATTTTAAGACATATCTGCATGCATTTTTAAACAAGATTTTAATAAAGAAAAAACCTAAACTTCTAAATCACTCAAAAATTCATTGGCACCATGTTTGGCAAGAATCATTTTTGCCACGACTAAACAAAGGGTGAGGTGTTGATTGAAACTTTTCCGTTTTAGAGACATTAAATCATTAATCAGAGTAGCCAGCGGTGCTGGAAAAGCTTCTTCAGCTATTAAAGTTGTAAATGAACAGCCCTTTGGCTTCTTAAAATAATAATCATGTTATAATATTATTCATGTTATGCTGCAGCAAGTAGTTTGCACTTGAACCACTCAGTCTTGATTTTACATTAAAACCTGTAAGTATTGTAAACATATCAGAAAACTCTCTAGCACTAACAATTTATACATTCATCATGCCATAACAGTGCAAATTAAACTGTTAAAAACAATATACTGCTTCTCAATGCATCTGAGATTTACTCAAAGATACAGTGGGTAAATAACGCATTTCTGAATTTAGAAACATCTTAAAGGGGGGCTGACGTGAACATCAGCTTGCCGGGGGTTTTTGGCTCTCCAAAAATATTTGTCAGGCTGCAGGTTGAGTTATGCATTTGTATGCTTGCTGGTTACATTTGCATTTCACAAATATCAATCAGCCTGCAGCAGGAGCTAAGCAGTGAAAGGCTGCATGTGTGCAGCTCTGTAACACATTTGTTATTTGTTCTATGACAGAAAATAAATAAATTTTTACACCCAACAGTAAACTTACTATCTAATATTAGAAACAACAAAATTCCTTGAAAACACAGATAACTGGGTACTGCTAATCAATTTAATCAGAGTCTAAAGTTAGAAATGAGTCAACAGAAGAAAAAATCTGTTCATGTCATAATGCTCCATTGAGCTTTTGTATTTCCATATCATAATGAGTATTGTTGCCAGTATTTCATAGATCAAAGTGGAAAATGCAATCAGTATCAAAGGTTAACATTTTCCCCTCAAATTATAACTCATGTAAAAAACAGAATTATGCATCTCAAAGCTCATTCAATGTAATTATCTGTAATTAGCAGCAAAGACACACTTCAATTGTGTCTGCATTAAAATTTGCCATCACATAATACTCTCAATAGCAAAACTGCAAGCAAAAAAAAAAACAACAAAACAAAACAAAAAAAAAAACTTCTGAAATTTGAATATCACACATGCTGCAATTTTCCTTCTGACAGTGAAGGTAAAGTTTAATATCACCCTCTGAAGCAAATAGACAGTGCCTTGCAAATGTACACAACCACTGAACATTTTCACATTTAACCTGTTACCGTTACAAATTTTTGTATATCTTATTGGGATTTTATGTGATATACAAAGTAATTGTCTTGAGTTTGCATTACTGCCTTCAGAAGTCACCCATTAAGTGAACAGAATCCAATTGTGAGTAACCATGTTTAATTTAATCATTAATCAGATAAGCAACCCAGGGGACAATTGTAAGTCTGCTGGAGCTGCAGAGATCCGCAGCTCAGGTTGCAGACTCTGTCCTCAGGACAGCTTTTGGTTTTTCACACCCCACTTATTTGGCCTTAATAAACAAGAGGCAAGAGAAAAGCCATTTTTGAAAGAAAGCCATAAGAAGTCTAGTTCAAAATTGAACTTTTGGACCTATAGGAAAAACACTGTGTGATGGAGGGGGGGAAACCCTGTTGCACATCATCCTAATCACTCCATCCCTCCAATGAAATGTGGTGGCAGCATTATGGTGTAAGGATGCCTTTCTCTGGCAATAAAAGGGGAAAATTGTCAAAGTTGACTGGAAACTAGTCGGAGCTAAGTTTAAAGCATTGCTAGAAGAAAAGAGGTGAGTGGTTTAGAGTCTATGGAGAATATGGAAGAATGTTTATCTTCCAGAAAGACAAGAGTGAGCATACAACTAGAACTACATCAGAATAATTTAAATCCAATCATATCCATGCATTGGGTTGGTCCAGTTAAAGGCCAGAATCCAATTGACAATCTATGGCAGAACTTGAAAATGTACTTTACATCCATCCAATCTGACTTAGCTTGAGCTATTTGGAAAAAAAATTACAAAGAGTCTTCAGTCTGTAGGTGTGCACGCATGCCCTCAAAAGGTGCAAAAGGTGCTTCTACAAAGTATTGAGTCATGGGGCTGAATACAAATGAAGCCACAGTTGTCAGAAACTTTAAAAAATATTTAAAAACTGTATCTCTTTTTCATATCTTTTCATAATTATGCGCTAATTATTAGTCTATCTGTCAAAATATGAATGAAATGTGTTAAAGTTTTATGGTTGTACTGTGACAAAATTTGGAAAAATCACAACCTTTGCGAGGCACTTTGACCATTGTTTCTGGTATCTGTACCACTAAATGGACTGATCCAAAACACTGAGATCTTACTAAGACCAATAATTAGTGGTAAAAGCACATGAAATATGAGCATTGTAAGTTCACTCTGGTTTTCTGATTTGTCTGAACTAAAGGTCTCTGGACTTTAAAGCTTATTTCTAATTAGTCATATTTAAGTCTGCTTTGTCAAAGATTTTTGATAATGGCTGTAAACTCTCAAACCCTCAAAATTCCTCCCAGCACTTCTGTTCCTAAATTCTACCACAATAATTGGTACAATCTCTCTTCTTTGGAATTAACAAATGTCTGAGATGTATGTATTTTTTCATGGTATGATGACTTTTCCCTGTAGCCCATGAGCCTTGGATTGAAACACGAAGTTCTTAGATCTTCAGGTCATCCAACCTGCCCTTGTTGTTGCTGTACTTGCTGGATTGACTGTTTCTTCGTTGATTTTCCACAGGAGCCTCAGTAACAGGATTAGATGTTTTTGTCTTCTCTGAATCATCTCCCTCTGATCGTCCTTTTCTCTCTACTGCCATGTTGTCTCTGTTCTGCTTGTAAACTACTTTGCTGTAAGCAGAGTTTGGTTCTGTTATGCTGTACTTTGAGTCTGCAGGAAAAGGCTCGGGCATTGTGGAGTGACCTGTAAAGTATGTGTAGTTTGGAACGAAAGGTACGACCCCCTCACTTAGGGCCTTGGGAGCTTCCCTTTCCATCTTTGATCGTCTGTAGCGAAGACCCTGGTGGCATTTTTTGAAACCTAAATGGTACATTTCCACTAGATTGAGTAGAAGGGACACAGAAGCTACTCCTAGCATGAAAAGGATGAAGACTGTCTTCTCTGTAGGTCGGGAAATGTAACAGTTCACCATATTAGGGCAGGGCCAGCGGTCACAGGTGTACATTGGCTTCAGCTCAAATCCATAAAGGAAGTACTGAGCTACGATAAATGCCACTTCAAAGAGAGTCTTGAAGATGATATTGAAGACATATGTTCGCAGCAGAGCACCTTGCAGACGCACATGACCCTGGTTGTCCTTAACAGAGGTTCTTTTGTGCTTATTGCTAATTAATTCTTGTTGTTTTTCATTCTTAATAGGAAGGTCTTTCAGTTTCTGGTTCTCCTTTTCCTCCATACGGACCAGGTGAAGGATATGACCCAGATAAATAAGAGTAGGCGTGGAGACAAAGATAATCTGCATCACCCAGAAGCGGGTGTGAGATATAGGGAACGTCTTGTCATAGCAGACGTTTTGACAACCAGGCTGCTTGGTGTCGCATGTAAAGCCAGACTGCTCGTCTCCCCACACTTTCTCGGCTGCAGCTCCGAGCACCAGGATGCGGAAGATAAACAGCACTGTGAGCCAGACCTTGCCCACCACGGTTGAGTGTACCTGGGCACTCTCCAGCAGCTTCCCCAGAAAGTTCCAGTCTGCCATGGGGGTTCACGAATAATCAACAAAGCCTGGAAACAAACCTACAAGAATTAGGAAAATTCATTTACACTTGGTAAAAATTACTCTTCAGTAAAAGACAAATAACTTCTGACTTAAAAAATAATTAAAAGGAATTCTATGTTCATCTTAATTTTCAATGACTTGGGCCACTGTGGGTGATTTCAGCTAGCCTGAAACTTTAAAAACCCTTGTTTTACTGAGGTCATAGCATCGTAAACTAGATGTTGTTTTTCTTTTATTTTAAGTGAGATTGGAAATGTGTGTATGAGCAATCTCGGTTGTAGACCCTCTCCACATCTGATCATGTCTGTTTAGCACCAAGTATGTGAGTGAATGCATACAAGACCCATTGTGGACAATTCTCTTCAATTCTCTCACCCCCCTGTTGTTGTAGACCATCCTCTGACATAAAGCTTAGCAAGATATTATAGCTAAAATAACAGAGAAACTGCAATTCAGACAAGTCTTAACCATGTTGACCTAAAATGATTGAATCTGTCCAGGATGTTACAGAAACAACAGCAGACCTGATGATGCACTGTTTGTTGCTCAGCCGATAACTGTACATAAAACATGAACTCCACCCCCAAGGTTTGGGGTAATACCAAAAGAATTACATCCCTATTGTCTTGCATAAATGTCGATGTTGCTAATTTTTTTACCTTTGCACACTTGGTGGAAACAGGTGGGGGAGGACAGTGGTCAGGGGGTTTGAGAATGACCTCAGAAAACTAACCCAGTTCCTGCAAAAAGGTTCCTGAAATGGAAAAATGGTTTTCAGATGAACACAATCCTGGGTTAGTTTTTCTTCCCTCCTGTGTTTCCACTGTAGGAACTATTGTAAAACCAAACAAAGCAGGAACAGAACTACCCCAGGAATTGACCCTCGCAAGGAAGTACTACTTCTTAGATAGACCCTGGACCAAAGATGGAATTTTGTGATGGGAGGTGAGTGAAATGTATTTAATTTCCTACACCTTTCTATAAGGTTTGGAGAATCATCTGTTATGGTTTTATTTCTAAAAAAAAAAAAAAA
The DNA here is from genome assembly GCA_014839685.1 of Anableps anableps. NCBI lineage: Eukaryota > Metazoa > Chordata > Actinopteri > Cyprinodontiformes > Anablepidae > Anableps > Anableps anableps. The sequence goes on along the minus strand of CM026078.1, from coordinate 11,521,329 downwards.
AAAAAAAAAAAAAAAAAAAAAATCACAGTTTTTTTTTTTTGCACTTTCACACCAATTCTCCTGATGCTGTGTTGAGATCTGCACTCCAGATCGCTAAGCGTCAGGGGATGTGATCTCTATTAACATTCCCAGGTTTGGACCCTACATTGGGAAAACACACATGAAATGACAAATGCAGTTCAAAGGGTTCCAGGAAAGATTTTCTGGCCAAAATAAAGAACTTATAGTCAAAACACACTTTAACTGTAAGTGTGAGATAGAAGGCCTGTGCGTTGGGTGATTGAAGCTTATTATCTGTACCATATGTGTTAAAATATATATATTCCCAGCATGTTCAGCTAATGTGCAGCTAACCAACCATTTATGCACAAGTATCAGCTATCATACCAAAATATTCAGAATGGTATGTCAATCTGCATAAAATACTGTGAATTTTCAATTGAACTTCTGCTTTTCTGAATACTTCTACTTTTTTCTAAATAACATAGAGAACACTTGTCTGAAATGTTGATGAAAGTAATTTAATAATTAGCAGATTCTATATAGTTAATATTCTCAACTCAGAACATGACTTGCTTATGAGTAAAAAGATATCGTTTGTTTATGCCGGTCACATACCCTGCAACTGAAGACTGTAACACTTCAGAAAAGCCATGCACAGACATGCCATTTAAGATACTGATCTATCATGAAGTCAACATTTGTTTTTCTTGATGTGGCATCCCTTAATGCCTGCTGGTAGGAACGTCCTGGACAAGCTTGCTGTGTGAGTGAGAGCCCTGAAGCGGTCTTGGTGAGACTGCTGGCTGCGCCGGGGATCTTGTGACACCGTGCCCAACCAAGCCAAGTATACTATTTTAAAAATAGTTGCACTTGTCATTTAAAAGTAGACATATCAGGAAACACATGGAAATTTCAGTATCTGTTTAAAATACAGATTATGTGGCAGAACTGTGGAAACAGTATTCACAAATATCCAGCCACACGGTTTAAACTGGACTGTTGTCACCCTATAGTCATTGTAAATGGTGTTTTCAGGTATCATACAGATCTCTAACAAAGTATGACATTTTCATCCTAGGTATCTGTCTACTTGAAGAAAGACCTACCTGATAATTTTCATTTCCCTCAGCCTTCAAGTGACTGGGACGCTTCACCTCACAGAGAGACCATCTTAGAGGAAACTAGAGCTCCAAGATACTCTTCTCCTGGATAGCTTTCTCTAAACAGTGTATGTAACCACTTAGTATTTCCCTCTTATTTTGACTTCACCAAAATCTTCCTTTAAAAAAGGTGCCACAGCTGAACCTGAAAGATGAAACTTTCCAATCTGATGAAAAGTCTCAAAGCCTTCTTCTCAAGAGGTGTTTCTTTTAACTCAGAGGCAGCTGAAGAGTCCAGTGAGGATGCAGACTAAGCTGACGTGTTGGTGAGCTCTAAATATAATTCACGGTGCGGGGAGTGGCTACGATGCTACTCTTCTAGTGATATGACCCCCCAACTTTGTGTAAGAGCTTCGGACTCAAGAACTATTCAATGGATTTTAATCTAAGAATTTAAAAAATAAATATAATTTTGAATTGAACTGAGTTGTTTTTACAGCTACAACGCCTTGCAAAAGTATTTTTATCATTAAAACTGTTTCACATTTTATTATATTACAACAGCAAACTTCAATGTATTTTATTAGGAGAGCATGAATGTGATGTGTATGGAATATTCTGGAAAGTATGGGATATATTTTTGTGCAACCTCTTTTATTCTGATACCTTTAAATTAAATATAGAACAAATGAATGCCTTTAGAAGTCATGTCAGTAGCATAAAGAGTCCATCTGCATGTAATTTATTTTTAGTAAAAATTCATCTGTTCTGTGAAGGTCTCAGAGATATTGTTTAGAGAAAATTAGTATACTAACAGCATCATGAAGATCAAGAAACACACGAGACAGGTCACGGATGAAGTGGAGAAGTTTATAGCAGAGTTGGGTTTAAAAAAAACAACACATTAAACATGTGAAAGAAGGTGTTTTGGCAAGAGCAGACCAAAACCAAAGTTTTTGGCCTTGCTACATGTAAAGGAAACATTGTGCATCAGCTGGCACACACCATTCCCAATTAAAAACATGGTGGTGGTGGCAGCATCATGCTGTCAGGATTAAAATAATAATAATAATAAAAAAAAAATGCATCATTTTACTTCTACTTTACAATTGTTCACTACTTTGTGTTGGTCAATCAAATAACTCCTAATAAAAGAAATTGAAGTTTCTGGTTGCGAAATGACAAAAGATACGCAGAAGCTCCAGGATTACAAAAACCTTAGCTAGGCAGTATATGTAATTTGACTTTTGCTTCAGTATCTTGTCATTAACTGTCACCAAAGCCAGATCTCTTGTTTGGTAACTCTCTAGCCAGTTTAATAGTTTGCTACTGATGGGGTCAGATCTCAGTATGGATATCTTTACTGCAAAAGCTCAGGTTTGTTTTTTACTCATCTTTCAGGTCTTCTGCATTAAAAGCTAATATTTTGCTTCTACTTCTAGAATTTTCCTGCTTCAGCGTCTCTCGTTAAAACGAACCTAATAGATGGTGAGGTTTTGGCATGTTCCATAAAAAGATAAGCACCACCTTTCCAGGCCCAGCTGTCCTCAGGGTCACTCATTGTGACACACACACTGACCCCCTTACATGGGGTGGCTATTGATAACCTCAGTACCCTGCACTCAGCTAATTATGAGGACGTCAGCGGGCTGAGATGCATGCTCACAGGTGGCAACATGGGTCCTGCCTAAACTTGGCAAAGATGTTGCTAAATATGTGTTAGTTTAATTCAGGCTTTTCTTTTCTTTATATCAAACTGATGACAGTTGAAAGGAGCCCAGAAGTTGCAGTTCACTTTTAGCTTAGAGAAGACTGCAACCCTCTGGTCACTTTTGGTAGTACATCTTCAATTAGACAGAAAATACACAGAGAGATTTCCACCTATATGTTAGGGTCCCTTGACCATTTTCCCAATGTATTTCATTGAGATTTCAGGCTACAGACCAGGGGTGCCCTCTTCAGTCCTCAGTCTTACTATCCTGCTACTTTTTTGATGCATCCCGACTTCAACACACCTAAATCAAATGAACGTCTCGTTACCAGGCTTCTGCAGAACTGAATGACATACTGATGAGGAATTTAACTCATTTGATTCAGTTGTGTTGGAGAAGGGATGCAGCTAAAAGTTGCAGGATAGAACTTTCAAGGACTGGATTTTTTTTCTCCTGATATAGACCAGAGTAGCTCAAAACTGTAAAGTGGAAGGAAAATGATACATGGTTTTCCAAATCTGATGACACAACATGTGCAATCAATTGCTTTTTGAAATCACATAAATTGTAAACAGAGTCTATCTTTGAGTAATTTAATCTCTGCATAAATCAAACTGTTCTGTAAATGCCTCTGAAATTTGACAGAGAACCTTTGTTAACAAACAGCATCCTGCAGCCCAAGGAACACAGCAGACAGGAGAGGGAGAAGGATGTGGAGAAGTTTAAAGCAGCGCTCCAGTTTAAAACAATATCCCAAGCTTTGACTATTTCATGTTGAAGCAGTGTTAAATCCATCATCCATCAAGTAAAAGAACATGCCATATCTGCAAACCTACAAAGACATGGCCGTCCACCTAAGCTTGCAGGACCTAAGCTGGCTTTTATGAAAGACTGGGAATAAGAAAACTATCATTTAAGAAAAGTCAGATGTTGTATTTAAAGTTTGCCGCAAGCCAGGACATAGAAAACATGTGAAAAACATGGAAAATGCTTCTGTGGTCTAAAAATGAACACTGCGCATCACCTTGAACACACCACTCCCATGGTAAAACATGGGGGTTGTAGTAACATGCTATGGGGATACTTGTCTTCAGCAGAGACAGGGAACCTAGTCAAAGATGATGGAGATGTGGATGGAACTAAAAACAGGATGATCCTGGAAGAAAACTTGTTAAAGATTTGAAACTGAGGCAGAGCTTCATTATTCAGCAGGACAACAAGCCTAAACATACAGGCGAAGCTTGGATCAAAACATATTTAAGCATTAGAATGGCCCAGTCAAAGTCCAGAACTCAATCAAATTTAGAGTCAGCGGCTCAGAAGACATAAAGTGATGTTCACAGACGGCATTCATACAATCTGTCTGAGATATTTTGTAAAGAGGAAAGGGCATATATTTCTTTGTCTAAATGTCCAAATCTGGTGGAAACCCCAAAAAAGACTTTTCAGAATTTTGATGTTTCTAAAAAATGTGAAAACTTCTTATCATTTACATTACTTTGTAATTTACCTCAGTTGCACATTACTTAGTCTACCAAATGAAATCCCAATAAAATACTTAACTTTGTGGTTGTCAGAAGAAAAAATGTAAAAACACTTCCAGTCAGTTTATTAAGACAGTTACACACGTTGTTTGAATTTATTCTGTTGTGCATGACCAGTGATGACACCACTAACATGAAAATCAATATGTTTGAATGCTGGGTTTAGCAGTCAGCTGTAAACATCAGAGCAAAGTTTGCTATTCAAGTGTATTTCTTTCATTAGTAGCTTTTGTTCCTTTATATAGAAAGGTGAACAGTATGCATCCAAAGGGAAAAAGTCACTTTAATGCAAACAGTGGTTAAAGTCATTATTTCTGAAATGCAACTTGTTTATAACAGAACTTCTTGCCTACAAGGCATAAATCTTATGTTCTTATGAGTGTTAAGTTCAAGTCATAATCAGAAAAATTTGCCCATTAAAATTTAGCATAGATTCCCATAAATAATTTAATAAATAATATTAAATAACATTAATAATGATAGTAACCATGATACTGCACCGTTATGTAGACACATTGTTCCAATGCAACAATTAATTATCATTATTTGTGACAGAATAACTATTGAGTCTTGAATTGCTGGCACAATATATTGTCTAAATTTCTATCATTCCCTCTGACTGAAACAGATGCTTTTCTAGACTATTCCTTTACTTCTCAGCAGTTTTATATTATTGAAAGCAACACATTTTGTTGGCCTCACAAATAAAATCTTTCCTATGCCTGTCATCTGGTGTTTCTGTGTAATAGGATAAAATCTATGCATGAGTTAGTATGAGCGAAGTTTATGTTGGATCCAAGCTCCCATTGTTGAGTCTCCAGCACTGTGCAGGTGTTTACCGCAGGCTTTCCCTACTAGGAACGCCACCTCTGCAATGTTGAGCAGAATACAAACCCCAGACACAGCCAGCATGAAGACGGTGAAGACTGTTTTCTCCGTGGGCCTCGACACAAAACAGTCCACTGTGTTGGGGCAGGGGTACGAGTCACACTTCACCAGCCGAATCATCTTGTAACCAGGATAAATCATGTAAAACAGAAACATAAAAATGACTTCAAAGACAATACGGAACAACAGGCTGATGACATAAGTCCACCACAGGGCCCCTGTAATTTTCATCTTCTGGGTCTTTATCTGCTCCAGGTCTTTGGCATTGGTCCGCCCTGACAGTTTGTAGAGCCTTTTGTCGACATGTCGGCGGTGAGCCACATGCATGGCCACCAGCAGGGCTGGGGTGGAGACAAGGATGAGCTGGAGGGCCCATAGCCGGATGTGGGAAATGGGGAAGAAGTGATCATAGCAGACACTGTTGCAGCCAGGCTGTTGGGTGTTGCAAGTGAAGCCAGACTTCTCGTCTCCCCATACGGTCTCAGCTGCAACCACCAGGACCAGGATGCGGAAGATGAACAAGACAGAGAGCCAGATGCGGCCGATGCCAGTAGAGTGTCTGTTAACGCCGCTAACGACAGCATAAAAGGATGCCCAGTTCATTTTTGGTTCCGGGTCTGCAGCAAAAAGCATCAAAAAGGTCAACAAGTGAAAAACATCTGCTGAATGATTTTACAAGAAGCGATAAAAGCATAGAATAAAAGGCAAAAAAACTGAGACAAAAACATATTTTTCAATAAAATTTTGACATACACATATACTAAATGGGTAAAAAGAAGTAACACTAACAAGATCAAATTGGAATAAACTTAAAAGGATCTCAGAGAAAAAAAAATGTAGGAGTATTAATCGTAAATAAAATATGAAGTTTATTTTATCTAAAGATAATTAACTATTTTTCTCCTCATATGAAACTAAAAATCAAACAAATCCCCATCTGGTCTATGTTGTGAAACTAACTTCTGTTAAGTACTAAACATTTTCAAAATAAAATTTATTTTGAAGTAAATCAAATTTTAGCTCTTTATTTTTTTTTTTTTTATTTATATATTTTTTTTTATTCAAGGATATTGGTTTGTAGATGTAATGCTCAATGGTAGTTACACTTTACTACACAAGAAAAAGGTTCTACCCAGAATATGCATCAAGAACCAGCAGCAAGAGAGAGTACAAATTTCTCTGTTCTTACAGACTATTTACAGGCCTTTAGAACTTAGCTGAAGTTCTTGGTGTGGTCAGCCTCTTTCAACATATGCAGTGTTGAGCAAAGAAAAAGTGGAGCTGGTTGATATGTTTATATGAGTTTTGTTATAAATTATTACATCTATTCAGTAAAAGTTAAGAATGATAATGAGACTTGTGTTACATAAGGTTTCTGTGCTGGAGAATTTGGGTTTGGTTGGAACAAGTTTTGGCTAGTTTAGCAACAGTGTGGTTAATGCTAAATAAAACTTGCTTAAAACTTGATTAAAGCTTTTAATCCTGAGGTAGTTGTTGCCAAGCTGTGGTTTTTCAAGTAAAAAGGTTGGCATGTCCACTTTTTAGATAAGATTTTAAAAGCTTTTTTACTGTTTTAGTAATTTAATCCATTAATGACAAACTGGTTCTTATTTTCTTTGTTTTTAACATGGCAGGATATCCGTGAAAAGTGGCTTGGTCTTACAAATGCAAATTTAACAAATTTAGAAGAACTAGTGTATTTAAAAAGTTGTTGGAATTTAATTCATTTCCTCAAATACTTTTTACACAGAAATAGTGTTTAAAATGTGCCTCAAAAATAAATGCAAATTGTTTGCATTGTATGCAATTTTATTGGTTAAATTCTGTTTACCTTTCTGTTCTGTTAGTTAAAATGGTGTCAGTGGTGTCTAAAGTCAGTCCTTAAGGGCCGGTCTCCTGCATGTTTTAGTTCTGTCTCTGGTTCAACACACTCTGCAGAACATTATGACATGTTAAGGAGGTAGCTGGATCATTTGAATCAGCTGTGTTGAAGCAGAGACACATCCAAAACTGACAGGACACCGGCCCTTGAGTACCAGAGCTGGACATCCATGGTGTATACTGACCTCAGGGTTGTGTAATTTACGACAAATAACTGAAAGCGCTAAAAGTTACTTGTTATATACCATGTTACTATAAACAGCCCATTTTAAAAAATATTACAATAAAATTAAAACTGACTTTGTTTTGATTTTAATTTTGATCTTAATCGACTTTTTAAGTTGCAAAATTTACAGTATGTAATATTTCCTGTGTGAATCCAAATGAGAGATGAATTCTATTTACACTATAATTTTCCGCAAGCAAATCTAAAACTACGCCCAAAAATTAAGGTGGGAGCAAAAGTTTTTGGGATCCTCTAAACGTTTACTGCATTTGATTTTTATTTTGGAAGGTTCACTGTTAGACGGTTCCCGTTCATTATTGAATCTATAGACACATTATTTTTATTACCTAAACAAAGATGGATAATGAACTCTAAGACAAACAAACAATATATGTCATACTTTCCTCAAAAAAATTCTTAAATCCAGTGAAAAGGATGAAAATATTTGCTTGTTTTTAATCCTAAATTCTATATCTGATAATCTGACAAACATCTACTCACTTTCTATTTAGGAGCATCTTTAAATAAAAGAAAAATATATTAGGGAATTTCTAGAGGACAACAGGGTTATGTTTTTAAATCAGACATTTGAGAGGAGCTGTAGAGAAGACTGTATTAGTAAACTTATATAAAATATTTATAAAGGGTAAATGTCTGGAATATCTAATTTAAGTTTTTGTTGTATATATTTATTTTTTGTTAACTTTTTTACTTGGTTATAAATAAACAAAATGTGAAATTCCAGGTTTTAGAACTGTTTCATGTTCTAGTTTTTTGACATCATGAATTTATTTGAACATTATTAACGTGCAGCTTGATTAGTGGCATTTATTAAAAAAAATTATATACTCATAAACAGACATGCAACTTCAGTTAAAAATTATAACTTAAGTATTAAATTGCATCATACAGAATATTTGCATATTGCAAAATGAACTTGAATTAATCACAAGGTTTTCTCTTAAAAAGACTAGAATTTAAATTTTTATCATCATTCATTCATTATAAAATTGCTTCCCACGCCAAGGTGTAAATGTCAGAGTTGTTACCAGGCTCCGCTGGAGGTGTCAGAGGCATAGGAGGCAGTGTGGAGGACAAAAGTTGACCTGCTGGTTTGGCATGGATGTGGATCCAGAGGAGGAATGAGACCTCTCTGCCCCCCCAGTGAAGCTGGCTGCTCACTTAAGAGCAACACAGACGCCCGGCATCATGTGTCATGTGACACATGTTAACCAGACGTCATGATGCACCATACAGGGTAGGCACCTGTGCCCAGTGTAACAGGGTACCTTAGGTTACAACTGAATCTTTAAGGTCATTAAACAGTTTGTGACCCTTTTCATAAACAACTAACTAAAAAACTAAAACTATTTGCAAAAAAAAAAAAAAACCTTTGTTATTCAAGTCTTGATTGATGTTTTTTTTTTTCTTATATCATACAAAACATTTCAAAAGAGATTAGTTCTCATACAGTCGCATTCATCATTTTCTATCTATTTTCATGTGACATGACAGAAAGAACAGGATAAACCCACTGAACACACTGAATACCTTTCTCGAATTTGACAACCATCTGTAAACCACATGAGAAATGAGATGAGCTTACCGTCAGCTGTGGTTTTGAATCAAGTTCATCCAGAAACATTTGTGTAAGCAGATTTCTTTTTTCAATCTGTGACCGTGAACAAGAGTATCAGAGCACCATGACTTTGCATTGCTAATGATTTCGCTCACACTAGCCACTGCCCTGCACTGAGAAGGTCATATGCTTCTATTCAAAGAATTTGCATACAATAGCCCCATTTAGGAGGACGAAACAAACGGCCTCAGAGTCCAGATCAAACGTTTTAATTTCTGCACAAGAATCTGAGTGGGGGACCGCTGTCTGTCCTCTTGTCCTCATTGTGCTGTGTTGGAGAGAGTACGTGGAGGATGTTTTTGACGCAATATGGAGTAAAACATGAAAGGTCAAAAGCAGAACTGAGTCACAAAACCCAAAGATAAGAAAAGAGTGGCTCATTATTTTTTTATCAGTCTTTAAATAATTACATTGTTGCTGCCCACTAAATATTTATTCTCTGTGTCAACAAGTGGATAAAGGTGGCCAATATTCATTGAGGTTTAGGACAATGATACTGTTGAGTTACTATAGCCGTAAAATATTCTTTAAACTGTCAAAGAACTTGAATTATCTGTATTGTATGATCAACAAGCAAAAACATGAATCATTTTGAGCTAAAACTGAAAAAAAAAAAAAAAACTTCAGTAAAACTTCACTCACATGCTTGAGGGCAGAACACACTGATTTCCATTAATCTGGTGCAAATGCAGAGCAATGATGGGTATGTAAATAATTTTACTTTCACTCTTAGGACACTAGGAGGCACAGTTGGTGGCATTACAAGCCAAGCAGTGATAATGTCAGGCAGTCACATACAAAAGTAGATGGAAACAGTGACTGAAGGTTGGCAGACTCAGTAGTCATTAGATAGCATTCTCAACACTTGACAAGTGCCTCTTTTACTGAGCAATGCGCATTCATAAAGGTTAAAACTGCAGTATGTAACTTTTATAAAAAATATTTTTTTGACATCCCTCTTGTGTGTTGCTTAGGCAAACGTGAACTTCCTTGCAACAGTCAGTTTGCAATGATTAAGGTGAAGTAAAATAATATATTGGATACTTTAATTATACAAGTTGGTTTAGGAATGTTAATTCCAGTAACTTCAAAGTAATCAGTTTGCACCAGATTAATGGAATTTGTGAAATTCTGAATTTAAATTAAGTTGCTTGAACTTAAATATGCTTTTGGAAGTCAGAGTAAATCATGTTGGTGTCCTAAACCAGTTCAGTTAACCAAACCTAAAATTATATGTTTGGTTTACTTACTAATAAGCACTGTTGGTAACTTAAAAAGCTGAGTGGAAGTTGCTGCCTGAATTTTTTAAGTTGAGCCAAAAAAACATTTTTTAAAGTGTGTATAGTTCTGCTTCAAAACACTGCTTCTTTATTGGTCTGAGCGGTGCCACACACTATTGTCCAATATTATGGTCCAATAGCTTGCCAATACTGCCAACTTGGTTTTCAGTTTGATCTGATACTGTAATCATTGCAGTATAGTCACATGAGCTGTAAACAGATTCGGTTTTGTTCACTCTGTCTAGACAATTTAAAGGTTTTTTTTTCCAAATGTCCAAATGTAATTTCTCTTTATCAGTATCTATTCTTTACTCAAAAGAAAAGGTGACTCCCATATGGTATCCAGTTTTATTCTTGTTTGATGTCCACTGGTCATGATCACCAAATTGTGATGTGAAACAAGACAACCATATTTCGGTAGCTAAGACCTGAAAAAAAATCAAGAGTAGCTGAGCTTTTGTCAAGGTTAATGACCTGTATCTTCAGTGAAACATTCTTTCATTCAGATATTTTTGGAGGTAAAATTAATGTATTTCAAAAAAACATAATGTATTCTAGTTGCACAGGTCTTTTAATTAAAAAGATTCAAAATAAAAACAAGGCTTTAAACGTAGGATATAGCTATATATCCCTATGACATTCCTAGAGCTTGCATCCTATAACCACCTCAATCTATAATTCTTCATTAATGCTAGTATCACTGTTAAGTTTCCAAACCCCTCTTTTACCCCCCTTACCATCCATCAAACTGTGCACATTTGCCTTACTTGAATGGTGTATTCTCGTCTTTCGCATTTTGAAGATTGACAAAGAGAACTAAACTTCCTTTCTTTTATTTTTACACACCAGCATAACAGGAAGTCATTGATAACCAGTTCCTTGGCCCTTTGAGTACAAGTAAAAAAATAAATAAAAAAAAAAAAATCCTCCAGTTACATTTATGTTATAAGGACTGTTAAGTGTGGGATCTTGGATTTTGTAAAATAAAATAGTTTGTTGTTGCCGGATTTTCTTCCCCACTGAAAAAATTGCATTTAAACCAAACTTTTACATTTTAAGCAGTTTTTAAGTGATGACGCAATAAAGGATCATTTAAAACAAAAAGGCTTTTTACACATTTACCAACATGCCATTAAGTGTGGAGGTGTGGAGTGTGCTGCATATAGATGTTTCTATTGTGTTAGATTTGTTGGGTGTTGTAAAGAATAGCTAAGTGTGAGCTAAGCTTACAACAAAGCATGCTTATTTTCTGAATCTTAATCCTACTTAAAACAGTAACATGCCCTTTAAACTGACACTGCTAAGAATTAGTGTGTACTGTTCCTATGATATGTTGGAAATTTCACTTTGTCTGTGTGTGGGAAAAACATTGGAAGCTGAACTGAAAGCAGTGCTGCAATTTCTGTTTTAACAGATGGAAACCTGATAACTTCCGAAATGGCTGCTTTGTTCTTCAGAAAAAGTTCCCATGTAAATGTGGAAGCAACCAGTCAAGATGTTGTTTTTAACACAATATTTTTGATTTCTTGCTTTCTTTTTTGCCAACATGTGTAGATTTTTAACTTGTGTTTGGTCTGTGTTGAATTTTCTTTCATTATGTTATGTATGTTGGTGTTCCAAAGTAATAAAGTAATAAAAACTTCATGTCTTCTATTCTGATATTGTGAGTTTTCTGGAAGTATAGCTATATAATATTAGTATTGTACAACCTTTTTGACCATTTGAACTAAATTTTTGTGCTGAGTGACTTCTTATATTTCTGTTATGTAAAATATGGGTGTGGAAAGTGGGACTTTTTTTTGTTGGTCAACTGGTTTTGCTCCATTGCGCTCTATATGACTTTCTTAGTGTTGTGTAAAATATCTAACACTGCCTCATGACACTGAGATACGGTAAACGTGTGAAAGACATTACTTTGATTAGATAAGACCACAGTTACTTTTTGTCATATATGGAAACCCACCATTGCCATGGTGAAACATGTCAGCAACAGCATGCTGTGAGAATCCTTTTTATTTTAGCTGTTCTATTCTGCTGCTGCCAGTATGTAGAACACGCTGTATAGGAACACACAGGTATAAATTAGCATTAGCAATCTATCTATCTATCTATCTATCTATCTATCTATCTATCTATCTATCTATCTATCTATCTATCTATCTATGGTTTGCATCATAGAAGCAGTTTCCCCTTTAAGAACCTCCTGGGTGTGGAAAATGGGAAGGTTTTTTGTATGACTGTAGCCAACTGGTTTCGTTCCATTGCGTTTTATGTGACGTCCTTAGTTTAAAACAGGGTAATTACATGTGTTTAAAATCTGCTGGTTCATTAAAAAAAACTCAACCTATTCACAGTAAGGGGTATTAAGAGATGGTTTCTAGCGTTAAGCACGAAGAACTTGTTTAAACCTCGGCGAAGGACAGACAGCGGCTTTTTTGAGAGTGGAAAATATTTCGGAATGGAACGCGTCCAAAGGAGCTTTAGCCGCTTTTCTTATCACGATACTACAACGAGGAAAAAGTGGCAAGGAGGACCAGGATATAATCGAGGCGAAGCGTAAACAACGCATCCATCAAGGGGTAACGGGGTCAGAGAGGCTAAAACGGCTGCGTTTACTGCTCCCCTCACTTCGCAGCTCTCCAGCGGCAGCCGCAGGCTCCCCCGGACACCATGGTTTCCTCCGAGCTGCAGAGAGTTTATAGTTGCTTCGGCTGAACTGAAATGAGCAGTGTGCCGTAGGCGAGCGGAGGCAGCGTGTCTCCAAAACAATCTCCAGCGCCTCTATTGTCTGAAAGCAGCTCGTCTCGAACATGGGGCACCCTCCTCTGGAGTTCAGTGACTGCTACAAGGATAGTCCAGACTTCAGAGAGACCCTCAAGTGTTATGAATTGGAGCTGGACAGGACGAGCAAATTTCTCAAAGAGTTGATCAAAGATGGCAACAGTGTCATTACTGCAATCAAGGGTGAGAATGTTTTTATTCTACTTTCAAATCTGCTTTCCCACCCCTCCCAAGAAAACGATAAGGATCTGCCTCATCATTAGGCCTTCATGGGGGCCTGCAGGATCAATGTGAGTGAGTGGGAGAGGCAGATTCAGGGAGGTGCTAGTGCTGTTCCCTAAGAGCTTCTTTTCAAAGGTCATGCTTCTAATGCAGATGTGCAAGATGACCAAACTGAAAACACATGTCTCCCTCTGAAAGTTTTCCACTCTCTGTGCTCGTTGCAGTGTGGGATGAGTTCCACTGCTGGGATATGTGGAGCAGAGCCAGTACCAGCACACACTACTGTAGATGTGTACATTTGGGTCAGTGTGGCACCCACAAGGCGAACACTGTCCTGTCTGCCGCTCTAAAAAATCTTGAATGACAAGCTTATCACCTCCACAATAGAAGCTGTCAGTGTAGCTGCTTTGGGAATGTTGTCAGTCCAGATAATAATCACTGAGCAGAGGTCACGAGTGCTTATGAACAGGATAAACTGCTCCAAATAATCCAAGATCTGGCTTATACACTGGACTTCAGCTACAAATGCTTTGAAATATGCAAGTTATGCTTGCTCTGTTTTAGTGAAAGTTTGCAGAAAGGCTGATTTATGATATAACCCCATCCAAGCTTCTGAAGCTTTGCCATCCAGAGTTGGTCAGTAGGCTCTCTGTGTGTGAAAGAGGGGCATTAATCAGAGCAGCAGCCAGGAGGTGGACAGTATGTCTGGAAGAGCCACAGAGATCCCAGCTCAGATGGTAGAATTAGTTGACAAGATTACTATTCGAACTTTTAGTCCTGGACTTCATATATCTAGCATTTTTGGAAGAATGGCAAAAACAAAGTCATAAGAAGTCCAATTAAAGTTTGCCACAAGCCATGTAGAAATCAAAGTAAATATATCCCAAAAGGTGCTCTGGTGAGAAGAGACCAGACCTTGGCGTAAATGCTGTTTCTGGCTTAAAAACCCACACGTCAGGTTAAAACATGGTGGTGGCAGCATCATGCTGTGTGGATGGTTATCTTCAGCAGAGGCAGGTTAGCTGGTCAGAGTCGATGGGAAGATGGATGAAGCTAAATGCAGGGCATGTTCAAAGACACGCGTCATCAAATCTAACCGAGCCTGAACTATTTTGCGAAACGATGGGGGAAAAACAAACTCCAGATGTGTAAAACTGGAAGAAACATGCTTAGCACATCTTGCTGCATTAGCTGATTTTAGGTGGCTGAATATAAACCTATGCCACACTTTTCACATTTGTTTTTTTTTTTTTTAAACACATTTTTTCCTCCAATTTACAACTATGTGCTACTTTGTATTGATTTATTACACAACATCCCAATAAAATACTTTGAAGTTTATGCTTGTAGCTTGAGAAGATGTGGAAAGAGCTCAAAAGAAAATAGAAAAAGTTCAAGGGGTATAAATACTTTTGTATTGTTGATATTGGTTAATGGAATGAGGAGTTTGGCTTTCAGGCTTTAATGGGGATAAATCTTCTTTTTAACAGGCTATTCCTTGGCAGTGCAGAAGTTTTCCCAGACTCTCAGTGCATTCCAGTTTGACTTTATTGGCGACTCCCTAACGGATGATGAGATTAACATTGGTAAGATATTAATATTGATCTTTGATAGCTTACAACAGGTAAATTCATTTAACAGATAGTTACTTTAAGAGGTTCACAAGCCTTGTTAAGTAAAGTAGTCTAATTAGTTGTTGTAAACTAAAACAACATATTCTCCTCACTTGACCTCCATGGAAAGAAGCTGCCAACTTGCAGTTTCTCCCAGCTTTGAGGAACCAGGAAGAAAAGTAGATTCCTACAACTTAAGCATGTGAACAGAAAATATGTAGAAATGGTTTTCATTATAAAGTTTATGCTAAAGTGTTTTATTTTACTTTTTCGTTGTATGAAAATGTGTTTTGGTCATCAGTGTGAGGAACTCATCAATAAGTGGCTAACTCTGTGATCTTGTCTTTGTGTTGGTTTTCCTCAGCTGAGTCATTCCAGGAGTTTGCCGGACTCCTGCAGGAAGTGGAGCACGACAGGATGATGCTGGTTGGTTATCAGCTTCCTCCAAAGGCCCCTCTGCATCCTATTTGAGCCCCTATTAGATATAAAGCCACATTAATATGCCCTGCACTAAAGAGGCTATTACCAGAGCAAAACTCTTCTCATTCTGCCACACATGTTTCTAGTTTTATATAAAGCTGCCTGTGTGTGTTAATTCTGGGAGATTATCGTAGTCAGGGCATGTTGACACAGAGAAGCTGTGCAGCCACATGCAGAAAGGATTAGAGCAATGCTGACAATTATTTTAGTTTCTGTTCCTCTTTTAGTTTTCTTGTTCCCTTTTTTGTTAACAGGGCCATATGTTGGTGTTTTTCATTAGGTTTTGATACCTCAATCTCCTGCTATTAAAAACTTTTCTGTGCTGTAAGTAATACAACTGTGAGGAACAATGCATTTCAACTTAACTTGTAGGAGAGGCCTTACTGGTTGGACTGGGTTTATCTAATTACAGATCTATTTTAAAACCTGCAGATCACGTGATTGGTTGATTTGAAGGTGGAAGCACAGAATCTTTCTAGAATAGTATTTATTTATCTTTTGAAGACCATATATTATTTATACAAGGTTTCCTTTTCAGTTGTATTCAGGCTTGTTACTATCGTCATATTCATTTTCATGATAACATTGAAAATTTTATATATATATATATATATATATATATATATATATATATATATATATATATATATATATATATATATATATATATATAAAATAAGCAGAAGGAAGTCGAAAACACAGCCAAAAGTTGTTGAAGAGTGTACACCTGTCGCAACAAGCAATTAATCATTTAATCACATGATAAATGAGAATGAGATCAATAACTTCCGTTCTGATGATAAATATTTTTTGAAGGGGAATTTTGCTTACATAGACATCATAATAAACCATTTTATTTATGGTTTTGGTCATGTGTATGTTTTTTAATTTGGTTTTATACTGCCAACTCAGTCAACTAACAAGGCTTTCCAGGTATATAAAAGTGCAGGTTGTGTTTTTTTTTTTTTTTTTTTTTTTTCTGCATTCAGAGTTGCTGCCATTTTTTCCCCCGTTCAGGTCCAGAATGCGTCCAATCTCCTCATCAGGCCCTTAGAGAAGTTCCGAAAGGAGCAGATAGGCGCAACAAAAGTGAGTTCTGTTATGAATTCCTTTGCTCTGAAACAAAATGTGGCTCATTCATTCAAAACCAAACAAAGCTGACTCAAACGCAGACTTTTGGGTCAGATTTGTACTTCTGTATGTTCATTTCAAGATGAATTTCTTGTCATTGTGAGCCAAAGTCTTACAGATACAGACCCACCCTGAACTACTTTTGCTAGACGGGATGTCTGAAGTTACTTCCTCAAAATGTTATATCAGTGTTTACACCCAATTTTCGAACATGTTGCATGTGAAGCATTCATGTGTAAAGGAATGGTGGGTTGCAGTTCTTTTTTTTAAATTTGAAAACTTAAGGTATAAAAATGTTTTGTCTGTTTTGTCTTTCAAAATTAGGACTGGGACCGGAAAAGGTTCCCATTTTTCAAATGTAATGAAGAATATATTGGTCATCTTTTTTTTTTTTTTTTTTTTTTTTTTTTAGACATTCACACAAGTGAGATGCTTTGGGAAAGAAATGCCATCACTCCTTGATATAGTCTGTCTTTAGAGAACTTGCAGCTGATGGTTTTTAAAAAGAGTGCAGTTGAACACTAAGTTGAACTTGATCAGTAACACAATGCAGTGGCACACAGAGCAAAGTGAGGCCAAACTAGCAGCAGTCGGTGGCGTAAATCTTGTTCACAAATATTTGAGCCATATACTGGCCTTTCTCAAATGATTAATATGCTGTACTGCAAATAAAATTGCTGATCTAATGTGCTAGCCAGACAGATATGTTAATACACCAGTAGCAGTCTGTCTGATTCATTCTTCCTCTCTCATATTTGCTTCACAAACCCCAGCCATTTAGTTACTAAAAATAAACTGACCTGTTAAGTCATTTAGGTTTTGGTCACAATTTTTGTTTTTTGATGAGAATTAGGAGTTTTTACCCTAAACAATAAGTGCATAGACTTTAGATTTCCCACTTCCAAGGTACAGTGAATGCCACATATAAGTTATGAAAGAGAAATAAGGGGCCTCTTCAAGATTAGAAGTCACTTTTAAGCTAAGGAAGGGGCTTATTTTGCTGTGCCAGGAGGGGTTTGCATCTTTCCTAATAACTGGTTGTAACATCAGACGAAATTAAGATACTAGTAAAATATTTACACCCCACATTACTAGAAAAGTAGTTTAAAACATATCTTTGAGTGAAATGGATAAATAAGTTATGGTAGATAACTACTGAACCAGTTTTCTTTTTTCAAATAAAGGAATATGGAAAGCTATTAGAAATGATCAGTTCTTTGGCACTCTGGGCCTTTTAAAGTTTATACCTTTGCTAGCAGGCAAAGCTTGACATGTTTGTGATTCATTTCTGAAATATAGCGTTTTGAAGATGAACAAGCCAAATATTGACATGTTCAAATTGAAAGCACTTAGTTTTAATTCGAAAGTCATGTTTTCATTTTGATTTTTAGTGACCAAGGTCAAATTTTTAGCCTCTCAGACATTTTGTTTAGCGACTGTTAGTTTCTTTGTTGCTTATTAATATTGTTTAATAATTTTTTTTTTTCACTATTTTGTTAACAAATGTTTTCTCAAGACACGTTACAAGACAAACAGATCAGAAGTGTGTACAGAAATACACAGTCAATTAAATCCAAACTTACAGACAGATTCAATTACAAAAAATTTCAGTTTGGACCTAGTTATAAAACAATGCGTTGACGTTCCTTACATCGAGTCATTAACTTCGCAGCAATCCCCTCATACTGAACATGCATGTGGCGACACTGCAAAGGAAGAACTCCCTTTTAACAGGAAGAAACCTTCAGCGGAACCTGATTCAGTGTGATCGGCCATCTGCTGTGACTCACTGGGGGTTTCAGATGGCAGAGCAGATTCACAAAAACCACAGAGGCACTGATCTAGCAGTACTTTCTATGTTAAAGACAAAGTAAAGCATTAATACCAGAAGTAGCCCCTTTAGTGTCTTCATCTAGGATAGAAGTTGGAAGCCAGTATTGAAATTTACAGGAGGTAAAACAGAGTACATATTTAGTTATTGACTGGAATAGCTGCTTCAGTAGCTATGTCTAGGAGAGAGACAGGGTTAGACACAGAAAGACAGGACCAAGTGTATCATCTGTAGAAGGAGAACATGAAGTTATTAGTAGCTAACTCCAGGAAGGTATAATGGCTAAACAGAAAAACCAGGCCAGATGTAGCCTCTATGAAAAGAACAAATGGAGAGAGAGCATCAAGTTAATGTACAAACTACTGCAGCTGATGCATAATTGGAGACTAGTAGGAGAAAGTAGCAGAGTTAGGAAACGTGGTCAGTATGTCTTCCAGATAGCCTGTAGCAGCATAATTACAGAGAAAGCTCAGGATAACCTAAGCCACTCTAACTATAAGCTTCATCAAAAAGGAAAGTTTTAAGCCTAGTCGTAAAAGTAGACGGGGTGTCTGCCTCACAGACTAAAACTGGGAGCTGGCTCCACAGGAGAGGAGCCTGAGAACTAAAAGATCTGCCTCCCATTCTACTTTTAGAAACTGTTTGCCAAACTAGAACCTGCTGTTTTAGGCTAGTGGTTTCTTTGTTGTATTTGTTAGCATCTGAACAGTTTCTTGTTAATCATCAGATGCTAACCTGTTACAGTTTCCTTTATTACCCTGTACCACGGCAAGCTCTGTTGCACTTTGGAGTTTAGTTTGGCATAAACTTAAAACTCACATACTAAGCTTATGTCGATGCTGACTTTTACAGTTTATTTCTGTATATGTTGGTTGATAAGTAAGATTCTTATGCATTTTATAGAAATGTTATAAAATTAGTCACGCAAACTTCCTTCTGGAGTTTTCCTTTTATCAAAAGAATTCACTAAGATGCTAAGTGTGCACAATGCTTTATATGTTGTCCAGAAAATAGTTTTTTTTTTTTTTTTTTTTTTTTTTTTCTTGTTACTTTAACAAATGTTTTAACACCTATAAAAAACAGTTTAGGCAAGCAGAGGTTATGAAGTAAAACTTCAGCCCCTTTCAGCTTCATAGATTTTGAATTCTGCAGAACACTGGATTAGACCATGCCTGTCTTTCTTAATAAACAGTTACACATCGTATAATCTTGGTATGATTCATGCTGTTTAATCTTATGCTAATACATCCTACAGGAAAAGAGGAAGAAGTTTGAGAAAGAGAGTG
This sequence comes from Anableps anableps, assembly GCA_014839685.1. Taxonomy (NCBI): domain Eukaryota; kingdom Metazoa; phylum Chordata; class Actinopteri; order Cyprinodontiformes; family Anablepidae; genus Anableps; species Anableps anableps. Next base: position 11,501,712 of record CM026078.1, on the reverse strand, counting down.
AAAAATATTACTCTCTGCTAGATAAACATGTGAATCTTTCTGCCAAGAAGAAGGAGAGTCAGCTTCAAGAGGTCAGATGCAGTTTAAGTGATTTGCATCAATTTAATTTTGAAATGAAACTGATCATGACACTGTTGTGGTCAGTCCCTGTAAAATATGTTCTTTGCTTCTCACTGAAGGCCGATGACCTCCTCGACAGAGAAAGGGTGAATTTCTATGAATCATCAGTGGAGTATGTATACCAGATCCATCAAGTTCAGGACAGGAAGAAGTTTGACGTTGTGGAGCCAGTGAGTGCTGCCGGTGGTTTCCCACTCTTCCTTTTTGTTACCACACACACAGGGAAGAGGGCCTTTAATTCACTTTGACAGTTATACTTTCAGCCACAGTCTTAAAATATATGTTTCACTCTTTGGTTCGATAGGTGCTAGCATTCCTTCACAGCATTTTAACTCTCAACAACTTGACAGTGGAGATGACTCAGGACTTTATGCCTTATAAGCAGGAGCTGCAGCTCAGTTTACAAAATGTAAGTAGTGTTACTGGCAGTTGTTGGGGGATTTAATGTCTTCTGATTGGATGCTTTTTAGTTCTTTCTGTTTTTGCCTGCAGACTAGAAACCACTATGAGAGCACCTGTGAGGAGTTGGAGGAGCTGATGAAGAGAATGAAACATCCATCTCAAATTTCAAAGATGCAGAACTTTCTGCCAATGGAGGGTTATTTGTACTGTCAGGAAAAGCGTACGTATAAAAGATGAAGAGTGCTTTGCAAGTATTTTTTTATGTTGCAGTTGCAAATGCGAATATATTTAATTGAATTAATGTGATAAACATACACAGAGTCACATCACATTTCTTTGCAAGCAAAAATCTGAAAAGTGTGGCCTGCATTTGTATCAAACCTTTTCATCTCAGTATGAATCTGGTTGTTCAGTGACGGTCATAGAGGTTTGTTAGAGAACAAACAGCATCATGAAGACCAAGGAACACAGCAGACAGCTCAGAGACAATGGGATGATTGTATAAATCAGGGTTAGGTTATAAAACAATATCCAAAGCTCTGAACATCTCAAGAAAGTCTATCAAGCCAACATACAAAAATGGAAAGCATATTTTGTTACTTTAAATCTACCCAAACTTGACTTTTAACCTAAAGAGACCAAGTTGGAACATTTTAGTCTTTAGGTGTGCAAAGCTGATAGAGACGTACTCCAAAAGACTTGCAGCTGTAGTTGCAGTGAAATGCAGTTCCACAAAGTGTTCTTTCAGGGGAGCTGAGAACAAATGCTCGATGCACTTTTTCATGATATTTGTGGGGCCTGTCACAATAACCCATTTATCAATTAATCGTATGATAGATTAAAATGAGCTTTTTAATTTCCATTCTGATAATTAATATTTTTTTGAAAGGCATTTTTTTTTTTTGAAGAAACATCATAATCCATTTTAATTATTGTTTTTGGTTGTGTTTTATTTTGTATATTTAAAATATCTTAAAAAATTACTAAATAAATCCAGAATATATATATAAAAAAAAAATGTAAAAAATACAGAATGAAAAAAGTGACGGTAAATAAAAAAATTACTAATTAAATACAAAAAAAAAAAAAAAAAAAAAAAAAATAGAAACAATAAATAATGAAATAAAGGCAACTAATAAAAAAATGAGACTGGAAATAAAATGGAAAATTAAATAATAGTGATAATGTTAAGCCTTCTTTACAAAAATAAAATTTATTAGTCTTTGAGAGGGCGAACTTGCATTGCTATGCCATAATCAATATATTACATGAAAATGGTCTCAACAATGTCAACAACAATATTGTTGTTTATCATAATAATTTCTGGGACAATTTATCGTCCAGCAAATGTTATCGTGACAGGCCTAATATTTGTTTCCGGTTTTAAATCTGTCATTTTTCTTTTACTGTTGCTATGTGTTGGTCCACTGAAACGCATTACAGTTTGTGGTTGTAACATGACAAAATAGGAACATTTGTTTTTAGAAATACCAGGTTTTTGACTTGTTTGTCTCAACAGACCCTTCTTGTGTCTTTTTTTGCTCACACCAGGGGCTTTGGGTGCATCATGGGTCAAATATTTTTGCAAATATCACAAGGAGGGTAGAAGGCTGATCATGGTGTCCTGTGAACAGAAGCCTGCAACAAAACAGGTGCTTTCATGCCACAAACAAACAAAAAAAAAATGGGCCTCTGTCTCCACTTACATTGCTCAAACAGCTTACCCTGGTGCTGATGACTCCATCACCAACCACTTCTCCAACTTTCTCTTTTTTCCTCCAGGCCCCAACGCTGCTCACTCTGAAATCCTGCGTCCGCCGCAAGACTGACTCCATAGACAAGCGCTTCTGCTTTGACGTGGAAACCGTCGAGAGGTTAGCGCAAACACAACCTGACGAGGCAACATGAGAGCCTTGTGGGATAAACAGGTTGAGGCGGCGAGGTGAACAGGTGGCTTGCAAGGACAGAGTGTGAAGGCTAAATGGACTGTAGCCCAAACAATCCCTGAGCAATGAGCTGGTGCTGGAAACAGATGGCGAACTCACTGATTGGACGGGGAAGGAACACAACAAGCTCATATTTATATAAGCACACCATTTGGAACAGAATGCATTTTAATAACTGCTTGAATTACGAGCCTCCATGTCACCTTGCAGGCCTTTTTGGTCTTGAAATTAGTGGAAATACTTGAATTTCGTCTGTGCTTTTGAAGGTTTAAATGGAGCTTGAATTTTGAATTGAAAGCGACTGATTTGAACATATATGGTTGTGGGCTGTTTGGTAAACTCAAGGTGGCAGTGCTGTGTAATGTTGAAAAAAGGGCCTTTTATGGAACAAGACATAACATGTCTAAAGATACCCGAGAAGCACAGATATTAAACCTAATAGAAATGAAGGATAAAATTAAAGCCATCTTCAACCCAGATTAATCATTTTAGTTACTTTGAAAAAGCATTTTACATCTAACATATCCTGTGTATAAAAGACGTGACATTTATTTAACTCTGAAAGTTGATTGCAGCTTAAATTTATTAAAGGGTTTTAGCTTGCCAGAGGAAGCTTTCATCTCATTGCACAGTTGTCTTTGTTAACAATTGATTCACCTGCCCATGAGCTGTAAAGTCTGGCACTTGACGGCGTTTTCTGCACGATGACAACTGCAGCAATGGGTTTTTATTACTTTATGCTTACTTACTTTTATCTTGTTTAGCTTCCAGGATGTAGTCGGATACATCAAAGATGCTTCCTCCCGGGGTGTTCTTATCAGTTTTTTTTTTTTTTCTCAAACTACTCCACTTGGCTTTAAAGAAATCAGTCTGATGTGTGAATTTAATCAAACTGCTCATAGTGTTTGGCTGCTGTTGAAGAGTGCATCTTTTTAGCTGAATAATTAAATTGCAACCTTTGCCTTACTAATGGCTCTTGTTACCGTTTCCACAGAAACGCACCAGTCACTTTCCAGGCCCTTTCGGAGGGGGACAGGAAGTTGTGGATGGAGGCCATGGATGGAAAAGAGCCTGTGAGTTTGTGTTGCTCATTTAGAATTGGTCTGCTTTGATTTTGTTGAAAAATGGCTTTGTCTGGCAATAATATTTAAAGTTAGATTTATTTTAACTTTCTCAAGTCTACACATGCTCACAAGCAAGTATACAGGTTCAAATACAAACCCTGGTTAATATGTGACTAGATTTTACTTGGCCCACATGCTTTTTGTAGCCTTTAAAAGCAAAAAGATTACAATTACCCGTATTTTAATAATTCTTTTCACTCTTCCTTTTTCAAAATGTCTCCACCTCTCTTGGTAAGGTTGAACATATCTACCACTAAAAATATACAAGTGTGGTCTTCGAGGACAATGACAATCTATCTAACAGGCTAGTTATTATTGATATGTAGAATTTACGTACATGGTCGTACATAAAATATAAAATTCTGTTAAATATTGCTTCTAGATAGACCCTTGAGGTGGTCTATCTGGTGATCACTGATATTGTGATACAATTGCAATTTAATATATTTGTTCTGTTCTACTTCCTATAATCACAGTGAAATAGCTTGTCTGTTCTGACCATACAACTTTGTCCCAGAAGGAATTTATTTTTGGCTGGCTTGAGCCTTTATGGCTCCTAAGTTGATCCTAAGCATCCGAACCAATTGCTTTTTTTCTTAAGATTACAGTTTGGGTCAGATGATTGAAACTTGGATATAATGTGGTGTTCCAGTAGGAAAATGTTCCCAAACAAATATCAAAAATGGTTTTGAAATCATTATTTTAGGTTTTTGTAATGGTCTTTCCAAAACCCCAAAATCAACCCTACTAAGAATTTATGCACTATGTTTAAAAGCCAAGTCTGTCCTGGGAAACAAACCAATTTCAGTGAACTCTACTAATTCTAAAAGCACATGTTTGAGCTGAAAATCTCATAGGAACATAATTAAATATTAGTGGGGATGTATGTTTTTACTTAGACCTGTATGGATAATTTTGAACCTGTGTTGATCAGAAAAATCCACAATAAATACAAACTTGTTTCCCCAATTTCTTGTTTTTTAAATCCACTGATGTTTGTTGTATATTTATATCATCCTAGAAAAAGAACAACTACATCAATAAAAGCCCAGAAATAATGTGACATTCATGCCAATGATAATTCTACTGTACTGTATGTCCTTCAGTCTGGAGGCACTGGTAAATCTGCAACCAAAACTCAATTTTGGTTAAGCTTTCAGGACTGATTATATTTGATTATGTTTAAAATGCATCTAATTAAATGTGGTTTACTTTAAATAATCAAACTGTGGAACTAAAAACAACCAGCTGAGAAAAATCCAGTTTAAATAATGTGCAATTATTTGTGTAGGTGTGAAACAGCATGACAACTGGCAGTTTGTCTTTGGCATTTATGAGGCACCAGGTTCTGTATTAGAGACATCTGAGGTAACATGAAGCTTTCAGAGCACAACAAGGTATTTGTGTGCAGATTGGCTGGGCGCAACCTCAAATGACTTTAAACCAAATATGTTTTGGTGTTGGTAGAGCAAATTCTGTAGAAACTACCTTTGTTAGAGGTGATGCCTTAAAAAAGTATCTTCCTCGTAACAGAAAATTTACTTTCATTTTTGTCTCTTGATGAATGTCCCACCTTGCCACCTTGTCTATTATTACTCGTGTGGACAAAGATTAATTGAGGATGTGAAAATGACACTTGGCACATATTTTAGTGCCCTTTTCCTATGTCACTTCCCCATCAGAGTCATCATATTTTTAAAGCCTACTCCTGCATTTTACCCCAGAACTCTGAAGGATAAATCTACTGCACTGCCAAGCCAACTTTATTCATAAAGCATTTTTAAACATGGCAAGCACTGACCAAAGTGCAGAACATAAAAATGCAAAAAGAAAAAAAAAAAAAAAAAACCCTAACAAAACAGAATAAAATTTAAAGCTGCAGTATGTAACTTTAACAAAAACATGTTCTTTACACATTTGTTAAAACTGTCACCATGTCATGACGGTATGGTATGAGACAGTTAATCTGTGAAAAGATCGAGCTCCTCCACCTCCTCCCTGAGCTACTATTGCCATCTAAAGAAATGCACTGCTCCCAACCTTCAACAACCAATCAGAGCCAGGAGGAAGGTATTAGTACTGTCAATCACCCTCATGTACGTGCTGCTAAATGCGCTATTTTAGTGCCCAGAGATGTGCACATCTTGTACATTCTTAATTAACCAACTCAGTTGCACATTCCTCTGAACTGGAGTATTTATGTTGGAATTTTGCCTTACTGTACAGTATTTTTTGTTGCTTATCCATTGTCATCGGTAGTCATGCTAACTAGCCTTCGCATTTGCGGCAGGCTGTGTTGTAGTAAAGCAGCTGTAAGGTAGCAGAGAGCAATGGGGAGTGTGTGAGCAACACATGAGGATGATTAACAACTCTATGACCGTCCTCCTGGCTCTGATTGGTTATTTCTGACTGAGTGGTGTATTTCTGCAGTTCTGGGAGAACTGGGAGAAAGCAGAGGAACTTGATTTTTTCACAAATTATGTGTCTTATATTTTCATAACTTAACGATAATTTAAACAAATATGTAAAAGCATATTTTTTATAAGTTACATAGTGCATCTTTAAGTAGTGGTCTCAATAAGAATATGCAACATATGTATCACATAAAACAATAAAATCAGAATAGACAATGAAGAGGTCTTTTCTTTTTCTAATGGTAAACTGTTCAAAATTTGAGAGGTTCGTCTGAAAAAGCCATGTCACCTCAAAGCTTTTAAAGTAAGTTCAGCAAAATCTGGTCACCTGATCTGTGCGACCAAGAAGGGGAGTGCAGGCGCAGTAGCTCAGATTGTTATTGAATGGTAGGACCATTCAAAGATTTACAAACAAAAAACTTTTTAAATGAAGTCTAAAATAGACAGGCAGCCTGTGTAATAAAGATAAAACGGGAGAAATATTCTCTCTGTGTTCCAGTCAAAAGCCTTGCGGCAGCATTTTGTACCAACTGAAGGCATGCCAAGGAGGGCAGCTTAACATGAACAAACAAATTGTTCCAGTAATCCAGCCGAGTTGTAATTAAAGCATGGTTTGCTGTTTCAAAGTCATCTTTTGGCAACATCGCGTTTTTTGGGGGGGTTTTTTTTTTGGCTACTTGCCTCAGCTGAAAAATGTGGATCACACCTCTGCACTTATCTGACCATTCAACTTGAAACCACAGTCCATTTTAAACATAAATTAGTGACAGTAGGTGTACAACATAGCCCATGTTTACTGGAAAAAACCAGTGAGTGGCACTAGGACCAAAAATAATCCCCTCAGTTTTTCTTCTGTTGAAATGTGGAAAATGAAGAGTTTTCCTATTATCAAGACAGTCATTTATAGCGACATAGAGACGTTATCTATTTGTTTCAGGAGCACATAAACCTGAGTATTTTTTGTAAAGCAATGGAAAGTAATTTCATACCTTCAAAGAATAGTGCAAGTGGCCATGCATCACTTAGAAAATAGTTGAGGCCCAAGAATCAAACCCTGTGAGGCTCCACAAGATAGTGGAGCAGAGGATGATTTAAAATAATTTAGATCAGCATAAAAAGTTCTTTCAGACAGGTATGATCGAGACTTCTGTGCAGGACCACTTGCTTACACGGTGTCGTAAGCAAGATATTAAAATATTGTGATCTACTGTCTTTTTAGGGGCTGTTGCGTCTGTAACCTGAAGGATGTCATTTAAAACCCCAAACAAAGCACAGTCTGAGCTATGAAGTTTTTTAAAACTTGATCAAAAAATCCCTAAGAACATAATTTCCTTCTAAAAAGCTTTCAATAGGCTGTAAACAATTGTCTCTAGAATCTTGTCTTGCACATTACTGACATCCTGCATGAGAGACAGGATATGAGTAATCTAAAATTGCTTTTATAGTAATGAATTTTCATGTTGAGCTAAATTTCAGTGATTTCTTTTAGAGAGTGTTAAGCTCTCTTATCAGAAATACAACGACCTGGTCTTTCTGGCTGATATGGATTGCCAGTTTTATTTAATACCTGAAGTAAATTGGAGATTCTTTTAATAGAGTTGGTCATGTTGAATCCAACCAAAATTAAATTGCCATTTAAGAGAGCCTTTTAAAAATGTTCTTGCTTTTGAGTTTTTTATATTTTGTCAATACTTTACGCTGCTTTTCATTGGGATTTATGTGACAGACCAACACAAAGTAGCACATACTTATGAAGTGGAAGGAGAATAAGCTGTGGGTTTCAAATCTTTTCATAAATAAAACTCTGAAAACCGTGGCATTGGTTTGTCTTCTGTCCCATTTATTTAGATACATGAAATAAAATGAAAGTTACAGATGTAACTACGATTCTTTGAATCCCGGATGACCACCAGAGGGCAGTGCTGAAAGGACTGAATGTTCTCGTCACACATGCGCTGTTCGAGTAGTAATACCAACAGAGTTACACCTGTGACACATCACATGATCACTCAGAACCTACATGGCCTGACGTCATCTGAGGCTCTGTTCCTACAGAATCTTCTTGCGGAATGCAAGGATTCTGAGTGACAGAGAATCTCTGGTGGTCATCCGGGATTCATAGAACCATAGTTACATATGTAACTTTCATTTTATTTCATCCCTATGACCGCCAGAGGGCGGTGCTGAAATAACTTAATGACTAATACCAGTGATGGCACAAGGAATCTTGAGCACATACCTCACTGAGAAGGCCTAGAGGACCCTTGCAGAAGAACCTGGCCCAGAGGATGAGGATGGCCACATTACCATTGTAACGTTCTTGGGGAAACCCATGATGCAACAGCACATATTGCTTCCAGCATAACCCCTCTCAGAGCTGCCCAGGAAGTGGAGATGCTCCTAGTAGAATGTGCCTTGACGCCGACCAGCAGGGAGCACCGTCCTGCAGTGTAGGCATGGCAGATGACATCCACAATCCAATGGGAGAGGCGCTGTTTGGAAAGAGGACAACCTAACCTTGGACCCCCATAACACAAGAACAGCTGGTCTGAGCATCATATACCTGCAGTAGCTGCAATGTATGCCTCAAGTCACCTCCAGAATAATGGGTACTGCACAGGAAACTGGATCATCATTGTGGGCAGAACACCACTGGGAAAACAAACGCCACCTGTTTTCATATTGCTGATGAGTAGAGGGCGCCCTGGCGCTCAAAATAGTGACTCTGACGGGTTCCGAAAAAACTCTCAGCTGCTGCCCAAGCCTTCCAGTGGTCACAGCCACAGCTGGAGACATTGAGGATTGGAGTGCCATATCAGTCCCCCCAACTGAGACAGCAGATCCCTACTGGTCGGAAGACACCATGGGACGCCGTAACACAGACTCCATTGCAGTGGGATCCATGGCTGTACTGGCGAATCCAGAGCCACCAGTAGCAACCTGTGGCCCTCCTCAAGCACTCTCTGAAGAGTAAGCCAAATCAGAGACAGGGCCGGAAAAGCATATAGGAGGACCCTTGATCAAGGATGAGCCAGTGCGTCCTGGCCCAGTGCACCTGATGCCCCCATAAAGGAATACCATAGAGAACAATGTGTCGACTGCACTGTGGCAAACACATCTAACTCTGCCTGGCCAAAGAGGTTCCAGATCATGTGCACTACGTCGTGATGAAGGGACCACTCTCCCGGAGCAGGCACCTGGCGAGAAAGAGAGTCTGCGACCTGGTTGCACTTTCCTGGCAAATATGCCACCCACAGAGTGGACAGGTGAGGAGAGACCCATTTCAGGAGATCTCTGGACACCTTCAGGAGTTGTGTTGACCTGGTGCCACCTTGATTGTTGATGTGGTAGACAACAGAGGTGTTATCTGATCGAATCACAACTTGTCTCCCCTATAAGTGGGGTAGAAAGTACTTGAGAGCCAACGCAGCTCTAATACATTTATGTGTTTGGAGCAATCCTTTTGACACCAGTGGTCCTAAACCGCTCTGTGTTGCCACACAGCACCCTATCCCGTGGAGCTTGCATCTGTTGTGACTACCTCTCTGTGACACACTACCATCCCCATGACCCCTGGACAAATAAGTCCTGTCTCTCCACGGAGTGAGGGCACGAAGACACGACTGTGTCACCATGAGTTAGCAATGCCTGTGCAACCTGGCATCCAGGCGAAAGCTGTTGAGCTACCTTTGCAGAGGGCACAGTGACAGCCGTCCTAAGGGCACAACCCGAGTGACTGATGTCAGTTTGCCCAACAGCTGCAAGAAGGTGATGAAAGGAAGCTGCCTGCCCAGCCTGAATTGACCGATCAACTGGAGTATGTCACTCATCCTCTGAACGGATGGGCGAGCCCTCAGGGAAGGTGAATCCAAAATCACCCCAAGAAAAGTGGTCATCTGAGATGGAATCAGGCAACTCTTCTCCAAGCTGACCTTGAAACCCAGCTGGGATACATGAGAGAGCAGGCAAGTTGTATCGTGAGAGGCACATGTCTGAGATGGGTCACAAAGAAGCCAATTGTCGAGGTATGGCAGAACTTTCATGCCTCAGGCCTGCAGAGGAGAGATGGCTGCTTTCATGCATCGAGTAAACACCCTGGGGGAGAGAGAGAGTCTGAACGGGAGCACTCAGAATTGCCAATTGTGACCCCGATAAACAAACCTGAGAACGCGGAGATGTTCTGCCGCAATAGGTATGTGAAAGTATTCATCCATCAGATCTATGGATGTAAACCACTCCCCTCTTGCAACAGCCTGAAGAACCTCTGCCATCATGAGCATGTGAAAGGGCAGCACTCTTAGATAGTGATTGAGTCCCCTCTGGTCCTAAATAGGGTGAAACCTACCTGTCTTTTTCGGCATGAGGAAGTATGTTGAATAGTACCCTATGGGTGACCACAGAGGATCCACTGCCTCGATTGCACCCTTGTCCAGGAGGGCGGACAGCTCTTGGTCTAGTGCTTGAGTTTTCACCAGATCGGTAATTACAGTCACCTTGACCCAGCGTGAGATGTGAGGCCGCTGGTGGAACTGTAGCCGATAACCATGGGTCAAAGTGGCAACCACCCATGGATCCACAGCATGAGCAGCCCAATAACTGAGCTGCTAATGGGAATATCTGGTAGTCGGCATGGTGGCATCACTTTCTTTCTCCATGGTCCCTAGAGGCTCTGGAGGGGCAGTGGCCAGAGTCTGTAGCCCAAGCCTACCTGGCTGGTTGGTGGACTGAATCACGAAAGTCCCTGTTGGGTCTCTGTTGCACAGCCAACAGATCGATCAGAACCCTGAGGCGGCAGTCAAACGCTGGGGCCAGCTGACGGCCATCTCCGGTGCTGAGGAGGAGAAGGGGTCATACCCTTGCTGAGGCCTGAAAGCTGCCGTCTAGTCTGCTGTGTCTGAACAATCCGTTCCAGCACTTCCAGGGCAGCTGAACCAAACAACTCCCCTGGAACCACAGGAATACTACAGAGGGTCCTATGGCATGTTTTAGTCAGTGTAGACTGTGCCAGCCAGACCTGTCGACGAGCCTGAACTAGAAAAGACATGACACGCCCAAGCTCTCTGGTCATCAGTGCAAAGGCCTGAAGAGCAGCATCACTAAAGCTAATTGCTGTAGTTGCACCAGTAGCGTCCTGAAGGGACCGCGCCTGAAAAAGGCACTTCCCGGAGCAGACTCCTCCACTTGTGCGTCGTCCATCTGCAGCTGCCTCAAGGCCATACGCATGATGTCCTGCATAGAGCTGTCACCTGACCCACTAGCTACACTCTGAGACGAGGAGATTGAGCCAGTCTCGGAAGCGTGAGATGACTGTACCTCCTCCTCACTCCTAAACTGAGAGGCAGAGGCAGCCAGATACAACACATCCTCTTCCACAGCCAACTCAGGCATGGGTGGAGAAGTGAACCCAGTCGCCACAACTGAAGTATCCAACTGGTGTGCCTGAAAAAGGATTTAATTTCTGCCAATTCTGCAGACAACAGCTCAATTCTCGTGGAAAGGCCCTGATCAGATTTAGCTCTCCTCCTCTTAGAAGGAGCCACAGTGACTGTGGCCTCATTCCAGTGCTTTGAGCACCTAGGTAGGGCCAGCTGTCCATAAGGCAGAAGGTCATCGTCACACTTGGGTGCAGCTGGGCCAGCCGAGCCATCCTCACAGCACGAGGCATGTAACTTTAATTCATGTAGGGATTCTCTGACAGGGCCTCCACCAGGTGATCATGCCCAAGGCATGCAGGGCACAGGTCATGACCATCATCTGCCTTAAGCGCAGCCCCACAATCCCCACAACAGTGGGAGCCTTTCATGCTTGAAACTGAGCTTTGTTCAACTGCAGATAGAAAGAACAGGCTAAGATTAGGAGAGGGGGTGCCAATGCTGCTGTCACCAATCACAGTAAAAAAGCGTAACAACAAAGGGGCTGACACCGTTAGCTATGTCCAGACTACAGGATGAAAAAACAACTAAAACTGGAAGAGGGGGCGAAAACACAGCTGTCACCAATTAAAGCAATACACCAAACAGAGAGAGGTTAACACCATTAGCTCAATCCAAAATACTGATCTCAAAAATAGCTAAAATTGGGAGAGGGGGCGTGACACTACTGTCACCAATTAAAGCAAAATGGCGGACCAACAAGAGGCTGATGCGGTCAGCTATGTCCGGACTACAGGACGAGAAACAAGCCAAGATTGGGAGAGGGGGTGCAAATGTTGCCATCACCAATCACAGTAAAAAAGCGGATATAGGAGCATCCCTGTCAGAATTACTAATAGAGAAATAGTAATGAAAGGCAGTGATCTAAAATCAAATCTCAGATTAATCCCCTATCTTAAGCAACCTCAAACTGCAAAATTATCTACCCCCAAGACACTTAAAGTGGCGCTGCTAAATATAAGATCACTATCAGCAAAAGGACTTTTAGTTAATGACTTAATTACTGAGCATAATATTAATGTTATGTTTCTCACAGAAACATGGTTGGATGACAATAATGAAACACCTGTACTAATTGAACGTCTCCTAATTACATTTTTTTTAAGGGAGAATAGAAAGAATAACAGGGGTGGAGGGGTTGCTACAATATTTTATGATTGTCTAAACTGTGAAAAGCTTTCCTTGGGCAATTTTATCTCTTTTGAATATTTGGGAATTGAGGTAAAAAAAAAAAAAAAAAAAAAAAAAAGGCCACAAACGATCTCTGACACTAAATCTATACAAACCCCAAAATATGTGGCAATTTTTTAAAATGACTTTAGCGAGCTGTTATCTATGATATGCATTGATTATGACTGTTTAATAATTATGGGAGACTTTAACATCCACGTTGACAACCCATTAGACAGAGAGGCAAAAAAGCTGAATAATGTACTTCAAAACTTTGGTTTGACTCAGCATGTTAAACAGCCAAAATATAATAGAGGATACACTCTGGATTTGATTATCATCAAGGGTGTAAATATCTCCGAGGTCTCTGTAATTGATGTCGCTCTGTCTGATCACTTTTCTGTTGTTTTTGAAAGTACAATCTCTGACTCAGTTAGTAAAACAGATATTACTACAAAACGTTCTTTTACAGACAACACAGCTGAAACTTTTAATCAAATCTACTCCTCGACCCCAATTCTGTCGTGTAACCCAGTAATCATTTCCATTCTAAGATTTCAGACGTCTTTGATTTAATTGCTCCTGTTAAAGTGAAGATTGTGTCTGGTAGGAATAAATCTCTGTGGATAAATGCTCCACTTGTAAGAAACGAAAGAAGCCTTTGTCGAAGGGTTGACATAAATGGTGTAAAACTCGACTTCACGTTTACTATGAACTCTACAAAAAAAGGCTGCGAGGCTATCACTCACCACTAAAACATGAAAGGGAAACGTTCTTTGCGGAAATCCTAAACAAAAACGTCAAAAAATGCTCGTGCCTTGTTTGCCACAGCTGACAGATTGACAAACTCACCTGTGACTGTAACACCTGAACTCCACTCTACCAGGGCCTGCAATGAATTTGCTAACTTTTTTACAGAGAAAATTAAATAATTAGAGGGTCAATCTGCAAATCCACATGTAATCCAGTACCATTGCTATGCCTAAACATAACAAATGCAGAGAAAATGGCTGATTTTCACCAACTCAACCATGAAAAAATTTGAAACAATTAAACTCCTCCTCCTGCTGTCTTGATATCCTACCTACAATCTTCCTTAAGAAAGTTTTGCCGGTCATTGCATCTGACCTGATTCAAATAGTAAGCTCATCCCCCTCATACGGTGTTTTCCCCTAGGCTTTAAAAACAGCAGTTATCAAACTACTGTTAAAAAAGAACAATTTAGACAAATCATTATTGCAGACTTACAGGCCAATCTCTGACCTTCCATTTATCACAAGATTATTGAAAAAGCTGTGTTTCAACAGTTAAAAAGCTTCTTAACAGTGACAGACCGCTTTGATGTCTTGCAGTCTGGTTTTCATGCACACCACAGGACTGAGACTGCCCTTGTCAAAGTGTTCAATGATATCCACACAAATACAGACTGTGGAAGAACCATAGTGATTGTTCTGCTGGACCTCAGTGCAGGATTTGACACTGTTGACCATGATATATTATTGAAGGAACTAGAGAGCTGGGTTGAACTCTCTGGTACAGTACTTAATTGGTTCAAATCCTACCTAAAGAACAGGGATTTCTTTGTGTCAATAGGCAATTTCTCATCGGAGCGGACAAAAGTCACATGTGGAGTACCCCAAGGTTCAATCCTGGGACCCCTCCTTGTTGATATCTACATGCTCCCACTAGCTCGGATTATAACAAGTAATAAGATTAGCTACCATAACTACGCAGATGATACATAGCTCTACATTACGATGTCACCAGGTGACTTTGAATCCATCCAAGCACTGAACAGATGCTTAGAACAAATCAATGCGTGGATGTGCCAAAACTTTCTCCAGCTGAACAGAAACAAAACTGAAGTTATTATCTTTGGACCTACAGAGGAGTGATCTGGAGTCAGCGTGCAGCTTCAGTTATTACAATTAGAAACTAGTGATCAGGCCTGAAATCTGGGTGTAGTGATGGACTCAGACCTGAACCATCAGAAACACGTAAAAACAGTTACAAAGTCAGCCTTCTATCACCTGACGAACATTTCCGGGATTAAAGGACTAATGTCTCAACAAGATCTATAGAAACTCATCCAAGCGTTTATCTTTAGTCACATTGATTATTGCAACTGTCTTCACAAGTCTGCCAAAAAAAATAAAAAATAAAAAAAATCAATCAGACAGTTGCAGCTGATCCAGAACGCTGCTGCTTGTATTCACTAAGACCAGGAGAATAGAGCACATCACCCTAGTTCTAAAGTCCTTACACTGGCTCCCCGTAGCTCAGAAAATAGACTTTAAAATACTTGTTAGTTTATAAATCACTGAACTGCTTAACACCAAAATACATTAAAGACCTGTTGTCATTGTATCAACCTTCCATTAAAGAAAAGCACTAAACAGAGAGAGGCCAACACCGTTAGCGCAATCTAAAACAGATTATGAGGTTTGCTAAAATTGGGAGAGGGAGTGAGACACTACAGTCAACAATTGAAGCAAAATAGCAAACTTAGGGAGGCTAACACCGTTAGCTAAGTTCCACAGTGTGTATACAAACACAGTAGTCAGAAGCTGTAAGTTGGGAGAGGAGGTACAAACGCTGTCATCACCAACAAACGGGAAAATTACTTTGAATGATGACCAACCCATCCCATCCCCTAGGAGAGTGATACACCACTACTCCAGCCAACAGGCAATCAGGTGTCTGATGACGGTGAAGTGATCCAAGATCCAAAAGGCTGATGCTATGCAAATGAACCGCATGCAAGAAGAAAAGAGGAACAGAGCCTCAGATGACGTCAGGCTATGTAGGTCCTGAGTGATTGTCTGTCCAATGTGTCACAGGTGTGACTCATTGGTATTACTCCTCAAACAGCACATGCGCAAAGGGAACATTCAGTGCTTTCAGCACTGGCAGTCAGTAGGGATGAAATAGAACCCAGTTACAACAATTTGGCTTCAAAAGACCCCTAATTAGCAAATAGAGTTGACCTGTGTGTAATGTAATCTTAATATGTATAATGTGAAAACTTTCATTTTCCTCTTACTTCACAATTTTGTGCTATTTTCATTTTGACCTATCACATAAATCCCAATAAAATGCTTTGAAGTTTGTTGTAACATAACACAGTTCAAGGGATATGAACACTTTTGCAAGGGTTTTGTGCTTCAAAGCATATGTGAGTTACCTTTAACTGAGTTTTATATATATATATAAAAAAAAAAAAACAAACCTCGACATTCTTGCTTGTTAATGCATTCATTGAGCAGTTCATAGTTTAGATGCATTTAATGAGCAGGATTTTCTCTTTTTTTCAGTAAAATGCAGATATTGAATGTATCACCTTTCTTTTTGGCTAATTTCTGTTATTCTTCTATCAAAAATGAGTCTAATAATTAATGCATGTAGCTTCAGATAACTTGATGCCTCTTATTTCCAGACATCTCTGGTAAACCCAAACTGGCCCTCATTTCTGTTCTGCTGTGAGTGTAAAAACAGCCATAAATTACACTTGACTGCTAGACCGATGCATTACAGTTTTGGTGAATGTTTTGGCAACATTTTGCGTATTTCATGGCCAAGACATTGACATGCTTGATCTCACATCCCAACATAACAAGTTATTCCACATTAAAAAACTTTTTTTCAAATTTTTTGGCAGTCAGGGGGGAAAAAAATGCCTGCACATACTTCTCCAGAGTCTCCTAAGTGACTGGATATGTTGGCAATTTTCTTGTTCGCCTCAGAAAGGAAATCAATCATTCAAAATGCTGGAAAATGGAGTTTCGGTTTTAACTCTGAGTAATTATTCACTCGGGCATCCCCATTATTATTATTTTTTTCCCCATATGTTAGATTTGTCTGTCCTGATGCTGAAAGCAACTCTGTGGAAATACCATAACAGAACACACTGGATGTCAGCAGCCTCTGAATCAATTGTAGGGCGTGACTGCCATATTTTTTCCCAACTACTACCTGCTGCTTTGCGGTTCCTGAACAAGACTCCCTCGGCGTCTCCCGCTGCTCTGTACTTAGCCCTGACCTCTGATGGCTGTTAGAGGCAGGAGGAGGAGGAACAGCAGGCTATTTCAGGAAAAGAATCAGATCGAAGCATTGATATAAAGACCAGCACATTTGATAAGGACTGGTCTCACGGTCAGAAGTTTTGAGTCTGACTTCTATACCTGCAATACTAGAGCCCAGTTCACCCAGAGATTGAATAGATCTTTCTTTTTCTGATCCTCACTGTATGCAATAAAACCGTTAACTGAAACCAGAAAATGGCACTGATCACTTCATAATTCATCCTGAAGGCTGTTGCTGTGCATAGGAAGCTGGGTCCCATAGATTTGTTGCCTTAAACCATAAAGTTTTTTCGCGTCCTCTTTCATTTAAAAAAATGGATGCAGTCATTAATCACAGTGGTGGATTTTTCCACATGCTCCACAGTCCTCACGTTCTTTTTACATTTGCTATTTTCATTTCAGATTTATCACTCCCCCATTCACAAGCAAGCAGAAAGTAAGTCTGTCGTCACTATCCCCAGATCCTGAAGTTGTGATAAATATTCAGTTATTTAATTTATTTGGTGGGGTGTTTTTTGATTTATTGTTTTTTTTTTTTTTCTTTCCCACAGTGGAACTAAATGAAACAGGATTCAAGTTTGTGCGAAAGTGCATCAACTACATTGAAACTAAAGGTAAATTGTTTACTGTCTGTATTCTTGTTTGTTTTTTACTCGCCTGTTGGGGGCGTAGTTGAGTTGTCTGTTGGCAACACACCTGCGGGTTGCTGTGCAGAGGAACTATCGCTCATCACAGCACTGTTAAAAGGCTCATATGAAACCTGCTTCAGGTTGTAAAGCATTTCACTCAACACATCCCAGTTTCCTACGCAGTCTGGAAGAGTCTTGAATTTTGTTTGAGTTTTCCAGATCTGGATCAGAATGAAAAATGAAAAGAAAGAGTGTGTCAAAATACTTTATTTCATGTCCCACTATCCAAATGTCCTTCCTTCCGTATGTAATTCCATCTTTCTGTCTTCTCTTTCTTTTCTTGTGTCCTTCCTTTTGCATGTATATCCTGCCCTCTTCTGTCTTTCGTCTTGGGCTCTCCTTCCTTCTTCCCTTGCTTGTTATGTTCCTTCTGTCCTTAATCTCTTTATCTAACTGTCCTTCCTTCTTTTCTTTCTCATGTCCTTCTTTCTTTGCCTTCTTCCTACATATGTCCTTCCTTTTATTCTTTGTATCCTCACACCTTTTGTTTATTGTGTTTTTCTTGTTTTCTTCTTTCTTGTTGTCTTTCTTGTTTCCTTCCTTCCCAGTCTGTCTATGGGGTTTTCTATTTTGCATTTTTAAAGCCCACTGTATAAATATTTGACGTAAATTCTCAGAGATATTTTGTATTTTAAATTGTGAAACTGGAATGAAGAACCCGAAACTCTGCAAAATTGAATCAGGAAAGTCTCAAATAATTACATGAAGAATGTATTGGAACCATTTCCATCTATGTCTCTCACTGTTTCTCTGTAGGGTGTCCTTATTCATGCTAAAAACAGTAAAAAAAAACACAGGAATATTCAGCATTTGTTATTATAACTCCACAGCAAAACCAAGGTTTGACTTAAGGAAACAGGATTAATTACAGTGTGTAAGTTGCCTCTGAGTAGTTTCAGACAGCAGTTAAATGTAGAAAAAACATTTTAATTCTGTCTCATGTCAGGCCTTAAAGAAAAGCATGTGGTACATTTCCACTCTACAGCATCTGTCCAGATTATACTCCCTCCTTTTTTTCCTGTATCCTCCCCTCTGCTCTGTCCAGGAGCCACACAAGAAGGAGTATACAGGACAGTCGGCAGCAACATTCAAGTACAGAAGCTCTTAAACGCCTTCTTTGGTAAGGACGTGAGTCTGTGAACGCAAACACCATCTCTCCATTTGCTTTGTTAAACACATTAACCTCCTGTAACACTTAAAAGGATCTGCAACTTTTTGTGCCACTTTGATACATACAAGATACATACATAATGAGATGCCAGCGATAGATTCTTGCATTACTCTATATAGAGTAGAACACCAAAAGATTTCTTCTGTTTTTGCTTCTTTGTCACACTTAAATGTTTTTAGATCATCATTATTATTGGATAAAGAGAACCTGAGACCAAAAGCTGTTTTCAAATTATGTCTTCAATCATTAAGGGAGAAAAGCTCTCCAAACCAACCAGGCCATGAAACAGTAATTGCCTCCTAAACCTGATAACTAATTATACCACCCTTAGCGGCAACAACTGAAGAGTTTGCAGTAACTGGCAATAAGTCTCTACTATCACTACTAAGGAACCACGTTGGAGAGAATGAGTATGAATGACATGTTTAAGGTCATACTACAACATTTGAACTGGATTTAAGTCAAGACTTTGGCTAGGCCACTCCAAAACATTTTTTTTCCTTTTTAATGTACTCTTAGAATAATTTTGGTTGACCGGCCTTTCCTGGGAAGGCACTGCTGCACGTTTGTTCCAGTTGTTAATTATGGCTCTCACTTTGCTTTGCTGGCATCCCAAAGTCTTAGAAATGGCTTTGTAACCATTTCCAGATTGACGGACATTAATGACTTTCTACTGTTTTTGATTTTTTTTTTTTTTAGATGTGTTGCGTTTTGAGAACTTTCAGACATCAGAGAGGTTCTATTACAATTATTTATTATATCTGCAGGTCAGGTGATAATCAGACTTGGGTTTGGCTGATGAAATGGAGCCAAGGCTTCCAAAAAAATGTAGTTTCATGATTTAAGAGGGAGGGGGGGTAATTACTTTCCCCAGAGGGCCAGGTTGGTTTGGACAGCTTTTTTTCCCGTAATAGATAAAATCATTTGAAACACTGGTTTGTAAATTTTGCAAATGTTTATTCAATATTTTTAATAATTGTGTTTATTGGACAGGTCAGAGATAAAATTGTGAAGACCTTTCAGGCAGGGTTATGTCTTAGAGCACTGTTCACTCAAAACACTGCGCGATTATCAGTCACCATAAGCAAAATCTTTCATTGTGAAAGAAAATCTCCGGTTGTGACCTTGGTTGTTCAGACGCACCAGTCCCCGATTTAGAGTTCCCGTGACAGAAGATGGCCTGAGACAGATATCAAGTGTAATTACCTATTACATTATTGGCAAATTGTGCAGTGTGACTGCTGCCATGTGCAGCCATCAGCATGTGTACCGCTGTCTCCTTCTCCTCCTCCCTTCTTTCTTTTTTACTCTAATAGTAAGATCACTAATACCCACAACTTGCAGCCCATTTATTATTGTGCTGAAGGAATGCTAATGAGGAAGTTAAGCCCTTTGATTCAGGTGTGTTGGCAAAAGGTTGCATCTAAAAGTTGCAGGATAGTAGCCCTCAAGGACTGGAGATGGAGACCCCCAGTCTAAAGTAATTACAGCATGGCAACAAGTTGTGCAGTCTTGCGTCCTCATGCAGTGTGACAGGAGTTATTGTCACGTCGAGGTCACACAGGGATGATGACATGTTCAAGTCCTGTATGATTTTTTTTTTTTTTTTTTTTAAATACTACAGTGTGTGCCAGGCTTAACACATCCATCGGCTGTCGCCCACCTAAGCTGACAAGCTGGGCAATAAGAGCAAAAATTGAAGACGCAGCCAAGACCCCCATGCTAACTGTGTAGGAACTCTACAATTCAGATGGGAGAATCTGTTGGCAGGAAAGGGTTTAGCTGTTCACTCCACAGATCTGGTAAGAGTGATGAGAAGAAAGCTATAGTTAAAGCCATAAAAAGTCCCTTTTGCAGTTTGCCATAAGCCATGTAGGGAAGACATTAAACATGAGGAAGAAGGTGCTCTGGTCAGATGAGGTCCGAACTGAACTTTTTTGCCTACATGGAAAACCAGCACTGCACATCACCCTAAACACACCATCCCCACCTTGAAACACGGTGGTGGCATCATCATGCTGTGGGGATACTTTTCTTCAGCAGAAACAGGGAATGTGATGGGAGGATAAATGGAGCTAAATGAGGGACAACCCTGTTAGAGGCTGCGAAAGACTTGAGACTGGCATTGAGGTTCACCAGGAAAAGGTGGTTCTGCAAAGTGCTGAACTGTACAATACAAATTCATTTCAGATATTAATATGTATAAATTTGCGAGGAATGTGCATCTTTTTCCTCCCACTTCATAAATTTGCCCATCAAATTTGCGTTGGTCTGTCACATAAAATCTCTAATAAATACATTTCTAATATGTTTGTCAAGATAACCTAATAAAATGTGAAAAAGGTTGAGGGGTATGAATACTTATGCAGCTTGCTGTACTAATTGTACCAGCCCTTGCCTAATCATAAGTCCTCTGTTATCAACAAAAATCAAGTACACAGCTCAATGGTACAGTATTGATACTGGCATTTTAGTCCTTAAATTGCAATGGTACAGTTTTTAATGATTGACATTTGTTCCTTATTTAAGCTTTCAAACATTTTTTTTTAACCTCATTTAGTTTTAGTTTGAACTAAAAACAACACTTGCAGCAGTAAAGCATTGCTAAATTACCAACTCGGAGAGTGATGGCGGTTGTCATCTGAGCAAAAAATGTTACATTTGATACATTTACTGGCAAAGAATGAAGCCGCAAAGATGCAGGAGCAGAAAGCACACTCTTAGAACAGATGTGTTAAAAAGTAACACAAAAAATGCATTATTATATTTAAAGCATGTTTGTGTTCATTTTAACATACAATGTGTTAAAATGGCAACAAAAGTATAACACACTGTATGTGTTGAATATTTCAACATAGTTTTTGTGTTAGTTTGTGTTTGTCAGGCAGAATTTACTCCCTGTTTCCATCAGATGGTATAATTCCTCTCAATGACAGCATCTAGTAATTTCTTTTCTAAAATGTTTTTATGAATTTTTTTTTTTTTGATTATTCATGACTTTTTTACTTTATCTCAGTAAAAATTGCTATTATCATTATTACTGTATTGTGGTGGAATTTAACAACTTTTATAAATCAGGCAGTACCAAACATATTTTCATTTTGGGGAATAAACCAACATCATATAGAAATACAGGTAGGCTTGTGCATTTGTCACTTATTTAAACAATTAATATGCATTATAAATTACTAAGATTTTTTAAATATAATTTTAACACCTGCTTAATTTATGTTTGCTAAAAAAAATAAAAAATTCAGATGATTCTTGAATATTTGCCATAAGTATAATTAGAAAGAATGTTAGAAAGTATGGTTGTGAGCTAAGAAAGGTAAGCCGATATTACCAAACTGGCTAGCAAAGAGCAACATCAAACCAGCACAGGCGGGCGGAACTAAGCTACCAGATGCAGGGTTCTGATTGGAGGAAGATTTTACGGCCTTATGGATTTGTTTGACAAAGGAGGCAGCGATGGAGGCCGCATTGTCTGGAAAATCCACTTCGGTACGTATGAACTTTGTTGTAATGCAATGGTATCATGGTAGTCTTATTGGAACTTTGTTGAATCATGAGTTGAAAAAGTATTATGGTATTTTTTTGTTGCTACAACAGGGTAGTACTCTGAAAAGTTATGCTAGGTTTCATGTTAAAGTTAGCTAGCTTATCATTATGACACAGGGAGGTGGTGGGTTCTAAAATACCATTTTATTGCTGTAGTTTGCTGTTTCTTAAAACTGTTTCTTAAAAGCTTTTAGGGAGATGGTTGAAGTTTCAGATCAAACTTAATTTTTTTACATTATGTCTACCGCACCTGTAATTTATGATTTGGGAAACGTATAACTTATCTTTTCACTCATATCTAATTTTTTCATCATTTGTGTAGTGCAGCGGACTATTAATGAAGTAATGGCCTAATTCACGCTTTGGGATATTACTTACACTCCGTGTCCCATAAAATGTTTGTGCACTTGTTCCAGGTTAGAGGTTACCGTCTCTTTAAGAGTTTCTAAAAGTAAAGGTCGGAGCAGGTAACAGCTGTTGAGTGCCGTTGTGTTGCTCTGTGAGCTGGTGAATTAACGATGCACTTTTGAGTGGAGCCAAAGAGAAAAGAAACAGCAGAAATCATTTCTTTCGCATCCATTACAGTAGTATCCACTTTCCTTGTCTTTTCCTTGGGTTTGTGACCACGTCAAACTTCAGGTAATATTACAAAAATATAACAAAATATTACAAGAAGCAACTGTAACGCTTGTCTTTTGATTCTGTTTTCATCTCATCTTAATGGTAGTATATTCAAGAAACATAACCTGGATTTAGCAAGGCACAGAGTCTCAAAAAAAAGGTATAATAACTTTCAAAAGTACGACAGAAATTTAGTCTGTTGCTTGGTTTTGTGGAATAAAAATTGCCCTCAGTCATGGAAGGATGAGAAATTTGAGTACTTTTATTTTGTCCTCATTTAATCCCGTTTTGCTGCATCCTGTGATTGTGATTGTGTTTAAAACTCTGAAATGCATATGTAGCTTCTTGGAAATATGATCAAGAAAAGTAGTTTTGTTTTTAAAGAGTTCAGTTTCAGACACTTTGCAATTATTTTTCACTTTACAAATCTTTAAGCTGAGACAGTGAAACGTGATCTTCTGTCATTGTATAAGTGAATGTCTGAGAATGAGTGGTGGTCTTTTTTTTTTTTTTTTTTTTTTTTTTTTTCCCTCCTGTAATCCTCATCATACAGACAAGCTGAATATCCACAGTTTCTGGACATGTCGAATCTGGTAGGTTTGCTTCTTTTCCTCCCTGTAACGTTATTACTGAACCAACAATGTTCTACTTTCAGTTTTCCAGAAATGTTTTTGTTTTTCTTTGTTTTAGCTGGACTCAGAGTTTGGAAGGCTAATGGATGAAAAGGCAGACTTCTATGAGCCTCCTGATGACTTATTCCTTCATAGATGGGAGGCCGACATCATGGCAAAACTCAAAGCTGTGGCTGCTATGGAACCAAGACTGTGCACTTTTTTAGAAAGAATTGAGGACATGGACAAAGGTGTTTATGTGGAAACAGGAATTTGGGACCTTTGTAAATAACATATTAAAAATATAAAACTTTTAAATTCAGGTCCTAATATTAAAACAGAAGAGAAGTTTACAGTAGTACTTTGTTGAAAAAACAAAACAATAAAATCTTTATCTATATTTCCTAAGAGGAAATTCTTTTGAATTAAAAAGCATTTTATATATATTGTCAGCCATTGACAGGAAGGTAAATTGATTATTATGTAAAAAAGTGGATGATTTGTATTTACAGTGGCCCAAACCATAAAGTACAGATTTTTATAGTTTTGCTTTTTGTGTACTTTCAGATGAGACTTATTACATGCTTGTGTTGTGAACACATCTACTTCCTTCTGTTGGTGCAAGTCATCGTAGCACCAAGACCACAATAACATACCTTCTGAATTTTGTGCCAGTGGGTATTTACCTTGGTAAAATTTCTGATAAAGATACAATTTGTCAGAGTGCCTGATCGTTTCACTGACAAATGTGTTTTATTTGTGGTCTTTTGTCTCTAAGCCTGGAACAAGAATAGCATTGCTGTGCGATGATTCCTCAGTTTCATAAACCAATCATCTAATCTCCATTGGTCACATAATTGAAGAAGTGTTTATTGTTCTAATAGTAAATATGCTGTGATTTGATGACAATTTTAATGCCTAATGCAGTACAAAAAACAAGTCTAAATGAATTGATCACACTTGCGAAGGCTTCTCATTTGCATACTTTAGATGCTTTGAAGAGTTTTGGCACCAGAGAGCTGCATGTGGCCCCAAGGTACAAAATCTTGTACCTTAGTTGATGACTACTGGACTGTAAATACATGTTTCCATTTGATTGCAAAACAGATGAATGTTCTTCTTTTTCATGTCCTGTTTTATGATTTTTATAGCCATGTGCTTTTGGTGCCTGTTCACAGAATGTTACAAAAAATATTTTATTGTACAGGCAGTGTAGGTTATAAAAACTGTGGTGTTGAATAACTTTAGAAAAATTGGTATTTTGTTAGCTTGACTGTGAAGAAAAACACATGTTGACTGGTGAATTAATTTGAATTTTATAAATGAGTTATCTATTGCAGCTGTCACAAGCTTTATTCTTGTAATATGTACTTAATTTTAATAAAAACTATGTATCTGAAATATTCCCATGTGGAAATGACCATTTTTATTTGACCTAAACTATGAAAACACATTTTATTGATATTTTTGTCAAAATAACACATTTTAACACATATCTGTGTTAATTTAAGTGACATAATAATTGTGTAAAAAAACAAACACATTAGTTGTCATAAATGACACATGTCCCTGAGCTGATCTGGCACATGTTAAATTTAACGTGTTAGTTTTGATACATCTGTGGTGACATCACTCTATAAACTATTTCATGTAGCTGATCGTGCCGCATATGTAAATTCTCCAAAGAATTTTATTTTTAAAAATAATGTCACCTTTTTTTAGGGGGTTGTTTTGGCAGGCCAGATTTCGCTCCATGGTAAAAGTGTTGGGTACGGTAATGATATGTGGCTCTACCTATTTGACTTCACTCTGACTGGTACAACAATATTTAGGAAACTCGGTAAAATGCGCTGATCATCGTCTCAAATTGGGGTTATAATTGTGTGGTACTTCCCCATAAATGAACTTCAGCCACTCTTCTCTGATTCTCTCATTCTTCGGGAGTAAATGGAAACTTCCATCCGTTTTTGAGCTCCCTCGGACAGAACAGCTCCCCTTTTAGTAGCCATCCTCTTCTCAAGTGGAGTAGCCAGACATGCTAGAGCGACTTAGCCCTTAAATTAGCTGGTGTATCAGCTGGGGGGAGGAGGGAAGGGGAGGGGGAAGACTTTGCTTGATGGTGTGCTTAAATTGGAGAATATGAATTGCGTAGAAAGATAAACTGTTCTCTGATTCGTCCATTTTTCAGCAAAGAAACAAAGCTGACTGCCTATGAGCAGGGCTTTTGATACCAACTTTTGACATTCACAAGGACTCATCAGTGCACAACAGATCATATTATACCCCCAAAACCACAGAAAACCTAAATTTGTTGTCATGACCCCTTTAAGAGTGCAAGAGTGGCGCTTTGCCTTGTGAATGAGCACATTTCTCAATCTTTAACAAGCCATTCATCTTGGCTTAAGTAAGCAACTGGTGATCAAGAGGTGTTGGATGCAAAGGAGCGTCAAATGATGCAATAAACACCCTCAATAAGAATGCCTGGCTTTCAGTTTTAGATTATAATGAGGGAAATATAAAGAAAATCTGGCTGACCTGAGTGTGCTTCACAGTGCAGCTGCTGGATCAGTGCTCCTTTACTGGAAGGTGGAGCTCAGGAGGCTTCAAGCAAAGTAACATTTTTATTAAAAGAATAGCCACAAGATTAAAAAATAGACTGTGAAAGGTATTTGTAGGGTAGGATTTATATAGTTTATACAAATTCCAAATAATGGGAACCCCCCCTTCTTGAAAACAAGAAAAATCCCAGATTTTACTCAATTGAATTGTATAGCTCATTATTCTGTCTTTCCAAATCATAGCCAGGATGCTAAATGAAACTATTTCAGTTGACAGTAATTCTTTTCAGATCAAATGGAACATGACTCCAGTATGAGATCAAGTCTCACCCATCTTTAGTACAAACAACACAGTAGGTTAAAAAGAATCAGTTGTGCTCTGTGGACATGTACATACAGTGCCTTGCTAAAGTATTCATAACCCTTGAACTTTTTCCACATTTTCACCAACAGAAAGTTGTTCAAAATCGTGAAATTGAAGGTAAGGGATGCAGGGTTTTCAAATATTTTACTGAAAAAAAATCTGGAATGTTTTGTGTTCATCTCTATTTAGTTCCCTTTACTCTCATACCTCGAAATAGAATCCAGTGGAACCCACTGCATTCAGAAGTGTATTTCAGATTGTTGATGAGCAAAGCTAGTAGAGACGAACCCCAAAAAGCCTATAGCTATAATTGGAGCAAAAGATTGTTCTACAAGGTTTTGACCAGGGGTGCTCAATACAAATGTATGACACACTTTTTTAGATTTCTTTGTAAAAAAAAATATTGAAAACCATGTATCCTTTACTTCCACTCCAGCTATGCACTACTTTGTGTTGATTTGTCACATATAAACCCAATAAAGTACATTGAAGTTGCTGTGTGCACCCAAACAAGAAATGTGGGTCTCTCTTCCGATAGGCTCACCACCTGTGGGAGGGGCCAAAGGGGCCTGGTCCAATGTGGTTTGGGTGGTGGCCGAAGGCGGAGACCTTGGCGGTCTGATCCTCGGCTACAGAAGCTGGCTCTTGGGATGTAGAATGTCACCTCTCTGGTGGGGAAGGAACTGAATTGGTGTGCTAGGTGGAAAGGTTCCGGCTACAAGTAGTCGGACTCACCTCGATGCATGGCTCTGGCTCTGGATCCATTCTTCTTGAGAGGGGTAAGACACTCTTCCACTCTCGAGTTGCCCCTGGTGAGAGGCACTAAGTGGGTGTGGGCGTATTTGGGGTGAACCCCAGTGAACACAAGAGGGTACAGGCACTAAGATGGGAAGAGGTAGCCTCCCCCCGCTTACATGTGGGGGGACGGCGTCTGACTGTTGTTTGTGCTTATGCGGCAAACGGTAATTCAGATTACCCACCTTTTTTGGAGTCTTTGGATGGGGTGCTGGAGAGCAACCCTCCTGGGGGCTCCCTTGTTCTGCTGGGGGACTTCAACACTCAGGTGGGAAATAACAGTGAGACCTGGAGGGGTGCAGTTGGAAGGAATGGCCCTCCCGGTCTGAACCTGAGCAGAGTTTTGTTATTGGACTTCTGTGCTCATCATAGATTATCTATAACAAACACCATGTTTAAGCATAAGGGTGTCCATATGTGCTCTTGGTACCAGGACGCCCCAGGCTGCAGTTCGATGATCAGCTTTGTTGTTGTGCCATCTGATCTGCGGCTGCATGTCTTGGACACTTGTGTGAAGAGGGGATCGGAGCTTTCCACTGACCACTACCTGGTGGTGAATTTGCTCAGATGGTGGGGGAGGATGCCGGTCAGACCTGGAAGACCCAAACATATTCTGAGGGTCCACTAGGAACACCTGGCACAGTGTCCTGTGAGACGGAGCTTCAACTCCCACCTCCGGGAGAGCTTCGAACATGTTCCGGGGGAGGGGGTGGACGCTGAGTCTGAGTGGGCCATGTTCCATGCCTTCATTGCCAAGGTGGCTTACCGGAGCTGTGGCTGCAGGGCTGTCAGTGCCTTTCGCGGCGGCAACCCTTGAACCCGCTGGACACCAGTGGTGAGGGATGCTGTCAGGCTGAAGGAGGAGTCCTGTCGGGCCCTTTTGGCCTGTGGGACTATGAAAGCAGCTGATGGGTACCAGCAGTCCAAGCGGCATGCAGCTCAGATGGTTGCTGAGGCAAAAACTCGGGCATGGGAGGAGTTAGGAGAGGCCATGGAAAACGACTTCCATACGGCTTTGAGGCAATTCTGGTCCACCATCCGGCATCTCGGGGGGACGGAGCACCACCAACACTGTTTGTAGTGGGAAAGCTGTGCTGCTGACCTCAACTCGGGACGTCATGGGTCAGTGGGCGGAATACTTTGAAGACCTCCTCAATCCCACCAGCATGTCTTCCATTGAGAAAGCAGAGCATGGGGACCTTGGGTCAGGCTCTTCAATCTCTGGTGCGGAGGTCACCGAGGTGGTTAAAAAGCTTCTCGGTGGCAAGGCCCTGGGGGGTGATGAGATTCACCTGGAGTTTCTTAAGGCTCTGGATGTTGTGGGGTTGTGTGGTTGACGTGACTTTGCAATATCGCGTGGACATCAGGGGCAGTTCCACTGGATTGGCAGACTGGGGTTGGTGGTCCCCTTATTCAAAAAGGGGGACCACAGAGTGTATTCCAACTACAGGGAAATCACACTCTTCAGCCTCCCTGGTAAGGTCTATTCAGGGATTTTGGAGAGGAGCGTCCATCAGATTGTCGAACCTTGCATTCAGGAAGAGCAGTGTGGTTTTTGTCCTGGCTGTGGAACCCTGGACAAGCTCTACACCCTCAGCAGGGTCCTAGAGGGTGCATGGGAGTTCGAGGAATCCTGTGGGGGTTACTCCGGGAGTATGGTGTACCAGGCCCTTTGATACGGGCTGTTAGGTCCCTGTATGAGCGAAGTCAGAGCTTGGTCTTCATTGCCAGCAGTAAGCCAGGCTCATTTCTGGTGAGAGCTGAACTCCACCAAGGTCGCCCTTTGTCATCGATTCTGTTCTTAACTTTTATGGACAGAATTTCTAGGTGCAGTCAAGGTGTTGAGGCGATCCGTTTTGGTGGCCTTAGGATTGCGTCTCTACTTTTTGCGGATGATGTGGTCCTTATTGGCTTCATCAGCTCGTGATCCACAACTCTCACTGGAGCAGTTCACAGATTAGCGTAAAGCAGCCAGAATGAAGATCAGTGCCTCCACATCTGAGGACTCTACCCCCTTCCGGCTCAAGACCGGTCTTGAGCCGGAAGGGGGTAGAGTGCCTTCTCTGGGTCGGGGGGAGATCCTGCCTCAAGTAGAGGAGTTTAAGTATCTCAGGGTCTTGTTCCCAAATGAGGGAAAAATGAAGCAGGAGATCGATAGATGGATTGGTGCTGCGTCTGCTGTGATGCGGGCGCTGTACTGATCTGTCATGGTGAAAAGAGAGCTGAGTCAAAAAGCGAAGGTCTCGATTTACCAGTCAATCTATGTTCCTACCCTCATCTATGGTCATGAGCTTTGGGTCATAACCGAAAGAACAAGATGACGGAGACAAGCATCTGAAATGAGATTCCTCCGCAGGGTGTCTGGGCTCTCCCTTAGAGATAGGGTGAGAAGCTCGCTCATCCAGGAGGGACTCAGAGTAGGAGCCAGTTGGGCATCTGATTAGGATGCCTCCCTGATGTCTCCCTGGTGAGGTGTTCCGGATACGTCTCACCAGGAGGAGACCCAGAGGAAGACCCAGGACACGCTGGAGGGACTATG
This sequence comes from Anableps anableps, assembly GCA_014839685.1. Taxonomy (NCBI): domain Eukaryota; kingdom Metazoa; phylum Chordata; class Actinopteri; order Cyprinodontiformes; family Anablepidae; genus Anableps; species Anableps anableps. The sequence continues at coordinate 11,472,116 of CM026078.1, read as the reverse complement.
TTTCTCGGCTGGCCTGAGAACGCCTTGGGATTCCCCCAGAGGAGCTGGCCCAAGTGGCTTGGGAGAGGGAAGTCTTGGCCTTGCTGCCTAGGCTGTTGCTCCCGTGACCCGATCCCAGATAAGCCAAAGAAAATGTGTAGAATGGATGGATGGATGGATGGTGTGCAACATAACAAATGTGGAAAAGTTCAATACTTTTGCATGACAAGAAGATGATGCTGGAATTAGTTTTCTGCAGCTGCAGTAAAACCTATAAAGACAACTATTTGAAGACAACAAGAACATTTCCTCGGGGGGTATTGAGATGAAAGCAGCTGAGGAAATGACAGTTATTACCTCTACTGTGATTTCATAGGTGGACAGTGGAATATGGAAACTTTTCGAAGTCAGGAGGTGATGAAGTCATTTGTCAGGATGATGACTCATCTTTACCTGTTATAGAGATCTTTAACTTCTCTTCATAGAGAACATATCAGCTTTATAGCATGGCCAGCAAACTCATCCTTTGAAGTTGATCTTTATCAAGCTCTTCTACCTGATTGATGATTAATACCTTGGCAGTTTGTGCCTCTAAGAGTTTTTTTTAACCAAAAAAGATATAGGAGGTGCACCAAAATTGCCTTATGTCTCTTTTACTTCTTGTTAATTTAATCAGTGTTGTATATCAAAAATAAAAAAGTATGAGCAACACATGCCACATGTTTCTGAACTTACTCGCGTGCTTTTGCTCCTTCGTAGATCCCTTAAATCCTGGAAGTGTGGATCTCAACAGCAGCGACTGGGATGATAAAACCCTCACAAGTGCATTGAAATTCTACCTGAGGTGTGTCTGTGTTTGTGCATGCATGTTTGTGAATATGTGCCTAAAAAATCCATGCAGGATGATTTTTCATTAATTAAGTTTCATTTGGTCACACGTTACGTCATTTTAAAATGGTTCCACTTATATTATTTTGTGAGCCCTACGTCTGCCAAGGAATTAGATGTTTTCCAGGAATCCGTTTTATCGTCTGACATTAGAAACAATTTGATGTTTCCAAAAACCCGTCTAACCCCGCCAGAGGGCTCACTCTTTAACATCTTAACAGTGTGACTATTTAATGAGTGTATTCTTGTTTTATTCTTTCGGTGTTTGATGTTTTAATTTATGTTCCCTGTGTGTTTTCTCATTTTGTTTTTCCTTCCCCACAGGAGTCTTTCTGAACCTCTAATGACCTACGATCTGCACAGAGAACTCATGAGTGCTGCAAGTAAGACATGTTTGAGAGCTTTTACTTTCCTAAGATCTGCAGAGATTGGTTACAGCATGAGCCCTAAAGTTGAATTATGTTGCATATTACCAGTAGAGTCCAACCGTTTCTCTGAAAAATATTTGATCTTGCAGTTTATAGAAAGGGTGGAAACTACAGACTGATTTACGAGCTTGCTTTTTTCCCTCCTTTTCTTTGCTGCTTCTTTAACATGGCTAGCACACTGGCTGGAAAAAAGCATCCAAACTCAGGGAATAAAAGAGCCATTTGTAAATCAATACAGTGCAGGCTGCAGGTTGAGCATCTTTATCTATATGGAAACAGAACGAAATCTGAGTCTTTATTTATAGTTGTCTGTCACTGTCCATTATTGTAAACCTCAGAAGACAGTAGGTTTATTAGCATCAGCCTCATTCTGTCAGGATGTTGCATTAAGGCACATGGAAATGCCCTTCATTAACTGCACACAGTTCTCCTCATTACGTATCGTGACAGTTTGAAGACTCCATTTTATTGGCTGCATACCATTGCACTGGGTGGTCATGCTTCACTCCATTTAACTTTCCAATTAAGTGGAAACTTTGTGATTTACATGGCTGAGTTTTATAGCATGTTTTAGATGCACCCTCTTCACTTAGATTTTTGCTCTGAATATACATTTCTTTTTACTTGTTCTAAACTTGGATAAAATGGTTAAACCTTTGCAGAGCTTCTCTTTTCAATTTTCTTCTTTTTTACTGGAACTAAAGCCTAATCAGAGTTATTGCACACAGTATTGAGAAAAAATGGCTTCTTTGCCATCAGCAGCGTGCTTTCTGATATAGCAAGTTTCCTACATTTTGGCCAGACATTAAGGCTTTTCGATTTGATATTCATGTCATTATCATTTGTTAAAGCACAATTCAATACAGGTGTCATCCAGACTTGCACGTTTAGACCAAAACAGTACTAGGGGCTTCCTGAAAGTTTAAATCACTACTTTTAATGTCCTGATTGTATTGTTGCATTTCTGCTACATTTTTAAAAAACTGGCATTATATTAGTGTTTAAATGACTAACATTTTTAGAAATGACAGATTCCTGTGCTTTAAATCTTACCTCATGCAATCACTGTAGAATCATGTCATTTCGATGAGTTGCTGCGCCGCACATGATTTCCCTCATGACAGAAGATTATTGACTGCACTGAAATGGTGGCTAAAGAAATACAAATAGTTCAATGAGATCCAGTTAGCTGCAGTTCATGTAGCACACACAAAAATAGCTGAAAATTTGTTCCAGCCACAAGTTTATATTTATTCTGGATGTAAAAGTTACATTAATTTTGTAATTCGAGGATGGAGGAATCATACAACAAACAAGTTTGGGGATTTTTAAAAATAAGAATTTGGTGTTCAGTAGGGCTGCATGATATTACAAAAACATGAAATTGCAATGCTAATTATGATAATAACTGTGATTCACTCTTCTTTTTTTTCCATTTTCATGATTATCCCATTGCTCTTTTGAGTTTTAGTATCTTATAAAAGCATCTAGAAATTACAGTGAAAGTCTATCGAACTGGACAAACACGCTATTGGTGAGCAGAGTTTGAATGCATGGCCTCTGATACAGTATATAATAACCTGCCAAATATTACATCTGTCTTATGCAAATGCAGTTTTTGCTTACACTGAAATTGCGATAATGATCGCGATGCTATATATAATGCTGCTGTAGAGCACAAGTTTTGAATTCAATGCAGATTTTTGCTTGACAGGTTCCAAATTATACACCTGTTGGTATAAGTGTATAATTTATACAGCTGAACACTTACACCACACCAGTATTTGTTGGGGGTGTAAGTATTTCTTAGTAAACCATGACCATATGCTCTTTTGTGGTCCTCAATGAGCTTCTGGCATAGTTCTAGCAGGATATTGAACCTCTTTTCTTGGCAGAGGTAGTAGAAATCATTTAAATAGGTGCATAAATTGTCAATGGGCGTCAGGTCCAGGACATTCCATAAGTTTAATCTCAGCCTTTTTTATCCATTCCAAAACCAGTTTTAATGAATGTTTGAGTTCATTGTCCTCTTCGAACACCAGTGCATTGGGTAAAAGATCTAAGACTGAGCTGCTTGGCCACAATGACAAGAAATATGTTTGGAGGCGTTATGGTGAGGCTTTCAAACTTAAATAGTGTCCTATCAATCGAGCATGGTAGTAGTAGGGGCTGTGGGGTTGCGGGTGACACCACTGTATTGCATAAAATGGATGGAATAATGAAGGAGGACTGCCTCCAAATTCTTCAACTACATCTCAAGTCTGTCAGATAGATTATTAAAACTTTAAACACAATTTGGTTTCAATGCTCATCAGAACTTGTTTTAAAATGTGTTAAGTGGGCTGTTATGAAGGTTCTGGAATGTCTTCAATCTCAGTCCTAATGAAAATGTAACAAGCAAACAAGCTCAACCAGCTATGGTTAGATATGGTCAAATATCCATCCAGAACTATGTCATAACCTAAATAAATAAATTAAAACCTCTGCACCTTATGCCTCATTTTAAGTCATTGAAGTTGTTATGCAAAATCATTCCATCCTGAAAGAAAATGTTTAAATGCATCATTGAAAATCAAAATCAATATTTTCTATTTAACGTTGCATTAAGCCATACAGTCACAAGACGTATTAAGCTTCAGCAATTATGTTTGTCACAAACTTTATTTTTTTACAGTTATTTAAAATGTATTTGTTTTGTGTGCCACAGAATCCGATAACCTGGACTTTCGACTAAGTGAAATTCATTCACTCATCTACAAACTACCAGAGAAAAATCGTGAAATGTTGGAGATGCTTATTAGGCACTTGGTAAAGTAAGTCCAAGCTAAGTTCATTGTGTCGTTTTTACTGCTTCCAGGGAAATAAATTCTCTCTTTCTGAAGTGAGCTCATACTTTTTTGTCACCGCCTGGCTTGAGTTACATTTTATTTAACCCAGCCTGGCATGATGTTGACAGCGTGTGCAGCCACAGTGATGAAAACCTGATGACTCCCTCCAACATGGCAGTTATCTTCGGGCCCACACTCATGAGAGCGAAGGAGGAGACGGTGGCGGCCATGCTTGATATCAAGTTCCAAAACATTGTGGTTGAGATTATGATCGAGGACTACAAAAAGGTACAACTGAAGCAAACATGTCTTTCTTTCAACCAACAGGATCTTTTCAGTTTTTTTTCTTAATTCATAGTACTTCCATATGTCTGTGTTTGAAATATCTTGTTAGAGGATTAGAGCTGTTATGTGGTTTGTTTTCGGTTAACAAGAACCAGTTGGAAGCCTTGTTGCTGTCTAAGCAGTTGCCAACACTGAAAACAAAAAACAGTTGAGTTTGTGAACTGTAATTATTGCAGAAATTTACCAATATTTATGTCTTTTAAGTGTTTTATTTTGCTGTAGTTGTCATTTTCTTCATTTATATTTGTATAGAGACAATTATGTCTATAAATTGCACAGGGGCTTGCAGAAGTATTCATAGCCCTAGAACTTTCCCACATTTTTTCAGTCTGTTTTATTGATAACATATAATAGTCCAGCACAAAGTGATGAATAATTATAGAGTAAAAAATGGAAGGTAATTGAAACATGGTTTTCAAAACTTTCTTAAAATTAAGTCCAAAAATGTATTCAGTCCCCCTCACTATGATCTTTTATGAAGAAAGCTGTTGTTAAAAGAAATGTATTGCATAACGGCATGTAAAGGTGTAAAGCTACCACTCCACGCCACCCTCTTATTAAACATAGTGATGGGTGATATGGTCTCAAAAGTTGTTTTGTCATATTTTGTGGTATTTATTGCTATAAAGATAAAAAATTATGCTAAAAATATGTTGTCTTATTTAGCAATAGACTGCATGGCTGTGACAAGTTTAAAGAATCAACAAAGAATAACTTAACAATGACAGAATAGTCCATTACAGGACACCAGTGACATGAAGGAGGCAAATTCTATTGCTAACTGCACACATTTACTGAATTTTATCATATTTTTTCAAGATTATAATATTTATTGCTGGTTGCATGTCACCAACAATGGAAACAAAAATATACCGGTAACAATCCCAGGACATTTAGTGTTGGGGTTGGTAAAATCACCATGTAGAGTTTGTTTCTTACTCAAAATACGTATGACGATTAAAAAAATGTATATGATATTTATGATAACAGTAATCAGTACAATAATTAGCAGCCCAGTGCTTTGAGGATGCAGAAACTAAGGTGAAAGGTGGTTCTGGTAAAAGTAGGTGCATGTATTCTTTTCTGTGCACTTCACAATTCTGCACTGCAATTAATTGGTGTGTCACATAAAATCCCAATAAAATACATGGAAGTTTGTGGTTGTAACATGATAAAATGAAATCAAGATGTATGAACAATAACAACAAAAAGGCACTGTACAGTCTACCAAAGAGCTTTTTCAACTCGTCATGCTTCAGCCCTTTACCTCAGTTACCAGCTGTAAGAAGCTGAAAAAGCAGCCAGTGAACCAAAGTGCTACTGTAACTTTTTATGTGATTACAGATCTTCACTTGCATGCCAGAGGACAGCAGTACCTTCCCACCTGTCCCTCCTCCTCGGATCACGCCGAGAAAGCGGCAGCCAATCACCATCTCCAAGCGGCCGGCTCGCGTTCTCCAACCTCTTAGTCATGAGCACTTCCAGCACGCAGAGAGTAATTATCAGCCAACCTGATTGTTGTCACTTTCCTCCTTATCCCAGCCTCCCTGTGCTGAGTGTTGAGTGGATTGTTCAAGTTTTTTTTCTTCTAAATTTTGTCTTCCTTTTTTTTTTTTTTTTTTTTTTTTTTTTTGTGTATAAAGACCACAGCATAAATGCAAGGTCATTTCTTGACATTTTATAAATGGGATTTATTGAAATGTGTTTGTTTGTAATTATCACAAATTGCAAAACATGGAACCAGTTTTCCAGTTGAAATTCATTTTTTTTCTGTTTCCTTTTTAATGTTAATAGAAAAGCATGTGAATTTTTTTAATAGCTCATTTGACATACAAACAAAAGTATCCACAGTTCATGTTTATCCTTCCAAAGTATTTTTTTTTCCAATATGTTAGAGTAAATCATGTAATTTTCTGTCGTTTTTGAACCTCTTTTGTTGGTTTAAACAGAAAGGAAAATAGTAGTTGTGACTCCTTGCTCTCACTGCGGCACAGAAATTTGGCCTCTTTGTTGGGAAGTTGTACTTTTTCCTAACTTAGTCCTTTTACAGAGCTTACAGGTTATGTGTTATGCACATGTGCAAATCATTTCTCTGCAGTAAAGTGCTGCACAGCTTGTTTACATTAACTTTGCACCCATCTGTACTATCCCAAGGTATTTTCTGGATTTTACATTTCATCAGGTGCACTTTATGGCAGTAAACATTCACATTTAATGGTGGTCTAAAGTTACAGTGTTGTTAAAGCTGTTTGTTTTGAAACAGATGGGCAGAAAGACACCTCTGTTGTGGATGGGGATGTCTCAGCGAGCCCCAAACCCATAAAGCCAACGAAACCTGTGAGCTGTGCCCAACTCACTCCAAGAGAACCTCCTTCGAAGCAAGCGGGAATGCTCAGACCGGCCAACCGTCAGGGCAGGCAGGCTGACTCTGATGCTGAGAAGTTAGGTGATACGAGGCAAAAGCCAGACTCCTCCCTTGCAGCAAACGGGGATTCTGGGGTCTTCGTGAGTCGGGTGCCATCGTTTCAGCGTCAGAAAGCTCCTCCAAAGGGAACGCCAGCCAACCGAGAAGGTATGATGAGTCCTCATTTTATTACTAAAAACTGAAATAATTTAAATCATGTTCACTGTCAAAATTTTATGACATTATTACAATTTATGTAACATGAAGGTAAGATATATAATATAATATGAACATGGAAAGTATGTTGTTACATATTGAAAATGGTTTTCTTTGTCTCTTGAAGAGTACATTATGGGTCTTGTGGCATGATGCTTGAGTACTGTTGGTTGTAACAGGAACAAACAGTGGTTGCTCTTTCAGACACATTGCTTCCATAATTTTATCTCAGAAGTTTAACTATGCACACATAAATATATACAAGATTTACATAATATCTTGAATTTCTTTTTAAAAAAATCACATTTTTAGGAGTTGTAGCTCCTAAAAATGTATGTTGTAAAACATCTTTCATTGGTAGAAGATAATGGACTGAGATTTCCTTCATATTTACAGTTAATCCCAACATTATTCATACCTGTCACATTTTGTTTTAAAGTAATCTTTTAATGTTACCAACATGTTTCTTGTGAATGGAAGTAATATTTTTTGAGTCAGCTTGAATCTGGTAGAGAATCTGTGGAGGGAGGCAAAGATTAAGGTGATGGCAAGGAGGAAACGGGTATGAATAATTTTGGGTTTATCTGTGAATGTTCAACCATTAGCCTCTCAACTGTTGTTTTAAGTCTGTTGCTATTCAAACAGCTGAAGATCTTTTACTTTTCTAGAAAGCTGAAATAGGTTTGCCTTAAGAATCTCCTTGATGGACTTGCCAAGTCCCGCTGTTGTAAATCAACCCCCGCAGCATGATGCCGCTACCAACACATCTGTGTGTGGGAGCTGTTCTTATGGGGTCACGAGGTGTCGGGTTGCACCACAAGCGGCAATTTCTTTGATTATCACAAAGTTAAAATTTAGTCTATTCCACATGTTTGGAGATATTTCAAGAAGGTGTCTTGTTTTTTTTTTTTCCCAGGCACATTTTTTTTTAGCCCAGCATTGTCAAGTATGCGAGTAAATGTCTTCTTCAGATATTTGACCTATTCGTCAAGATGACCTTGAAAACAATGATTTATGCATTTATCTGAAGCTGGCAAAGCAGGGGTTGTATTAAATCTGATTAAAAGAGCAGCCATCTACCGTTAAGCTCAAAATTATTCAGAACCCTGACAGATATAGATTAAAAATTATTTTCATTCAACCAAGAAGGTGCTGATAGATGAGGCATCTCTTAGAAGATATAAAACATGTAAAAAAAAAAAAAAAAAAAAAAAAAAAAAAAAAAAGTTGCATTTTAAAACGATCTCATCCTCTTTACATTTAATTAATAAAGGCATAACTTGTGAACATCTTTTTTTACAGGTTTATTTATTTGCAATAATTCTGGTCTCTTGGGATTTAGATGGTTGTACAGATGTGTGCTTCTTTCTTATCTAGTCAGTGAGTGGACCTCCCAAAAACTGCAAAGTGCATCGAAGCTGGCAGGAGCACAAGCTACTCTGCCTTTTTAGCATTTTTCGGCCTTGGGTTTTTATTTCATCTCCACTTCTCATCAGTCATGTTGCTCAATCTGTCATTCCTGCCAGGCAGCAAAACCAGCTCAGACATGGCTGCTGTAGATACTGAACAATTTACTTGTGCTAGTCATTTTATGTTTGAGTGGTTTTTTTGTTGTTGTTGTTTTGTCTCTCAGGATATTCTGATGGTGTAACCAGAACAAAGTCTGCAGAGAAACATCCCATTTGTCGACCCCCCATCCGGCCTCCTGAGCCCCCATCCAGATGCTCCGCTCCACAAAAGCTCCCAGTTGCAGCCAGCTGTGAGGGCACGCCCACATCTTAGTGAGTACTTTCCCAAAAGTGTCTATCCTCATGCTTTCTGGGTAATGAATTTTCAGGGTTTGAGCAAAGTGTTTAAATTATATAGTGACGTATAGTGACCATGACAACATGACAGTTGCAGTTTTGCAGAGTCAGCACATTTCAAACCCTTTTTCTTGATCTAAAACATCAAAAAACGTAAACATACAACTGATACAGCCTTTAACTGGAGTACATTTATATTGTAGGGACAATGCACATACAGATAAAGAAATAATAGGGGGTGGTTGGGAGGGTTGGTCGTTTTTTATTTTCCAAAACCACCAGGGATTTATTATTATTTTATTTTATTTATTTTTAATTTTTATTATTATTATTATTATTATTATTATTATTATTATTATTATTATTATTATTTTTACCATTAATGTTTGTAGATGGGTTAAATTTTCTAGGAAGTTTTATTGTAAAGTATGACTAGGGTGTAAATATGAGTCCAGTTTCTCAAAAGTCAGGAATTGGCTTCAGGATTATTGCCACTGACCTACACTTGCCTCATTAGAACAAAAAATACAAGCTTAAAGCAGCTGGAAGTGTGCAAACAAAGATTGGATGATGACTCTATTTCATTACTGGAATTGTATGCTATGGTCATGTGAGAGTAATACTGGGGGATTTTTTTTTTTTGGCAACAGGTTGCCGTATAATAAAAGATGAATGTGTTGGAAAAACACTTTTTTTCCACTACTAAGTATGGTGGAAGATCTGTGAGACTGTGGGTCTGTCTCACTTTCAAAGGCCTTGTACTGGAACCTTGATCAAATCCAAGGACATTTAAAAAGAGAAATAATCACGTGTCATTTACCAGAAAAATAAAAATGAGTTGTCATTGGGTCTGTCAGTAGAGTAGGATATTGATCCAAAACACTGGGCCAAATCAACACAGAAATGATTCACCAGACACAGAATCAACATCAGTGGCCCAAATATTGAGATACACACTTAGTTTGATAGAATTACAATATTTATACCTGGGATTTGTCTTTCCCCCTGAATAAATGTAGTCCGATTAAAGGTTGAAGTTTTGTTCAGTTTTAAATTATGTTACTGATGTTTTTTCCACATTTACAAGGGCTAAATGGATGTGGTGGTACCATAAATACACAATAGATATCCTGGTAGTGACACCGTTTACCATATACACAGTCTCAGCAACCCATTCCATAGTTTCATATCTTTAAGATTTAATGTAAGGATGATTTCAATGTGTGTGGCTTCACAAAAGATCTCTACTCACAGCTTTTCATTCCACACTCTGCTTAATTTTTTTCTAGCAATCTAACATGCCACTAACCTTTTCATTTTCAGTGTTGCATCAAAGACCAAGTTTTTTGAGAATGCCTCCAGACAAGTTGTCAGGTTTGTAAAACCCTCTTATTGTTTCTTATCCATTTTGTTCATTTGTTTAGCTTACTTGACTAACCAGATACAGGTTTTTTTTTCTACAATAAATGTCAGCTTAACTGCATGAAAGTGTGACAAGGATTTGAATTCCTATTATATACATCAGCACTAAGATTTTAAGTCATTTAACTAAGTGAATAAATGCTAACTGCCCCATATTATTAAGATTTTCCATGCTGTGGGCTGTTTTTTAGAACATTAAATCTGTCTTCATTCTGGACTTATTTAGATGCCCAGACTCCCACGTGATAGGAGTGTGTATGTTGGTTTTATATCCTAATGGGAAATTAAAACTGAATGCACACCAGCCCCTGGAGACCTCCTGTAACTGCAGAGACCAAATGGAATTCTCTGTAGGCCCAGATCGCTCATTGCAGGTTAGGACTTTGCTTCTCAGGGAAAGCATAAAATTAACCTTAAGCTGTGTTAAGCAGCGTTTCCGGTGAGATAATGACTTAGGCCTGGCGTGCGTGTCAAACGGCGTAACACTTTAGGTAGTTTTATGTGCATTGTAAGTGTTCCCTTACAATGGGCCCTTTGATTTTTTTTTTTTTTTTTTTTTTTTTTTTTTTTTTTTTTTTTTTTTTTTTTTTTTTTTTTTTTTTTTTTTGACTCATGCAAGATCCTTTTGCTCATGATGTAGTGGAGTTTGTGTGATGTGGAAATGGACACATCTGCACTTTTATGATTTGCATGGCTGAGCCAATTCAAGGCCCCTGCTGTCTGCCCAGTGCAGGCAACGATGCACGATGTAAATGAAGAATGTGGGAGTTTTATCAAAGAGAGCCCATGTCTTTGGTGTTCTTTTATTGGTATCCCTCTTAATTATGTTGTCTAGAGTTTAGGCAAACCTTTCCAAAAAATAGTAGCCTAGGCTTGAGTAAGTTTTGTTTTGGCTTTTGAACAACAGAAATGCGGCTTGTGACTTCAGTAATAGTTCTTTCTTACCTGAATAAAATGTACTCGGCTGAAACTGTACCTTCTGAATGCAGTTTAAAAAAATTTTTCTGTTTTTTTTTCAATTTAGTCTGCCAACCTCTCCACCATCCTCAGTAGTGACAACAGTGAAAAAAGAGGTGAGATTTCTATACATTGTCATATATTTACAGTTCTGTCACATCTGTTGAGTAGGCTTATGTTTATAAAATTATCTCAAAGTCAGAGATTTATGCCTGGGCAGGCTTGCAATTTAGACAGCATCATATTCTTGAACTTGCTTTAATTAAAAAATGCTTGTTTTATATCTACTGCTTTTACTATTATGGACATCCCACGCACTTCTTTGTTGTTGATTAAGGTTCCAGTTCAGGCCTTTTTAAATGATATGTATTGGAGCTGAATAAATTTGACCCCCAGTGGCTGTTCTTGGTGTGCTTTTAGTAGTTTTAATTCAACTACACATGTAGTGATGGCCAACAAGCTGTTCAGCCATGTTTTGCTGGTTTTTAAACCTTACAACCCTGTCTTATAAGCCAGGCACTTTATTATGACAGTCTAATGATACTGTGTTTTCCCTAATTATCGCAATATTTTTCATCCATTACAATGATCTACACAGTGAACAAGAGAATGTAATGGCTGCTGTTGCTAAAGTAGCTTTTCTAAACATGTTAACCCTGTGTTGAAGCAGTATTTTGAGGAATACCTGCCAAAGCCCCCTCTGTTACCCATTATTTATTAAAGCTGGTCAAAATGTATACTATCTGCTGCTCTAGATCATCTCTCTGTCTTTATATGTTAAAGTTTCAATATATTTTTATTTGAGCTTCAATATATGCTGTTGAGATTGTGTGTTTGAATAGTCTCTGCTGTAATTTATTTAAATTATGTGAATTGTGTTATTATAGTTTAACCTACCCTGGAATGCATCATCTTGGAATAACCAGTTTATCTAATGAATGCTACATAGTTTACCAACAGCATTTGTTACATTATCATAACTTAGCTTAGCACATCTTATACTATCTTAGCATTGCTCAGCTTACTTTAGCATTGCTTAACTTGCCTTAGCATTGCTGAAGTTACCTTAGCTTAATACAACTTACCTTAGCATAGCTTATCTTACTTTTGCTCACCTCACCTTAGCACATTTAGCTTAGCTAAATTTACTTTAGCATAACTTATAGTTTTACAAAGCTTAACGTATTTAAGCAAAGCTCAGTTTACCTATAGCTATCTTATCCTACCCTAGTTTACATAACTTTAAGAAAAGTGTAGCTTATCTTACCTTATTGTCACTTGGTTTATTTTAGCTTAATATAGTTTAACAAAACTATATTTTACCATAGCTTATCTCACCTTAGTTTATTAGGTTTGTCTTGAATTTTGATGCATATTAAGAGAAAACATGTCAGTCTGCTGACAGCTACTGTGGTTAAATCAGTGTCAGTCATTTCATGTTCTTGTGACATTGATTTTAAAGTAATAGCATATATTTTATTTATTTAAACTGTTGCTGGTGCTTTTTTAGCATCTGTTCTGTTCACGTCAGCAAAGCACGGATTGCACTGAAAAAAGGGTCCTGTCATGGCATCAACGTTTCTGTGGGCCTGAAGAAGGAAGTTGAAAACTAGTTTGTGAAGATCATCAATGAGGAAAATTTCAGCGCCTCATTTAAAACTTCCATTAGACTCTGCTTAATTATCACAAAAACAATAAAGCAAAACTGTTCTTTAGTGCATGAGCCAGTTCTTAAATTGCTATAAAAACAATGGAGTCATGTGCTTGTACTCAAAACTCTTTGGTGGGAAACTTTTAAGATCAAGGTCATTAGCTCAAAACATCAGACAACCAGCATAGCCTTTTAAAAGCTGGGCTTATTTATGCTTTGTTTTTAACAGATGGACAACATAGTGGAATATCCTTGTAATGATAGAGAATAAACACTACAAAGATTTAGTAGTAGCTTACCATTTAAGTTTACTGTGCACAATATTAAGTCTTTTCTTCCACTTTGCTACTTGTGAAGTAACATTGGCCAGACAAGCTGATTTTGGCTAATTAGCCACCTTAGTTAAACACAACCTGAATGATGTAGTTATCAAGATTTATTACCATACTTAAAGCTGCAATATGTAACTTTTACAAAAATATGTTTTTTACATATTTGTTAAAACTGTCACCATGTTGTGACAGTATATTATGAGACAATCTGTGAAAAGATCGATCTCCTCCATCTTCTCCCTCAGACTCTTTTGCCGTCTGAAGAAATGCTCCGCTCCCGACCAAAACCAACCAATCAGAGCCAGGAGGAGGGTCTTAGTGCTGTCACTCAACCTCATTTACTCGCTGCTAAATGTGCTAATGGCGGAGAAACAACTTACCGTTACAGGAAAACTGTTTATGTGTCATAATCAGCGGCCATGCTAATTAGCCTAGCCTCTGCCAGCTGCAGAGTAGCAAAGAGCAAGGGGGGGATGAACAGCACCACATGGTAATTGACAGCGCTAAGACCAGCCTCCTGGCTCTGATTGGTTGTTTCTAGATAGCACTGGGAGCACTGGGAGAAGGCAGAGGAGCTCAATTTTTTCACAGATTAACTGTCTCATACCATTCTGTCATGACAGTGACAGTTTTAACGGTCACTGTCAGATATGTTGAAAAATATTTTTTTATAAAAGTTACATTCTGTAGCTTTGAGTCCATGGTTAGACAGATAACAAAGAAAACTGCATATGTTCTGTCTCCTGTGTTGACACACTATTTGTTTGTTTATTTAGCCAACAGCCATGCTGTCTGGCCATGTTACAAACATTTATGTCTAACCAACAATTAATTAAAAAGTGTGATAGGTCGTGTCCCTCTGTTGTTCAAGTGTGTTTTTTTTAAACTGCCAAACAAATTTATAGACTTTTTTTTTTTTTTTTCATTTTCCATCCATTATCCATCACACTTATGCATGCAGGATCTCAAGGGGGGCTGGTGCCTTTCTCCAGCAGTCATCGGGCGAGAGGCGAGATGCACCCTGGACAGGTCACCGGTCCACACATGCACAGAAAGCAGAAAGACCCCAGGCTGAATTTGAACGCAGGATCTTCTTGCTGCAAGGCAACAGTACTACCACTGTGCAGCCCCATTTTTTTTTCATTTTCGTTTTTTTTTTTTTATATATATAATTTTTTTTTCAACTGAAGGGGAATTCTCTTCTTCTAGATGTGAACCCAAGCTGACAGCTGAATCATAGCTCACATCAACAGGTTGGGAAAAGTGAGAACGATGCTACATTACATGCTACCAGATAAAACTCTTCACTGTCACCATCATGTCAATAAAAGGAGTTTAAAGAACAGAAGCGGTAGGACGCAAAGTCCTAGTGGTTTTGGACTTTGAAACCAGCTCATGCTTAGTTAAACCACCGTTAATGTGGTTTGTGGCAATCTGAGTTGATCTCTTTAATGTCTGCAATCTGCGCCACCATGACTGATAAAGACTGGGTTGAAACATGCTGAGAAATGGATTCTTTACACATGTTTGTGTTTTTTTTTCTGTTTTCAATTTTCAAAAAAGATGTCTCCTTTTACTGCAAAATACTTTGTCGCACAACCCTGCTGGTTAGTCTTTCCCAGTATGTCCTTATGTAATAATATGCAAAACAAATTGTCTTCCATTCATACCTGCGACAAACTATCTGTTTTGTTTCCCCAGAACTGAAGTTAAAAGGTGGAACAGTGGACAACATCATTCAACCTGGACACATGTTCTCAGCTGCACATTAAGCTGGGGAGAGTCCCCGCTGATAAATTCAGATTATGTGAGAAAGAGGCTCCCATCAGATGGAATGGATTTGTTTGAGTTCCAGTTGATTATCAGCAGTGTGAAAGGTGTTGTAAAACAGCACTATAAGCACAGCATCAGACTCGATCATCATTCCCCATATGTCTTGAGTTGTTCATCACATTTTGTCTTTTGATTTGATTTAGTATTTCTTAAATGACTTGTAGTGCTAACAGTTGGTCTTAGCTGTGTGGAAAAGCTGCCCCAAAGAAGACTGATCTAAACCTGACTTTATCAGTTCAGTCATTTAAAAATGAAATCTATTACTTTAGATGTTAACTTCTAAATTTTTAAAAAGGATTATCTAATGCAATTGTTTCTTAGCTTGGAAAACTTATTTTGTCATTTTTCAGTATTAAAACATGCAGCACTGAATGAGCACTAATAAGAAACTTTTTAACTTCTGGCTGAAAACTGGAGAAAAATGAAGAAAATTCTGTGTTAAAGCTAACTATTAAAGAAGCTATGATATTTTGGCTTGCATTCCAGCCATTGTATATTGAATTAATGATAGTTATAGTTAAAAACTGGGTCCCACTTGTGAATTTTCTCATTTCTTACTATCTTTAGGTATTTCAGGTGGTAGGAAAGACTTCCCAAAGTGTTTGTCAATTTGTTGCAAGTGAAATTGTTAGGATTACAAAATCAGATGTAATTATATAGAATGTTACAGTTTGTGAAAACAACACTCCAATGTTTTTTTTTTTGTTGTTTCTGTTCTTAATATTATGTTCATTTCACTTATTTTTTTAATAACTTGAAATTGTTTATATTTTTGCCTATTTTTCGAAAAGAAAAATAAACAGGAAGATATCTTTGAATGACTCAAAGTACAAGTTATTTATTTGAAGAGCTAATTCATTATGTGCTGATGTTTTACTCAAAGATACACTTGTCCTTTTCTCTTGACTCCCTCATAACGTCTATATCATTTATCAGTTAGTCTACTTTTCAGATTCCAGGGCTCTATTCAGTTGAAGTCATTTTCAGACTTTAAAGGCCTGTTTTAAATAATGTGGTAGACCAACATCCCACATGTGCAAGCCATCTTGGAAGCATTTTTTTTTTTTTTTTTTTTTTTTTTTTTTTGCTCGAAGGCGGAATTATACTTACTGAGGTTTAAGAAAAGAGTTATTTATTTTAAATAGTGTCATTTTTAGTGCCGTTTTAAATAGGACATTTAACAAAGTCAGAGTCATTTTGCCTTAGCCTCAAATTAGCCCACATTTCTGAGTAAAAGTAAATCAAAATGCATTAAAAAAATAAAAATACTAAAAATGCCTCAAATTCATGTTTTACTGCTGTTGCAGAACTGCTGTTGGAAAATCTGATATATATATATCTATATATATATATCTATATATATCTATATATATATATATATATATATATATATATATATATATATATATATATATATATATATATATATATATAGTCCACCAGGATTTTATTTAAAATCTTCTAGCATCAAGAACTGTTGATGCCAAGAATTATCAATATTGAACTATATGCATGCCTTAAAATACAATGACGTTTTATTGCAGTAACATACTTGCAATAATTTATACAACAATTTTTCAATTTATACATTGAGGAACAAAATCCTATGTTAAGAAACAATTGCAAAAATAAAAAATAAGTCACAAAACATTTTCTGTCTGATTTGATTATATGTTCTAAGTTAGTATGTTGCTTAAAGATTCATTCATGGCTTATTTTACTTTCTGGCAGAGGCCAACAGATTTTGTGTTTAAAATGTCGTGGTAATTCAACATTTACAGCATCACAGGTCCTCTATCATACTTAACACCTAGGTAAACAAAGTCATGGGTTACTAATAAGTATTTTGAATTTAAGAAGTGCTTTGGTTACAGTTTATTTAAAAAATAAAAAAAGGTTCTTAGGGTGGCAATAATTATACCAACAGCAATCTTGTGAAACATATTATGTTTCACATTATTTCTTCATGTGGGATTTTTGTTGTACTATTTTATTATTTATGTACTGAAAATAGCTCAAAAGCTACGTTTTCTAAATTTTCAGTTTGAAATTAAAATGCAAAAAATGAATGAATTGAAGGATTTTTACACATCTTTACCAGGGATACCATGTGGTCAACACTGTATGCTTCTATGACCAATATTAACCAGAAATTATATCTCTGTCACTCCTCATTCTTGATTTTAAACATGTTTTAATGCTAATAATAAAACAAGCCCAACACACAGATTCAGATTGTCAAACCCAGCATCTTTGTTCTGAGAAAACCAAACCTCTCGAAGGCTGCTGGGTATCAGGTCTTTCCAAATACAGAAACTAACACACAAAAAATGCAGAAATAAATAATTCCTCTGTGCAATGCTAATTTATTGCCTCTGTTTGGAAAAAAACAAAAACAAAACAAAAACATGGTAGCGCCTACTTGAGGCTATAAACAGTGATGGCGGTGTTCAGAGTGAATGCCAGTGCTAACATGCTTGCACGTTCACCATTACGATGACGATTTTGAGGCAGAATTTATGTCTACTATGTGTTTAATGGCTCTTGGTGGTGCCAGAGTGAAAAAGGGATCATCAATGTGATGACTTTATCCTTTAGGGGGGCAATAAATTTCAATGAGTTTATCAGTTGGGTATTGAAATAGAAACTCATTAATCTGGACCGAGGGCAGAATTGTTAGTGTTGTCAGACAGGACACCTGGTTGTGCAGCCTGACTGGAACCAAGATCTTTCTTAACATCCGTCTGACTTTGAGCTGCAGAGCTGATCATATGGCTTCACGAGGGGTTGGCCATTGAAAGCGTTATTTTGAAAAGAGAACCAGAAGCAAAGCAATTCAACGCCTCATGTGCACAAAGAACGTGCCTGCACATTTGTTTTGCCATCCACTCCTCCTCCACATTCCAGCCAGCACTGCCAACGCAACACAAGCCTGAACTCCCTCCCCCTCTTATAGCTTCACTCAACAAGCTTGGGCTGCGCTGGGTGAAGTGATGGCTCCCATTGAGGTACAAAGTTTTCAAGCCCATTTTTGGCCTTCAGCTTTAGTAATTTAAATGTGCAGTAAAGAGTCACTTTGATGTATCAGCACAACAGCAGACCAGCAGATCAATTTTTCATTTTAAAAAGTTGGTGCTAAAAAGTATGGCTTGCTCACATGTTGTTGCACAACAGTTAGTGCACTGGCACCAAATAAATAAGATTCAGTAATTGAAGCTTGAGTTATTGAAAAAGTATTCACACCCCCTGAACTTCAACAGTGTATGCTAGAACCACCTTCTGCTCCACTTAAAGTCAGACTTATTTTTGGACTTTGAGTGAGCCATTCTAGCCCATTTATATACTTTGATTCTAACCTTTCAGTTGTAGCTCTTACTGTTTGCTTAGGGCTGTTGCCCTGCTGGGAGGGGAACCTCTAACCCATCTCAGGTCTTTTGTAGCCTCTGTCAGGTTTTCTTCCACAGTTGCCCTATATTAAACTCCATGACCATGTTCTTTCTACTTGCTGAAGAAATGCCCACCCACATCATGATGCTGCCACCACCATATTTCACACTGAGGAAGGTGCATTCAGGGTGATATGCAGTGTTAGTTTTCTGCTACACTCAACATTTTGCATGTAAGTCGAAAAGTTCAATTAGGTCTCATCTGACTGACTAGAAAATGTTCTTCCGTGTTTGTTGTGTCCTCTACATGGCTTGTGGCAAACTATAAATAGGATTTCTTTTTAGAATTAGCTTTCTTTCTACAACTCTCTCATAAGGCAAGATGCAGGGCATGTTCACCAGATATCTGTTGACAGATTCTCCCAACTGAGCTATGGATCTCTGGAGCTCCTTCAGAGCTCCCATGGGCCTCTTAGCCCATTCTTGGCCTCTCAGTTTAGGTGGGCCACCTTGTCTTGGTAGGTTTGAAGTTGAGCTCAACTCTCTCAGATGCTATTTTAAGATGTACACCTTGGAACGTTGTTTTTTTTTTTTAACCTAACCCAAACTTCTTAACCTTATCCCGGACTTTACTGCTGTGTTCCTTGGTATTTATGAAACTCTTTTAAGAAACTATTCCACATACTGAGTTTAAAAGACACACAGGACCACTCTACTCACCAATTACGCAGTTTTATTTATCCACCACATTTATTTAGAGGTATCAGAGTAAAGGGGTATGATTGTAATAGCATACCACACTTTCTATATTTTTCTTTGTACAAGTTTTGAAAATTGGTTTCCTTCCAATTCTCAAAAATGCCCTACTTGCGTTGGTCTATCACATAAAACCACAATAAAATGCATATACTGTACATGTTGGTTTGAGGTTGTAATGTGACAAAAGATGGAAAGACTGAATACTTTTGTCAAGCACTGTTTTCACAATACCACCACAAAACCACCACAATAGTAATACTGCATCTTAAGATGGTTAAGATGCAGTATTACTATTGTGGTGGTTTATATTAAAACAAAGTCAGAGTTCATGTTCAGAGTTGGACTTCTTTTAATTGACCTCAGAGAGTGATGTAACTTTACATATTAGAAAAAAAACACGCTGAAAAACACAGGTCGAAGGATATAAATCATACAAGAGATTTCTTTGAAAAGTTTATGAATACCAGAACACACAATAGAGTGATCAATATATACATTTACTGTAGCATGTACAAAGAGCCTCGTCAATATGCAGTACAGTGGGCACTTACCAGCTATTCTCTTTTAGAAGTTAAAAAATACAAACACCCCACCTCCCCACCCCGACTGATAAAACCATGTTTGCATTAAAAGTTTCCACATGCATCCTCAGGATTTGTTGATGTGTGTAATACACAGTTAATGCCTTCATTTCCCCATGTATGACGCATGACAAAGCTAAAACAGCATAAAAGCACATTCATGACAGCAAATTGTTGCAAAACCCTAACAATATAGTGCATTCAGGAAATTTTATAATCGGTTGCTTGTCTGTTGCTTCGGTTCTGGCATTGCTCCATTCGACGGCTGCTTTTTGAACAGTTACGTGTTAAAATGTTTGGATTGAATTGCGTTCTTCACCAGCCAATACATTAAATCACATTTTGATGACATGAACATCTTTGTTTAGAATAGAAAAATATATATATATAAAAACACCATCCACTTCAACTTTTAAGAGATCTAATCCAAAACAAAGAGGTGAAACTTAATATCATCATCCACCTCTCCATGCTCTACAAGACTGTGTTCTTGTCCCTTTTGCTGAATGTCCCGTACAAAGAGCAACAATGACACAACCAGTAAGTGCACAATAAATAAGATTACTGGAGGGCTATCATATGAATGTCCGTGCATCTGTAAAGCTAAAAGTTACATTTAATGCTTATAAAAACACATAAGGCATGCAACTACCAGCTTAGAAAATGTAATGTGAATTGTTTAATTTACATACTAATAGAACACTGTTGAAGATCACTGAAAACAGCAAAATAAGCTAAATGATTTATGTAATAGAGTAGTTATGACCTGTTACATGTGTAGGTTGATAAATAAAAGCAGTAAAGCTGGATATATTTTCCCACCTTGGGTTTTAATCTTTGTTCTGAACATCAAGATGCATACCAATGAATTTGAATATCATCAAAAATTATTTATTTCAATAATTCAGTTTAAAAAGTGAAACTTGTATAAATTCATGCTTGTGAACATTTTTCTTCCACACTTTTTCCTTCCAATAAAATTTTCATTATTATGCTTGACAACATGGCCACAGCATAAGACTTTCTCATGAAAGACACTTTTTTTTATTGGTCTTGATCAGATTTTCTGCAAATAAACCCTGTATTTTCAGTATTCTTTAGCAAAAACAACATATTCAGTCAAATTAACAGAAGTATATGTATACAATATATAATTCTTTTTGTAATCACTTTTAAGTAGAATTACTGACATAAATACATTTTTTAAAGGGACAGTGTTATGTATTTTCCAGGCATATAGCGCCATTTTATAGCACAATCAAGTGACTATGTTACCTTCAGTTGTTACAAAAATGCTATATATATCAAACATGACTTATAAGAAATTTGACTTTGTAATTTAACACCTTGAAATTGGGCCTCTGTCTCAAAAAGAAAGTCCTGCTCTATCCAACACTCCACCTTCAGGAAGTCATCACAACATCGCTTCTCTATTAACCCTTTAACCACTGCACTGAAAAGTAGATTGTATAATGAGCTCAGCAGATGCACAATTCCACCAGGTGTTTTCAAATAACTGCAGCAAGCTAGTATGAAGGAGCTGAGTGGGGAAGTCACGAGGGAGGGGTGTTGTGTGAGGCAGAAGCTTGGAAGCTTAGGAGCTGCAGCTTTGAGGAGGAGCTGTGCCTCGAAGGTGGAGCTCGATTCACCCAGGTGTTTTGCACAGCTTAATGGCTGTCACAGAAGATTATCGGATTTCTCAAACATGCATGAAAGGATCAAAGCAACACTCCAGGTATTTTTTGATGAGGGAATAACATTATAACATGATGTAAAGATTAAAAAAAAAGTCAATTTTACATAATACTGCCCCTTTAATCATATTCCTATTGAGATGCACCTTGACTAAGTTGTATGTACAAAATGCCTCGTCATACACTGTTTAAATTGCTTTTAAATAAAACAAACTGTGAAACCTTGTAATTGTGTTCAACTTCATGAATCATTTCTTTTTAAGTTGTGCGTTTGGGATGGGTTATCTTGAGGGCATTCCACTCATTCCATCTCTCGGTTTTCATTCCCAGAGGCTCAGCAGAGCCAGTCAAGGACTTAAGGACTTTCATACTCTTCATTTGAGAGTTTCCAGCTTCAGTTTGGCTTTGGCTTTAGATTTGTTGCCCCTGCTGGGACATCAGTACCGAGATTTCAGATCTTTGGTGCTCCTAATTCATCACTTATCTTTTCTGGATGCTAAATTTCCAACATGCTGAGCAAACTGCTGCTCACTCTTTTATTTTTTCATTAAAACACTGATGGTAAAAGAGATGTGCACATCATTCTGGGCAAATTCTTATCATTTTCTTTTGTTTACCCCACAATACTTTGTTCTTTTGTTGCTTTTTGTTGAGTTCTATGACATAATTTGCTAAAAAATAGCTACTGTTTACGGACAAAATTTACTTACAGTCATGCATGCACAAAATGTCAGTTGCAGTAATTGTTGCATCATAATTCGCTGAAAAGGCAAAACATATTTAAAAAATGGTCAGTAAAGTTGACCTGAAAGTCTGATTAATTTCATAACATAAATTCCACAGACTCCAAAGGGCTGGAAAGAATGGTTTCCAAGACAAAGTAACAATAACCATGCAGAGTTTACTGGTTATAGGCCTCCACTGTACAGCAAAAGGCTGAGTCAGCTGCTGTGTAATATAACATATCGATACAGAACTCAGTTAATGCTGTAGTATGTAACTTTGCACCGCTCCCAACCTAAAACATTCAATCAGAGGCAGGAGGAAGGTCTTAGCGCGGTCAGTCAACTTCATTTAGTTGCTGCTAAAATGTGCTACTTACTGTAATGGAAAAATTTCTGGTATGCCAATTCTTGGGTTTTAACAAAGTGCTCTGATCTTTTATTACCCCACTCATTCTGTGACCCCTGTGTTTTAGTTATTTAGGGGGAACACATTCCAGTCTTATCGCGAAGAGATCTCGTCACAAATGTCTCTGGGAGTAGTGCTGTGTGACCGAAGTGATGTTTCACAGCGGGGTACTCATAAATACCTTAGGAGAACTCTCACCCTATTTAGGGTGGAGGGCTTTTCTTCCTTCTCCTTTAAAGATAAGATGATGCCCACATACCAGTATAAATATCTGTCTGATTCTGTTCGGGGCTCTGTTTCTCTGACTTGTTCAGGGACAGAGACTTCAAACGCTGTATGCCTTTGAATAAACTTATTAAGACAAAGTCTGGTCTTTCTCTTATTCAGTGAGTTATCTTCTCTCCCTTCTGTGAGTAATAAAATCCACGACATTACCGTTACAGGAAAACCGTTTCGGTGGTCATGCTAGCTAGCCTGAGAATTCACCTCACTCTCTGCAAGCTGCAGCGCAGCAGAAGGCAAAGGGAGGAAGGGAGAGGAGAGGAGGCTGAGCAGCCCACTCAGATGGTGATTGACAGCACTAAGACCCGCCTCCTGGGTCTGATTGGTTGTTTCAAGATAGCACTGGGAGCACTGGGAGAAGGCAGAGGAGCTTGATTTTTTTCACAATTATCTGTCTCATACCATTCTGTCACGATAAAGTGACAGTTTCATGAAATATGTAGAAAAATATTTTTTATAAAAGTTACATACTGCAGCTTTAAATGGTCTGGGGTGGGGTTGATCATAGAGTGAAAGAAAAGTAGCCAATGAGAGTCCAACAAATCTTCTGCAAGCTCCCTCAATACTGTCAGAAACAGTTTCCAGGACAGATCATGTTCACAAGTTTGTCAGGGTGTTCTTTTGACATAGCTTGACATAGTTTGATTTCCAGAGAAATCAAGCTATGTCAGATAATTACTATATTATAATAGTGCAAAAACTATGTTTAACTGCAAGATTTCAGGTGATATGTTTATATTCGATGAATGATTTTTTTTTTCATTACTTTACTTTGAAGATTAGAAAGGCAACCTGCATAAATATGTCATAGGCCATGTAAAGTTGTATCAGTTGTGTTAAATATTATGGGAGCGTTAAAGCTGCAGTATGTAACTTTTATTTTAAAAAATGTTTTTTTTTACATACTTGTTAAAGCTGTCACCATGTCGTGACAGCGTGGTATGAAACAGATAATCTGTGAAAAGATCGATCTCTACCTCCTCCCTGGGCTTCAAAAGAAATGCACCACTCCCAAATCGTTCTGACCAAAACCAACCAATCAGAGCCAGGAGGAAGGTCTTATCACTGTCAGTCAACTTCATTTACTCGCTGCTAAATGTGCTAATGGTGGAGAAACAACTTACCGTTACAGGAAAACCGTTTATCCATTGTCATTTGTGGCCATGCTAACTAGCCTGAGCATTCACAACAGTCTCTGCTAGCTGCAGCGCAGCAGAGAGCAAGGGGGGGATGAGCAGCGCCACACACGTTAATTGACAGTGCTAAGACCCCCTTCTGGCTCTGACTGGTTGTTTCTAGAGAGCACTGGGAGCACTGGGAGAAGGCAAAGGAACTCAATTTTTTCACAGGATTATCTGCCTCATACCATTCTGTCACGACAGTGACAGTTTGAGCAAACACCTAGAAATTATTTTTTTAAAATAAAACTTATGTACTGCAGCTTTAAGCAAAAAAATCTAATTGCACACTTGCCTACCTTAAAGAAGAAATATCTGAATTTTTTTTTTTTTTTTTTTTTTTTTTTTTTTTTTTTTTTTTTTTACTATCTGTCTGTCTTTCATTCGTGTCACAAATTCTGTGGTTGAGGCCACCAAAGCTGCAAATAAATTGGGTCATTATGATTCTTGTTAAAGAAATTACCATTTCAGAGATAAATAAATAGCTGTTGGCATGCTGGGTTTGGCCAATCATACACACAGTTTCCGAAATCCTGGAGGGTTGTTCAATCATTTCAGCACTCAAATCCACACCAGCTTTAGTTGAATGAGACCCAGAGTGCCAACCACAAGGATGCTACTTTGAAAATTCTAACACATCAAACATGTTTTTTAACAGTTTTGGTTCTCTTAGGATGTCATACATGTTTTTGTAATTTTGTTGAACACTACTTAAAAGGCTGGGGGGAGAAATACAAGTAAAAAAACATGAAAAACTGAGGGATTTTTTTTTTATAACAGTTGCTGCTATTAGTGATTTCAAATGATCAACTACAATTTATGAAAAACTGTAAACAACAGTAAAGTTTTATTGTTCTTATTGGGGTAAAACTACGGAAGTGGAAAGCAAATGGAAAGCAAAACAGTTGTTGAATCAGTTTATATTCCCACTATGCTCTTATTTACCTGGCTTATTATTAATGATCCCATACTTTACTGACAGATTTCAGAAGCTGAAGTATCAGTCCTAAAATTAAGTAGAAATTGCCATGTAACTAATTATATAACTAGCTTTCCAAATCAGCAACACACACTGTTACAGCTGGTTTTTTTGCTGTTGTTTTGTACTTTGAACAAAGAAATAAAAAAAACATAATTTTTACCTATTCACAAAATACATAATTTAGGCTTTTGCTAACAAAACATTTACAAAGTGCTTTATAGCTGCTTTTTACCCATTACATGGAATGACTCAAGTCTTGACTCCACTGTAGGAAGTGATTGGTACCATATTGTTTTAGAAACATTTTAACTTCTAGGGAATATTACCCCGTTATAAACATTTTTGTTGCAAAAACACCCTCCGCATTGATTGATACTCCTGGTAAAGATGTGTAAAAAACCTTAAAATAACTTTGGCTTGTATTCCAACACCAAATCTCAAACTGAAAATGTTTGAATAATCTAGCCCTTAATTTGAATACATTTATTCAGAGGCTTATTTCTCTTAGTATGTCTTCAAAATGGGAAAAACAAGAAATACCACTCATTAAGACAGTTGAGTGTTGATCTTCATAGGTCAGGAAATGGCTATAAGATAATATCTAATCGACAAAACTTGATCTCATCGCCACTAAGAGCAATCTGTTCTGTTTAACTGGAACTGAGACAAACCAAGATAGCCAAGCTCTCAAGTTTACCTTATTATCACACACAGCTAAAGTGGATGTTAAAAGAGCTAGAACAAAATTTCTAAACCTCACTGTTAGAGACCGGCTGCGAAGGGAGGCATCTTGAGGTCACAAAGTCCCCATAACAACCATTAGAGTCTATTTAATTGTCTATTAGTCTATTTATTTGGGAGTGATGTAAGAAAAAAAAAATTTCTGTCCTACCATCACAAACCTTAACATATAGAACAAATTTAATGTTTTTGATAGTAGAACTAAGATTGGCAAAAAAAAAACAAACAAACAAAAAAAAAAAAATTCCAGATGGGAATGGTGTAAAAAAAACAATGAGTATGTGGAAAAACACCTGATGCCGGTGGAGAATCTGTGATACTGTGGGCATGTTTTTCCTCCGCAGGCCGTGAGAATCATCAATCTTATTTAAAATATCTGAACATTTTAAATGAAAATCTGGTGCGTCCTGTCAAAAAAAATTTAAACAAGTCATGATGGAGTCTTTCAGCAAGATAGTGATGCAAATTATATGACCAAACAAGGGAGTTGTACAACATATAAACAGCAGTTTTACCAATAAGTGTGGTATTTTATTCCCCACTCTGTACACTTGCATAAATTAAAGGTTGGATTTTATAAAGATTTTTAATGAGAGATTATGCTGCTGCAATGAAAGATGATTTTATTTTTTGGTTTGTTACACATCTTTACGTCGGATTGATGTTTTTATGATTTATTAAACATCTGTTTTTTAAATTACAGGATAAGATTTATAATCATGGTCACAAGCAAATATCCGCGTTGCTGTGTGTTGTTTGACCTTATGACTAATCTTCATTTGAAGCCAAGCATCTGAAACAGCATCTTTTCTCCATCTGTAGAAGACACACACTCCACTCAGGAACTGCTGAGCTGTCAGCAGATGAGGCCTTGCAGCTCTTAAGTTAAAAGCCTCACCAGTTCTGAATAAAAAAATCTTAATTATATATAAAAGGTGTAAAAAAAAAAAAAAAAAAAGAAAAAAAAAAAAAAAAAAAAAAAAAAAAAAAAGAAACTTGAGCAATAAAACAGTGTTAACCGGACACGCCTGAAAGCAATCAGACCGAAGATGTGGGGAAACAGTTCACAGCCTTTGTTAAAGTTCATCAAGGCAGCACTTAATTCATTTTTTAAATGAAAAAAACAAAACAAAAACAAAGCAAAAAATCATCATCCTCCTACTTGTGGAACAAGATTGGTTTGGCCAAACCTGCGAGGATCTTTGGAACATGCACCGAAATGATCTCACCGATCATCTCGGGGAAGCTGACCTTCATGTGAAGCGACTGAGCCTGAACAAACAGGTCAAATGTAAACTGATGGAGCTTCTTTACGGTCTGAAACAGAAGAGAACAGGCAATCGGTTATATCATGTAGATGAAATTTACTACGTGTGGTGATGACTCATTTTAGGTTATCAGAGCCTGCTTGTTTTCACATGTTTTTCATGTGATCCCTCTGCATCTGTAGCCATAAAATCTTTTAATGTTATTTAGCCACAGCTCTCTCCCTCTTGTTTTTGCCACCCATTCGCCATGATTGCTTTTTTTGTTGTTGTTGCTGAAGCACTTTTGTCTCACCATCTGGAGGGAATCCAGGAGTCGCGTCAGCTGGTAGAACCTCTGAGGACAGTTTGTGGTCATCTGGTAATTGATGAGGCGATCCAGTTCATTGATATAGGTGAGGCGCAATTCGTCAAAGTATTTCTGACTTTTCAAGCCCTCCACTGGAACTGTAAAATCAGACCAACAACTTTGGCTACATGTTCAATTCCCTCTGCTGCATGTCGAGTAAATAAAGTATTTGTACTTTACAGATTTCTTCAGTTTTTCCTTTTTGTCACAGTTTAATGTGTCAGATCATCATACATATTTTAATATCAGACAAGGAACCCAAGTAAATACAAAATGCAGTTTTCAAATGATGATTTTAATGTATCCTGACTGTCTGTGAGAAAGTAATTGCCCCTAACCTTAATGACTAGTTGTGCCACCCTTAGAGCCATTTACTTTTCTCCACCTCACTGGGATGATGTGTTCCACCATGTTCAGCTTGTTTAGGGATCATACGCCAGCATCTCAAAGGGATTTAAGTTGGGACTTTGACAAGGCCATTCAGAGGTGAACTTGCCAGTGTGCTTCAGATTATTGTGTTCTTGAGTTTAAGGTCATAAACGGGCATTCTCCTTGAGGATTTTCTGGCAAAGAGCAGAACTCATGGTTCCATCAATTAAGACAAGCCATCCAGATTCTGAAGTTTCAGACAAGCCTATGGCCAAATTACAACCATCATGTTTGATTGTCATTATGATGTGAAAAATCCTGTTAGTTTTACACCAAATGTAATTAGATCTCAAAGTCTCATCAGGATGAGGGATTTCTTTTTGGTAAATGTAAAACACACCTTTGTGTTCTTTTTGGTCAGCAGTGATTTTAGTCTTGGAACTCTTGCAGGGATGTCATTGTCACCCAGTTTCTTTCTTATTGCTGAATCAGGAACAATGTCTATAACTAAGACAAGTGAGACCTGCAGTGTTTTAGACAATGTTCTGGGTTCTTTTTCAACCTCTTGGATGAGTTATCGATGCTCTCTTGGAGTAAATTTGGTAGGCTGGACATGCATGGAAAGGTTTGCCACTTAGTGGATAATGGTTCTCACTGTGGTTCGCAGGAGTCCCAAAGTTACAAAATTGTCTTTTAACACTTTCCACACAGATGAATGTAAATAATTTAGTTACTCATCTGTTCTTGAATTTCTTTAGATTAAGGCATGATGTGCTGCTTTTTTAAAGATATTTTAGCCTACTTCATGTTGTTTGACAGGTTCTAATGAAGTGATACCTTGATTGTACAGGTTAAGATATAATCAGGCCTGGGTGTGGCTAGTACAAATGAACTCTGCCATTCCAAAACATTTAATTGTATTATCTTTGTCTGATGTTAAAATTTGTTTGATAATCATAAATCTATAAGAAGGTAAATGCTATTTCACTGCACAACAGATGCTTGGCACACAGGACAACACCTACTGATGCTGAAGAGGAGTAAGGCCTTCATGCAGAGGAACTCCTCCTGGGTGATCTGCAGCAGCACAAACTCCTGGGACAGATGTCTCATCCGCATGCAGTGCTCATACATGGTGGAGATCTGCATCCGATGTCTGAAAAAGTAAAAAGGTCAGAATGAGAGATGTTAAGTAATAGGAATTACTCAATTTCCAAGAGGTGAGGACATTTTCTCTGAAATGAATAATTGCTGAAAGGAAAGAATGTCATAGGTTAAATCCATACCTATCAGGGATTCTGAGTCATATTTACAGAAAGAGGTTCCTGCACTGTAATCTTTGACATCTGGGGCAAAATGTTAAAAACACACAGCAGCATATTATGATACTGTCCCATCACCTGTCATTGGCTTAAAGTGGAAGAGAAATGACTGAATTTCGGTGTGCACCTCACCCCACCAATGAACAAAAGACATTGCATCACAGTTTGTTAGCTTTGCTGAAATGAAATCATTCTGCCTTTATTACAAACTTCATTCACATTTCTAAACTGTGCAGATAAAAGTGAAATGAGGTTGAATTTAGTAATTGGAATAGAAATGTCACCGGAGAAACTCCAGCTGAAAAAAAAATGAAAGATAAATGTTCTCCATCTCTCTGAAAACCAATATACAGTCACTTGCAAAAGTATTCATACCTTTAGAACATTTTTTACATTTTGTGATCTCACAACCACAGATTCAGTGAGATTGTATGTGGCAGACTAACACAAAGCAGTGCTTTAATTGGTAAAATACATTAGCCATCTGCTAAACAACCATTAGCTGCATTTACAGCACTGTCAGGATCCATTTGTCTACCAGTTTTGCACTCCAAGAGATTTTTGCCCATTCTTTGGAAAATACACTCACTCAATTTGGAGGAATATTATTTGTGAACAGATATTTTCAGGTTTTGTCACAGTTTCTCAATTAGATCTGGGAGTAGACAGGATCATTTGATACCTGAATGTGCTTTGAACTAAACCCAACATTAAGAAGAGCATGTATTTTTTTTCCTTCCACGTCAGAAGTATAAACAGTTTTCTGCTAGTCCATTTGATACAATCTAAGTAAAACACATTGAAGTTTGTGGTTGTAATGTGACAAATTTTGAAAAAAAGGAAACAGTCAGTATAATACAAGTGGGTGTAAAGTCCTAATGTTAGAGAGTTACAGAGTAGACCTGAGCAGCCAGTGAGTTTGCATCAAATCCACAAAAGGCTCAGCAAGTGTAATAAAATTAAAATATTGGACTGTCTAAAACATTGAGTTTTCTTCCATCTTTGTGGGGGTCTACTTCTGTTGAATTTATTTTATTTAGTGAGCATAAAAGCACAACCTGCTGAACCATTTTTTATTATATTACAGCCATAATTTTTCACATTAATCTTTTTTAATGGTGATCATAAATAAACAAACTAGGCTATGAAATTTCTGGATTAAAGTGGAGTGACTGCAGTGACTGTCCATCACAAGTTTAAAGTGGAACTACACACTGTACAGTAAGAGTGTGTTTGGATTAGAATAGGAACATCACTCTATCTGGCTCAGACTAAAAACTCTTTAACTCTGTCTAAAAAGCCAAATATCTGAAGGGAAACCTCCCACTAAAAAGGCATCATTGTCATAAACAATGGCTGTTTTCCTCTCTTACTGTTGCAATGTTTGTGGGGAAAAAATGGCAGTTTTTATCCAGGGTGGTTCCAGCTTTGTCCATTTCTACCACTGACTTTTTTTATTGGTTATAAAACAGAGCTGCTAACACGATTTCTGTTTTCAGCTGAATCTACAAATGCTGTTGGTGATTCTGTTTATAAACAGCGTCCACTCTTAAATTATTCATCAGCTGGTGTTTATAAATCCTGTTTAAAATGCTGAATGAAACTAGTTTCATGAGGAGCTTATTAATACTGATTAGATGCTGAACAGACCTGTCAGCAGGACAAACAGCTTTTCTGTATAAAGAATCACAATGCTCATTGAAATATCTTTATGTGCAATATCTAAATCACATAGGACTGCAACATTTGGTAAGCTATTATATTTGAAATGTCTTGAACTGATGTCCTGCATTCACATGATATATCTGGCCAGTTGGATCAACTTTTGAAATGACATATATCCATAAACCATCCATCAAAAAAAACAACAAATCTGTTAAAAGGTAAAACTAAAAAAGGTGCAATAACCATGTTGCATATGTATGCACATAATAGAGCTAACACTTGAACAACCTTATGATCTGATTTCACCATTTAGTCTTCTTTGATTGGACTCTATCATCACTCTATCATCAAAAAAAGTTCCATTCAGCAGTGTTCACGGTGGTGGATGCTGTGTTTCATGGTAGTATGATGTTATTTTGGTCATTTTAAGCGTTGTTTTTGTTGTTTTATTTTTGTTAGGAGGTGAGGCCCAAAGTTCCATCAGACCAGAACATATTCTCACAAAAGGTTTTAGCCAGGCCTGGAGGTTTTCTTTGAAAGACAATGGTTTTATGTTAAAGCCATACTACTTTGTCTACAGATATGGGGCCTCATGTAAAAACGTTGCGTATGCAATAAAAAATGTGAGGCGCAATATTTTACTCACAAAAATGAATGTTACATGAAAGTGTGTGGTAATTCACGCAAACCTTTGACCTGCTGTGAAAATGTGCAGCAGCAACGCAAACATTTTTAGGCATTAATAACAAACTACAAACCACTGAAATCTGACTCCATTCAGTGTCATATAACTCAAGGACATCGAAACCAATGTTTTTTTCATGAATTTAATAATTTATTGTTTAAACTTAAATTGTGAAAATGAACCACATCACAATAACGTAAAACACATGAAAAAAATGGTGGGAAAACCTCAATCAGATTTAAATAAAATTTCTCATTTTTTGTCACATGTAGATCTAAATGCGCATCAGTCTGTGCACATGAAATGCATATTAATTGGAGCACTTTATCAGTTTAAAAGAAAATGGGGTCGCATCAGCAGATTAACTCCTAACAGATCAGATTTGATGATTCTTAGGGAGAACAGAGCGTAAACAACCACACATACATAAATAGCTGTGCAAAGACACACGTGAAGATGGAATGATGGCAGCTTTGGCACTGCGCTCTGTGCAGAACTGGCCCCAGGGTTACAGATGGAAACTAGAACGAGTCGTGTGTTAACGGTATTTGTTCAAATTTTTACCAAGTTAGGATTTCTTGCAAATGGAGCATTTCAGTGGGAATTGGCTGACAGATTGGGAATATCACAGTCATTATTCAACCAAGCTATACCAGCCGTATATGTTGCCCAGATACATAAGGTTCCCCTACATTGCAGCAGAACAAGCAGAAATTAAATTGAAATTTGCAAAAATGAGTCAACTTCCTAACGTGATCAGAGCTACACTCATATTGCTACAAGAGCATGAATAGAAAACATTTCCATTCTGTAAATGTGCAGCTTATATGTGCAAATGTGTCAAACAAATAGTGGCACGTTGGCCTGGTTCAACATGTGATTTCTTCATACTATGAAATAACTGATTTCCTCTCTCACTTAATCCTGGCTGAAAAAGCATCTGTTTAAGCAAGCATTTTCAGTTTGATTGATCAACGCTTTTTTTAAATGTTCTTTTTTGTTTTGTATTTTAAATGTTTTGCATTTATTTTTATTGCTTTCATTTTTTATGCAGGTGAGCTTGTGTGACCTGAAAGGCAACTTTTAAATAAAATATATTATTATTATTCCTTGTAGATGGACCGATTCAAGCAGAGGCTATTACCATGGTTTTTCAGCCATACAGGGGGAGCTTTCTGGGTATTTATATTAATTTGCATATGCATTTAGGGCCGGAGAAATATCACACGTGCAGCTGTGCCCAAATCACTGCAAATCCAAATTTATAAAGGCAAAGTGTGTGGTGACACCTCTACGCATGGTTTTATACATCTGAATATTTTTGTGTGCTTTAAGTTTCAGAATTTTTCAGAATTTTTTCAAACTTTCAGTTTGAAAGTTGTACACTCTTTCATACATGACGTCCTTAGTCTTTATTTGTGATTTGTCAGATTACCTATATCTGATATTAGCTGTGGCTGAAAGCTGAAACTAAATCAAAAGGTGCTTTTAAGTTTAGTGTGTGCACATGTATGCAACCAAGCTATTGCACTGTTTTTATATTTAAAATTCCTTCCACTAACAGACTTCTTTTTCAGTTGAATTCAAGAGGATAAATGTCAGAAAAATGTTTTAAGATAATTCATCAAGGTCCTATTTCTACTTGGTATGTTAACACTGGAAATGAGAATCAGTATAAAAGTGAAACACCACTTCTAATAGATTCAATTAATCAACTATACATTTTTAATTCATATTTTTAATATTCACTTTGCTAGTGTCTAACATTTCATAACTCTGAATGTGGCATCTTGACGGTGACCTATAGTGGTGGTAGCATCATCCTGTGGAGATGCTGAATCATACTGAGAATCTGTGGGGACACTCAAAAAGTGCTGTTCAAAGGCATTCTCCATTAAGTCCTACTGACGTAGCGCTGTTTTGCGAAAATTTCACTCGCTGGATGTACAAAGCTGGTAAAAACAAACCCCAGAAGATCTGCAGCTGAAATCGCATCAATAAATACAAAATATCGACTCAGGGGGTAGAATACAAATACACCACAAACTTTTCAGATTTTTTTTTGTACAAAAATGTGTATATTTCTTCCAGTTCTCAATTATGTGCTACTTTGTGTTAGTCTATTGCAAAAAATCCCTCTAAAATGCATTGTGATAGTATTGTGACTAAATGTTAAAAAGTATAATTATGATTACTTTTGCAAGGCAATGTGAACATACAGTTACATTAATGACGACTATATTTCCAGTTGTGTGTTATAATAGAGCAACACACCTCATACACCTCAACACTTTTGCCTGAGATAGTTCGATCTGATTCAGCACAAAGCCATGAGTCTTACTACTGAAAAATGTTCCTGATTTTAATTTCTCAGCAACAAAAGAACACAAAAAGGCAAATTGGTTCCACATGATTCTAAGAAAAAAAAAAAAACCTTGCTGCTTTACGCTGTCAACACCTGGATGCCTTTGTGTTTGTATGTGAGCAGAAAAATCAAATTACAGAAAGAGATCAAGGAAAATGAGAATAACAGCTCGACCAATGTAAGTGATCCCTAACAACAACAAGAACAACAAACCTTTCCAAGAGCAGAATTAAAATATTCAGAATGACACATACTCGTTAAATACGAGGTCCGGTGCAAAGTAAAGCATCCTGCCATTGACGTTCTTGTAGGATCTCCATACCAGGGCAAACACCATCACTCCCATCCATGACTGCTGGATGACAGTCATCTGGTCATCCACATGGAGATTTCTGAAACCTAAAGACAAATATCACAAATCATTATTGTTCCTGAACATCAGAAGAACAATGTTCACCAATGTTGCTAAACTTATTGCAATAACAAATGTAGGAAGTATTACATTAGGAGTATAATTCATAGTATAAGTCATAGTTGTGTTTTCTAAATATTGTTAAACCTTGTTTTTATGTCTTCTACCTGTCAAATAAATTCAAACCCAGTTACACCTTTAAAAGAATTTGAACTGATTATACTCCTACATCCTAAACAAGTTATTAATTTCTTTAACATAGCAAAAATAGGGGGGGAAGTCCTCCAGGGGTGGATTTTAAGGCTGTAAGATTTAAACTACTTCATTTGTATCTCTTGGCACCAACAGGTTGCATGGCATCTTAATGCTTTGGCTGATGAAAATGTTACCATCATTTGTCTCTGATTTTAGTGTGTTAGTGTCACGTCTTCTTTTCTGCATAAACTAGCTATGAAATCTGGGCAGGATTGCTTGGACTGCTTGCCTATTGCCTCCAACAAATGGAGACGGTTTTGGATGAACACAAAACTGTGGGAAGAAAAGAAGAACAGTGGGGGAAAAGGAAAAAGAATCAAGAAAACTGGAACCCTTAACATATCAGCTTCATCTTACACGATACTGAGTGCTTAAAGAAATCTTTATAATATTTGAGCAACTGCACGTCTGGGCAAGAATCCCCCACCCACGACCCCAGAGGCTCATACAGGTCATTGTTACAGTGCTTTGCAAAAGTATTCATGCTTCTTGAAATTTTTCTCATTTTGGCAGGACATAAAAACACATTTCTGTGTATTTTATTGGGATTTTATGTGTTAAACTAACACAAACTAGGGCATAATTGTGGGTTTTTATTCAGCCTTCTAATACTCCTAACTAAATCGCTGTACAAAATATTTCAAACCGTTGATAAAGGGGGGGCTGAATAAATATGCATGGCATACAGACTTTTATTTGTATAAACTTTTGAGAGCTATTTCCGTTCCACTTCACACCTACTCACCACTTTGTGTTTGCCTATCACAAAAAATCTTGACAGAATACATTAAAGTTAGTAGTTGTAATTTGACAAAATGTAAAAACTACGTCTGCTTTATAGCAATACTTTCATGTCATGGCAGGTCAAGGTCTGGCAATGACAACCTGTATCACCTCAGCCTGCAATTCTTTGGAGTTGTTTGGGCTTCTTCATCTTAATGCTTGATTTGATTCACTCCATTTGTTTCATTACTATGACTGTAACCTAAGAAAGGAGCTGGTTCTGTGACACATACTCCTACATGCTCCTGTAAAATGTAAGATCGTTGTCCCAGAGGTAGGTAAATAGGAAATGTGGAAACAAAATGAAACACATCGTTAAATGTAATAAAATAGGTGATTATTCTTGAACTACACATTGTTGCAAATATTTGGCTTTCTGTAAAATATGAAAGTAAGTAGAATCTATAAAACTGTTGTAGCATTTACTCATTTCTGTATAAATGTTTCACACATTGAGCTATTAAACAAATGGCAAAACTACTAGATATTTTAGTTTGGTGGCTTAGTTTTTACAAGAATCTCAAGAGGTGGTTTGATTGGTCAATTACTGGCTTTGGGCTTTCAGTAGAATAAAAGATCCCATAAGGGGAGAAGCGCACACATCACCAAAGTGTACATAGACTGGTTGCTGAGAGAGTGTAGGAAGTTCTGGGATTTTCATGTTCCAGTTTGAATGCAAACTGAATTGGTCTCACTGTCAATAGGAAGTCTAATTGCTACAAGAGCACCGTAGGAAGTTTAATTAGTGAAGAGAAGAAAGAGAAGGAAGAGGAGGAAAAAGGCCAAGAGTAACTTTACACCAATTGCATCATTACTCATAAAAACTTATTTCAGGATTCACAGCCTTGGTGTAATCAGCTCACATTGATAAGGATGAGCACGCAAAACTAGCAGTGAACACTGTAAATAATGCCCCTGCCATTAGCTTAAATAACTCTGGCCAGGGTAACATTTTTGGGCAGGATGGTGTACTCTTGTTTTTTATACTGAAAAGCTTTTATCTGGATCCTCTTATGGTGCTGATTAATGATGAAAATACAGATAGAGTTTTACCAAAGCTGCAACAGATGGTGGAGGTGCATAAACTTCCCAAATATATAGGTAAAAACTGCACTTTTTTTTTTTTTTTTTTTAAAAAACATCCTAGTTCTGATATGATCCTATTGTGATAATGATGTGCTAAGGTAGTCAGGAGAGCAACAGGGAAAAAACAATTTGCTGTGAACTAAAAGTGCAGTAGCATCATAGACTTTACATTCATGTGATTTTATGTTTTTGTCATGATTTCTGTTTTCTGCCATGATCCATGCTGCTTACTGTTCACTCTCTCTCCCACTCCTGCGAAGTGCTCATTGTCTTCACCTCCCTATTTAAGCACCTGCTCCTCACCTACTCTGTGTGAGATTATCTGATGGCTTTGTCACAACTTTCAAGACTTGTTTCATGATCCATGTTCAAGTTTATTAGATCACCAACACAGCCGCTCTCTAACCACTACTTTTGCCTAGTCTGTACTAGTTTGTGAGTGAAATTTTTTTGACCTCTATTACTAAATCTCACCTGTTTCTGACCCTGTTTCAAGACAGATATATTCTAGATTCTTTTTACCTTTGCCTGAGAGCCTCCTGTAAATTACCCAAAATTGTTTATGGACGATGGTTTATTGGATGCTGTAGCCTCTGTGCTTTCAGCTAACATCTCAGAGGCCCTCAAGGCCAAACCATTCACAGATCTGCCAGTCCTCCCAAAGCTGGATTCTTGGACGCTGTGGATCCCAGACTCCTGGTAAATCTCCATTCTTTCTGTTTACTTCCTGGTGCTCATCCAATCACATCACTCATCTCTGTTTTCTGTCTTCAGACCATCTAGTGTAACCAGATCTAAGCAGAGCGACTTGTACCAGCACCAAATCAACTACCTGAATAAATCTTTTGAAACTATTACTTTGTCTTGGCTGCGTGTTAGGTTCTGGCTCTTAGTTTTCTAAGATTACACTTTAATGTTATGGTTTTATTGATGTTCTATACCATCAACCTGCAGATAAAAATTAGGGTCTGTGGCTAAATCTGTAATTTACACATTGACCTCTGTTAGTTAATTGCCAGTTTTTAGAAAAAATAAACTAAAATAAACAATTGGGTTTTCAAAATTTGCGACGATCAATATACATTTAAATGGTCTTCAGGGTTTCCAGTGACCTTGAGGCAGTCTTAATCCTTTTGAAGGGAGCCTAATCACTTTGTAGACTTTGCTATCTAGTTATCTTTAAACTAATCAGAACATTTCATTTTTTTGATTTTGAACCCACTATAGGACTGACTTAATAACTATCTCTGTGTGTAAATTCTTCTGTCCTACCTGGTAATCCCTTAGCCCATTTGACCACTTTAACCAGTTGTCTCTCTCCCAGCTCATTCAGGCTGGTGAGCAAGCTGGCAGCTGAGTCTGGTTGGCCACAGTCATGTCCGGCATTCACCACCTCAGGCTCAATGGACTCAAGGATGTTCAGGAAGACCATCTGGGAGTTCAAGTTTGGACCTGATTTAGGAGACATGTTGTGGGGTACTTCTGCTGCTTCCTGTCCAGGATGCTCTTCTTCTGGGTTCTTCTGTTGTCCAATCTTCTTCAGTTTGCGTGCTACAAGTAGAAAAAACAATAAGTATGTTTCATTGTTTTAAATTAGATACAATTTAATCACCAACAGGTAGTTACGAATCCCAAAGAAATTAAGTCCATTTATCTCTAAATATCTGGCTTAAGCTTAAACAAGCTGAAGTTGATTTTTAAGTTTTAAATCTGTGAAAAAACAATGGTACATTTTGCATTTTTCATGAAAAATCTGAAATTAAAATTCTTTTTTTGGTTAACAATTAGAGCGATGACAGTGAACTGTGGTCAACAAAAAGAAGCTGTTATTGTACCACCAGAATGATCACACAGACTAATCCTTTTTATTAATATTATATCCTTGCAGTTAATAGTTTGTCATAGTTTTGGGGTATTTTTTTCTTTTTTTTGTATTACAGATCTTCTGATGTTTTATGCCTCTAGATGTCTGTTGTTCCTGTTACTTACTCTTCCTTCACCACCTGTTTTCTAGTATGGCTTCCAGTCCAAATTATAAATGTATTAGCTCTTGCCTGAGCATGAGAAGAAATATGGTGTGCTAATAAAAGAAATTTTAACAGACTGAATAATAAGCACCTCAATTTACAAATTATGGTCAGGATGGCCTTAGTTTTGGCTTGTAAAGATTTATACTAAAAGTAATTTATTTTCAATATAAATCCAGTTCTGTGAAAGCCTCAGAGGGTTGTTGGGTTTGTTTGGCAAAACCAAATGAGGAGGATTAGCAGTGCTTGCCAACAACTGATGTTATCATTCAAGATATGCGACTGTGGAACACTGTCTCGGATGCCCTGATATTGAGCTTTTAGCATGTCATGACAATCATGAGACCATCATACAACAACAGTCTTCAGTCAAAGCCCTCTTCAGACTTGTTGCAAGACTGCTATCGGAGATCCTTCCTGCCTACAGTATCACCATCCACAGCAACTTTTTGAAGATACTTTGACATGACATGAATTACGAAAAGATTTAATTTCCCTTTGGGATAAATAAAGTATTGTTGAATTCAATCAAAGAATAGTAGAAAACTAACAGTGTAATGAAGACCAAGGAATACAGTAGATAGGTCAAGAAGAAAGTATAAAACAATATCTCAAACTATGAACATCTCACATAACACTATTCATTTGAAAATGCCTTATTCAAGGCATTAATCAAAGCAAAGAATTAAAATCACAAAAGCAGCCAGGAAACCTGTGTTAACTCTGGAGGAGCTGCAAGTGCAAGAATCTGTTGGCAGGACAACTACAGAGAATATGGCATTCTGTGGCATAACAAGGTAGTGTATTTCTTTGCTGGTAGCTATGTTAGCCATCACTATACATGGAACTTTTGTAGAAATTACAGAGAGCATTTTGTTTTATTTCTGGCAATAAACTTCATACCAATATGCCAAATGCAAAGTGTGTTCATAAATTGTGTTATGATTAAGATAACATGTGATGTATCACCAGAGAGTGCCACAAACTGGCATAACTGTTACGTTTTTTGTTCTTTTAAAAAAATAAACTGACAATTTATAATTCATACAGTTCCTAATTAAAAATAAGGAACTGTAAGGAATCTCATACAGATCAGACCCATTTTAAATGTCTAATTTTATATGTTGAAAGGTCCTAGCTTCTTTCAACAACACCTCACCATAAATACAACTATCTTTTTGTATACATTTTCATATTTTCCCTTTTCTCTCTCCTTCTGTTTCTATAATTCTCTCACACTGCATTTTTACCAATCTGTCAGATAGTCGCCAAGTACCCAAGATGTACCACTATGTGATATTTAGGAGTACTCGCTATTAGTTGCAAAATCAACAAATCTGGCCTTAAAGGAAGAGTGGTAAGAAAAAAAAAATTACTGAAAGAAACTATGCAATATACTACACTATAAAGAAACTACAATAAGCTCTGTTTACAGTTTTATTTCACATGCCTCTTCATAGCGAAACATGGAGCAGCATCATGCTGATGGGATTTGTTTTCTTCAGTGGGGGCAGGACAACTGATAATACTTGATCAAAGGATGGATAGAGCTAAATACAGGGCAATCCAAAAGAAAACCTGTTAGCTGTTGGAAAAAGTTTGACACTGCGGCAGAGATTCACCTACAGCTATAGCTACAATGAAAAGGTTGAGATCAAATCATATTTATATGTTCAAATGGCCTTGTCAAACCCAGGACATAAATAAAATTGAAAATCTGAGGCAAGACAAGAAAATTTCTGTTGACAACGTTCATTCAGTCTGTCAGTTTGAACTAGTTTGCGCACAGTTGAACTCTATTTGCAAATCACGTGACCTTTGATGGCACGTAGTTGCACTTTATTTTATTTAGAGGTTTAAGAGTAAAAAGGGCTGGATACAATAGCATTAATGGCAGGTCTCCCCTGGAAAAGAAGTTGTTAATCTTAACGGGGTATTAAATAATGGTCAAACTAATATAAAATATCAGTATAAAAAACAAGTATTTTTCCCCATGAGGTACTATATGTGCTGTTTCAGTATTTGTTCAGCTAGTTTGTTTGCTTGGCCTTTGTTGGGTTTGGTTCTTGTTAAGTTGTTTCCCTGTGGTTTTGATATTAAATCACACAGTCTGCATCCATATCCTGCCTCCTGCACATCTGGGTTTTGGTCTTATGTTCTTTTAATCGTGACAAATTATGTTCCAAATAATTTCTTAGAAAACCTTTATACTTCGATTGTGGACTATAAGGGCTTTTCAGCCTTTTTTTGAAAGAACTATCCATTTTCTTTAACCATCCACAGTACGGATCCAGTAATATGTTTTCAAGTAATGAATTATATTTCAATGGACAGAAACCTCCCTGAACAGATGAGTCTCATCTGATGGAAGACCCTTATGTCATCATGTCGATCCACACTAACAAAGAAAGGGATAAATTATATTTGGTAAAAATATGTTTTATCAACACAATTTAGTGCACTTCAGGTTCACATTTTTGTTTCTTTATACTTTGGACTACAAGTATCTAGGGCTTGGAAAAACAGTGGAACTCATTTGTTTTTTTAAAAAAAATCCCCTTTGTTGTCCATCTCGAGTGATAATAAAGAATCAAATTCTTTCCGAAAGAATTTAGAACATCCCTGCTGCAGCTGCTCTGAACGGCATCCAGTACTTAAGAACCAAATTGGAGAGCATTTTGTTTTTATTTTGATAAAGCAGATTGCCATATTATTAGAGCAATATGAACAGAACAGAATACAATGCTAAGCATCAGCAAACACCTTTTTACAACAAAGTTTTCACGACTAACAGTCCCTCACTTCATGCAAACTATGACAGTTTTGTTTCCAAAAGTTACAGCTGCAGAAATATTCTGCATCTGTCTTGCTTTTATGTCTTTTTTCTTTTTCTTTTTTTCAGAATGAATGAGAATAACAGGAAAATACAAAACATTACCAAGTCCCAGGAAAAAATTGCGAACAAGCACTTCTGTTGTTTTGCTATTTTTAAGTTCAACTAGCATAGGCTATAGTCCACTGATCTAATTCAAAAACAATAAATCTATCGAACTATTAAGAACAAAGATAATAATTAACATATTACATAAGAAGCAACAAATTACTTTTTTGATAAATAGCAAATATGTTAAACGAGAGTAAAAAATAACCCTTAATTGTCATGCAGTTCCTCTGGCAGGCAATGTTAGAAATCTCTCATTATAAAACTGTAGCCTGGCTTCGTTGTTCGGTTTGATAAATATTGAATTAAATCTTTTGAAGGAAAATTGCAGATCATATAAGATTTCCATTTTTATCTCTGATCCAATTACAAACATTTCAGGTACAAATAGTTAATTAAAATCTCTGGTTTTCTCAGTTGTGACACAGACAGATTTGTGATCTTTGCAGAGCACAGAGTGAATCGGTTGGGTTGAACTAACCTTCATCTATCCATAGTTGGGATGAAGTCAATATAAACACACACAGAGATATATTTGCTTGGTGATCCTAATGATTTTGATGCATTAATATTTGCTTGATGATTTTGATAATTGTCATGTGTATTTGCTTGATTATTTTTGATGAGTTGCTGTATACTTGATTGATGTTTTTTATGATGTGAAGCACTTTGGACTGCCTTGCTGCTGAAATATGCTATACAAATAAACTTGACTTGATTAGAGATACCGAAAAGACTGGTGAAAGCAGAGAACTGTCTTTTTCCTTTTGTGCAAATTCTGTTCAAAAGTTAAATTACAGAAACTAGATATTATCGCCTGTCAGACTTACAAGGTAGTCTCGAAACTGAGAAGAAAAGTTAGTTCTGGAGTCCGATTCATTGTGGGCAGCTTAAATGCCCAGTGAGGGAACTACAGAGTGATCCATTACAATCTCAATTTGCAGCAAAATCAAATTCCACATGTAAAATGTATCTCCCATTTTCTCCTCAGTGGCTGCAAATTTTCTGTGCCTTTACCAGTCTTGTCATGATTATAATCAACATCTTTATCATATCAGTCTTTTTAGAATGATTGATTGCACAAGAAAAATACCCCATAAGTTAAGTGCCTTGTCTATCTACTGAAATGCCTCTGTGTGACCTTACTCTCTTTTTTGGTGTCCAAGTTCTAGACATTATTACCTTATTATTTTGGCAATGTAAATTGGGTTCCTGTTCAGAGAGTGTCCACAAGTCTGGAAGA
This sequence comes from Anableps anableps, assembly GCA_014839685.1. Taxonomy (NCBI): domain Eukaryota; kingdom Metazoa; phylum Chordata; class Actinopteri; order Cyprinodontiformes; family Anablepidae; genus Anableps; species Anableps anableps. The sequence goes on along the minus strand of CM026078.1, from coordinate 11,429,527 downwards.
AAGGAAGCAGGAGAGGTCAGATGTAACATCTCAAACCCCCCTTCACCACACAAGCTTTAGTGGCACGAGATCTTGGGATGTTGAAGCAACCTCGATATTTCTCATCCAAACGAACTCATAAGTGCTATTCGGTTGCTGTCAACATATGAATTACTCTGGTGAAGTAAATGCATGCTTTCATTTGGAACCCTGTATATAAAGATAAAAGTCTAATGTCTGACATCCTGTTGTATCTATGTTTAGGGCTATTATCTTGAAGTAAGAGAGAAAGTAGTTCATGAGTTAACCCTTTCGTCTTTTACAGTTGACTAATGATGGCTGCTCTTCTGACAGATTAACAACATTCAGTGACAAAAACTTGAACAAGTCCCCAACATTTTTAAATTGTTTAACTCACAATATTTTGGTAAAAAAAAAAAAGAAACAGTGACAAAGTGACCAACAACACATAAGCAATTTAGAAACAGCTGGCGAGCTGTTAGGCCACTAGCTATAGCTAGCCAAGCACAAAAAACATAAAAGCTATGGTTAATGACCATCTTATTTAACTCCTTGGCAGATTATTTTTAAAATAATGTTGATTCAACCAAAAGGTTTTTTTCTGATATGAAATTTGAAAAACAAAACAACATAGGCAGGTATAAACAATCTGTTTTGTTTGTGTCAACAGCTGTTGGAGGCAAGGCAAGGTGTCATGGAAAGAGAAGTGGTGGCATTCTGGAAAGAGGTTATCGTTGATCTTATGTCTGATGAAGAAGATGCTGGCCTTGAAGAGGTTTCAGGCCCCAAGTTTCCACAGCCAGAGGCTCAATGACCTCTGTTACACACTACAAAAGAGACTTGATGCTCATTCAAAATACAGCTCACTGCATCATAGCCGTTTGTACGTCGGGGCATGGCAGCGATAAACATCTGATAATGCATAAATGGAGAGAAGTAGGAGAAAGCAGCAGATGAGGAAGTGTGGTCAGTTTGTCCACCAGCCTATAGCATCATAACTATAGTGGCAGCTCAGGATAAGGGTTAGGGTTAGGGGGGTTAAAATACTCTAATTAGAAACTTTATCAATAAGGAAGGTTTTACGCCTAGTCTTAAAAGTAGACAGGGTGTCTGCCTCATGGACAAAAAACTGGGAGCTGATTGTACAGGAGAGGAGCCTGGCAACCAAAAGATTTGCCTACTATTCTACTTTTAGAAACTCAATGAACCACCCATGAAACTGCAGTCTGACAGTGAAATGCATTGCTGGGAATATAAGCCGGAGATAATTACGAGGTTTATATGTAAGAAGCTTTCAAATTTTAAAATAGTGAAATATTTCAAATGACCCAAAACAATTCTTCTATAACACACTACTTGAATTAGATAATAAATTATAACAACTACACATCTATGGTAAGAATGATCGGCTCAGCTTTAAAAAGTTTTTTATTTGAAAGAAAAATATTTCACTTCTTTCACTTGTTAGAATCAATCAAGATTTTTAATTAATCGGCTGTAAGACATTGAAATGTTTTGTTGAAACAAACTGAACTTTCTTTCTCACATACGTAGATATGTACATTTTGTTCTGTTCTGAAGTTGCAAATGTTATTCTTTCAGAAACTAATTTCATCCATGTAGGGCAAAAAAGGGGGAAATTCTGCCCTCATGTGTTCTTTTCAGTTATTGCAATTTGACAACCTTTTTTTTTTTTTTTTTTTTTTTTTTTTTGGACAAAAACTTCATTGAACAGCAGTGGTAGTCAAGCAAAACAGCAATAGCATCAGCTCCCACTTCATGATGTCCTGTTGGAGGAAATTTCTGCAGATATCGTTCATTTGAGATTGCATTGCCGGTATGTACTAAAGGAATAATTCTGTAACATTGTTTTTGTGCTAGATGTAGCCCACTAATGTATTATTTGACTGTAATATTAGTCTTTTCGTCATGCAAATTACCCGCGATTTGCGAGGTTGTCCAAGATGGTGTCGGAAGTGTAGGCTCATACATATAGATGTATTTAGGATGTTATTCAGCAGAAATTCTGTATGGAAGTGTATTTTATGCTGCACATATTCATATTTTTATTGTAATGTTTGTCTTGTTTTCAGTTTCACCAATTTGAATGTCATTAAACCTGCTGACAACGGTCTTCAGTCTCCAGAGTTGTAATATGAGAAAGGTGCTAGACAGCCTTTGCACCAGTAACGGCACAGTGTAACGGCAGCATCCATGCTCAAGAAGATAACGCAATCATTGCATCTAGAATGAAGCAGACCACTACTATGCCCTAATGCAGCACAGCATACAGCAGTGATCCTGCAGATGTCACCTAGTCAACTTCACCATGTCCAACCAGGCATCATCTCTCAAGACCCAGTCTGAGGCTTTGTGTGTCTCCTCTACAGGCTCTGCAACAGCCAAGGCAAGAGCAAAGGCTAAGGCAGCCAAAGTCCATCTTAGCTTTGCAGCCAAAGAAATTAACTTAAAAGTAGAAAAGGTCCAAACTGAAGTAGAAAAGCCAAAATTGAGGCATCCATTGAATTTCTACAAGAAAAGGTGTAGCATCAGCCATTGCTGAAGCGGAGGCATTAGAAGCAGCTGTTGCCTCATTGATAGAAGCACACAGAAACCCATGTCCTTCTGTAACAGCTGAGCGTACCAAACAATATGTCATCAGCCAAACTAAATTTGTGGAAGAGTTGAGAATGCTGCTCTTCAGCCATTGCAAGTTGAAAATGCACTTCAAAATAAACCTGAGCTCATCAACAATGAGCCATTACACTCTAAAAAAGATGATAATCCACAGCAAACTCCAGTCTGTCCTCCCAGTTATCTTGACAACTCCCAAAACCCCCCAGTCACTACGTTGTCTCTATATACTAATAAAGATTTCAAAGCCAATTGGGGAAACCAAGTATCTACAAATATGTATCCACCATCTAGTTTCTATGATGCCAGACCCTCATGCCAGGAGTCTAGAGATTCTAATGTAAGTGACTTTATTAGGTATTTTGCTTGTCGTGAAATAGTAGCAACAAGGCTGCTCCAGTATAATGACAAGCCCCAAAACTTCAGAACTTGACAGTGTTCCTTTGAAAATGCAATAAAGGGTTTATATCTAATGGCAAGTGAGGAGATGGACTTGATGTTAAAGTGGCTTGGCAAAGAATCCGCTGAGCATGTGGAGCAAATCAGGGCTATACACATTAATAACCTAGTCAATGGCCTCAACATGATGTGGAACAGACTTTAACAATGTTATGGCTCAGCTGATGTGATTGAGGATGTGTTTTTCAAAAGAATTGATGCATTTCCAAAAATCACACCCAAACACTACACAAAACTGAGAAAGTTTAGTTATCTGCTCATGGAAATGCAGTGTGCTAAAGATGAAGGAGACCTCTCTGGTCTTGCATTCCTGGATACAGCAAGAGGAGTAAATCCTATTGTTTAAAAGCTCCTCTTCTACTTGCAGGAAAAATGGATTACAGTAGAAGCTAATTACAAACGCACAAAATGTGTGTCTTTCCCACCATTTAATGTCTTCGTAGACTTTGTTACTCAAGAAGGTGACTCTAAAAATGATCCTCACTTTAACTTCACATCGTTTCCTAATGTTTCCAAACCAGACAAGCTGCCCTGGAGAACAAACAGACAGAAAGAGATTTCAATGCACAAAACTGAGGTTGTCTCTCGCTCCAGTTCAGACATACACAGATCTGCGAACAAAGATGTGGATAGTGGCAAGATTTGCCCCATTCACAAAAAACCTCATCTTCTCTCAAAATGCAGAACAGTTTGTATGAAAACACTGAATGATAGGAAAAGGTTCTTAAAGGAGAACAACCTTTTCTTCAAATGCTGTGCCTCATCTTCACACTTTGCAAAGGACTATAAAGTTAAGGTGCAGTGTTCTGAGTTCAGCAATGAGAAACACTGCACTGCTCTCAAGCCCCCTGGTTGAGAGAAACTGAACCTGCAGTTGAGCATGGCGGGGAGCCTGACTCCAGGGAACAAAGGAGATCACTTCCAACCGCACCCAGGTTTGTGGCGTGAATGAAGCAGGTATAGCGTTCTCTAAAATCTATCTCGTTAAAGTGTACCCAGCAGGTCACCCACAACAAGCAGTAAGGCTCTATGCCATCCATGATAAACAAAGTAACAGATCATTAGTACATCCTGAGCTCTTTGAACTATTTAATGATTGTGGACCCAATTCTCCTTACTCACTTAGGAACTAAAGATACAATGGGAAGGACAGTTACAGGTTATGTGGTGGCAGCCTTAGACGGTTTAGTCCACATTTCGCTGCCTAACCTTACTGAATGCAAAAATATCCCAAATGACAGAGATGAGATACCCACAACCAGTGCAGCTATACATCACAGCCATCTGAAGTCAGTAGCTCACCTTATCCCTGAACTGGAATCTAATCCCCCCATTTTAATGCTCCTTGGACAGGATGTTATTAGAGTTCACAAAGTCTGTAAACAGATAAGTGGACCTAACAACGCACCCTATGCACAAAAATTGGACCTCGGATGGGTCATAGTAGGAAATGTTTGTGTAGGTGATGTCCACAAAACTCTTGTTGTAAAGACTATGTTCAGAAATGCCACTGAGAAGGGTTGTCCCACAATGTTTGAGCCATGTCCCAATGTTTCCAATATAAAAGAGAGACAATGTGAAATACAAGTTCCATTCAACTTCAGCACATAGCTTGTGGACAGCACTTGTGAACCAGACCACTTCATGGACAAAGTATTCAAAAACAAGCATGCAGACATTGCCCCTCCACTATAAGACAGAGAGGAATGTTGGTATTTGCACTACTCGGTGTTTACCACCCCAGTAAACCCAAACAGATCAGGGTCATCTTTGACAGCAGCACCAAGTATGAGGGTGTATCACTGAACGATGTGTTAACAGGACCAGATCTTAACAACTCACTATTAGGCATCTTAATACACTTCAGAAAGGAAGCTGTTGCCTTTACGGCAGACATTGAACAGATGTTTTACTGTTTCAATGTTCATGAGCAAGAGAGGAACTACTTGCGCTTTTTGTGGTTCCAAGGCAATGACAATTCTAAAGACATTGTGGACTATAGGATGAGAGTCCACGTCTTTGGGAATAGCCCGTCACCAGCAGTGGGCATATATGCCTTGCATCAGTCTGTTCTGCGCAGCAAGCCAGACAGTGATATCTAAGATACTGAGATCTAAGGCAGTCTGTCACACGGGACTTTTACGTGGATGACAAACTCAAATCTCTTTCCACCATTGAAATGGCTGCGTTCCTATTCCATAGAACCTGTGAAATCACTTGGGAAATCAAATCTCAGACTGCATAAAATAGCAGCCAACAGAAAGGAAATATTAGAGGCGTTCCCTACCCAAGATCATGCTAAAGATTTAAAAGACTTAGACTTTTAAGCCGATTCTGTCCTCATGCAACACAGCTTGGGTCTCCTTTGGGACCTAGGTCGAGACTGCTTCACCTTTCGAGTCCCAGATGATACAAAGCCCTTAATGAGAAGAGGTGTTTTATCAACAATTAACAGCCTTCATGATTTGTTAAGTTTTGTAGCACCAGTCACTATGCAGGGAAAGCCTATTCTGCATGAACTGACAGTTGAAAATGGAAACTGGGATGCTCCATTACCCTCAGAAATCGAAGAGTCAGACTATCTTCTCAGCCAAGCCAGTGGCATTATATAGCTAGCAGTCAGAACCCTGCAGATCATGCCACTCGTTTCGTTCCTGCATACCAGCTTCCTCTTAGTAATTGGCTCACTGACCCTGACTTTTTGCTCCAAGTTCAAAGTTCCCAAATGACTCAGATGTTAGACCCCATGTAGCTACTCTCAAAACTACAGCCTCAACCAAGCACCTTGGTTCTGATAGGTTCAGTAAGTTTTCCAACTGGAAGTCATTCACACGTGCTCTTTCTAGACTACTGCATGTCATCCACAACTTCAAATCACCACCAAGCTTAAAACAACTGCTGCTGTGGTTGGCATTACTGTGAGACAGGACTCACTGTGGCTAAGTTTAAACAAGCTCAAAATGTTGTTATTCAAGCAGTGTCAAGTGTTTAACTTGACACTAAAGTGTGACCTCCTTAGGTTCAAAAACCCAGGAGCTCAAGTGGGAGGTGTCAAGTTAAACCCCCCAAAAAATCTGGTAGTTTGAATGTTTTTGCTGTCTCCACATAACTGGTGTGCGCCTTACAAAGAATCAAGTGCACCTGTCCATTTCACTGCTCAGGCTCAGCAGGCAAATCTATAAGGTAACCCTGTTCACCTGTGCTCATATTGAATTCTATTCAGACAAAGAACCTCAGCTGAAAAGCTTCCCCAAAGACACCACTGGTAGGAAATGGACAATATTATTTAAAGTTTACACAATTCATATGTAATTCAGAAAACTAAACTTTTATTGAAATTCACTGATTGATGCAATGTTTGTAATTGAATATATATCAGTATGCATGGTTTGCAACATAATTTGTTTACCTATTTCATTCATTGTTAAGTTAAAGCTAAATTATTTAAAACATGACTTAAACTAGCTAAATATTTAAAGTTAAGATGAATTAATTGTTTCTGATTTAACATTTATCTCATCTGTTTGTAGGTTATCAACCTACTTATGTTGCTGCTCAACACTACTTATGTTAGCTTCTCAATGCTGCATATGTTGCACTGTTGGTGAGATCCGTCTAAAAAGAAAAGAAAAGATGAATGAAAAATGTGACTGAGTTGAGTTGTTCCTGCGTCTCTTTGGAGGAAGCAAGCCCTTTCAAGTTTGGGTAAAGTCTGAAGTGGCTTGAGAGAAAAAAAACTTGACAGTTGATAACCAATGACAGCGAGGACCTGACAAATGAGAGTTCTGTTGATGCAGAAGAGGACCATCAAGAAGGACGTCAGGTCATAGCAGTATTAAGGCCCACAATGGCTGAAGAAATGTTTGGAAAGTCACTGAAACAATTAAAGCTGGAGCGAACCATGGCTAAATCTACCTTCACCAAGCAAGCCAACTTCATGAGCAGAAGAGCTCCAAATATGACAGATGGAACTGCGGGAGGTCGTTCATGGTGTGGGAGGAATAGCAATTAAAGTCAGAACAAAGGGATATCTGTTAAAAGTGAGAGTTAAGACACCCAAAGGAACAGAAAGACCTCACCAACTCATATGTTATAGGCTCAATGAGTTTGCCAAAGTGCACAAAGTCATCCAACCACAGCAACTAAAAAAGTTTTTTCCCAGAAGGTGACATGGATGATCTCAAAAAAACCAGATACTACTAATTAGCCACAGAGAAGGCAGACTCAAAGAGTCGAGGCTGTTGGAGACCTGGTCCTGTGGAACAGCCCACTTGGCATAACTGTGGGAGGGGCTCATCCGGATCTTTGTGAAGATGTTGACATGGCAGCACACAGGTCAGAAACACACTTTGCTCACTCCATGCGTACGGTTGCAGTTAGATATGAAGAAGTCTGCAGTCCCAAAGAAGTCAAAGCTGAAAGTTCATCTTCCAATAAAGAGTTCATTGACTGGTGGAAATGGGAGAGCATAGGAGCAGCTTGTGAACCAAAGTGTGGTGGATGTCGCTGTGGAAATTGTCAGCTAGGGGAAAAAGTCATGACATTAACAGAGGAGAAAGAACTTGAAAAAATTAAACAAAGTTTTACTTATGTGAAAATGTATGTCCACAGTGATGCTCCACACTGGGATGCAAAGTATCCTTGGATTATAGAACCTACCTGCCTTCCCAATAACAGGAAGAGTGTGGAATTAGCTTTCCTGAGAACAGAGAGATGACTGAATAAAGAACCTGAATGGAAGACTATCTATGCAACCCAAGTGCATGAAATAGTGCAAAGAAAAGCAGCAATAAAACTTTTAGAGGAATCTTTAAACAACTGGAAAAGACCAGTGAACCATCAAGTGGCACCAAATTCTCACTCTGTAACCACTCCTGTGCGCTTAGTATGGAACAGCAGTCAAAGATTCGAAGGGCTGAGTATGAATGACATTTTGCTGAAAGGTCCTGATGTTTTAAATCCCATACGTGCTGTTTTACTCAGGTTCAGAAGAGGAGTACACGCTGCCATGGGAGACATTAAAAAGATATACAACTCTGTGTGGCTGGAGGACCTAGAGAGACACTTGCATAGATTCCTCTGGAGAGACAGCCCAAAAGAGGAGATCGGTGAGTTTGCTATTACCAGGGTTAACATGAGGGATTGTCCTGCTGGATATATTGCCCAAGTAGCAATGTGAGAAACAGCGAAACTGCCAATGTTTGACTGCTTTGAAGAGGAGCAGGGAATTCTAGAAGAAGACTGTTATGTTGATGACATTTTAACATCTGATAATGATCCAGAACGTTTGCAAAAACACATAAAGAAGGTAGAGAATATCTTGCAAACTGGGGGATTCCTCTTGAAACCGTGGATCCTATCAGGCCAAAGTGGGAGGCAAAACATTTCTTCAAAGAAGGTAATTCCCTCACCTAACAAAGTCCTAATGTTCCCGAACCAGTTGAAGGAGGAGGACAATAAGGCTTTGGGAATGGGATACCTGGTAGAAGAAGATAAATTCTATTTGATGGCATCAATCAACTTCTCAAAAAGATGGGAAAAAATGAAGCTGGGACAAGAGCTAAGAAAAAAGGAAGTTAAAACAAATACTCCAAATCCTCTCACTAGGAGAGAACTTCTGAGCCAAGTAGCCAGCCTCTTTGATTCCATTGGTTTAGTTACACCTACCAAACAAAAGGGAGCGATTCTAGTGAGAAAGGCCTTCCAAGAAGCCAGAAGTGGGGATAGAACAGGTGACACCTGGGATCAACCACTTTCTGATGGGCTTAGAAACAAAGCAATTGAACTGTTCCAGGAGTATGTGCGTTTGGGCCAAATTAAATTTCATAGGAGTTTGACACCAATTGGTTGGATTGGAAAGCCCATGGGAAAAACTTTTTCTGATGGAAACGACAAAAGTTATGGTGCAGTTCTGTACTTCAGATGGGAGACTGAGCAAGGGATCCAAGTGGGACTAATTAAATCCAAAGCAAAACTCACTCCACTCGACCAAAAAGGAGAACCTGTTAAAGCAGAAATTTGTGGTGCAGTGTTTGCAGCTCGTCTGAGGAAGTATATTGAAAAGCACAGCAGGATGGACATTGGAAGCTGGTTCCATTTTCTGGACAGCCAAACTGTGCTCGGAGCCATTCAGCATGACAGTCATGGGTACCAGTCCTTCTTTGCAAACAGAATTGGTGAAATACAATTTCAACATTACAACAGAAAGCTGGACCTGTCACAGACTGGTGGTGGATTCCAGGGGATCTCAATATTGCAGATAGTATAACAAGAGGAGCATCTCCCGAGTACCTTCAAGAGGATTCACAGTGGCAAAATGGACCAAAATTTCTGTGGCAACCTATTGAACAATGGCCGATAAAATCTGCCAAAGATATAGCTACATCTGCAAAAGAAAGTGTTGCAAAACTCCAGAGGAAAGCTTTCTCAGCAGCGACAACCAGAGCACAATCCAAGCAAATTAAAGAGGAGGAAATTGGGAGGGAGGATGAGACAAAGAATCCCTTAAAAGCCACTGAGGGGAAAGAAAAGGGCAGTCAAATTAAGATTCCTCCACTTACATTTATTGCCAAGCAACTAATTCAAGAGAAAAGATACAGTAGTTTTTCTAAACTGGTCAGTTATTGCATGGGTGAGAAGAGCTATTGAAAAGTGGAAACTCACATTGGAAATTCAGCAGAGTCCCAGCAAAAGGACAGTAAAAATCTGCACAAATGCCAAACAGACAGCCATGCATGCTGTATTTAGTGTTAAAGGGTGTGAGGATGCACTGAAAGATGTTTTCTTGACTGCTCAAGAAAGTACTTTATTCAATGACGCCACTTTGAACAGACTAATTGTGTTTAAAGAACAAGACTCTGGACTTCAGGTATGTGGTTGGGGGACGCATTCAATCTTTTGGTCAAGACAAAAAAGTAGTTCCCATCTTACCATATGACTCATGGGTATCCACATTGCTTGCCCTTGAAGCTCATTAAGTAAATCATGAAGAAATTGCTGGAACATTATTGCGGATGAGAACAAAAGCATGGGTGGTGAGAGGCAGAAGACTGGCTAAAAAGGTTGTGGATAGCTGTGTGATCTGCTGGAAAATTAAAGCAAAAAGGTGTTAGCAGATAATGGGGGATCTCCCACCCGAATGAACACTGCCTGCCAGACCGTTTGAGTACATAGCTATTGATCTTTTTGGACCATATGAAGTGAGGGATGAAGCTCAGAAAAGGGTGAAACTGAAAGTGTGGGGCATCATCTTCTGCTGCATGTCATCTCGTGCTATCCACACAGATCTTGTAAGTGATCAATCAAGTGAAGGTTTTTTGTTGGCATACCAAAGATTTACAGCCCTGAGGGGACATCCAAAAAAGTTATGGTCAGATGCCGGAAAAAAACTTTATTGGAGCTAAACCCGCTCTTGCTGATTTCTATTAGTTTTTGGGCCAACAAAACAAAGTGCAAATTCAACATGAAACTTTGGAACATGGGACCGAATGGAATTGGAAAGTACATCCTGCAGACTCCCCCCATAGAAATGGAGCAGCTGTAAAAATTGTCAAGCAAGCTCTGCACAATGTAGGAGGAGATAGAGTTCTCACTTGGGGAGAATTTCAAACATTCCTGTATATGGCAGCTAATCTGGCTAATGAAAGACCAGTAGGTGCCAGAACTCAAAGCCGAGAGGACTGCATAAACTACATAACTCCTAACTCTCTGCTGCTGGGAAGAACTGGTCCGAGGGGTGATAATTATAGTTTTGACTTTGAAGGTTATTCACTCAAGACTAAAGTTTGTCCAAACGGAAGTGGACAGATTCTGGAAAAAGTGGAGTCAACTGGCTGGACCAAATTTGTTTGTCCAAAGTAAATGGCATTCAACGAAGAGAAACATAGAGAAACATGTTGACATTGTTTGGCTTACAGACTAAAATGCCCTGAGAGGTCAGTACAAACTTGGCAAAGTGGTTGGTGTAAACAGTGATAAAAGGGGGATTGTGAGAGATGCGTATGTAAGAACTTATCCAAGTTACCCTTTGTCTGTCCACTGTGAAATCTGGAGGACAGACAAAGAAGAGGAAGAAGAGGGAAAAAAACTCTCAATGAAGATACCTTAAACAATACTCCACAGAGATGTCAGACCCATTGTTGTGTTATTACCAATAGAAGAACAAGGAAACACCGCAGTGACAAGATCTGGAGATGGAAAAGTGTGACCTCCTTAGGTTCAAAAACCCAGGAGCTTAAGTGGGAGGTGTCAAGTTAAACCCCCCAAAAAATCTGGTAGTTTGAATGTTTTTGCTGTCTCCACATAACTGGTGTGCGCCTTACAAAGAATCAAGTGCACCTGTCCATTTCACTGCTCAGGCTCAGCAGGCAAATCTATAAGGTAACCCTGTTCACCTGTGCTCATATTGAATTCTATTCAGACAAAGAACCTCAGCTGAAAAGCTTCCCCAAAGACACCACTGGTAGGAAATGGACAATATTATTTAAAGTTTACACAATTCATATGTAATTCAGAAAACTAAACTTTTATTGAAATTCACTGATTGTTTGATGCAATGTTTGTAATTGAATATATATCAGTATGCATGGTTTGCAACATAATTTGTTTAAATATTTAGCTAATTTAAGTCATGTTTTAAATAATTTAGCTTTAACTTAACAATGAATGAAATGGGTAAAGTTAAGATAAATTAATTGTTGTTTCTGATGATTAACATTTATCTCATCTGTTTGTAGGTTATCAACCTACTTATGTTGCTGCTCAACACTACTTATGTTAGCTTCTCAATGCTGCATATGTTGCACTGTTGGTGAGATCCGTCTAAAAAGAAAAGAAAAGATGAATAAACAAATGTGACTGAGTTGAGTTGTTCCTGCATATCTTTGGAGGAAGCAAGCCCTTTCAAGTTTGGGTAAAGTCTGAAGTGGCTTGAGAGAAAAAAAAACTTGACAAGCAGTACAACAGGATGTGTATTCTGAAGAGACCAACTGTGTACAAAAAATGAGAAGCTACCCAAAACCAGTCCTCTCAAAGACTTGGACCCTTATCTGGATGAAAATGGACTCCTTAGAGTAGATGGTCGCATCACTGACTCAAACTTAACCCAAGGTGAAAAGAACCCATTTCTAGTTCCAGGCCACCACCATGTTGCAGTTCTTCTCATAAAGCACTACCACAATCAGGTTCATCATTAAGGTTGCCTGTTTACTGAAGGAGCAATACTCTCTGCAGGATGGTGGATTGTGGGTAGCAAGAAAAAGGTGAGTGCAGTCATCTATCATTGTGTAACCTGCAAAAGACTTCGAGCCCCTCTGAGTACACAAAAAATATCAAACCTCCCTCCAGACCGTCTTTCAGCAGACCCTCCATTCACAAATGTGGGCTTAGATGTGTTCGGTCTGGGGTTCGTGTCTTCCTGACACACCAGAAGAAGTGTCAACCAAAACAAAAAGTGGGCTGTCATATTCACATGTGTGAGTATTAGTGCAGTTCACACTGAGGTGATAGATTCACTCGACATCTTTATTAATGCATTTAGACTGTTTCAGGCAGTAAGAGGACTTGTAAAAACTGTTCTATCGTGTTACCAATTTTGTCAGTGCATCTAAGCAACTGAAAATCCCCCCAAACTTGGACAATGCAGCTATACAGACTGACTTAAAAGAATGTGGATGTACTTGGACTTTAAACCCACTACATGCTTCCCATTTTGCTGGGTCGTGGGAAAGAATGATTGGCCTAGCCCAGAGAATATTGGACTCTGTTTTTTCAAACTCAAGACCACAAAGCTCACTAATGAAGTTCTCATCACCTTCATGGCAGAGGCGGCAGCTTTTATAAATGCTTGACCCCAGACACCAGTGGCGTCAGGCTCAGCACCTCTCAAACACCTTCTGGGACATGTGGAAGAAAGAGTTCCTTCCTACTCTCCAGTCACATTGCAAGTGGCAGTCCTGCCAACCTAATGTGAGCTTAGGAAGTGTTATCATACTCAAAGACAGTCCAAGAAATGAATGGCCTCTTGGACTCATAACGCAGGTGTTTCCAAGTAAAGATGAAAGAGTATGTTAAGTAGAAATTAAGGTAGCCAAATCAGATGGTTCAAAGCTGTTAAGACCTATCTCAGAGATTGTAGTTTTGGTTCATTCATAAGATATCTTGTTTTCCTAAAAATCCAGAAGTTGCAAATGTTGTGCTTTCAGAAGCTAATTTCATCCATGTAGGGCAGTGGTCTCAAACTGCATTCCTCGAGGGCCAGAGTCCTGCAACTTTTAGATGTGTCCCTTGTCCTACAACTTGAACTACATCGTGAAACTGCCTCACTAGCATGCAGTCAAACTCCATAGAGCTCTGCTAATGAGCTAATATTAGAGCCAGGTGTGCTGAAGCAGAGAGAAATCTAAAAGTTGCAGGACTCTGGCCCTTGAGAAATGCAGTTTGAGACCACTGATGTAGGGCACAAAAGGGGGAAAGCCTGCCCTCATGTATTCTTTTCAGATATTGCAACTTGCCAACCTTTTTTTTTTTATATCTGGACCAAAATTTTATTGCACAGCAATCGTAGTCATGCAAAACAGTAATAGTGCCGGCACCCACTTCATGATGTCCTGTTGGAGTAAATTTTCGTAGATATTATTCATTTTAGGTTACATTGCCAGTATGTATGAAAGGAATAATTCTGTAACATTGTTTTTGTGCTAGATATAGTCCACTAATGTATTGACTGTAAAAGTTGTCTTGTTATGCAAATTACCTGCAATTTACGAGGTTTTCCAAGATGGTGTCAGTAGTCTAGGTTCATACATATAGATGTATTTAGGATGTTATTCAGCAGAATTTCTGTATAAAAGTGCATTTTATGCACATATTCAGATTTTTATTGTACTGTTTATCTTGTTTTCAGTTTCACCCATTTGAATGTCATTAAACCTGCTGACAACGGTCTTTAGTCTCCAGAGTTGTGATATGAGAAAGGTGTTAGATACTCATCAGACATGCTCCAGTAAGGACACACATTTAACAAAGGTTTTGTTAATAATCAGGGATTTGGACCACTCCCCCGGTACACTCTGGTATTATCGATGGGGTTGAGGTCAGGACTTGTGTAAAAAAGACGTCTCATCCTCACTAAACCATTCTCTCTTGAGCCCCATGAAAGCTGGTAATGTCACCTTGGGAAAAAAAAATGCCATCAATGGCAAAAATTTGTTGGACAACCGTGCTCATTTAAGATTTCCTAAGTGCTTTGAGCTCATAATTTGCCAAACCTTGACTTGTTAACTGTCCATGACACTTCAAATGCCTGTCTTCATATTTTGATGTGCCCATCTCCCAGGAACTGGAAAAAAGATGGCTTCATCATGCCACATGACATTTTTCAATTGCTCCAAATGCCAACCGTTATACTCCATAGCTAATGGATACCATTTTAATTACCCTTACTGGAAGGGATTTTCTCAAGGCTAAACAGCCGGTCAGTGACATTAAGTTGAGTTCTTGCTAGGTTGTACATGTGAAAATTCAAATACTTTAACTGTTAGACACTTCTGTTTAGTTTAATCTGTTTCATTTCCCCAAAATTTTCCAATGATGACCAAGAAACATTTGATTCAGACCACATTACCTCCCCCAAGACAGTAATATTAGTTAGTTTTTTTTTTAATGGTCAATAATGAGCTGGTCAGTCACCCACATTCATTTATATAATTACCCTAGTTGTTTGTTGCTTCATGCAGATCAAATAACTTGGTCATTTGGAAATGTAGCAATATCTTTCTATTTTTTCAACAGTCAGGTTCTGTCTTTTGAGATGGTTGTTGCTAAGTGAAGCATAATCCTCTCTAATTGGGACGACTCTTGTTAAGTGGGAGTCGTTTGTGACCCAAAAATTGTGGAATTTAACTCTAGATTCCTCCTGCTGCATGTTGATGTTGGACCATGGACAAGCTTGTTTAACCCCAAGTTGCCTACCGATCTGTGTACTGGTATAAAAGATAATTGTGATCAGGTGGCTGTTGCTGTAGTATGACTCGAAAAATCGCTTCAAAATTCATAATTTAATAATCTTACCGACTAATCTTATCTATTTGTTTTATAAATTGTGGGTTGAAAACTTTCTTTGTTTTTTTTTTTGACCAGGCAGTTTATGTATTCTATAAACATCTTTGATATGCTGTAAAAAATGTAAAATTTTGTTGAGTGAAAAAAAAAATATTAGGGGAAATTCAATGCTTCTAAACATGGGCAGAAAATATACAGTTTAATTATGTTCTGCCAACTCAATGAAAACTGATGTTGGAAAAAGATGTGTAAAAAGTCTTATGTCACTACTATATGTACTAAAGTTGTGTAATTTCACACAAAAATCTGATTATTCAGCTTTGCATAAGAGAAGGTTATTCAGTGGGCGTGTATGTAAGAAATAGTTGTTTTTAACAAATGTATTTTATTTCACCTCTGTTTTACTACCCTTTTACTACCCCCTTTTGCTAATAGCGCAACACCTAGTCTCCTCCGATTACTGTTCACAGGGAGCAGACAGAGAGGCGGATCTTTGACCATTTCCCTTTACACAATCTCTTTAGATCAGTGGTGTCCAAACTCTTTGCCACACAAGCCAAAATCTTCAAAGGAAAAGTACACACAGCATGCCAAAATTTCATTTAATTAAGTACATAAAAACAATTTACTTTTATTCTATGTTTGAGTGTGTTCTCAGCAATATGAAAGAGATGCGGGTCACTCTTTGTTTGAAAATGCTTGCTTCCTTTAACTAGATTTTAAGAAAATTTTTATGCATCTTTTTGAAAGCCTTGGGTTTAGTGTAAATTTCACTAGAACTTTATTAAACTTATCTCTGTCTCCAGTGCTGGCTGGCCAAATTCATACCATTTTATGATTTGTAGGTGGGGGCTGCAAAAAATCTTTCTTAGGGCCTCAAATGGTATCAGGACTACACTTTGGAAACCATTGCTTTAGATCATCCAGGGTCCTGAGTCCTCTGTTATGTTCTCTTCCCTTTAGCTTACCCCACAGGTTTTCTATAGGAGTTAGACCTTGGGATTAAGTGGATATGGTGGAAGGTTAATTTTGTGTCTGGTGAACCATCACTGGTTAAATGTTAATGGTCGGATTTTGCTAATGCGCCAGTATTAAATTAAAAAAAATCTATATTTTAATGCTTTTTACACATCTCTAGGTGTGTATACTCTATATTTTACTTTATCTTACTTTCCCTTCACCTTTGCTACATTTTAAGAAAAAAGTATTCCTTCTTAATTCTTTCATCATGAAAATAATACATTACTGTGTTTTGCTTTCATGGGACAAATAAATTTGCACCTCATCGTTTTTTTCATAACATCATCTTAAGCTTGAAAGAATGCAAAGCAACAACTTTCCAAACCTGTTTGCAGATGTCTTTTCAGAAGGCCTATGATTTTTCTCCAGATTGACATCCGTTATGCTTATCTAGCAAACTGCAACCTCACTCACTTCAGTCAAAAAGCCACATAGGACAGTAACAGATGCATTTAAAAGAGAAAAAATGCCATGATCCAAGTTTATACTGCCACAAAGTGATTCTGCTTGTCAACTCCAGAGTTTTTCCTCCTGCATCATTGATGGTTGAACAACTTGTTGCCAGCTCCAACATCTGCTGGACATTTCCAACTGGAGGCTCTTATAGTATTGCTCCTAATTTATCTTCCTTTGGCTGGATGACTTTTGGTTATTTCCCAAATGTAAGACAAGGTCTATGATGACAGTAAATTGCTGTGACATGTTGCTTTTATATTAAGTGCAGATGTCTCCATGTGACATTCTTTTAACAGTGATAGGGGATGTTGCATAGTACATTTTCCTCAAGGATTAAAGGCCTAATGGAAGCAAGTAAATAAATAAATAAATAAATAAGAAAGTTACAAGGAGGGCTTTAAAAATGAAGCAGGGACTGTTGCTCCGTGCATTTTCTCTTGGAAAGAGTGCGTGCTCTCAAAAAGAGAGTTAAATCTGAGTTTGGAGCTCTGGGAATAGAAGCAAGGAAGCAGACCTTTTAACCCATGTTCAACTTACACCAGTGATTCAAACAGATTTTTTTAAAAATAGAAGCAAATTGTACTGACACTAGACAGTTTTTCCCCCACTGAACAGTTCTACATTATCTTCAAAGTCTGCAGTGAGAAAGAGATAAGAAAAATGAACAATAATGTTAAAACCAGACCTATAAAAGGTAACCCAAACTCCAAATGATCGTGCACTAAGGCATGCTAAGAGCTAATAAATGTTAGACCCACTGAGTTAAACCAGACAGGGATTTAAGGGATCTGTAACATTAACAAACACAAACAGGCGCACTCAAATAAAATCTTCCACACTTCCTGTATCTGTTTCTGGAAAAAATGTAAGAATCTCCATTATTTTGGACTAAAACCAAAAGTGCTACTGTACAGTTGCTGCAAAGCATACCTTTTATAACTATTTAAGATCACAGATTCTTTGAACGAAGAAAACATTTACAGAAACTTGACTGGAGAACTCTGACTGGATAGTCGAGTTTGTCAACTACTGCACAGAAAACTCTGAAGGAAATGTCACCTTGTGTTACTTGATAACTTGAAAATGTAAGGTGTGAATCGGCAAGCCAGTGAGAGTTTTAAAGTTTGATGTGGAGATCCTAGATAGGTATTTTCTTTTGCAGGATAGTACCTCTTAATACTTTGTACAAACACTGTAGAAGTATTTTGGGGTACATCTCTACTGGCTCCTCACATCGAGAGACTGAATTTTGTTCAAATTCTTATTTGTGGAATAAGTCCACTCAGTCAGATTAGATGAACAGCATCTGTAAAAATCAGTTTTTAAATCTTGCCACATTCTCGACTGGATTTAGGTCAGAACTTTGACTAGACCATTCAAACAAATGAAAATCCCTTGATCTAAACCCTTCCAACCCTTCCCTGTCCTCTAGAAGGTGAACTCCACACCAGTACACAAGTCTTTTGCAGCCTCTTACCGCTTTTGTTTCAGGATTACCCTGTTTTTAGCTCCCTCATCTCATCCACTTTGACCAGCTTCCCTGTCCTTGCTAAAGGAAAAGCATCTCCACAGCATGCTGCTGACACTACCATGTTTTATCAAGGTGACACTGTCATTAGTAGCATAAGTTACATTGCTTGTAGCGATTGTATAAAGGTCAGTAAGTTAATTTTGGTTTTCATCACCTTCTTCCATGTGTTTGCTATGCCCACTTGTGTGGCTTGTGGAAAACAACAAAACTGGACTTGTTATAGTTTTCTTCAACAGTGCTTTCTTTTTGCCATTTTTCTATAAAGGCCAAACACTCTTGAGATCTTCACAGAATAGCTGTGCATATTAGAGACACATTACACACAAGTGGCTCTATTTACTAATAGGAGAACTTCTGAAGGTAATTGGTTGCACTGGATTTTATTTAGAAATGAATGGGGTTGAATCCATGCTACAGTTTTCACAGTTTATGTATTTATTTATTTATTTCAAGGATAACCACTTGGGCTGTACCATCTCATTTTTCAAGGGGTCCATACAAAACAAGATAAACAACAGGAATACAAGTCATAATAAGTAAATCTAAAATATAATACAAGATAATTCAACACAGAAACACCCACACCATGCTCAAAAACACTCACACTCACCCACATTCTCACAGCCACGCATACGAAAATGCTTCCCCCAAACCTAGCCAGCCAGGTATACCAAGAAATACATGTACATATAAATTCAGACCAACGATATGGTTCATACACTCAACATCAAGACACAAATAAAACAATACATACACATACGAAGTACGTGTGCATATCCATGTAGGGAGTAAGTCCAGAATAAGTAAGTCTTATTGTTCTTATTGAAAGCAAGAGCAAGATGTTTGACAATGAGTAAGTAAAGACAATTTAAAATTATGAAAAGAGGTGATGCATCTAAGCAAGGGAGGCAAGTTATTCCAATCTGATGGCGCTTTAAACTGAAATGCTCAATGTCCGATTTCTTTCCTAATTTTGATGTAAAGAAAAATAACTGATCACTATTTCTTAGGCTATATTGTGAGCTAAATGCAAACTGTTTTAAATACAGAAGGAAATTAAAATAGATACATTTAAAAGTAAATAACCAATGAAATTATTTTCTTCGGGCCTAGGAGCCAACCATTTCAAGGACTCAATACATAAGATAGTGATGAGTCCTGTATAGACACCTCGAATAAATCTACAAAACGATTATATAGCGTATGATGGGACAAAGATTAGTTTCTGTGGTCTTACCATGAATAACATCTGCGTAATCAAGAATTGGGCAGCACCATTGTGTGGCAAACTCTTTTACGAACTGGAAGGGAAAGAATACAGTTCTAACGATGCGATAAAGTGACTTTAGGTTCATCATACACTTCTTACAAATAGAATCAATATGAGGTTTAAAAGATAATTGGCAGTCAAGCCAAAGCCCTAAATATTTAAATTCATCAACTTTTCGTAATGCTGTTTCATCTAGGAAATGAACATGCCACCTTTTTGATAGAGATATAGAATTTGGTTGAGTGCAAAACAACATACAAATGATTTATTCTTATTCAGAGAAAGTTTATTTGCAGACAACCACTTTTGGACCAGATTAAAATCAGACTGTAATGAATATTGAATTTGCGAACTGTCAGAACTGGAGGAGTGGATTACAGTATTGTCTGCATATAAATGGATTCAACAGTCAGAGCAAACTTGTAGAAGATCATTAATGAAAATAGGAAATAGCAAAGGACCTAGGGATGAACCTTGCGGTACCCCTTTTTCAATTATCTTGAGGTCTGATTCGCTGCCCTGGAAGGAGACATGCTGACTTCTAGAATAAAGAAAACGATTAAAAAATAACAAAGAATCAGTAGAGAGACCAAAAGCAAATAACTTGTCTAAAAGTAGATAGTGAGCCACCATGTCAAATGCTTTAGCCAAGTCAATAAATACAGCACCTGTAGGCATGTTGCTATCAAAAGCTGATTGTATGTCATTAGTAAATTTAAAAAGAGCAGTGTTTGTTGAATAATTTGGCTGAAATCCAGATTGGTATGGAGATAATAGGATAAACTCATCAAGATATTTAGAGAGTTGACTAAAAATAAGTTTTTCAAATATTTTTGCTATACTATTAGTAATTGAAATAGGTCTATAATTATCAATTATTATTATTATTATTATTATTATTATTATTATTATTATTATTATTATTTTGAAATTGTTCTAACAAGACAAAATGTGAAAAAGGAGAAAAAGTATAACA
Organism: Anableps anableps; assembly: GCA_014839685.1. NCBI lineage: Eukaryota > Metazoa > Chordata > Actinopteri > Cyprinodontiformes > Anablepidae > Anableps > Anableps anableps. The sequence continues at coordinate 11,409,121 of CM026078.1, read as the reverse complement.
ACTTTGGCAAAGCATTGTATTTCAGCTGTAAAAAGCTGCTTTCAAGGTTCAGCAAACATGGCCACATTGGTTGGCTTCAATTTGTTGGTGTAATAAAAATTCTCAAAACAACAGTTTTAAAAATAATTCCTCAAAGCTTCAGTAAAATTCCACTAAAATTACTGCTTCAGTCTAAAACTGATGGCCATCATGCTAAAACAGAGATTTTCCTGCACATCCTTAGATCTTTAAAACCGCATGGACAAAAACAGGAGCTGTCATTGATATGATCACGTTTAATCAGAGTAGAATGGAACCGAAAATAGATTGGGGATTTTATTATAAGTTAATAACCTTCCATGTTGTTAAATCAGAACTCATTTTCCTGCAAAGCTTTTAAAGTCAAAAATCTTAGTGTAATATAATGCCTAATTTCTGCCACTTCCACATGTCATATCCTTAAATTTCCCCGTAAAATGCTAGGAGTCAATTATATGTCCATGATGAGAACATAAGTGAAAGGATCTTTTAAGCCACAACTGGAAAAGGGCCGCCTTTTTACTACAATCACAGCATTAGATCACATTTTCCCTCCACGGGGTTTGTCAGTGACTGGTGGCGAAATTACCAGCATGTCTGCAGCTTTAATTCACATGTCTCGTATCAGCTTTGTGCCTTCAGCACAATCTTCCCCGTTAGCAGAATGAGAAAATGGCAGAAAGTGAAAATTGAACACAAGACCAAAATTAGTCCACTACATGTCAATCTTTACAGCCTAATTTGACGAACGGGTCTGGGTGACAGTAAGGAGAAGTGAATGGAAGAGGTCTAAATTGCATGGCAGCTCAGCCAGGGGCTTGATTATCAGTAACATCCCCTATTGTGATGATGCTGCAATTGAAGAGAACCAGAGATGTGCAGTGCAGAGAATAAAGTACTTGGTCTTGGAAAACCACTAATAGTTTCACTTTTTGGACTTCACTTTCTCTGTAGTGGGCTTTGTTCATTTAGGAACTGTGCAGCCTCTGTTTAAAGTCCTTAAAGTGCACTTTCGAAATTTGTATTAATAATGTGCACACGGTGGGTAAGGTGGTAAAAAGTCTGTAGATTTTTATTGTGCATGGTGCATATTCACAAATACAGAAATGGGCATGCATTACATTCACCAGAGCTTCAAAACTGTATGGCTCCCTGCATGGCTTCGTTTTATAAATCTTGATCAATTTGAAGTTATTTATATGTGCTTAAGTGTCACTGCCTTGCTAAGAAAATTAGTAGATACTCCTTTACTCCACTGTTGTATTTTTAATTGCTTAAACCTTTAACTTGCAAAAAAAAAAAAAAAACAAAACAAAAAAAAAACTGCAAAGGCCGCTATTTTCAGTGTCTTCGTCATTAAAAATATATCTGTATATCTGAAGCCAGATATTTATATGTACTAAATAAAAAGACTTAACCTTTTTTCTCACTGACATTAAATCATCCTAAACTTAATTTGTTTTAGGTCAGTAAGAATTACCATAATTATTTCTATTTGGTAAAGACAAATACCAACAAAGATTTTTTTAATCATTATTTCTTTTTTTTCTTGCACTTTAGAAGTTTGCATTCATTAAGATTATTATGTCTTTAAACAGTTTGGTATAACCCAGATGATGATCTCCTGGCTTTGTCAGCTTCTGATAGGTTGATTCAAAACACTTGTGTCAACTGGTGGTACACCTGTTGATGTATTTTAGGTGAAAAAGTGCTTTCTTGTGTGGCATCATGGAAAAATAAAAATAAATCAGGCAAGACTTATGGAAAATAATTTTGGACTTCATCATCATACTGTTGAGAAGAAGGTACATTCTGTGTCCAAGAACATATAATGAACATGTTTTGGTCAAAATGTGTGTATTCACCCCAGAACAAAAACAAAAGACCTTGTGAAGATGCTGGTTAATGTTGGTAAGTTAGTGTCATTAGTGAAACAACTGTTCTGACATAGAATAAAAAGTGACTCAGAGGAGGAAGCCATCACTCCAACAGCAACAAAAAGAAACCAGATTGCAATTTGCAAATGCCTTTGGGATCAAAAACCATACATTTTGGAGATATATCCTTTGTAATGATGAAACTTAGATTAAAGCACTATGCAGATTAAAGCAGATGAGCATTGTTACATTTGGAGAAAAAAAGAGGGAAGCTTGCAATGTTGAGTTCACCATCCCAACTGTGATGTATTGGGTGGCAGCATCATGTTGTGGGTTATTTTGGTGTTGCAAGGACTGGTGCATTTCACAAAATACAGTAGATGGCATCATAAGAAAAAACATTACATGGAAATATTGAAGAAACAGGTCAAGATATCAGCCAGGAAGGTAAAACCCTTAGCACAAATGGATCTTCCAAATAGATAATGACCCTAAGCATAACACCAAATTATTTACAAGTGGCTTTAGGACAACAAAGTCAGTGTTATTAAAGCTGCAATATGTAACTTATAAAAAATATGTTTTTTTACATATTTGTTAAAACTGTCATTATGTCCTGACAGTATAATATGAGACAGATAATCTGTGAAAAAACCTGAGCTCCTCTGCCTCCTCCCCGTGGTCCTACTGTCATCTGCAGAAACACACCACTTCAGAAACAAACCAATCAGAGCCAGGAAGAATCTCTTAGCAGTGTCAAATACATTCGTGTACTTGCTGCTCACACCTTCCCCCCAGCACAGACAAGCTCAAGATTGCCAGTTTGCTGCGGCTGTACTAATGGCAGAGAAACAACCTAACGTTACAGGAAACTGTTTATCCGCCGGTGCCCATGCTTACTAGCCTGTGCATTCACGGTAGGCTCTGCTGTGGGGGAGGAAATGATGCAGCAAAATGATAAGATGAAGGGTTCTGAGCAGCACGTACACAAGCTTGATTGACAGTGCTAAGACCTTCCTCCTGGCTCTGATTGGTTGTTTGTGACCAGAAGCAGTGTATTTGTGCAGATGGCAGTAGGACCACAGGGAGGAGGCAAAGGAGCTCAAATTTTTCATAGATTATCTGTCTCATATTATATTGTCAGGACATAGTGACAGTTTTAACAAATATGTAAAAAACATATTTCTATAAAAACTACCTACTGCAGTTTCAGGGGTCCATCACCAAGTCCTGATCTCAGTATTTGAAAAAGGTGTGTGTGAGCAAGGTGTGACTGACTCAGTTATACCCCTATTTGTCAGGAAGAATTGGCCAAACTTTGAGCAAACTATCCTGGGAGTCTTTTGGAAGGACACCCTAAACAATTGACTCAATTAGCCACACAGTTTAAAGGGCAATTTTACCAAATTTGTGAATTTCTGGATGTAGAGAAGAATGGAAAAAAAGTAAACTGAAATAATTTTGGTAATCCTAACTGACATAAAACAGGAAAAATGTAGGTGGTGAGGACTGAAAAAAAGTTAGTGTGTTTCTTTACTGTGTATAAAAATATTTGGTTTCAGCTATACATAAAGTGCAAATTTCATGCCACCAACACATTTAAAACAAGTCAGGAGAGTTTAAGAGTAGAAACATATGGGGCAGAGTATGTGGTGATGGGCGAGGGTATCAGGATGGGTATAATAAGAGCAGGTTAAGTCTACCCATGCAGTGTTAGGCTGTAGCCCAAAACTTTGAAACAAATTGTGTCAGGGAAAGATTCGATCAGTTCCAGAGACTATTTCTCAGATGGTAATGGCAGAAAACTAGAACTAATCATGAACATTTTATTAAAAGAGTCAGGGGATTGGGTATTCTTAGAACTAAAAGCAACTGTTGGATGTTTAAGCCTCTCCACTTTAAGCACAGCTGTGATCAATATAAGTAGACAGGCTTGGGAAGGCATTATAAAACACTTGTCCTTGATGACAGACTGCTGTTGTATCCAGAAATGTAACTAACACTGTATTTTACAAGAAGAAAGCCAAATAGAAACTTTGTGTGGACACCTTGACCTGCTCTGTGGGTACTTAGATGGACAGACAGCTGTTTGGTAACAAGTATGCAGGTGTTTAAAAGGAAGCACAAGGCATACTGCATATGTTGGGAGGTTGTGTTGTGATGCCAGATGAGTTAATATTTCAGTCAGTTTTTGGTAAAAAAAAAAAAAAAAAAAAAAAAAAAAAAAAAAAAGGACTTTACTCTTAATGTGCTAAAGATAATAAAAAGGCTGTCTAGATTCTGCATTGTGCCAGATGGCCACTGTATGGATGTCTATGTGAAAACTGATTGAGATGTTTTAAAAGCATAACTTGTACAGTTAGGTTGATTATTGTTGTAATAAAATGTTTCATATACTTGTTTCCTAAGTTTTCTTCCTATGTTACTGGCATCAGATTCATGATTTCTTGGTATTTGCATCATACAGTGGATCTCCTGTAAAAATGTCAGGCTTTTTGTGATGTTAAACATGAGACCACAAGGAATCATTTAATACATTTTTCAAATTATGATGTGACATTTATTCAGTACAATTCAACTGGAAAGCAAAAAGAAATCTGTTTTGAAGAAGAAAAATAAGAACTGAAAAAGTAGCAATGGCCTGATTACATGAATGTGAACGTCCAAAAACTTAAATTGCGCTAAAGCACCTTTTGATTCAGTTTCACATTCCAAAAGTTCTCCAAATCTATCAGATCCTAAGGATATCTGTTGTCTAGAGGTGTCTTCAAGTGATTTCAATTTTAGGCTCTGACCAGACCACTCAAAAAGTTTAATTTCCCCAAAGAAGCCAGTTATTTGTTGATTTAAATGTATACCTCAACTTACTGTGATGCTGGAAAATAAAATCAGTCTTTATCTTCAGCTTTATAGGTAACACATGAATGTTTTGGGTGAAAACTCACTGTATTTTTATCAACCTTGAAAAAAAACCGTTTCATCTGAAGAAAAGAAATCCCAGATCATGATGCTGCCACCTCCATGTTTCACTGTGGGTGTAGTATTTTTATAATGTTCATTGTTGACTTTATGTCAATCTTACATTTTTGGAATGCGACCTATAGCTCATTTTTCTTTCATCAGACCATAACATAATTCTTCAAACAAGAGCTTGGAAGACTTCAGCCTGGTTGGATATATTATTTGGAATAAAAGGCTTTTTCTCTCACAGTCCTACTTCTTAGTCCAGATGCATGGAAAATATAGGTAACTGTTGTCACATGTGGAATACAACCAGAACTTAGCATCACATCCTGCAAGTCCTTCATTGTTGCTACCAAACATTTTTCTCTCATCTTTTGTTTTATTTTTGGGAAACATCCAGTTTTTGTAATATCACTGTTTAATATTTCATTTAATTAATGCTATGCTAATTTTCTGGGCCCTAGTCTTGACTGACACCTTTGTACAATGATATTTGATCATCTGTGACCTTTTCTTTCTCTTTAAAGTCAGGAAACTCCTGACAAGACAAGAACAGCTAAACTTTTATTAATGCTGTAGTGATTTTCTTCTAAATGATGCCAGGTGTGCACCAAAGAAGACTGAAAACTGATATTGAAACCAAGATATAGCAGCTTTCTTCATGTTTACATTCTTCCCGTAAGAGATATCTTTGTGTTTTACTTGAATTGTATGGGATAAATGTCATTATACATGTGGAAAAAGGTTATACATTATTATACACTTCTGACATCCATTGTGCAAACAAATGAAAACTCTAAGATACATTTGTTGTATTTGTCTCCATTAGATAAATTGTCAACCCAAACTAACTGGTCTTTGTTATCAAAAGCAAGTTTTTTGGGTAAACTTTAGAAAAACTTTCCAATGGATGCAAAAACAGAGCTTGCATTCAGTGGAAATTTATTAAGTATGTGTTTTATTTAGTTTGCAGGTGTGTATGGCCTTCAGAAGTGGTATCAAGAGGCCTGATGAATGCAGATATTTAGTTTGGCAAGATGAGATAGGTCTGTGTGGGTCTGCATGTGCGTGTGTGCATAATTGGTTTGCAGGATATCTGAGGTGAAGTATGTATGTTCACACAACTAAGTAAAACTGTACATTTTTAAAATTGATATATGTACCCCTTGTGTTCATAATCGTTTATATACAGTGCACACAAATAAGTTACAAAAGGTTACAAATTGTTATAAAACATTTTCTCTCACTTTGCAATTTGACACCTTAAATTGTCCTCTGACTCTTTAAGAAACTCCTACTCTTTCCAACACTTCACCTTCAGCATGTCATCACAACAATGTTCATTCATTATGTCATTTACAACCATTCTTAGGAGCATTGGACTGCAAAGTAGTTTCTATGATATGCTCAGCAGACACGCAGTTCCACCAGGTGTTTGCTAATTACTGCTGCTGCTAGTCTGGAGGAGCTGTGTGGGGAGGGTGTAGAGGAGGGGTGCTCTGTGAGGTGGGAGTTCAGCTGGGGACTGCAGAACCCCAGATATATGCGCCTATAATATTCCTACTTATTTACTAGTAAGTCATGCAATCATATTAATGAAATAGGAAGACATCAAAAAGCATTCTGCCCTACCTCCAAGCGTCATCCCAGCTTCAAAGCACTTCTTCAGTCGACAAGAGGGGCAGTTCTTTCTTCTTAGCTTGTCAATGGTGCAGTCATTTTTGCTTGCACACAGGTATTTCTGCTTACCTGTTCGATACAAAGAGAAACCACAGGTTAGCTGAGCCACTGAAACATGCTCCAACAAAAAATCTCAAGTGTTTCCGTTGTCAAAAACAGAAAGAAACCCAAGCAATAACTACGTGCAGCATTTTCAAGCACCAGCACCAAACTGTGAATCCAAGTTGGAACTTCTGCTTTACCTTCTGCAGCTCTTTTAAAGAAAACCTTGCAGCTGCCACATGTGAGTGCGCCATAATGGCAGCCAGATGCCTCATCTGAGCAAATCAGGCACGTTCTCTGAGGAGGAAAGAAGAACTCCATGGGGAACATGTGCTCTCTGCCAGCCTCAAACCTGCAATCAAACATGAGATGAGACAAAGGTGTGAACCTTTGATGGTAAACTCCATGCAAGCAAACACATGATTTTACCTCTTTGCAGTATTTTTTTAAAATTTTGCCTGTCCAAATAAATGTCAATGTTTGCAGAACCATTTTTCTTTTCTTCTTTTAAAACACCATGTTCGGTTTGACTCATTTTTTCCTTGTGAAAGTATCATCCACTGCGGATAAATTAGGCCTAAAGTTGAGCACCACAAAACACCTAATATAATTCCAAATGTCTAACCACAAACAAGGTGCAACTTATATAGATTTGAGTAGGGCATGGAGAGGAAAAGGCTTGGAGCGCCCATTCTGTGGCTGTGGGATGAGATGTGGATTAAGTTGGGCTGGCTGCAGCCTTGAGAGAAGAGATAACAAAGGAGACTCAGACATAATGTTTTCTGTGACGTACTGGATAGATATGAAGGTTCAGTGTAATGATAACAAAGATGAAATGTCCTGATTGGCAGAAAATGACAAGATATGTACTGGTCATTTAGTAACCGTTTAGACTGATTAAATTTGCTCTTATTATGTTTAAGAGGGAGATTTTGCTGTTTTTGAAGAGTTTTTGGGCCACTAAATTGCCTTTTTTATTAACCATGCACACATCCCAGCCCAAGAATGGTAGCTTAAGGACCTGCAATGGGATGATCCACGATGACGGAAACCACAGGGTGTTTAGTGGTTTGAAAACAGGACGCTGTCATGACTAATCAGACAAGCTTCCAACTCTTTTAATAAAACAGCAGGAATTCTTTAACAAGCTTAGGAATTGTTCTTAATGGTTTTCTCAGATATATATATATATATATATATATATATATATATATATAGATATATATATATATGTATGTATATATAATATATAGTATATATATATATATATATATATATATATATCTATATATATATATATATATATAGATAGATAGATAGATAAAAGAACACCATTGACATTCAGAATCTTCTAATGTTGACTTTAAAGTAAGGAGAGAGTATTTCAGACTGATCAGTCCTTACGCTTCCTAGATTTACAAGCATGAAGGGATAACTCAGGTCCAATTCAGGAAGGAAAGTGGCTCAGATCCATGAAGTCTCTTTTAAGTTTTTCTCCATTAAATACATTACAATGATTCAGAAGTCTGCAGGTCTGCCTAACTCCATGCACAGATTTCTTTTGGTTTATGCATCAGAGCATATTTATTACCACCTGTATGTGATTGATACATATTTAGCATACGGATGTGTCATGGCTCTCACACACTTTACCCAACTACTGCCACTTGCATCAGTGGTACTTGATTTACCTTTGGTAATACTCAAAATAAGGTAAATACAAAGATTACTCATTTGATTAATTTCAAAAGAGAAGTGAAGGGAAGAAAATTTGAAGATATACAGTTTTAAACTGAAATGGACAACAGTGAACCAAAAACAAGTGATACTGGCTTCTTGTTTAGGTCTCGGGTCTTTCCCACGTTCCAGCTGTAAGTTGAAAAACCAGTGGGATTCGTGTGGAGGTAAATATGTGAATATATGGATCAAGATTGGAAATTTTGAAATTAAGAGCAGAAGTTCTTATTTTCATTCTAAGGCAGGGGTGTCTGAAGTGCACCCGGGGACCATTTGTGGTCCCAAAAATTATTTTCTTCGGCTCCAGACTGCAATTCAAAACTGAAAGAAATGTGTGCAAGTACATGCTGTTGAAATGATGGATGCTTTAAAAAAATACCTCAAAACTGTTATGGTTCAATTAAAACCTTGGTAATATCAAAAATGGCAGTTACAGCACAAAGTATTTGTTTCAAATTATAACTGAAAGTAGGACCACAAATAACCAGTGACTTTTATTCAGAAGCACACTTGTATACACTCTTTCCCTCAACTTTGCAAAATAAAACAAGAGAGTGACCCATAACCCAGTTTTGTTTTTGAAAATTGTTTTTTCTGAACCAAGAAAGTAGAAAAGAACTGACCAAAAAGCATTTGTAAATTGTATACATTTCTTTTAGAAAGGCAAACATACAAAAAAGTTGAATACTTTGTTTTTTTTCCCATTACCATTTTCCATATATTTATTTTATTTTTGAGCAGGTGAAAAATAACCTTCACAATAACTTTTACTTTTTTCATTAAAAAAAATAATAATTTTGTGACCCATAAGTACAATACTTTCAACTTGACAAAACAATTTACTGCTGTTTCTCAAATGCCTCTCCTCATACTTAAAAAACATCCTGCTTGCTTGTAAACATGCCATGCTCTCCCCCAAAACTTTGTTTCTGCACTCAGTTCTAATGCCTCTTACACAAATATTCTGTCCTGTTTGCATCCTTCTCACACCTTCACACCTAAACATTCTCCCAGCCTGGGTTAAACCTATTTGTTCAGGTCCTCTCTGCTTGCGGATTCCACATACTTTAAGATCTGGCATCTACACCTCTGTAAATTTGCTAATAGTTATGCTCAGTTACAAGTTAAACATTATTCCCAATTCCAGCTAACAACAGTGCGTTTCTTTGCATGTTATTTATTTGAATAATAAACGCTATACAAAAATATGTATCTAAAAGATTTAATGAGATACAAGCTATCAGAAGTGTAAATTGGCAGTTTATTTTTGCAGTTTTACCATGTTTCAAACATGGTAGCCATATTAGATTTTGAGGGTAGAGAAAAATTTTCAATGTTCTCACTTGGAATTCAGACTTCAGAAGAGTCGATGAGTAAACGTGGGAAAAAATGATCTTTATTGAAAAAAAAAAATCATTAAAAAAACCCCAAGTCCTGTTGTTTTACTGTTTTTGCCTGCCAGTATGACGCTACCTTAAGACTTTAGTATTTACTATCATGGTACTTGCTACAAAATGTTAGAGAACCACTACTGTAGTGTGTTTACATCATCAATCAGTGCAGCTATGTGAGACAAAACCATCTCAACTACTTGCAAAACATTCATGCTGCTCATCTCCAGGTGTCTGGCTGCTTCTTTCCATTTGATCCCAGCTTCAAAAACATCTTTTTCCACCCAAATTTAGAGTCATAGTTTGCTGTTCTATATTGATCAGCTCGTGTCATGTGGTTAAGACTGATTATCATTAGATCCCATGGCTTCCATAAGTATTAATATTTTTATGCACTTTTGCTAATTGCGCCAACAAGCCTGGCAGTCACACACTCCTATTTTGTTCACACCGCTTTCTGAATTCTCCTCTTGATTCCAAATTAAATTTGTGAAACATGATTATGCATCCTTGTATGTGTTCTGCAGTGAATTTGCATGTTTCCAGCAGCAACTGATGCCATGTAATGCACATTACTGTCCTATAAACAATACTAAGACACATTTTCATATAAAACAAAACTTTTTTGTTTTAAATGATGTGATGTGTGGTTTTTTTTTTTTTAGCAATTTGTTGCAAGAAAAGGTTAAGAAGAAAGCAACTTTTATTCAGGTGAACAGCATATCATTGCTGCACTTGTTATTGAATAGTTACGTATGTCTGCTGAAAATTTTCTAGTTCATTTGAATGTTTAACCACATGAAATAACTGTATTGCACTAAGCAGGTTTTTGGATCAGACCGCTAGCCCATAGTACCGTCTGGTAAACTCAGATGACCTTGTAGTCTAAAAAGGGCACTGTAAAAAAAAAAAAAAAAGAAAAAAAAAAAAAAAAGAAAGCACAGTGAGTGGGGAGATCAGTTGTGTGTTTCTTGTCGCCCTCTACAGTCAAAACATTTAAATAAATGGCAAATTACAAAAACATGTTGCACCTACATGCATGGTTTCTCAGAAAAACCGGAGTCTGAGAGTGCACACTCTGAGTCATTACCTTCAGTGAACTCAGACGGTTGGAGAAAAGCCCTTGGCTGTGTAATATATGACTCTAGAGTCATTCAACATCCCCACACCAGGTCCACTCGGTGCTATAAACTAAACTATGTCATAAGAGGCCATGGGGATGTAACTTTGAGTCCAAATCTTCAAAGAATTTGAAGCTAAACAAGACATCTCTACTAAATACAACATATTAGTAACTGATTCTTCTTTTCAGTCATTTCAATAAGAAAATACAAATACTCTGTTATGAGGAAAAAAAGAAAGAATAAAATCATCACAAACATGCAAGTTAGGCCGGAACATTATAGTTATTTACATTCACATCACATCTTTCATCATCAGCAACGCAAAAGATTGAGTCAAATTCTGGTTTTGCTAACATTAAAACATTTTTTGAGAAGTTTAAGAGCTTGTGATTTTTAAAAGAATACAGCTTAATAATTCCATGGAATTCATTTTTGCTGATTATTTTGCTTCAAAGGTATTCTCCTGCTTTGGTTAATGCTGTTTGAGCGGGCTGCTGGGCGATCAACATGCAGGATTATAATGGTTTTTTACCAGAGCAGGAGAGTTATGAGACTTCTCCATCAGCTATTTGTTTGGTCCAAAAATGGTAAAACAGACCGCATGGGCAATAAAACCTTTTTTTTTCATTGCAAAACAGCATTCATCCCATGCTGACTGATTTTAACTGTGTTCATAAATTTTAATTCGAGACACATTCATGTGACTTAAATATGTATCTGATATAATGAGCTTGAATGTCCGTCTGGTCAACGTTTTTTAATTAATTTGCGTGAGTTGAGTTAGAGTTGTAAAATCCTTTCAGAAAGTTGGACATAATTTGGTTTCTAATGGGAAAAAAACACGTGTAGTAGGAATGTAACTACAACACCAAAAACAGCTGTCTACAAGGAATAAACAGGATGCGAGCTAAGATGAAACACATGTTTTTATCTCATTATAGGTTTGATGCTTTCGAAGTTTTTTTTCTTTTGTGGCAATTTAATGTCAGTCAGACACACCAGAGAACTTGATTAGAGTACATGCTTTTAAAGGGGACATATGATTGATAGCAACCAAATGGTTGAGCTTGGGATCACTTAAAATGAGGAATCACTCAAACACTCTGATTCATGTAATTTTTATTTGTTTATTTAGCTATTTGGCATTTAACTTGACAACTCTGATTTAAACATATGTTTTAACTGTTACTAAAACAATTATTTAATTGTCCTATATGCTGTTAATAACAGGACAGACCAACAAAGGTGATCAGATTATATGGAGACTTGATTCATTTTTTTGTGCTTTTTTTTTGTGATCTCCTAAAGTCAGACTCAACTCCAGATCTCTAGCTTATGTTTTTCTTTGGGGCTTTTTTTTTGTATATAAGTCGAAAAACTTATCAGAGCTGTTATTTTATTTATTCCTACATCCTGACAGACTTCCAAACATGCTCAGATTGCATGGTCTTTAATGGGGTTCGGGATGAATAGGATCATTTTCAGTGATCTGATAGATCCCCTAAAGAAAAATACCTCAATATATATATATATATATATATATATATATATATATATATATATATATATATATATATATATATATATATATATATATAGTTAATTTCATTCTTTTTCTAAATATGTCTGGCTTAAAAAGTTTGAGAAGGCGCACATTTTACATTTTTACAAAGCCAGTAATTTAATTATCATACAAGCTGTAATAATAATAATAATAATAATAATAATAATAATAATAATAATAATAATAATAATAATAGAACTACCTGGTGTCGTTGTAGACAACATCCAGCCATTCACCGACCTGACTCTTCATTTCACCGGAGTTGGGATAGGGGGTCCTCAGCATCCCGCCGGGGTACCACTGCTCCGGACGCACCACGCTCCCCTCGTACGGATTACATATGAACGCCGCGTTCGGTCCAGACTCGTGTGCGGTCATGCACTGCCTGGACCCCCAGAACTGCGTGTTGTACCTCTTGTTGAAGGTGTAACCGCCGCCCCAGAAAGACCCCCAACCATCGCTTCCCTCGGACTTGATTTTGACACTGTACTGTTCCGGCTGATATCCGCCGGAGTCGCTCTCGAGGGCATCCCCGAAGTCCCGAGCTCCTTCCTGGGGGTTGTAAGCCGCCCTACATGGCCTCTCGGTGGCTGCCGCCGTCGTCGACGTGTGACCGAACTGGGCTAAGTGGTCTGGGGCGTAAGGGCACGAAACGGTGCGGGCTGCGTTCAGATGATCAGTGTCCTCAGTCTCGCACGGTGTAAAGTTTTGCGCGTTCACAGACGCCCGGCTGGAAGCGAGGTGATGAAAATGCGCAGGCGTCTCTGAACTTTTATACATCTTCACGGCTGGCTTCTGGCCGTGCACAGGTCGCTCTTCCCTGTCGGGACACCTGTAAGTAATCTGGGTCTTGGCATCGGGGCAGCTCATAGCCGCGGCGTCCACCCCGAAGAAATACTCTCCGCTGATTTGGTCATTTGCCGCACATGGGGGGAGTGCGGCGTCCACGTCGCTCATGTCACTGGACTCCATGGTGAGACCCAAAGAAACGGACACTGCTCTGCACAGTTCTCTGGCTGTCTCTGAGATTGTGGCGCATGCAGAAAAGGAGCGGCTGTCAGCGTTTAACAACTCCTCCTGAGGAGCAGCAGCTGTCTGACAGCAGCGCGCCTCCATGTCACGGGCTGGCGGATTAACGCAACCCGACCCGCAGCTCCTGGCATTGTTATCGGATACTTCAAACCTTCCACTTCCTGCGCAGCTTTTGGTGAAACCAACTGGAGTTTCTTCAGTTTTTTGCGCCATGCCGAGAGCTTTCACTGCGTCGCCTGCCTTTATTTTCTTAACCCCGGGCCAAACAGAGCTGCAAGATAACTGTCGGCTGGTTTGGCTCATTTCCCAGAGAGAGTTCGCTTGGCCACGAGACTGGACTTTGCACGACAGAAAATCCCCCAGCAGGTCCCCGGGAACTGTTAATCTGCAGCTCGGCCCGATCTCTCCTTGTGCAAGGCGTTTTGGTAAAAGTCTCATAGAGCAACAGGAGTCGCAAACTCCTCCTAAAGTGAGAGTCGGAGTTTCTCCGATGCGCTTTGAATAAAGTCAGCAGCAGGAAAACAGTCTAAATATGTTACTTTCTTTCATTGAACGACCAACAAGGGTACTGAATGATTCATAATTTGCAGACTAATAAATGTAGGCTACGCTGTAAGTAATTAATACTTTGAAACGCGTTTCCATGAGACAACACCCAAAACAAGCCTCCTATTATCTGCGATTATACTCCCTGCCTACAGTTGTTTTACACCACGCTTTCATGTGTGAATCACATTTTTATGATCTGCCACAAACCTTATTTGGATGTTTTGCTCATGGCAAAGATTCTCTTCAGATCTCTGGCAAGATGTCTGAGAAACAGTCTAAATATAAAAATAGTCAACGAGGGTTTTTCCAGTTTTAACTGATCAAACTGCGCAATGTTTGCATGTTTTCCACTGTAAATTTAAACTATTATTATTATTATTATTATTATTATTATTATTATTATTATTATTATTATTATAGCTGCACCACTTATATTGCTGTGTCCACTACCATACCAATTTATGTTATTACTAATATGTTATTGTACTTAGTTCCTCGAAGCTAAATCGCATAATCAGATTCGCTGGTGCTTATTTACAGTCTCATGAGATCCGCGAATGATCGTTGTACTCCTTTAAAAGACTTGCTGTTTCTTTGGTGAAACTGTGAAAACAAGAGAGTTGCTTTTGTGACTGAAAATCAGTCAGTTGGTCATAATTGTTTCACGTTGAAAAACCAGTTTTCATTTATTGAGGTGCTTTTCAATGAAAAAAAAAAATCCATTTACATTGCTAAGGTAAGATGATGGCAGTTAATCTGCTGAGACAACCTCTGATGTGAGCAGCTCAAAGAAGAAGAACATACAATGAAATATCACCAAAATAAATACACACTTGCCCAATAAAGGTGAAGATGTCCTGCTCCTACAGAAGAAAAAGCAAACACTGTTATGCTTGACAATAAATCCAAGAGCTATGAGGTATGTGCCAAAAGCTTAGTAGTTTCCGTCTCAGTGGTTGGTAATGTAAAGGAATTTCACGCTTGTAAAACCGCTATTTTACACCAAACATGTGGTGCTGCTGTAAGGAAGTCTAAACTGATTTTGCTTCAAACAGGGGAAGGAAATGCAAGACAAACATCTAAATAGTTTCTGAGCAGTTTAAAGCTGTAGCTAGAGCCCATGTCGAATGCTGCACAATGGAAAATGGACAATAGCAGAACAAATGTTAATAAGAATACATAGGTTTGCAAAATCCTCCAGAGATGAGCCAGGCTCTTTTTAGCATAGCTTTGTTTATAACTGCAGGTGATAAAATGAAGCTCTATGATGAAAAGAACACTTCCTGTATATAAGCACAATATCAGTGCCATCATTCTGTGGGAATGTGGGCTTGAAAGCAGTTTTGTGTACAAAATCAAGGATAAAATAGAGAATTAAAAACCTTTAGTGTCAAGTATTTATGGAGCCTGTAACTGGCCATAACTGAGTCTTAACCACATCACAATGAAAGATGAACACACTGAGAGGGATAAAAAGGTGTTGTAGAGACAGAAGGTGAGTTTGAAGAAGGGGTCATAATGAGAGATAAGAAGGATGATGAGAATAAGAGGAGGTCACAAAGAGGGACGAGGAGGATCAGTGGGATAAAAGGGAGATCAGAAAGGGGGATGAAGATAATGAAAAGCAGTCATAAAGAGGGATGAGATAGATAAACAGGATGAGAGATGATCAGAATGAATGTGAAGAAGGGATCGTAGAGAATACGAAATGGGAAAGAATAGAATGAAAAGAAGTCATAAAGACGGATGCAAGGGATGAGTGGGATGAAACTGTAGCCTGTAGAGCGAGAAGAAGGTCAGTGTGAATAATAGATCACAAGGAAGGATAAGGAGGAGGAGGAGAATTTAAAAAAGGAGTCATAAAAAAGGAAGGATGAGGATGTCTGGAATGGAAAGGCTCAGAGAGATGGTGAGAATGAGTCAGCTAAGAGGGAGCTATGAGAAGGTATAAGCAATAAGGAGTATGGGTCCATAGATGAGGAGGGTTAACTATAGGTGGGGTGGAACTGTGGCCTTACTCCCAAACCCAAGTTAATAAACGAAGACAAATTGAAGCATTCCAAAACCTATTTCATAGAGACATTCTATATCTGTTCTTCCAAAATTATTACTTTAAAAGGTAAATACTATTTACATCGATTAACTATGAATCTTCCATTAAATATATAATAATACAATTAAAAATTAAAGGAAAGAAATGTTTCTGATTATCTTTCTATAACAAAAAGAAAAATTCCATAAACCAATTGTTACATATAATATTGTTATATAAGTGAACAGGAGATGAGTGGATTTGCAAAGCGTTAAACTGCACACATGGACAAAGATCTGCAACATAGGAACTCTGAGGGGGATCTGTAAAATGTTTGACCTGCATTCTGTAAAAAGATGTACAAGCACTGTTCAGCTCTGAGAGTTTTCCCCCACCAAGCAGACAAGAGCAAGGTTTGTACTTATAATAACTATTATCAAACCCAGTTAAATTAGACCAGACCAATTTTCAGCCAAAAGATGTTCTGAATTAGAATTGACATTATACAGCTGGGTCCAGAATATTTGGAGACCAACACAATTTGCGTTACTTTTGTTTGCCAAAACACACTATTCACATTAGCCTTTCATAATGAATGTGTGCTTTAAATCTAATTTGAGCTATTGTTATTCACAACCAAATCAGAGTGACTGTTGACAAATTATAAATCTAATATGTAGGGCCTGCTTATCAGGGAAATACAAGTAATTATACATATTTTCATCAGCATAAATAATATATTTATTTTTCAATGCTTTGTTTAGAATTATTCGCAGAGAGAGACTGCCTGAAGTCTAGACATCACTAATTAATTAGGGTTCCTCCTTTGTGATGCTTCAACATGCTTTTACCTCTGACTTCAGTGAATGATTAATTTGACGTCTTTCTCTGTTAGGTTTTGTCAGTTCAGCCAAGTTTAGATTTTGTGAGTGACAAGGCAAAAACTCTGAAGTGAAACAAACTGACTTTTTGTTTACTTTAATCTAAAAAGGAATAAATTCATTTGACTAACTTTTGTGTTTGATTACCCAGTCAATAAATACAAGGAACCTGGTGTCATTGAAAGACCTGTAGAGTGCCATGAACCCCCCCACCCCACCTTTTTTTTTTGTACAAAAAAAAAAAAAAAAGCAAAAAAAAGCTAAGTTTGCTATATATTCTTGATTTAATTTGCCATACACAATCCTGACTGCTGTCAAACCTGTAGAATAAAAAAATAATAATAAAAAAAAAAATCATAGAACCATGCTTTACATGAAGTTGGCTAAAAGATCTCAAAAAGCAACACATCATGCCCTGGTCTGAAGAAATTCAAGCACAGCTGAGAAATAACGTTAATGAATCAACAAGTCTGCAAAAAGGTTACAAAGCCATTTCTGAGTCTTTTGTACTCTAGTCAGCCACAGCTGACTAGAGCTCCATGCTTTATGGAGAAAGCATGGAGCAGTGGTGAACATTCACAAGAGTGACTGGCTGACCAAACTTGCTCTAAAACCATAGAATGAGACTGGACAATAATGACATCCATGGGAGAATTTTGAAGCAGAAACTACTTCTGACCAAAATGAACACAAAGACCCATCTCATATCCACCAAACGTAAGAGCTTCAATAATTCCCAAGATTTTTGGGAAAATATTCTGGAGACTGACGAGACAAATGTGGATCTTCTTGGACTCAGCATTTCAGAAAAAGAACATCGTACCTCTACTCAAGCACTATGGTGGTTGTTTGATGGTCTGGGGGTGTTTTGCTGCTTCAGGACCAGGACAACTTGTCCTAATTGATTGATCCTTGAAGTCTGCTCCCTTGTAGACAATCCTGAAGCACAATGCCCAGTTTATAGTTGGACACCATATTTAAGCTGAAGCACAGCTGGGTTATATAGCAGGACAGTAAAGTGAAGCACACCTGAAGTTCACCTCTGAATGGTTAAAAAGAAATAAAGCTATAGGTTTTGAAGTGGCCTAGACTAAGTATTGACTTAAATCTGACCGTGAGGCTATAGTATGACCTTAAACAAGCTGGAAAACCATTCTATGTGGCTGAAATAAAAATCTCCAAAGAAGAGTAGGCCAAAATTCTTCTACATGGATACAGGGATGCAAGACTTGTCAGTTATCAAAAACATTCAATTGTACTTTTGGATGCTAAGGGTGTCAAAGGCTTTTCACAGCACTATATAGATGTGCCATCAAATAGGGATAGATGGTTGTGAGCCAAGAGACACTTTAAGCTGATAAGACCATGTTCTGTGTTTACTTACTCTTAAACTAACTATGGCTATAAACTTAGCTTGCTGGCCTTTACTAATTTGATAAAACTCCTCCAACATCTTCACATCAGGCTCCAGGAACATATGGTGATTCCAAGCAGGCAGCTTTCTGCCATGTTACCAATGAGAGGTAAAACTGGCAGTCCTGGAGTGTAAAAGCATGTTGTCTCCTGCCCCTTATTTTCAGCTGACCTGAAAAAAACTCCGAAAATTAACTTAATAGCCTTGTAAATATGTGTTGTTGTTTTTTTTATATCCTATGAAAATAAGCCAGAAACTACTATGGTGGACCAATTCCAGCATGTGAAAAAAGAGAGACTAGCACAGTTTTAGAAACTTGGATTCAAACCATCATGTATTCTCATAAAAATAAGTGATTCATAAATACATGCAATATCTAAAATGACCCAATCTCTTTGAATTTTTTTTTTTTTTAGCTGTAACATAATAAGACATAACAGCATAGAACAGCAGATAAATTTGAAATATCTTCACGATTTGTTCTGTTCCTGAGTGAGATGCTACCAGTGTTGGTTTGGCAAGGTTGTGAAAAACTGAGGCAACAGGGGCACTGCAGTGGCGCAGGGGTAGAGCACGCAACCCATATTCAGAGGCCTTGGTCCTCACAGGTTTGAGTCCCAGCCCCTTGACCTTTGCCAAGCGTCTTCCCCTCTCTCACAACCCACTTTCCTGTCAATCTACTGTCAAAAAAAGGCCAGGAGAGCCATAAAAATCCTTTAAAATGAAAACCTGAGGCAACATCACTATGTTATACAGTTTTGTGAAAAAATTATACATCTTGTTAAATATTAAGTTCTTTCAAAAGAAAAATATTGATATTCACATACCTATGTCTGATCTCATTTATTTGTTTGTTTTTTTTTTAATCTCTGGAAAATATTTACCTACAGGTAAACACCAAAAAACAGCCCTGTTTTACCCATGAAGCAAGGGATATTAATAAAAATGGTGTTTTCTATCTCAGGAATAAGTTAGAACACGCTGCCCCTAATAGCTAATATTACCTACCTTTATTTGAAATACCTTTCCTAGGACACTTCGTGTAGCCATCTGCCAGTCTCTGATATTGGTCTGAGGAAAGGTTGCTCCACTCCTCACTTTCAGCTTTCAGATGTTTAAGGGGTTTCTAGCACATATGGCTCGTTTGAGGGACTCCCAGACATCATCTTAATAAGATCAAGATCTGGGACTTAACTCAGCACAGGACTTATTTCTTAATTCTCAGTCAGTCTTTGGTAGATTCACTGGTATGTTTTGGGTCATTGTCCTGTTGAAGGACCTGGTTTTGCTTCTGTTTAATTATTTTTTAGATGGACTCACATTTTCTTCAAGCACACTTGGATACATGGCAAAATTCATGGCTCATTCTATGACAGTGAGCTTGGAATGTCTTGCTGCAGGAAAGCATGTCCTAATCATGACACTTCCATCTCCTTGCTTCACCACTGGTATGAGGTTCTTCTCCTTGAATGGTGTATCTGGTTCAATTGTTTTAAATGTCCTACACTTACAGACTTATAGAATAGGATGGCTAGTTTTCAGATTCTTTTGAGACATCTTTAGGTCCCTTAATAGATTCATAAACCACTACAGTTGTCTTTCTGAATGCCTCAGACAGCTTATTTTATCTCTCCATAGTGTTCACTCTTACTTCAACAGTCAGGAGCACACCAAACTAAATGTCTGAGGTTTAAAGACAAACCTCATCCAAAATTCAAAGTAACAGTGTTTTACTCACATGCACCTAAGGCAATGCATTTTTGTACTTTTAGGTTGGCAATGAATATGAGGGTGTCCCTCTTACTCCTCTGTCAGAAAACCAAAAGGGAAAAAAAAACTGACATAATTTATGTTCCTATGTAAGTCTACCTCTAAGTGTAGTTACTTTTTTATTATGTAGGAACACCACTTCCTGAGTTGTGTTTGAGTCAACTTATCCTTAAGTGTCGAGCAAAGGAAAATGAAGACTATCTGTGGAATGAACTGCAGATGTGTCTTGACATGTCATTTAAAGTACAGTTTCCATTTAATAGCCACAGACTATATTTTCAAACACCTCACTAATCCTGAAAGTAGCAAACCTTGAGTCTTTTTCACTCAGTAACAGCATCCGCACCAAACAGCATTATTTTTGTGACTGATTAGCATAAAGTTATGGTATGTTTGCTGATTTTTGAAATTCTGAGTGGTCCCCACTGGTCACAGCCAATCAAACTGAAAAACTGGCTGAGTTGAGTTTCCATAAGACTTTTGCATGCATCTCAAGAAATTAAGTTAAAACAGAGAAAACACTATAAGGATTTTAAGACTACAAGTTACTGCTCAAAATGCCTGTTCTTTAACCGGACCTATTCTCCCCTGAGGCATGTCTCCCCAAAGACAA
Source organism: Anableps anableps (assembly GCA_014839685.1). Lineage (NCBI taxonomy): Eukaryota > Metazoa > Chordata > Actinopteri > Cyprinodontiformes > Anablepidae > Anableps > Anableps anableps. The sequence goes on along the minus strand of CM026078.1, from coordinate 11,388,433 downwards.
TTTTTACAGCGTAATTCACACCCTGGCTGTGTGCCATTGTCGTCAAGAAGATAGCTCATACTATCTGTGTGAATGTGTTACATTTGAATTCATTGTGAGAATCTCCACAGATTTTTTTTTTCGGGGTCTTTCTGGGTTCTAAGAAGTGAATATGTGATCGGCCGCACAAAATGTCTCATTTTCATGCATTTGTGTTTGTAATTAAGTTTTCTCCTCATATTTAAAAAAAAATAATAATTTGAAATAAACCAGATGCAAAAAAAAATTTCTTTGCATCTGTTTAATTTAATCATCAGAGATAGAGTTGGTTTTGATCCAAACAACATTCTCAGTACTGTATCTGAGGTTTCAAATGTTACTTATCCTTACATATTCTAAAATTGCATTTAGGTTAATTTTAGAATATTAATAATCACACATTTGCTAATAAACAAAGAGTCAGAGATGCCCACTGCATGGTTGTGGACAGTAGAGAGCCCTTTCTTCCTGTGCCTTAACCTCATTTTGTGATGATTTTATAAAAAGATTAAAGGTTCTGATGCCAAAAGAAATTAACAGAGCTGGATAATTCTGTTCAGGTCTGAACAGTCTTAGTAGTCTATATTGAAAATTATAGATGATCAAATGCAGTCCAGATTCCATAAAAAGTGAAATAACCCTTTAATTTAGCACCAAAACAGTAATCTACAAATCAGTCCAGATTTCCACTCAAGTCTTTGGCCTTTTATCAGTGACCATCATTGGTGGTGGAGAACTAGTCCCTACAGTATAACAACAGTTTGATAAAGAACTTTGAATTACCCTGTATTTCCTAAAGAGCAAAGGCCCATGCTGACCTGCTGCACCATTCACAATCAAAGATGGAATCCCTCTTGTTATGGCACACATGATATTAGCATGCTCAAAAACAATGCACATATTTTAAAATATACAAGAAATCGAGATTGTATTTACATGATTTATTGCTGTTAAAATTGGATTTCAGTAACAGCGTTACTCACAACTGACTATTTCTGAAAGATAAAAGAATAGCTATATAAACAGCAGCACTCTTCTGTCATCTGCAGTTGTAAGAAACCAGTCTTTAATCAATATGAAAAAAGAAAGCTATTATTTTGGTGCGTGGTGTTTAAAAGCCAAACTTTCCCAAGAGGTTAGTTGTCAACCACATTACTGCACTGTAGGCTGTCATATGTTCTCCCGACTAAGAGGCAGTCTTTCTGTAATGCTTGAGGACATGGAACTTTTGCTATCTCTTACTTTGTGCAGTCTTTGTGAGAAAAATAACTAGGGATGATATCTCAGTGACTGGAGCTGTGACTATCTCTGGTTGATCTTTGGATATATTTCAAAAAGTTGCCGACATTAACATGCAGTCCATGTAACATGCACAAGGGGGTAGTTAAAGGACCACATACTCAGAGAATGCAGCCTCATTGGAGGACTGCTACAATGACACAAAATCAATTGATGGCTTCAAATGGCTAATTTAAAATCATGCAGGATTTTCTACCAAGCCCTTTTAAAACCACCTGCCAGTCCCTTAGTTTTATGGATGCGTTTGTGAGAGCAGATGTCCATCCATTAAATACACCATGCAAACTATTTTTTTCAGCTCACAAACTTATTTCAAACAATATGATTAATTCACTGTGATGTTTCTTAGCAAGATGCAACATCACAATTAGTTTGTTTATTCCAAGCCAGTGAGAAATCAAATACAGTACAATATCATGTAACTTTATGAAGCAACATTTTGTATAAATTCAGTTAAATACATGAGAATGCTTTGGGTAATGTATAATCACACAAACCCAAAGTGGTTAAAGTACTTACAGTGCCTGGTGGATGTTTTTATAACACTTTACAAAGGCATCAAACCTCTTGCTTGAAGGTGAACCTGTAGCAAGGAGGTTCAATTATAAAAGCTAAGAACCACTGGTTTACAGTAAATTCAAAGGTAGACTTTAAAGTTTTAGAAAAGCAAAAAGTTCTTTTTCGAACAAAAAGTAATTAAGCCTTTTCAAAAAAACAACAAAAACCCCACACGTATAAACTTAATATTTTGGGGGGTAGAAAATATAAAAAGCATAGAAAGGCCCATCCTGCAAAACTGAGCTGCCAGCTGAATTTAGAGTTTAGATATATTCACAATATTTTCCTTTCCAAGATTGGAGAACAGCTACCTGAGAATTGGGGGCATTTGAATATCCAGATTCTATGAGACTTGCGGGCATATAAACAATGCTATTAGTAGGTTGTCAATGTATACAACTCCCAAGTTTGCATTTGCTCCCAATTCTGAAACCAGAAGCAAAGGGCGACATTTTCAAAAAATATGCCCTTCCAAATTAACAGAGTCACTGTTTACTGATGCAGTTTGCTCACATTTGAAGGAGACATCATGTAAGCATTTAAGGGAAACCACACCCACATTTACCTGTAATTATATAAATCGCAGCCAGAGCAAAAACTCAGTTCTCCAAAACCAAAACTACTTGCATTATGCAGATTGCATGAAATAAATCAGGGATCAAAAAAGCTGGTGGTATCTTTGGTGGGGACATGTTGCACTGCTGGCATTACAGGCAGGATCAGGGATTTGACTCGTTTCCTAGCTACTTGCCTGATGTTTTTGCAAACAATATTCAGTTCAAATGAATTGTCTAAATTTGTTTAAGATCATTTTGTTGCTTTTGTAAAATTCAGAATGTAGTTATATTTAATAAATTAGAATATTATTGCAATTAATTTCTTTCAGTGACTGAATTCACTAAATGAAACACATTACATAGCTCTTTACACACAGACTGATGTTTGCAAGCATTTATTTCTGTTAATTATGATGATTATGATGATTTTCTAGTTACAACTAATGAAAACATGACCTTTAAGATAAGAATATCATAAAACTAATAAAATAAAATTAATACAGAAATGTGAGCCAGTAAAAAGTAGGTTTAATACCTGATTAAAGGTTGTTGTTGTCAAAAGGTACTTTTAATTCCACTCCAGCATGTTTAATGTGACAAACATCAGAAAATTTTAATTTGTTGAATATGGCTGTACATACGTCTGCAATGTTCCAGCAGATACTTAACATGCTACGTTTGTTTTACGTTTGTTTAGTTGTTTCCAGATTATTTAACTTTGTAGACAAGATCCCTTTGTATCGCATGACTTAGTGAGGTAGAGGTAAGTGGAGTGGTTGCTTCCTGTTGTGCAGCCTATGGATTCTGAGATTGCGTTGGCTCAGCTGTGGCATGGCTGAGGCACTAAGCTGGGCTCTGGTAGGAATCTCTCCATCTTGACCTTGCTGAGGGAAGCAGAAGCATTAATAACCTGGCTCCAGCATTCTGTATGACTAGTAAGCAAAGGCCTAATCTGGTGACCAGGGCATTACAATTGTTTAATCAAAATAGAAATAAATGGAACATTTTATGATGTTATTTTCAGGTTTCAAACACCGGATTTTATGGATGTAAATTGGGAGCAATTGCTTGGCTGGTGTCAAGAGTGTTTTTTTCTGATGGGCCCACAGTTGAAGACATAAAGTCCTGGAAATCTAAATGTAAAGATGTTGCACAACCAGGAGAAAAATAAAATAATGAAATAAACAAGATGGAGAAAACTTTTTAGTCACAAGAACTCAAAATGAGTTATGCAAACTTGTGAAAATCCACAGAAACAAAATGATTTTTCTATAAAAAAATTATGGTAATTTCCCCCTTCCCTGCCACTTATTTTGTTGCAAAAAAAAATTAGCAATCTCTGCAACATAGCTCCAAGAGATTTAAGTTATTATTTCTCTGCCATGTCTAAAATCAAGCTTCTATAAACAAAACTAATTGTTGAGGATAAAAACCTTGTTGCACTGAAACAGTCGTTAATTCTCATGATTCATGAGGAGAATGACTGAGGGGTAGTGGTAGGAGACACTGAGTCAGGAAGGAGAGGTAAGCTCTGCAGTTGATCAAGGTTCCTGCCCCAGTATGCAGTGACAAAAACATTTGTGTGCAGATATGAAGCTGAGTTACAAGAGGATTAATAGGGTAAATATCTAGTGATGACCAGGGATGAGTCAAGACCAGATTTTCCGAGACCAAGACCAAGGTCGAATGTTTAGAACGTCGACAAATATTTCAGGACATTGCTTTTCGTACACCACAAAATGCAAGAATTAATGGAAAAATTGTTAATTACTCAACCAAAACCACATCTTGGTATAAAATTAATAATGGTCAAACTAATACTTAGGTTATTAAATGCAGCCATACATTGATACGCACTCTCTAAACTGAAATAATCAGCTTACATTGCACAATAGTTGTATGATACATTTAAGAAAACAGTGAGAGATTAGGCTAATAAAGATTTTATTTTTCATATAAGAAAAAATCTTTCCTCTTACGATCATCTGAATAAAAGCAACTCATCAGAGTATCAGATGTTAAAAAACACATATCCTGGACATATTAATAAATTATTAAGCTTTTTAATATTATTATTAGACCATGCAGGCACAGATTCCCTCACAGGGGGGATTCCAAAACAATCAGAGCCAATAGAATCCGTGGGATTTACAAAAATCACATAGCCAACAGGGATGACACAGGGACAACAGATTACAGGGGCCAAGTGGAAATATTTTCTCTAACATGATTATGACCATAAAACATCGAAGGTAAGACTGAATTTATGTTTTTGACTTGATGAACCGTATTTTCACTCTTCATCGGCTGCTGGTTAAGTTTTGCACATAGAGTGCGGTGATGCAGGTTTAGCATTTATTTACGTTGTTTTATTATTATTATTATTATTATTATTATTATTATTATTATTATTATTTAACATGTAAAGATGAATCACATCTCACCAAAAGAAAGTGACACCATCCCAGATCATGGTAAAATTATCAATTAAACTCATACTGTGAACTCTACAAGAGCGCTGTAGTTTCACCAATTCTTTATCGCTGTGGCTCACCACTTTGGTCCATAATGACTGCTGCTGAGGCAGTGCTCAGTTCAGTGTAGAAGGGTGAACCTGAAGTTGTGCTCCACTTTGGATGCTGCAAGACCTTCTGAAGGTCAGGAACTGACATCGGATCTGAATCCAGGGAATCGATGTTGACAATCTGCGAAGGCATAGCCAAGCCATTCTCAGAAAGATGACCATGCTCATCAGCAGTACCTCTTATGGCAGATGCTTTGTAGAAGTCTGTCACAGCAGGGTTGTAGCCATGTCCTAGACCAAGGGGTAAAGTGAAGAGTTTGAGGCTGATGCAACAAGAACAGAGGACTGCAGTGTGGAAAAAAATGTTTGGCTTGATTGAGCCCCTTGGACAAAAAGGTTTCAATCAGTTCATCTTTACTGAGTAGCTCCAGCCTCAGCTGAAGGACATTTTCTTTCAACTGTGAAGATGCTGGTTTGAAGTCCATACACATCTTTGTCCATAAAAGGCATGTTTAAAGAGCTTCTCGGCATTTTTTCCTCAGTTATCATTGTGCCAAAAAGGGACTGTTTGAGATGAAGTTCATTGCATTCATAAGCTAATAATAACACAGGGTTGGATAAAATAAGAATTAAAAGGTAAAATTTGTTTTATATTCTTTCAGTTTGTAGTTGAAGAGAGAGCAACAACGAAAAAAAATGCTGCAAGGCGCAGACATCTGCTAAGCTTGATGGGCAAAAGTCCACCTGCACGTCTTTATGTAAATTGCATTGTGGATCCGATACAGAAGTAAAGAAAATAGTCGAAGTAAACAGCTCCAAAAACGGCAAGAGATTGCACTGCTTGACAATTTTACCATACAGTGTATCTGCTCAATCATGACATGAGTGTAAAAATAGTTTTTACTGTTAATGTTTTAGCCATTTTTGTTTTTTTTAAAGTATCACAAATAAGTCCCGACATTTCATTTCATTCATTCATGAATCCATCGCAGACCTTGTCCAAAACCACAACTTGCTTGTCCTTAGTCCTTGGAGTCCTTGAGGCTAGTCCATACACAGAGTCTGAAGGATTTTTTTTCTTGCATGTGGTTGGGTAAACATTCATCTAAGGTGTCCAGGTCTCGTTTTAAACCTCCCCTAACTGGTTACTTCTCAGGTGAAGAGGTCTTTGTAGGTGTCAGTCTTCTGTCAGTCTGACACAGCAGTAGCTCCTGTGGAGAAGAACTTTCATGTTGCTGATTGACTTATTGTTGGCATTTGTTCTTCCTAAAAAAGTTACCCATTATTGGTGCTATCTCACAAATCCCCTATTTCAGGTCAGGACAGACAGAGGTGGGGAACTCACTGTACAACTTGAGAGTTTTATTTTTTTAGTTAGACCAAATCCAGTTTTAAAGACAAGACAAAACTTTAGAAATATTCAGTTGTACTAAGTAAAAAGGAGGGCTAGGGATGTAATATTACATGTATTTGAATCAAACTATCACTGTTCAGTCATCATTCAGGGGTAGATTCAGTCAAACAAAGTATGTCGGTCACCAGCACTCATTCATTTTAGGCTGTCCATAATGACATCAATGCAAGAATGGCTGATATTGAAGGAACACAGAAATATAAAGATTCACCTGCTTGTTTATAAAAAGGAGTATGCAAAAGTTTTAGGCCTACAGTTGAGGTTCTTGCATAAATTCCAGCCTGGTTAAGTCCCCCTATCTGCTAGCCCAACCACCCTTGCGCACCAAGAGATTTAAATGCTAAAATAAACAGAAAATTGATATGTTTAGTTTTAGAGATAGCTTAGTTTCAAAGGATCTTTACTCAAAGTAGAATATTTCAATTCAGGTTCAGGCATTCAAAATATTTTTGGTTTTGATCTGGAGATGGGAGAAAAAATCCAAAGCTGAGAATCAGACACCCGCTTCAGCATCAATAGCCCCTGCAAAGGACAGAGATATTTTTAGAAATTGTAAACACTCTATACAACATTTTGGGTGGGATTACAAACTGGTTTGGGTGTTAGATACATTTTTTTGTTTGGTTCTTTTGACGCACCCCAGACTCTGCCTCTCTGGGTGGCAAGTCATCACCAACATCAGAAACTATATGAGATTACATCATACATTCACATAATTTGGAACATCTGATAAGAGTCTAATGTCGGTGTTAAATATGCCACTGCAGATTTAGTAATCCCACAAGAGCTCATTAAACATCACAAGGAGTGAAACAAAATGTACAGTACAGTGTCCCGTCAAGTAAGTGGCAAGTGTAAATATCTTCTTATAGGATGGGAAGAATCTGTTCTTTACGGTTCTATGGGTCTTTCCTTTTTATTTTGCATTTTGTTTTTATACAATTAAAACCTAGCAGTTATTTAATTTTTGTTTAATTGTTTAGCGAAACTGTATGAAAATTAATCACAAAGTTTTAATACATTTACATTTAAATGGTTTTAGTGGCTTTAAGTGAACTTACAAGTAGACAAATTTTAGAGCTTCTTCATCAAAAATATTACTTTGTCTGTGCCAGTTCTGATATATACTCTGTGGTGCAGTGTTTCATCTTGAGTTCATCATAAAATGTCAAATTTGTAAATGTATTAATATCTTTCCTATTCCAGAATTCACAAACAGAAAGGGGCAGACTACGGTCCAAATCCGAACAACGAGAGGGTTTTGTCCGGACCCCAAAGCATTTTCTAATTTACTAGTTGTATTTAGACATTTTTCCTACCGGCAGCGGTGTCTGACTTTTGATTAGGCACAACGGGCAGCTATGCGGGTCAGCGGGATCCAGGGGGTCCTTTAAAGCGGGTTGTTAAATTACAAATTTGGAAATGCACACACAACAAGCTGACGGTACCGGTGCAAAGATGAGTGAGTAAAATAAGATGGCTTTGTCAAAAATACGTAAAGTGGTCTACGAAAACACATTTAAAGATAAATTTACAGGAACATTCACTTTACATGTAGAGGTTGCGGCTATAGAGAAACATTTTTTTTTCCCTTTTGTTTGTAATTGGATAAAGTAGACAATTTACAGTGCTAATAAGAAATACAAATATCTAAATACACAATATTGGCAATTCTGCTGCAAAATCCATTGCTTTTTACCCTTTTTGTGTTGCAGACAGATAATGGATATAAAAACACAACAGGCATAAACTGGAGTATAACATCAACATTAGTGGAGAGAAAAGGTTAAAATGAAAGAACAATTATAATTAACTGTATATAAAAACAAAAACAAGAGTGTAAATTGTAAAATTTTAGGAATGTTTCTGCACACAAAATAATAGTGGTGGAAATAAAATAATACCATTAAAAAAATGTTAAAGTTTAAAAATATGTATATAGATACAGAAGCATGCAGAAAGCATTCCCATTGTCTTTGTGTGGATACGTTCCTGATTATTTATTCTCCAGGATTTTATTTTATTTATTTTTTTTTTTTTGAATGACATTATACAACAAGCAGAAGACACTTATAGTCAGTTCAGTTTAACATCTACATGTACAGATGTGAAAACCACAGGAGTTTACAAGAGTCCTGAGGAACCATCCTGCATCCATCCTAAAATTTGGCTGACTATGCCATCAAAAACTGTAAATAAAGCAGAAAAATAGTTATGTCACTTCTTTTTTAGGGTGATGCCCATTTCAGTGATGGACTGTGTCAAGAAACCGGCTACCATCAACACGTTTATCAAGCCAAAACATCATTACTGTTTTGTTTTTCTAGAAAACAGTTATATGTCTTCAAGCACAGGAGCTCTTTTCCTTCCTTTTTTCTCTACATGACAAATCCATCCGTACATAAATCTTAATGGGAATAAAGCCATGCAGGTGTTTCCAAAGTCCCAAGTGGTCAGCAATCACAGCTGTTAAAAACATGAATTTGGCCACAGGCTTGAGGTATTACAACATCAAACTCCTCAGCCATGGGGCCAAGCCTTGGACTACTACCAAGCAGTACATGTAGGTCAGGGATGCCTCTATTTTTATTCTTCTTTACCTTGATGTTGTCTCAGACACCTATTGCTGGTGAGATAAACTATTGCGATGAACCTTTTAGACCAAAATCAGATTGAGATCCTGAATTGTAATTCTGTCCCTTGCAAAAGTATTCATCTCCCTTGAATTTTTCCACATTTTGTCACATTACAACCACAAACCTTTTGTTGGGATTTATGGGATGTGATAACTCAACATGAAGCAGTAGATAATTATCAATTGGAGGGAAAATGATTCATGGATTAAAAAATTGTTTACTACAATAACAACTAAACAGTGTTCCGTACATTTGTGTTCAGCCCTGTTTACTCTGATATTCCTAAATAAAAATGCAATGAAACCAATTGCTTTCATGAAGTCCAGTGCACACAGCTGATAAGTCAGAGTTAAAGTTGTGGAAAAGATTAAAGCAGGATTGTTTAATAAAGCAATATCTAAAACAATTCAGCATCCAAAAATGGAAAGAGTATTACACAATTGTAAACACACACAAGACATGGCCATCCACCTAAACTGAAAGGACAAGTCAGAACAATTAAGGAAGAAGAGGCTGGAAAACACTTGAAACTGAGATTCATCTTCCACCAGAACAACAACCCTAAACATACACCCAAAGTTAGAATAGAATAGAATGGACCCAGTCAAAGTCTAAACCTAAATCAAACTGAGAATCTGTGGCAATGAAAACAAATGTCAACACATGCTTTCCATCATCCATACTGAGCCACTATTTTTAGTACAGACATATTACAAAAGACCTTGCAGCTGTGATTTTGGTGTAACGTGGTTCTACAAAGTATTGACTCAGGTTGGTTGATTACAAATGCATGGCATTCAAGCTTTTATTTGTCCAACAAAAATGGAAAACCGACAGCCATTCATCTTTGGATGCTACAATTATGAAACACTTTGTGATGATCTGTACATAACATCTCTATGATCCAAATTTAAGTTGGTGGCTGCAATGTGAAAAAAATCTGGAAAAGTTCAAAAGGTGTAAATATGTTATCTAATTCAGATGAAGGGGCAGCAGCTTCAGTTGAACAGGGTTTTTATATATATATATATATATATATATATATATATATATATATATATATATATATATATATATATATATATATATATATATATAAAATATCACCACATATACCGCGCCTAATGCATTCACAGACAGTACTCCATATATCATTTGTCACATTAGCAGTAAAATCTGCAATGCATCAGTGCTTGTGAGCCATTTGTCTTATCTCAGCACAGTAAGAAAAAATTAGTTTCACTTTACAATATGTTACAGTACTGTGACAGTGCCATATTTTATCCCTGTTCTTCAAATAAAGGAAGGAAACACCTCTTTAGCACTCTGCCAAAGATATTTGAGGTTTTGTGAACTGGCTGGCCTCATGCTGTTTGGTTGTAGCCTTGGATGTTTAATTTCATGGATTTCTCCGTTTTTCCACTAGAAGAAGGTCTAACCTTGGCATTGTGCCTCTTGGAAACCTTGCTTTTTCCTCCCGCCTCTCCCACGCGTTCCCGCTCTTATCTGCTCCCTCCCTCAGCTCAAAGGGGGAAGGGAGACGTAGTTTTTATTTAATAATTACAGTCAAAGTAATACTAAATTGTATTTGTGAATCTAAGATAACATGCTGCTTTTTCTTCTTCAAATGAGGAAGTTGTAGACCTTTGCACACATGAACTGTAACAATACAAGATCAAGACTCAACAACACAAAACGTTAAAGTAATGTGCTTACATGTTGGGGGGGAAAACCTCCATAGAGCAGGTGCTAGATGTTGCTGTCGGCGGTTTTATCAAGGACATTTTTGTCTGGCAGTCGGTCATGGCCGTCGTAAGTGCTTGCTCTTGTTGGAATAAAACTGAGGCCTTCAAGAGGATGGACTTAAAAAGGGAATGACCTAAGATGCATCATGCTGGATCTCATACTGTTGTGAAGATCTGCAGCAGATGGAGGGTCACTCCAAACCTTCTTATGCCTAAATTAAATGAACACATCACTGATGTCATTGCTGGATCATAAAAAGGACAAAGCCAGTGTTTCCTCAAAATGTTAATTAAAAAAAAAAAAAAAAAAAAAAATCATGTCATAATTATTACATAACTTCAAGGAGGCTTTTCCTTTAAAAAGGACTAAGACATAACAAGCGCATAGTGTATATATATTTGAATCCATATGTACAGACCCATTCAAAAAATTAGAATATTATTGAAGAGTCCATTTAGTTCAGGAACTTTATCGTCAAGTGAAACATTAAAAAAGATTAATTACACAAAGACAAATGTTTGAAAGCCTTTATTTTTGTTAATTATGATTTTCTGCTTATAGTTAATGAAAACATGACATTTAAAGTGAGAATATTACATCAGACCTATAAAAAATACATTTTTGATACAGAAATGTATCTTTAATTAACTGTATGTTCAGTACTTGCTTAAAGGTTGGCAATTTTTAAAAGGTACTTTTAATCTGACAAATGAGCCTCATCGGAACACGTATTCCAATTTATTGAATGTGACTGTATATGTATATGTAACTGTGAAGTAATGTGGAAAATGTATTTACATCCTTACAAAAAAAAAAACAAAGGTCTCCTTTGTTTTTTTTTTACATACTGAAATGTTTTAGATCATCAAACTAATTTTAATGTAAAAAAAGAAAAAGGATAACCTGAACAAATACATAATTGTGACCATGCAGTCATTACATGCTCGTCCAGGAGGAGTGAATGTTGCAAGTCAGTGACTTGATGGAATCTGCTGGGTTTGCTTAGAAACGGTTTGATCTACTTTGAATAACTAATTGAGCTTACTGTACTTTTTGATAACCAGGATCAATTGGAATGTACATATGATTGAATTGATTTTTTTTTTCTAATAAAGTCCCTCAAGACATTTGTTGTGAATTGGCGCTACATAAATAAACTGAATTGAACTGTTTATAAATGATGATTTTATTTATTTAGCTATCCATACCAATCTGTTCCTGTCTGAAAATTAACCCTCTTGTTAAAATGAGCTAATTTTGATTTACTACATTTTGAGTTCAATGTCATTAACCACATCCAGGCCTAATTACTGCCTAAACTGAAGAATCAAAAAAATCATTTAATTAGAATCTGTCAGACAACATGAAGTAGGTTAAAATATCTCCAAAAGCAACAAATTCAAGAACAGATGAGAAACAAAATCATAGATATCGGTGAGGCAGGGAAGGATGGCAAAAACACTTCTAACGCAGTGAGACTACAGCAGACCACAGTGAAAGCCATTATTTTCCTCACAAATGGAAAAACCATGGAACAGTGGTAAACCTTCCCATGACAAGTTACTCCAAGAGTGCGTTGATGACTCATCCAGGAGGTCACAAAACAACCCAGAACAACATCTAAATCACTACAGCTTCACTTGTCAAGGTAGGTGTTCATGATTCAACAATATGAAAGAGACTGCAAAAATGAAGCCAAAATCCCTGGTGAGCAAAAACAACACAAAGGCCTGTGTCACATTTACCAAAAACATCTTGATGATCCCAAAGACTTTTTGGAAAATATTTTGTGGTCTGACTAGAGAAAAGTGGGACTCTTTGGAATGTGGGCATCCCCGTTGCATTAAGTTAGTGGCATTGCAGAAAAAACACATCACATCACAGTCAAACAAGGTGATGATGTGGACCATCTTTCATGAGTCCAAAACTGGACGATTTGCTGTAATTGATCAAATCATGAAAGCCTGAAGGAAAATGTCCAGTGATTAATTTGTGACCTTATACCATGCCATTCGTCTCATTCGCCTAGCGGGTAGCGGGGCTTGGTTCTCTAAGGCAGACATTACCTGTGCTTTTGAGGTCTTGCCCATTCACCCGGAATTTTGGTGTTACTTCTGTGTTAGTTGGAAGGAGGCCTACTACTTTGCAGTTAGTCTCACTTTTTGCTGCAGGAGTAGCCCGAGATCTTTGATTCTCTTTCCGAGGCTCTGTGCTGGGTTCTCCTTAACAACTACAGGCTCCCTTATGTCTTGCACCTCCTGGATGACTTTCTCGTCATCACCCCTCCATCTTCTCCTCTGGGCTCTGTGCCCTCACTCATGCCTTCATGGATTTTGGTGTTCCTCTTTTGGAGAAAAAAAACCATTGGTCCTCTCACTTTGGAGTTTTTGGACATCACTCTGGACTCCTCCTCCTCCTTCCAAGCTTCCTTGCCTCTGGAAAAGGTGCACCAGACCACCTTGATCCTTTCCAACCTTCTGCTTGCCATCTCTTGCACCAAGCAAGATCTTCTTGGTCTTCTTGGCCACCTCAACAATGCCATCCACATCATCCCCCAGGGAAAGTCATTAATTTCTCATCTCTTGTCCACTGCCGCCAGCGTCCCATCTTTCCATGGTCAATTGACCCTCGATGACTCCCACAGGATGGAAATGAAGCTCTGGCACCATTTTCTGTCTTCCTGGAATGGCATTTCCTTCTTTTATAATGATTTTTTTTCTCCCATCTGGATGAAATCCAGCTTTGTTCTGGAATCACGCCGCTCGGGTGGCAGCACAATTTTTTATTTTTTCAAAATTTAATTCCTGCTTTTCTTGGACAAAACAGCTCTTTTGGACAACCATTCCTTCTTGTCTTGGATGCTGTGCAATTGGATTGATTTTTTTTCCCCAATACTTTTTCATATTTTGCTCTTTTTTTATGCATAACCATAGCAACAGGGTGGTTTACAACAAGGGGGAACTGATTAACATTGCAAAAGCAGAAATAATACGACAACTGAAGCCAGAAATCCCAGAAGAGTTGAAAAGGAGGTGTCGTGGATGCAGAGCTGGAGCAAAGAGGAGATAGAGAAAGAGGAAGTTCAAACCATCTCTGCCATCCATCATAATGGGCAATGTGAGATTTGCTAGCTAACAAGTTGGATGAACTTCAAGCCTTGACAAGGACTTAGCAAGAGTATTGAGAAAGCACTATTATGTGTTTTACTGAGACATGACTGCAGGATCATATCCCCGACTCCAACGTCTCTCTGCTGGACTTCCTGACTATACAGGTGGACAGAGATTTAAAAATTAGCAGGGAAAAGGAAAGGAGGTGGATTGGCAGTGCTTGCTAACAGATGGCAAGCACTGCCATCTGCAATGTCGCAATGTCGTCTTTGCAGTCCAGACATTGAACTATTGGCAGTAAGTTTTCGCCCATATTATTTACCAAAAGAGTTCACCAGTCTTTTTTGGTAGGTGCTTACATTCCACCCTCACCTGTTGCCAACAATGCATGTGATGTCAGCAGTTCTGCTGTTGCTAAGATACAGACACAACACCCCAATTCTTTTGTGGCAATATCTGGTGATTTTAATCATGCCTCACTCTGCTACACTGCCAACGTTTCAACAGTTTGTCAGATGTTCTACCAGAGAAAACAAGACATTGGATTTGTTTTACAAAAATGTCAAGGATTCATATATTTCCAAACCAAGACCTCCTCTGGGTAAATTAGATCAGAATCTTGTTTTTCTCTGCTCAGAATATAAACCCCTTGTCCAGACACAACCTGTAACAAAAAAGACTGTAAGAAAGTGGTCACCGGAAGCCAAAGAATCCCTACAGGGTTGTTTTGATGATACTGATTGGATTTCTCTTTGCAAGCCACATGGCGAGGACATTAATTCACATTCAAAAATACTTTATTTATCCCAAAGGGAAATTAAATGTTGATGTAACTCATTTAGTCAAGAAGTTATTATAGATGGTGATGGCTGTGCGCAGGAAAGATCTCCTGTAGCTGTCTGTTTTACAATCAAACTGAAGAAGCCTTTGACTGAAGAGACTATTTTCCATTTACATTCTCATGAAGAGGATGGTCAGGATTGTCCATAATTTTCTTGATTTTATGCAAAATTGGGTAGAAAGTCACATTCAAGATAAGATGATACCATGACTGAGTGTGTGACTGACTATATAAACTTCTGTGTGGATAACATCATCCCCACCAGAACAGTGAGATGCTTCCCTAATAACAAACCTTGAATCGCCAGTGAACTAAAGGAACTGTTAAACAGGAAAAAAGAGCCTTTAGGGAGCAAGACAGGGAGTTATTGAGGAGTATACAGAAGCAGCTCAAAGTCAAGAACAGAGACAGCAAGGAGGTGTATAGGAAGAAGTTGGAGAGTAAACTGCAGAGGATCAGTATCAGAGATATGTGGTCAGGGATGAAGGAGATCACAGGCTTCATTCAAAAGGAGGATCAGATAGATGGAAGTCTTCACAGAGCAAATGAGCTGAACACATTCATCAACAGGTTCAGTTCAGGAATAAGCTCAACATCTTCCTCTCCTGCCCCCAGCCAAATAGACATCCCACCCTCCTTTGACCCACAGCTTTCCTGTCACACCTCAGATGTTTTATCCTCTACCTCAGTCATGGACTCTTCTGCTTCAACTAGTTTTTCTTCAACCAAATCAGGAGATGCCGCTGCTCCCTCTGCTGCCCCCTCCCACTTTTGTGTTTCTAGAAGTCAGGTGAAGAGGCAGCTGGAGAGACAGAATTGGAACAAGGCTGCAGGTCCAGATGGTGTCAGCCCCAGAGTCCTGAAGGCCTGTGCAGAGCAGCTCCTTGGGATTCTCTAACACCTCTTCAACCTTAGCCTGACCCAAGAGAAGGTTCCACTGTTGTGGAAGACATCCTGTCTGGTTCCAGTACCAAAGAAAACTCACCCATCAGTCATCAATGACTATAGACCTGTTGCCCTGACATGCCACATCATGAAGGTCCTGGAGAGACTCCTGTTGGCCACCTGAGTAAGCAAACCAGCACATATCAGGACCCCCTGCAGTTTGCTTCTCGTCGTGGAGTTGGAGACACCATTATACACCTGCTTCAACAAACCCACTGTCACCTGGACGCCAGGAAGCACTGTGAGAATCATGTTCTTTGATTTCTCCAGTGCATTTAACACAATTCAGCCTGGTCTGCTTCGTATAAAACTCCAGAAGTCTCAGGTGGAGGCCTCAACAATCGTCTGGATCCATGACTTCTTGACAAACAGACCACAGTTTGTGAGACTGAAGGACTGTGTGTCTAGCCAGGTGATTAGCAGCACAGGAGCACCACAGGGGACGGTACTCTACTCTCACCATTCCTTTTCACTCTGCACACTTCAGACTTCCAGCACAAGTCAGACTCCTGTCATCTACAGAAATACTCAGATGACTCTGCAGTGGTTGGTGTATTAGAGATGGACAAGAAGCAGAGTACAAAGAGTCGGTGGACCGGTTTGTGTTATGGTGTGGAAACAATCATCTCATCTTGAATGTGAACAAAACAAAGGAGATGATTGCAGATTTCAGGAGAAACAGGGTTAGATTAAACCCTATTTCTATCATGGGAGAAGAAGTGGAGGTGGTTGAGGAACATAAATACCTCAGTGTTCATCTAGACAACAGACTTGACTAGAGACTTAACAGTGTACAAGGGACAGAGCAGGCTGTACTTCTTGAGGAAGCTAGGATCCTTCTAGGTTTGCAGCAAGATGTTGCAGATCTTCTATAAGTCTGTTGTTGAGAGTGCCATCTCCTCTGCCATCATCTGTTGGGGCAGCAGCATCAGAGCCAGGGACCTAAAAAGGCTCAATAACCTGATAAAGAAGGCTGGTTCTGTTCTGGGGATGACTGTGGAATCTCTGGAGATGATTATGCATAGAAGGATTTTGCATAAAATCAAGAAAATTATGGACAATCCTGACCATCCTCTTCATGAGACTGTCATTGGAAAACGGTCTCTTCAGTCAAAGGCTTCTTCAGACTGGTTGTAAAACAGACCGCTACAGGAGATGTTTCCTGCGCACAGCCATCACAATCTGTAATAACTCCTTGACTAAATGAGTTACATCAACATTTAATTTCCCTTTGGGATAAACAAAGTATTTTTTCAATTTCAATTTATACCAATGGCAGGTGGTTTGCCTCAGCTTGGCCCCTGGAGTTCAACTCCTTGCAACTAGGGTCCATTTCTTCTTCCTCACTCTCCATGAGCTTTACCTCATCATCATCGCTGCTCTCCTTTGGGAGCACAAATAGTCAAAACACTCTGTCCTAATCCATTCAGATAATGCAGCGGTGGTCAAGATTATTAATAAAGGTCAGTCTTTATTAAGTCTTTATTCAGTCTGTGGGTGAATTTCCATAATGCAATTCATCCACAGACTTACTTTGATTTCAGCTCAACATCAGTTCCTGTTTCATGCAGCTCATGTTCCAGGATATCAGAACTGTATTGCTGACACTTTTTCTTGGTTTTCTTTTCAGAGATTCAGATCATTGGCACCAGCAGCAGATTTGCTCCCAACACCGGTCCCTCCGTTTTCCACCACAACCTTCAACTAACCCCACAGCTCAACGACTTCTCCTTCGCCTCTCATTGTTCACCATCCTCAACAGCCTCGCTCCCTGCACCCTTTCCGCATACCTATCCGACTGGAACAGCTTTAAATTATTTCATGTAACGTACAATCTAACCTTTCCTTCCCTCAACACAATCTCCATCTGTCACCTCATCACCTACACTCATATGATCCCGAGAATCTGTGCATCCACCACCCAGACTTATTTTTTGGGTATTCATTTCTTCTTTAAGCTAGCAACAGGTACATCTTTTCCCATCCACATCTTCACCCTCAGCCCTTACAAACTTCTCTCTAACTACATTTGATCCAGACTAGCTGCTAATACCTCACCTCTTGACCCTTTCTTCGCTACAGAGTCTGGTGGCCTGGCCACTGGATTCTGGTTCATAATTCACTTCCGCCAAGTCCTGCTTATATCAGACATCACTCCGGACCATTATTCAGGCCATTCCTTTTACATAGGTGTAGCTTCATCGGTTTCCCGTCTGGGAATCTCAGACCACACCATCCAAATTCTCAGCTGATGGTTCATCCGAACCATGCCGCTCATACATCCATAACAATCTCCGTCAAGCTCGTTATCTTCTCAGTTCCCTCCACCCTTGAGTTCTTTAGGGGTCCTAAGCATGCTCAGGAAAGGACTTTTTCTGAAGACTGTGCCCCACTTTCAGTCTTCACCCCAAGTCTCCATGCACATATCTCCCCAGATGGCTCATCCCTCATCCTATCGATCATTCCTTTAACCCCTTCCTCCAATAAAATCCTTAAATTCGTGTCTATGGCGTGGTCCTGGCTCGTGAATAAATAATCAGATGGTTATTTTGGCTAGGTCCTGTTGAAGCAAAGCGTTCCCAGACCATGACAAAGCCACCTCCATGATTAAAGCTGCTAAATCTCCTCTGTGCTTTATTGATGATCTCACTGGCTAATGTTAGCCTGCCCCTAAACTTTCCAGAAGAACAAAGGCTTTCTCTTTTCACACCTGTGAATTTCAATTTGGGATGCCCTTTGAAATCAGCAGTAGCAAGGGCCTGCTGTAGATACTTTTATATTTTCAGGATTTTTGTATGACTTCTTTTAGCATCTTGCAGTCCACTATTAAGGTCAGACAGCCAGATATGGACATATTGACAGTTGTTTTGAATGTCCTCCCCTTGTAGAATACTTTCCTTACTGTGAAATAGTGCCATTAAAATTCTTTTGCGATATCTTTAAATCTTTTACTAGACCAATAAACTGCTACAATTTTCCATCTGAAGGCCTTGACCAGCTCTTTTGAACTTAACATGGTGTTCACTATCATCTCAGTCGTCAGGAGCACCCCAGACTATATCTGTTTATAGTTTAAATAGGACAAGCATTAGTAATGATGTTCTGATTATTTGCACATGATGTGATATGCCTAGGTGTATATTTAGTCATTTGATGTGTGGATAAGTGTGAAGGTGTCCTAATTTATTCCTCACCATACTTAATTTTTATTGTTTTGTTGTTATTTGAATTTCTCAGTATTGTTAAGATTGATATGATATATTCATACCAGCAAATGTGTTCTTATTTTTTTCATGACTGTATATCTGTATTCAGATATACAGTAGCATGTTCTTATTTTTTTCACAACTGTATATCTGTATTTAAAGCTTGTATGGATAACTTTAACCATGTCAGAATTAGAGAAAATCCACAATAGTTGATTATTTTTTTTCCCCCACAAATTCCTGTAATTAAAACAACAACAGTTCAAAGAAATCATTAAAAGCACCAAAACGGTTGTGACATTCACATACAGTCGATGATTTTGGCTAGAACTGTGGTCACTGAGAGCAAAATCTGTTTGAAGGAAACATTGTTTCTTTCAGGAGAATTGAAGTCACAGATCCAAGGCCCTAGACTTCAGTGCCCGACACTGGTTTAAATTGGAACTGAAGCTGGTTTTGTTTTTATACAAAACCAAAACCATAGGACCTGCAGAAGCTGCTTATCCAGAAACCAAAGATGCACAAAGCCTGAGTCAGAAACAAGGCGAAACCACCAGGGCAAACACAACATGGGTCTGATGAGATAATTTAAAAAAGTATATATAAAAGTGTGCTGGCATACAAAAGCTGCTTGAAATAAGTGATGAGGAACACATAAAAACAAGATGTCAACAAAAAGGTACTGGGGACATCTAGGGGCAATAATAGGTATCAGGGAAATAAAATCAAAGAAACAGTGCAAACTGACAATAAAGCTCTTTCAAAAATATAAATAGTCAGGGAGCATTCAAGTTCAACATTTCTGAGAACATTTGCTTGTGGGGAACTTTCATCAATCATTTCAAAGTATCAACCAGATGTGTAATTTGACTTCAGATATCAGAGAATAGATTTCTTTTTTAAATAAAGTTTAAAATGACATTGGGGTTACACTTTCCAGATCTTTATTCATATAAATGGGAATGCATTTATATGATTTATCACAAAACAGTTTTGACTTGCTTGGGTGAAATGAGTTCACATCTAGTTTTTGGTGTGTTAGAGTGAAGCTAAGGCATACGAAACAGTGAACTGTAAAGATGACATTTTAAGTTTCATTTCTGTTGGTTTCAGTTTTGTTTTCTTGTAAGCATTCAGAGGTTTCTCAGAAAAGACAGCAGAAGCCCTCTGAGTTTTAATTTTAATTAATGAAAATGATTTATTACTTTTTGAAATTACTTTTTTAAGGAGATGCAAAGGAGATTATCAACTAATGAAGTCTTCATACCTAAACATATTAAAAAATGTCTTTCATACCAAAGTCAAACACAAAATTAATTTTGACTGAAAATGAAACACTGGGAGGTGAAGTATTTCAATGGGCAAAAAAATTCAACAGTTGAGCTTGAAGCAAGATTTTGACATTTTAAAGGGACAGTTTGGGATCTTTTTTTAGTGAGGTTCTGTTAAAAGGTTATAAAAAGTTAAAATCTTACAAGTGGTAGAAAAATCTTGTGTCTTCATTTTGCATAAACCCAATTAAGTTGGTCTTGGAAGTTGAGGCTATTGACTAATCCAAGAAGTGTTAAGAAAAAGTGATTCCAATCAAATGGTATAAAAGGCAAAAATATTAGTGGTTTAAGTGAATGCTACCATACTTTTATATCAGACAGTTACCAGAAACATTTAACATGCAATGTTTTCAGTACATGTGACACACATGAAGTGTTACCCCTTAAAAGAAGGGAGATAGTAAGAGAAAATTATCACAGGAGACTGGATTACTGCTTCTCCATTCACTCTTGTATTGAGTGCCATTTCAGAAAACAATACATGAAAATCAAAATCAATGGCAAAGTGTCAACCAAAGCAGCCTCTAGTGTTTCACATCACCTTTACATTAATAAACAAAATATAGAACACACAAGTATCTCATTTCATACCATTTTCGATAACCTTTTTAACTGTAAATTATTTAAACTGTTTTAAACGCAACTAAACCAAGTGTGTTATATTAAATGTATTTTACAGCTTTAAGCATTTCACTCTTAATTATTTAAGTAAAGTTTTTATAGCAAAGTCAAAACTAATTTTCAAAGCTTGAAACAAATATTTTCCAGTCAAAACAATTAAGCAAACATATTTGTACTGATGTCATAACAATCATAAGGAAGGCAGTGCATTATTCTTATTTAAATAAATCAGATTACCAGACGTCATAACAGGTCATGAGGCCTCCTGCTGCGAGTAACAAACACCAAACAAACAACTCTGGGGTGCAAAACAACTCAAACACATACAAACACATATATATGGCGCTATTATACATCCACATGCCATTTTCTTAAAAGTTTTATCCCATTAATTACCTTAAAAGAAGGGAGATAGTAAGAGAAAATGATCACAACAGACCAGATCACTGCTTCTCCATTCACTCATATGTATTGAGTGCAGGAGAAAAAGCACGTGAGTCCCCCTGGTGGATCCTTTTAGGTCATGATGCTAAACTAACCCCTATTCCAAACAAAGAAAACTTAAATATTTTGTCTTTTGCACATTTTAAACCAAATTAAGAAAACATACAAATGGAAATAATCAAAATAAATGTGCCAAATATTAATAAAGTTAAATTACTCAGGATTATACCCTGCAACACACTCCCCCTCAAAATAGATGTCCCCAACATCTCAACTCTTGCTGTGTTGGGAAAAGAAGGCAGTTAGAAACATTTGAAGCAACACATCAGTCTTAAGAATGTTAGTAGCAGTTTTTGTCTCTGAGATCTATTTACAGACTGGAACTCTTTTCAGACATTCTCATTTTCAGGGTAAACACCCAGTGTCCATTTATTCAGTATTTGTCCATCATCTTGAAATTTGTCACGTGACTCCTTAACAAGAGCTCATTGCGGTCTGGGTGCCTGCATGTCAGTAAAACAGTTGGCACTTATCACATGAAGAACAGTCCCTCTTTGTGAGTGTCATAATAAACAGTCTATCATCTTATGAATCCAATGTATGCACATTGTGGAATATGATTCAGTGGTGCAACATGTCCTGTGCTCTCATCCCTGATGAACATATGAGATGGGTGAACAATATTCATCCATGGGATTGTGAGGTGTGTGGGTGGTGGTGAAATCCCCAGGTTGTAACAGACTAGTGAGCCAAGTCTCTCATATGTAAAAACTTTGGGCTTCCTGTGAAGCTGTTGAGACCATTGGGCCACCTCCCTGAAGATCCCAGATGAAGCAGGTAGTTCAGTGCCATCCTCCTCTATTTGTTCCACATTATAGGTGCCAGACTCTTCACACTCCATCACAGCTGTT
Organism: Anableps anableps; assembly: GCA_014839685.1. Classification (NCBI taxonomy): domain Eukaryota; kingdom Metazoa; phylum Chordata; class Actinopteri; order Cyprinodontiformes; family Anablepidae; genus Anableps; species Anableps anableps. The sequence goes on along the minus strand of CM026078.1, from coordinate 11,366,272 downwards.
TCTCCTTGTTCGTGTTGCATTTCAGGTACTGTGCTCCCCTCGAATTGGATACCCACGAGCTCTTGGGTTGTGCTTGCAGGCATAGCATTTACTTTCTTAGGCTAACATGGTTGCTGAAATCGCACAGGATAGTATTCATCATCATCCTCTTCCTCCAGCTGCTCCACCCCTGCATGATTTAAAACTCTTCTCTTCTTTTCAGCCTGCACCAGGACTTCAAGAGGCAAAGCGTCACATGGTAGAAGCAAATTTTGATGAAGGATCTTTGACCTCCTTTGACATTTTTTGGGATTGAGTTCATAAACTAGGATATTTTCATTTACTTCCCGTACAACAATATGCACAATGTCCTCCCAATGATTCCTTAGTTTCTGTTGGCTACCACAAGGCATCAAGTTGCATAAAACATGATTACCTGGCTGTAGTACTGAACTTTTTACTTTGCTGTTGTACAATTTCTTACTCCTCAGGCCAGCTTTATGGCCATTTTCTCTGGCAATTCCATATGCCTCCTCCATGCCCTACTTCCACTTTTCCATGTAGCTATGATGATTGTGGCCTGCTTGTTATGGAGTCAAGTTAAATAGCATCTTAACTGGTAATCGTGGAGAGCGCCCATACAACAACTGAAAGGGAGAGAAACTTGTCACCTCACTCTGAGTACAGTTAGGGATAGATAGGGATAGGGATCATAAATGCATAAATCATTTTATTTAATGAATCCTTCCAGCTGGTTTTCTGTCTTTTTGTGAGTGTCCTTAGCATCTGGAATAATGTCTGGTTGAATCTTTCAACTTGTCCGTTCCCTTGTGGATGGTAGGGAGTGGTTCTGGACCCAGAAACTCCACAGTATTTTTTCAGTTGTGTGAACAGTTGACATTCAAATTCACCACCCTGATCATGAATTTGTGTGGAAAATCAAAATCTCATGGCTTAAAGAGATTGTCCGCAGCACTGATTTGGAAGTGGTCGCATAGGCCTGAACAAAGCAGGTGAAATGATCAATAATCACCAGGATGTACTCATAACCCCCTTGGCATTTGTCAAGGTGCAGGAAATCAACAGAGACAAGTTCAAATAGGTGAGTCGTGAAAATGTTGGTGAGCGGAGCCCTTGTTTCCGGCTGGGTTTCTTATGTTTGGGTTTTCTCATGACATAGCTCTCTATCTCTTGTTGCATATATGGCCAATAAAACCTATCCCGTATCAGGGATATTGTCCGGTCAACACCTTGGTGGCCCATTTCATCATGAAGTTACTTCAATACTGTATTTTTATGTTTTTCTGAGAGGACAAGTTGTTTTCTGCTTGCTGACTTTCTGTGCAAGACCCCACTTTCATCATTTTCCAACTTGTCCCACTCCCTTAGCAAGCATCCCACCTGTGGACTAAGTTACTTGAGCTGTGGACCTGCTGGCTTGCTTTTGGTTAATTTGAACTGGATCACTGATCCCCTGATCCCTTAACAGGATAATTTCTTTGGTCATTCTGGATCTGGTCATTTTGGAGCCAAGAAACGCCAACTTCCCCAAATGCAAATGATAATTTTTTTGTGCAGCTTTCCATTCCGCTGTTGGTACAATACAGCACATAGTCCAAGATTGGATGCATCCATGTGAAGGACAGATGGCTGCAAGAAGTCTGGTAAGCCCAGAACAAGAGGATTGACAAGGCAGTCATCCCACAGGTGCTCTACTGGGTTCTGGTGACTGTGGAGGCCATTAGAACACAGGAAACTTGTGTTTAAGAGACTATTTTAAGGTGGTTCAGGCTTTGTGCTATGGTGTATTATCCTGCTGGGTATAACAATGACAACTAGGCTGATATTGCAAATAGTTTCAATAAATTTTTTGTAAGTGTTGGGCCGGATTTAGCAGGACAAATCTCAGATTCAAGGTCAGCGGACAACAGAACTGAGAAACTTATTGATATAAACCCTTGCTCTATGTTTTTGACAGCAGTAAAGGAAAAATAAATATTCGATATTGGAAGTAAATGCAAGAGCAAAACATCAACAGATTGTTATGACATTGATATGAAAATGGTTTAAAAAGTTATTGAAGGAATTTCCAAAACGTTGACATACTCATGCAATTTATCATTCCAGACTGGTATATTTCCTCAACAAATGAAAATAGCAAAAGTTATGCCATTGTATAAAATTGGAAACAGACATTATTTTACTAACTACAGACCTGTTTCCCTATTGCCACAATTTTCTAAAATATTAGAAAAACTTTTCAGCATCAGACTGGATAATTTCATTAAAAAACACAAACTGCTCTATGACACAGTATGGTTTTAGGAAAAATAAATCAGCATCACTTGCATTATTAGAATCAATAGAGGAAATTTTAAATTCATTAGATCAAAAAAAGATTACAGCTGGGGTATTTCTGGATCTGAAAAAAGCATTTGACACAATTAGTCACAATAAATTATTTGATAAACTGGAACGATATGGCTTTAGGGGGTTGGTGTTGGAGTGGATAAAAAGTTACTCGAGTAACAAACAGCAGTTTGTGAAATTGGGTGATGTGTGTTCTGATTCTCTCAACATGGCTTGTGGTGTCCCCCAGAGGTCAGTGTTGGGACCCAAATTATTTTATATATAAATGACACCTGTATGGTGTCAACTATATTAAAAATGACTCTTTTTGCAGATGATACAAACAAGTTTTGCTCTGGGGAAAATATGAAGGAACTATTAGAGGAAAACTGATGTCTGATTTGACATAAATAAGCTGTCCTTAAACTTAAGTAAAACTACAATTATGTTATTCTTAAATTACAGAAGAAATAAGGATGTAAAGGTCCAAATATAAGGGATTTCAACTGAAAAAGTTAATGAAATTAAAGTTTTCGGGATGGTAATTGACAGTCAGTTAAAGTGGAAATTACACATTAAGTATTTGCAATCTAAACTGTCCAGACGTATTTCAGTCCTCAATAAAGCAAAACATGTTTTGGATCATAGTGTACTTCATACTGTATACTGTACATTAATCTTACCATACTTAAACTACTGTTCAGAGATTTGGGGTAACACATATATTACTTCATTACAACCGTTAATTATATTACAAAAGAGAGCAATACATATCATTCATAAGGTTGACTATCTCTATCAAACCAAGTCACTTTTTCTACAAGCAAGATTACTTAAATTCACAGATTTAGTTAAATTTCACACAACACAGGTGATGTTTAAGGCAGGATACAATCTATTACCAAGCAATGTACAGAAAATGTTCAAGGTTCAAGAGGGAGGATATACTTTGAGGGGTAACTTAAATTTCAAAGTATTACCAGCATGTAACAAGGTGAACTTTTTGTGTCTCCATATGTGAAATTCGGCTGTGGAATAGTTTAAAGCCAGACCTGAAGGAGTGTGCAAACCTAAAACAGTTTAAAATAATGTATAAAAGGATGTTTTTTGTTCAATATTGGAATGAGGACAAGAAATTAATGTTAAATAGAGTTATTGTATTACTATACAGCTGTTATTTAATTTGCAATGTAAGTCATTGGTTTTTATTGTTTAACTGGCATTTTGTTTGAGTGAAGAAGTTAAAAGGGAAAGGAGGTGGGATTATATAAGTGTTTACTTCTATCCACTCCTTTTCAGACAAGGAACTGATGAATAACAGGCAGATGGGGTGTCTTGAAGTTTTATTAATTTATGTTATTTATTTTGCTGATTCTGCTTCATTGTTTTTCCATCTGATTGTTTTGTTCTTCCAAAGGTCTGAAATAAATCTAAATCCAGGTCCATCGCCCTGTCCCCCTGAGGTGATAGGGGGATGGACATGGTCAGTACGAATAGTTTAGTTGGCTGTGGCATTCAGACAATGATGCTTGATACCAAGGGGATCAAACCGTGCCAAAATAACATTTACCACACAGTTATTGATACCAGGCAGGATGAGTGTATGTTTTAATCTGAATGTTACAGCTGAAATTGAGAATCACTGAACAAGGCAAGATTTTTCCAACCTGTGATTGTCCAATTATGGTGAGCCTTTGTGAGCTGTATCCTCAGTTTCTTGTTTTTAGCGGACAGGAGTGGCATCCCGTGTGGTGTTCTGCTGCTGTAGCGCATCTGCTCTAAGGTTCAATATGCTAAGTGTTCAGAAGAGGTGTTCTGCCTGTCTATGTTGTAATGAGTGGCTATTTGAGCTGTTGTTCACTTTCTATCATGTTGAACCAATCTGTCTAAAACCAATTATCCTCTGACATCAACAAGGCTTTTACTCCACCTAAATGCAGCTCGCTGGATATGTTCTCCATTTTAGACGATTTTCCATGAACTTGAGAGATGGTTGTTTTTGAAATCCCACTACATCTGGAGCCTCAAAATATTCAAACCATCCATTCTGATGCCAACTACCCTCCCATGTTCAAAGTTATTTAAATCCCCTTTCTTCTTCATTCGGATGCTAATGAATGCAAACGAGACCAACTTCAACAAGCAGTCCTCAAACATGTTTACAATGCATCAAAGTAGTGCCATGCAGTTTGGTTAAACAAATGAGCAGGTTAACTAATAAAGGGGTTGGAGAGAATCACAAACCAGTCTGTGCAAATCCGAGGATAGATAAGTCAAGCTGCCAACTTCAAACGTTAGGCTCCCATTCATGAGTCTGAGTTGTAGAGTTAGTCAAATTCAGTTTCTCAAAAAAAAAAGAGATTACTCAGAAAAAATTTTAATTTATGTCAGATCTGTAAGGCCTTGTTTAGGTATCCTACATTTTTAAACCTGCTGGGTAACAAGCAAACCAATTTAGGTTTTCTTATCCTGTCCTGGGTCAAGTATTGACTAATTCAGTCCAAGAGAACACGGATAGGCTTTGAGTTCTACCCTGGATGCTGGGTTATGTCTTGAACCCAGTTAATTGCTTAAAGTAACATATGTCCAATATTAAGGCCACCCAAGAGCAGGTTAAAAAGAATAATCCTCAACTTTTACATTTGCAAAAAACTGGAACAGATTCTGTCGAAGAGAGGAATAACTTATAGGAGTAAAAACACCCTAAACATGTTTAGACCTCAAATGAACTTCCAACATTCTTATTTTTTATTTTTTTTTTTTTTAAGTTCCAGTTCAAACCCTCATCTTTTATCCAGGCATAGTTCCAGATGAATCGACATTCTGGGTAACTTTTTGCATTCATTTCATTTTTAGTTGAGTTTTCTCAAGTAAGATTTGTTTTTTAATCTTATAGTTTATTTAGGAGTTTACATCATGTGCTATTAATTTAACGTCTGAACATTAGGGTTGAACATCTGCTGTGACTGTTGTGGGGGGCTGACAGTGCTGACCCCACCCTGAGGAAAACCCAGATGAATAATGGGCTTCTGAGAACAGTGCTAATGTTGGAACTGGCATGGTTGTAGCAGCCGTTTCTTGTAGCCTTGACAGGCCAACCTTCAGTCACAGGTATTGCTCTGAAGTAGGTATCCATTGATAATCATACAACTTATCTACAGCATCACTAGAAGATCACTTCTTTCCTTGGCAGAACATAGTTAAAGTGTTTGATTAATGAAACACAACTATATATTTTAATGGAATTGTAGCACTTCACCTTCAGCAAACATGTCCATGAAACAGCAGCCAACAGTAGCTTGTTCAGAACAGATTCAACTTTACTGTGGTGACTTGCAACTGAACAAAGATGGAAAGAAGGAATTTTTCACATATCTAGATCTCTCACACACCAGAAAAGCATGTCTACTCCTTTCCTTGGCAGTTGGACTTCTGTTGGTGGCATTTAGCCTGTGAAAAATCCAAGATGAGTCATTTATTCTTGTTTTGTTTATAGTGCCATCTGACTTTTGGGGTTTTCTTGTTTACCATAGAGCTGCACCATGAGTCAAGTTGTTTTTATCATGGAACATATGTTCAGACTATCTTTGTAACAGCAGCTAATTTTAACCCTTTTATTACTATCAAGTCAGTACACAGGGGATTTTTTTTTTTGTTTTGTTTTGTTTTTTGTTTTTGTTTTTTTTTTTTGTTTTTTGCCCTTTAAGATTGTATTGCACAGTCAGCTATCCACAATAATACTCAATAAGTGCCAAATACTGAAAGTTGACAAAAACAATCTCTGTACATATTTTGATAACGCTACAGCCATGAAACCCAAATAAATTCAGGTTGTCGATATATAATTTTGGCCATTAGTCAATCCGCTATGACATTGCTCTTTAATTAAGTGTTAATTCTATTTAAACACATTAATTGACAATCTTCAATCATGTAAATTAAATACATCTTTGTCGTTATTTCAGTTACTTACCTGCAGGATGGTCAGAGAAAAGAGTTCAAAGCTGCAGCTCCTCTGTGAGTCTTCGTTCCATCTTCCGTCTATTAACAACAGCAAAAAGAAAAATCAACCATCAAATTCTAAGGGTTGGGTCTTGAAGTTTTAGGTAATATTGTTCTTACACATAAAAAAAAGTTTAGGGCAGCATAATCATGTTTAAAGTGAGGAGACATGCTTTTGCCAAAATTGCTGATAGCTGAAGTGAGTCTTTGCTGCCACATAGAAACTCAGCAGACATACAGGGCTCCTTGATAGACAATGCTGTGCAATGTACCTGGATCAGGTACGAATTGATGAATGGTTGGCACAAAACATCTTGTAGCAAGCGGCTCCTATCACACCCTGAAAAAACAATAAGAAATGGCAAAGGAGTAAAATGACCAGCATCCAGTACCTCTTGGCTGTGTATTTCTGTTTATATTTGGAATATTGCATACACAGTTATGAAAAATATAACATTCATGCAGCATTGATGTTTAGACTTAATATGATAAATTAACTATTGGAGATAAGTTTCTGGATCCTAATTTAATTCCAGTGGTTCTAGAAAGGCGTGGTCATCAAGCAGATCCAATGAAGATGTCACCAGGGAGTGTAGATGTTTGAGGACCAGCCTCTCAAGGGTGTTCATCAGATGTGACATAGCCCTGTAGCTGCTAAGGTCCTTTGGATGTTTGGTCTTTAGTACCAGTACCACACAGGAGGTCTTCCACAATTGTGGTACTTTCCCCAGCTTCAGGCTTAGGTTGAACTTGTACCCCATGATGCCACAGTTGATCTGTGCAGCACCTCAGGAGCCTGGAGCTGATGTCATCCGGACCTGCAGCCTTTCACACTTTGATCTTTCACAGCTCTTTCTTCAAGTCAAGTCATTCACCCACTCTAAAGCTCCTACAACCTGAGGGTTTGGTTTGTGGCCTGAAATTAATTTCAGACTTCTCCAAACTCCACTGGTGTTGCTCTGTTGCAGCTGATTCTCCAGCTTCTTCCTGTGGATGTTTTTTTCCATCCCTAATTTTCCTTCTCAGTTTCTTCTGCACAGCTCTCAGCTCCTCCTTGTTTCCTGATTTAAATGCTCTCTTCTTCTCCTTCAGGAGAGCCTTTATCTAAGGGTTGATCCAGGGCTTGTTATTGGAGAAACATCGTACTGTCATGATGGGCACAGTGTTGTCAACACAGAAGTTGATATAGTCTGTGATGCAAGTCTGTGATGCTTTTGAAGTCCTCCCCATGAGGAGCACAGAGCTCTTCCCACACAGTGGAGCTGAAACAGTCCCTCAGAGCTTCTGCAGTCTCTTCAATCCATTTCATCACTGTAGGTGTCACAGCTGGTTCTCTGTGTACCAGGGGTTTGCACACAGGCTGGAGATGAACCAGGTTGTGATCAGAGTCCCCCAGAGGAGGGAGAGGTGATGAACTGAATGCCTCCTTGGTGTTGTCATAAAGTAGATCCAGGATTTTGTCATCTCTGGTGTGGCAGGTGACATATTGGGTGAAGGTTGGTAGAGTGGAGGACAAGGAGACATGATTAAAGTCCCCAGAGACCAGGAAGAGGGCCTGTGGGTGCTTGAAGTTTGCTGGTGGTAGCATGAAGGACATCGCAGGCTGCAGCAGTGTTAGCAGAGGGCAGGACATACACAGTTATTACAATAACATGTGAAAGCTCCCAAGGAAGATAGAGTGGCCTCATGCTAACACCTGTCCATGTTTATATGGGAGTCTGGAGTTAGCGCGGTTAGCTACATCTCAGTCAGACAGTCAGTTGGGGTGCCCATGCGCGTCCCATGTCGCTTCCTTCTCAGCTTGTGGGGAATGTCAGGCTGCTCAGTCAGAGGTGGAACAGTGGAGCTACTGAGAGCTAACAGCTGAACCCTTGTGTAAATAATAGATGCATGGCCACTCACGCCTTCTCCAAACACAAAAGAGTTAAAAAATGAAAATTAAAAACAAAGCTGTCCACTAAACAGTCAGTTCCATTGTGTGAACCAGCAATACGGAAAAAAAGAGATCAACAAAAAAAAGAATACCCAGCACGTCTAAATAAGATATTAAAAGAAAATATTTGTAGTCAAGTCTGAGCTGCTGTAGTGGGCTGCCAGCTAACACGGCGCCGGAATTTAAAAAAAATGAGTGAAATAAGTGTGAAAAATACAGAGGATACTCCCAAATTACTAAGTTTTGATACAATTATTTTTTTTTTGTTTTTTTTTTTTTGTTTGTTTTTTTATCCCTTGCTTCCTAATTTTCTGTAGATATGGGATAAAAGTTTATTGTCCTTTACAATCTATAAATTCCCCAAAGTGGTAAAATAATTACCAGTTTAATTATTCAAATAGTAGGCCATACTGCCCTTGATTTGGTTTAAGGAGGACCAAAATGCAGAGACTTCTGTGGCAGTAACAGAGTTCTTTAATGAAAAAAATAATAAGAAAACTTACAGAGCTGACATGAAGGGACCAGGAAAGGGTAATATTTAGGCAAGCAAAGAACCACGATGCAGGAGAATCCAGCAACTCATGACACAAACAGAAAGGCTTAAATACTGAGAAGTGTGATTGCTGAGAAAATGCAAGTGGTTGATCACAAACAGGGTGTGGATGGGAGAGAAGGCAACAGGTTTCAACTAAAGAGAAACTGTGAGTTAAGCAGGTGCTTGTGAAGTCACACTCCAATGGGTCTATTGAAAGGTTTTAGATCAGTTCTGATTCTTTGCAGTTCTGATAACATCAATAGTTGTTTTACACAGTAGAAAATGTGTGCATTTAAACAACTGGAGACTGTCTGCTATTAAAATCTGAAGTTATAACGAAATAAAGTTGCACAGATAATAAATCTCAGGCTATTATGTAAACCTCAGTGTTTGTCAGACAATTTGGGGTGATTTTGCTTCCTGAAACAGAAGAATACACTCAGCTTTTTGCTATTTCCAGTTTAAGGTAAAGAGCTCTTATTCCAGTGCAGCGAGTGCATGCTATGTCACAAAACAGGATGATGAATTTGGGATCAAGACTGAAAGTTTTGTTTTGACAGTGGCAGCCTAACTCAAAATGAGATGGGGGAAAAATATTTTTCCATCAGGAAAACCCCCTGCCAAGCTTAATTTATTTACAAACACTCAGTGCTTGCTCATATAGCACTATTGCACAATGTTTGTGTAGCATAGTGGATGTAGAATCTATTTTTTGGATTTATTTTAAACAAGGAATAAACATTAGTTTTAAACTTATGAACAGTTTGGAAGTTACTAAACAGCCACCAAAAGCAGTTTTTTTTTCTTTATGAAGCAGTGGCCATGCAGTTGCAAAAACTTGCTTCTTCATTGAAGCCCATATGGTCCTCGGGTTAATGAGTTCTTAGGTTTAGCCATAATCAAAGAAGTATAAATTACTTTTATTTAAAGTATGTACATTTTAAATTTCAGCACTCAACAGATGCTGGTTCTCAAAATTGTGTTTATCATAGGTAATCACGACATACTGATGCATAGAAAGTAAGGATGAGTGGGATTACAGTGTTTGAATGGTTCTAATTTTATTTTTGACAGACCAGGACTGCATTGTCTTATTTGGCATTTATATATCTGAGCAAACAAAGATCACATGTAGGAACCCTTAAGACACAACTTCAAACCTCCAAACCGCTGGCCATCCTTTAACTGACAGGCCGGTTAAGGAATCAGAAAACCAGTCAATATTTCATTGGTTACTTTTGAGGAGCTGCAGAGAGCCACAGTTTATGTGGAATACTCTGCTACCAGGATATCGGTCCTGCACTCCACCTATCAAATGTTTAGGAAAGAGTGGTAAGGAAAAAGCTTTTGTTGAAAGAAAGCTATATGAAATCCTGTTTACCCCAAACCATAAAGAGGACACAGCAAACTGTAAAACAGTTCACTCTGATCAGATTAGACCAAAACTGAATTTTTTGGGGCATGCAAAGCATCCCAGAACAGTAACACCACCCATCACATTGAACACAGCTTCCTCACATGGTGACAACAGCATCATGATTTGGGGATTCTTTTTTTCAGCAGGAAGAGAGAAAATGGTTAGAATGGATGTGAAAATGAAAGGATCTTAATACAGGCTAGAGGATGCAAAAAGCAGGGCAGCAACCTCAAAACATAGTCATGTGTCAAAATAGCCAAGTCAAAGTCTAGACCTAAATCCAAAATATATCCAAACTGACTGAATGTGAGCAATTTTGTCAAGAGAAATGGGTAGAAATTTCCATATCTAGACATGCAATATTGATGGAGACATACCACAAGACAGCTGTAATTTCAGACAGCGGTGGTTCTGTTAAGTATTGACTCATATTGTCTGAAAACAAATGCACACCATACCTCTACTTATTAAAGAAATTAAAACCGTATGAGATTCTCCTTCTACTTTCCAGACAAGCTCTACTTCGTGTTGGGTCACACAAAGTAGCGCATAATAGTAGTGCCAAAAAGGTCTCAATAAAATACATTGAAGTTTGAGGTTGTAACATGACAGAATGTGAAAAAGTTCAAGAAGTGTAAAAACTTTTGCAAGGCACTGTGTGAATAGTCAAACATCTTTAATAAATTTTAATAGCAACCTCCTTCTGTTTGTTCTGGCTGTACCTTTTAAACATTTCTGGTGATCCTCTTTCACAATTAAATATTAGGTTCTGAACATATTAATGATGTTCAGTCAGTCAGTGATTAATGATGTTCAGTGAAGTCAATGAAGAAGTAATTATGTGAGGTCTGATGCAGTGTTTTTAATTTGCTTGACTTTTTCAAAGCAGGCAGAGAACAGATAATCCTTGTTCAACCATATTTCTACCTCACTTAACAATCTCCTCCAGAAAGATGCTTGGCTCCTCCAAGCACAAGTCAGAGTGACACTGTGAGTGCAGCATTCACACTGAGAGGGGTCACGTTGCACCCCTAAGGGGGATGAGGCACAGCTTATAGTAGGCAGCCTTATTTTCTGCAGCACTTAGCTTTATGGCACATTATTTGTGATTCGTTGTAACATTTTCAAAAATAAAGGAATATTGAAAAAAGGAGGGAAATTGTGTGTCTATAAGCAACCTGGATTCAGCTTTCTAAAAACTCAGACCAGTTTAATATACAAATACTATCAACATAATTTAGTAGTTGCCTGTATGTTAACATACAGTTTGTTTTATAGCCCTCTGTCGTGTGAAGAATTATCATCCAGTTGAAAGGTTCATTTCCATGGCCTCAAGGTCTGCATCACCAAGTAAAATGTACAAAATCGACTTCTGACTGTCCTGAAATCCCCAAACTCCTCCAATAAATCCCAGTATTTCATGAGATGTGAAACCTACAGAACACCCATAAATATCTAGAATATCTCATGCTTTATCACTGTCACTTTCAAGGGTAGACATAGACTCCACTTCCTTTTATTGTATCATATCATGTCCATCTGTCCCTTCCATCAAATCATCTTTCCTCAGAAAGAATTGCTCCCAGCAGTCCATCTACATGTCTACAGTTCAGCTCCAGCCTGTACACGTCTTTTGGCACCTCTGCTCCTGCTATAGAGCAGTGCTTCACAATGCAGTCCTAAGGGCATCATACAGCACATCTTCTGGGTGTTAATACCCTTGCTATTACTTATCTGCTATTTGTTTTCATGGAGGAAAGAATAAAAGACAAGATGGCATAGATAATTAATCTACAGAATTGCTTTAATATATGTCTGATTACGTAACTTACAAGTGTGATCACCAGATATAGTTTTATTTGGACTTGTTTCATGGATCCCCCATCTTAACTTGAAAATATTTGCCCATTCCACTGTGCGAAATGTCACCGAACCTATGAGATTGTGAGGACACCTCTTGTCCACAAACCAGTGCAAGTGACTCAACAGATTAGATTTATGCTTACTCTGGCTTGGCTATTCAGAAACTATATTTCTTTTTTGGTGAAGTCATTCTTTTGTAGAGTTGCATGTATTCTTGGACTCATAGCAATGTTAAGAAATAAAATCTGTCTTTAGCCTTCCAGCAGACAACTGAACGTTTCTGGTCAAAACAGACTGATATTCAGAAATTTTCACCATTTCATTCACCCTGACAAAATGTCGAGCTTTAGCTGAAAAAATGTAACTCCAGAGCATGATGCTGCCACCACATCTTTCACTGTAGGGTACGGTGTTCTTTTGGAGATGCTCAGTATTGTTTTTCAATCAAGTGTATTTCTTGGAATTATGGATCAAAAGTTCCAGTTTGGTACTATCAAAAAACAGATACCTCTCCACAGGCAGTTGGCTGATACCTATCCATGGATGGATGGCTTTACAGTACCAGTGTATCTAAGCAATGCTTGGACAGCTGAATGTTATTTGTGGCTTATCAGCTTCTCTTTAAGTGATGGTAGGTGTGTACCAAAGAATACAGAAAAATTAATCAATGAAATTTACTTCATTTTTTTGCCCTTGTCTTGGAAAATCAGTTTCATTTCTACACTGCATTGATTCCACTCAAGACTGTACATGGAAACATAAACATCCAATTCAGCAAATGCAGACACTTGGAGACATTTGAGTCATAGTTCCCTTCCTTTGATCACAAATACAACAGGTGCAGAAGTGATCTGAGACTGAGAATTAGAAAGAGAAACTTGGACCATGAATTGGTGAGAATTGTTTCAAAGCTGATGACTCAGGAGGAATCTTGTCAGTAATGTTTCTCTAGATAAGAGAGTTATGTGGGATCGTTTGATGCAACTCTAAACATTGTTAAAGCCAGTAGATATGATTCACCTCTTCATCTGTTCAGAGATAAATACCAATGGAATTTAAACACAAAGGGATTGTAAAATTCCTACTCTCTACATATAATTTTTCTTCTTTGTTGTGCCACCCTGACATTTCTACTGGTCTAGTCTGGCCACCCCTGTGAAAATGTTTTTGGAGGCACAACTGTCTGTGATCTTCCTGTCCATTTTTTTATTTTTTATTTTTTTGTAAAACTAGCAGTGCAGCTGGTTGCTTTATGACTGTAGTCAGCTGGAAATTGATACATATCTCATCTATTTCAGGATCTGACAATTATTCCATTTTACTGTGTGTTTTTCCACTATACTATAACAATTTAAAAAGGAAAAAAACTGGATGAGGTGGTAATAATCAATATTAAGCTCATTAAAAGTGAAAATTACAAACTTTTCAGTCAAAACTTTAGACTGATTTTGATGATGAAAGCATTCAAATATTTGAATGATGGTAGCTGTGTTTGTCATGATTTCAAGGTGACTCTGGTGCTAGCAGCAATTACGGACACGGGAATGAAGAGGTTGAAATGGTTTACTGAATCGAGAAAAGATCTTTCTGGATCTGTTGGAGGAGAAACACCAAGCCAGGAACAGGTCCGTACTAGAAGACAGGGGGGAGTTGATTAAAGGTTGCCAAAGACAGTTCCAAAGAGAGACGGAGATCGGGTTCTTACTTTAGATGAAGGAGTTGTGACCGAGAGGGAGCACGGAGTATCCCCAGAACAGGCGATTGGCTGCTTGTTGGGTGAGATGGTGGTTTGTGGTTTGGTCTGTTTTCCTTTGTAAGAGAGGAGGTACCGTTGGAGGGTGGACAGGCAGGTGAGTTGGAGAGGATCTACAGGTGAGCGTTGAGAGCGACAAGGAGGAAGAGATAAAACAATAGGAGAGAATAAAATTGTCATGATCCTTGAGTGCTTGGTTTTCATTTTGTTTGTGTTTCATTTATTTTCCTTGTTTGTTTTGTTGTTGTTATTCTTCCGGCCCTGCCATATTCATTCTCTGTGTTCATTATTGTTAGTAAGGTATTGCCATATTCATTTCTTTGTGTTGACTTTCTTCACTTATTCATGAGTTCTGTTCTTGTGGATTAGGATTTAGTTCTAGTAGATTCTTAGTTCAGTTCCTTTGTGTTTATTATTCAGCTCCCCTCAGCCTGCCAGCTTGCTCACTTCCACAGCCGTTCCCAGTCACCAGATTTCCTTACCTCCATCTAATGTCATTCATGTCCAGTCCTGTTCTCCTTGTGCTACAGCTAAGTTCTCTTATTTCAAGATTAAAATTCCACTCCCAATCTGCATTTTGGAACTAATTTGTGGTGGGGCTGTACTATGTTAAAAAAAAGTTTAAGCTGGTGAACTATGAACATTAATTCATTCATTATAACCTGGCTGAATTGAAATTAAGATCTAGTTTTTATTAAGGATAACTTGGAACAACACTGTGTTTGGTAAAACAGTGGTATGTAGTATATCCATCATCTAGTCAATGTTTCATGTAGCTTTTTATTTTTCGCACGTATGCATGTTTTTAAGGTATTAATGGTCTATAAAAACAGATGTTAGGCAAATATGTGATCCATAAGGTTATAAACATTTGTTCATGCGTTTCTTCACTTTGAATACCACCTTAATTATGCACAAGTTTCCAGGGAAATTGTGACTCCCCTATAGGAGGTGGGGTAAAGTGTATACAGGTTGCCAGTCAATCTCCGAGGAACACTGAGATACGTGAGACAGATACCTTCAGGGGAGAAGTCGCTCACCTTGCTGTTCTAATGTAGCTGCTTATTGTGTAAAACTGGATCAGCAGCTTGTGGAGGATTTTTTTATATGACGTGGCTGAGTTAGTAAATCACACATTAAAGATTCTGAAAGCAACCAGTAGTCTAAAGAAGAATTTTAAAATTAAAAAAAAAAAAACCTACCCAAACCCAAACCTACACTCGTTATAACATCTACGCTAATCTGTAATTTATGTAGAGCAAAGCGATAAACATTAAGCAACAATAGAGATGTAATGATAATTTTACAGCTGTTATGTTTTGACTCAGAAGTAAAAATGTCCAAACTCCCAGTGAGAAGAAGTTGATATTATGACTTGGAAAAGACAGAGGACCGCCTGACATGACAGAAGGAAGCGAATGATTCAGATTTATTTTCCATTATATTATTGACTTAGACAGGTTCACTTTTTATCCAAGCTTTTCTGAAAAAAGGTGCCTTGACTCATTTTTTAGATCCTGTGAAATATAAGATGTTACTGTTTGTTTAGATTAATAAAAACTTTTTTGCAATTAAATCTGATCTGTGAAAAGCTTTTAAGCATTATTCAGCACTTTTTTTTTGTAATGCCAGGCAGATACTTTCAATTTTTTTTAAAAAAAATTTCAAGTTCTATAATAACAGCAACATACAATAGAACTAAGTTTAATGACATATAGTTCCAACAGTTCGATAGATTCTGGCCCTTGCGTAACATGCCAAGCCTCTCGTTCCCTAACAGACAAAACCCTGGGGAAAAAGAAAGCTTATGAAATCAAGTCCCACACTTGCCACTGGTATAACGTGCCCTGCACTTGCATTTCTTGTCAACTGACAGAGAACTACTGAACAACTTTACTCTACCAAAATGTTCAGGTAATTATTGCTAATATATTTAATATTTGTCATTTTAATTTTCTTCATGTATTTATCAATGTATGTCTGATATATTAATAATTATTTTTACTTCATTTTAAAAGATTAACAAGAGCTGTAGCATTTAAATTATTTACATTTATAATTATATTTTATCATCTGTTGTCATTATGATGGAAAATTAATATGAATAAAGGGTAAATCATTTAATAAGTTTTTTGAGAAATTACTTTCTATTGGGGCTTGTTGGTAATATTTAAATATTATTTTCTACTATGTGTTGAATCAAGTGCAAAGTTAAAAGATCTGTTTGTTAAAAACAGGAAATCTTGTCTCTTTTAGAACTTCTAGTCTTTCACTGGAGACCGATAACCTATTTTTATTTCCACCTAAAGGTTATTATTTAGATTTAATTTTCTAATGTAGTTTTTAAACATTGCATTTGCTTTTTAGACAGATGAAAATATTCCAAAAGATTGATTTTTTGCAAACCTTCATCTACAATTTGTTTGTGTGCTGTCATGTTAAAATGCAACAGACTGGGAACAGATAAACACCTGAGTAATCAGGTTTACTTTCTTCAAGCCCATCATTCAAGGAACATTGAACTGTGGCTCTATGAATCATGGCAGTTTATCAGATATTTGGTATAAGTTCCCATAAAACATGTTCTGTTCAGCAAATGTTGGTAAGAGGAATTTTTGACTACAATAACAAGATTGTGTTTTGTCACCAACAGTAAGGAAGTAAAAGAAACTCCTTGGCACATTTATTGTGAAATGTCTACATTGGAAACTTTTTTGGGTTGTTTCAACTTAATGATCTTAAATTTCAGAAGAACTTTTATCCACAATTGAATGTAAGAATTAAATAGTTTAGTCAGACTTTTTGTTAGTTTAAGTGATATGATGCCCAAGTTTAATTCTTGAGCAATCCCTTTTAGTCATTTTTAAACTAAAGTTAATATATGTCTTAATTAGTAGGAGGATCAAGCTTATCTACTTTAAACAGAAATAAAGTAAATATGTTGGATAACTATAAGAAACAAAATGAAAAACCAAGACAGAAAGCATTTTTCCTCCTTTGTTGTGATATGTTGTTGGAGGAAGGGTGGCAGGTGGCAGATATAACAGATAAAGAAGGTGCAATGAGCTTGCTGAAATTTTATTCACAACTGAACGTAAGAATCAAAGAGTTCAAACAGACTTTTTTTATTAAAGTGATTTCATGCCCAAGTTTTATTGTAAGTTTAATCAAGTTGTGAGAAGATTTATCATGGGTTTTTAAGTCTCTAAGACCTGGAAATTTATTGGGAGTGTGCATACTTTAGAGAGCCACTGCAAATAATACTTTAACTACAGACGGTTGACCACTATTACTAAAGAGATGTCTTCTTTTGTCACAACAGGATTTGTAAAAGACACATTCAGAGCGAAGTCTCTGCAATAACCTCTGTGATGGTGGGAATTCTTCTCTTGGTGATTCTGTTTTATCACTCTGATGATTTCTCTGACTCGGACCCAACACTTCAAGTTGATGTCAGAAACTATAAATGTCACATAAAGTCCTCAGTCAGAAGTTCCCCACAAGACGACCCCTTACCAAAATGTGAAAGAAACATATCTGTTGAACATGTCCAGAACTTCAGTTCACTTCCTGCTAACATTAAAGACTTTCTCTACTACCGCCACTGTCGACATTTTCCCATGTTACTCGACATCCCCAACAAATGTGGTGGCGCTAATGGATCATCTGATGTCTTCCTTCTACTGGTCATCAAAAGTTCTGCCGTGAACTATGACCGCAGAGAAGTGCTGCGCAAGACCTGGGCCAAAGAGAGACTGTCTAACGGCGTGTGGATCCGAAGGATTTTCATCTCAGGAACGATGGGTACAGGTTATGAGAAGAAGAGACTAAACTTGCTTCTTAAGCTGGAGCAAAGCAAGTACAATGACATTCTTCAGTGGGATTTCAAGGACTCGTTTTATAACCTCACACTGAAGCAAATACTCTTTTTGGAGTGGATGGAGAGAAACTGCCCACATGCCCACTTCCTGTTTAATGGAGACGATGATGTCTTTGCCAACACAGACAACATGGTTCTGTATCTCCAAAACTTTGAACACAATGGTGGTAGGAAACACCTTTTTGCTGGCCATCTGATCTACAATGTGGGACCAATTCGCAATCCACAGAGTAAATACTATGTTCCAGTGCAGCTATATGAGTCCAGTTTATACCCTGCTTACTGTGGTGGTGGGGGCTTCCTTCTGTCTGGCTACACGGCTTTGGCCATATACACTAATTCACACTCTATCCCCATTCTTCCCATTGATGATGTTTACATGGGGATGTGCCTCGCTATGACAGGGCTCCGGCCAGAACATCATCTTGGGGTGAGAACAGCAGGACTACATGTTCCTGGAAAGAATGTCGATGGACTTGATCCTTGCTTCTATAAAGAAATGCTATTGGTTCACAGAATGCTGTCAGGTGACATGTACACTATGTGGCACAGAATTAAAGATCCAGATCTTAGGTGTGCCACTCTCACGCCCAGATTGTAAATTGGAAGATTTTTTTTTTTTTTTTTTAGTTCCTGTTCAAGAGGCAGACATTTATTTGAACTATTCAGCCAGAGAGCCAATATTTAAATTACTGTAATTGAATTTCTCGAGAAATGAGTTTGATTTTCCACTTTCTTCAATATCTAATACTTCTCTATGTACAATATTCTTCAGTTTCTTCAGTGCATATGGGTTTTCACTGATATCTTACATAATTAAAACTGGTTAAAACATTGAGATTTTGGAGATTTAGCTATAACTTATTTAAAAAATGTTGCTAAATATTGATATAGAGAAAAAGATGTTCTATGGTAATCAGAGTTTGCTTCTTGTAAGTAGGGTTTTATTTCATGTGCGTATGTAAAGGATTTTATGTGTATTTCAAAATTCTTAATAAAACAGGAATTTGGGTCTGGTGTCTAATAATATGAGTCTAAAAACGTTGTAAAAAATGAATACATCTAAGTACCTACAATCAGACAAGTATAAAAACTTTAACAAGACTTTGAGCTGTTAAATAGGAGAGCAACACAAACTAAATCAGCTTTGAATTGAGAAAAAATATTACCTTTGATTCTCATAACATGAGAAGGCTATGGGCCAACCTGTTGCACAGTTGGTGGCACTGTTACACCACTGTTGGTGTATTTTTGGTGGCAAGACTTTGCATGTTTTCCCCATGCATTGTGTGTGTTCTCTCCAGGTTATCCAGTTTCCCTCCACATTCCAAAAACATGACTTTTAGGTTATTTGGTCTCTCTAAAATGCACTATGAGTGTATGCATGGATCGGTGTCTGTCTTGTGTGTTTCTGTCTTGCTTTGTGATTGACTGGCAACCTGGTGTGCCCTGCATCTTACCCATTGACCATTGGAGATAGGCAGCAGTTCCCCTACGACCTCACAAAGACAAGTGGGTCTTGAAAATAGATGGATGGATGGATGAACACATGCGGAGGAGTA
Organism: Anableps anableps; assembly: GCA_014839685.1. Classification (NCBI taxonomy): domain Eukaryota; kingdom Metazoa; phylum Chordata; class Actinopteri; order Cyprinodontiformes; family Anablepidae; genus Anableps; species Anableps anableps. Next base: position 11,346,999 of record CM026078.1, on the reverse strand, counting down.
ATCACAGAGTTTCGAAGTGTTAAGGAATGAATTGAGAACCAGTGACGTGTGGTGAGTTTCTTGACTGGTGTGGCACTGACTCCCCCAGAATTGGATGTACAAATCCAAAATCCAATATAGAAGCTTATATTCAGTTTTGACCTTTGTTGATTGGTGCTTTTAATTATGCTTTAATCAATCCCACACAATTCAACAATATAGAAAGAAAAGAAAATAATATTTGTCACAAGGCCAAATTTGATTTTTTAAAAACTGAATGTTGTCATTGGCTGACCTCTCTCTTTTCTGATTAAAGTACAAAAACCATGTAAGAGCTTACCTTTATTTTTATATATACCTAATATTCTCCACAAATCTCTCTGTCACTCTGTGTAAAAACATCCTGGTCTCTCATTTCACTTTCATCTTTAAAAATCGAACAGCTTTTTTGGGGGGATGATCGCCAAGGAGAAGAGTGGCTTTGAACGATTCAATTCCGACTGAATTTTTCTATTTTTTCCCGTTGTTTTCCATCTTTTCAATGCGTAGAAGAAGCACACCTGTGGCCTGTTGTGCCTATGGGGCTCAGTGCTGCCCCCTATCAGTGAGGCACAGCATGCGATGGACAAGGCCTGTTAAATTCATCATATTACGCTGCAAATCTTGAATACATTTCACAAAAATGCTTTAGTGCTATGCATCATAATCATGTTCTAAAAACAAAAGTTCTGAGAAACTAAATGAGAAAAGTACTCCTGAAAACATGAATGCCTCTAATCATATAAGTGGTCCTGGCATGTTTTCTTTTCACTGGTATCTTTCTGGTGGAAGTTATCATCTCCAACGTAAGGACTGTACGCCTGTTACCTTCAAGATGTCTCGTTATTCTCATGTCCTGCCACTCCCTTTCTGCTGCTAAAGAATCCATCCGTACATTGTACTTTGGAGAAAGTTTGCTGCTCTATGATGGTGTCCCAAGTGGAGAATGTTGTAGTGGTTATAAGGACCCTTGTGCTCCTTTCAAACATGCAGCTTATTGGTCAAACCAATAACAAAAGTGTGTGAAAAGCCAAACAAAGCCGGCATGTAATCAGTCCTGAAAAGGCTCAGATTTACTCTGAAAACAAGCTGAATTCAAACAAACAGTTGACCATTTTAAAACCTCAAAAACTGCTATTTATGGCATGGGGTGGTTTCTTCATGACTTCAAGTAGTATATTTTGAAAAAAAAAAAAAAAAAAAAAAAACGAGGCTCACTATTTTCAGAAATTTATGGTTTTTAATATTTTTTTTTCTCCGTTTCTGCTCTGGTGACTTGTTTTTGGGCTTGTCCTTGGCATTCAGGCAAGAATGGCAGACTACAAAACAATCTAACTCCAAATCAGACACAACTTTGTGAAATCAATGTCACCAGTTTGGTAGTAACAGTTATTGTGACTCAGTTTCACCTGCTGCTGTGCAAATGGTACATACAACAGGTGCAAATGAGAGGCAATTAGCAAGACAACCCCTATAAAAGAGTGATTCTGCAGATGGTGACCACAGATCATTTCTCTGTTCTTGTTCTTTCTGGTTGAACTTTTACTCATGTTTTCATTTTGTCAGTGCTGTCATGCAAGAGGCTCTGTCATTTAATTTTTAGACAGATGAAAATATTCCAGTAGGGTTTTTTTTGTTTGTTTTTTTTGTTTTGCAAACTTTTATCTACAGTATGTTTGTGTACAAGCCATTTATTTTGCTAGAAACGTTGACTTGTGGGTCTACAGGTTATAACAGTTTGTCAGAAGTTCCTGGAAGAGATTTCTTTCTGGAACTGTTGATGAGAGAGATTTTTTCACAAAGATAACCAGATTATCGTTGTTATGTCAGTGACAGTAAGGAAGTAAAAGAAACTCTTTTTCTATGAAATGTCTGCATTAGAAACTTTTCCAGGTTGTTTTAACTTAATTTTATTCACAATTTATTTATTCACAATTGTATGTAAGAATCAGAGTTCGGTAAGACTTTTTAGTATTTAAGTGATACAATGCCCAAGTTTTATTTTTTATCAGTCCTTTTAAGTCTTTTTTTTTTTTTTTTTTTTTTTTTTTTTTTTAATCCAAAGCTAATCAGTCTATTTTGTATGATTATCGACACTGACTCCTAAAAGTAGACAGACTCCCATTCAAGAATCACAGGTATATTTGATTTTAAAAAATGAGATGATTAAAAGTAAATATGTTGGATAACTATAAAAAAAAAAAAAAACTAGTAAAAAAAAAAAAAGAAATTTTATCACTTTTTAAATCAGATAATAGAGTTTTCCACCTTTTATTGTGGAATGTTCAGAGAAGTTTAAGTTGGGGGACGAGTGGGATGTGGCGGGGTATAACAGATAAGGAAGGAGCAGTAATCTTGCCGAAAGTTTATTCACAACTGAATGTAAGAATCAAAGAGTTCAGTCACACTTTTTAGTATATTAGTGATATGACGCCTTAGTTTCATTGTAAATGTAATAAATTTTGGAGAAGAGTTATCATGAGTTTTTAAATCTCTAAAACCTAGAAATGTATTAGGGGTGTGCATACTTTAGAGAGCCACTGCAAGAAATACTTAAATAACAGACTATTGAGCACTATATTAATAATAACCTTTATTTGATCAGGTTTGTCCCGTTGACATCAAAAGATCTCTTTTACAAGAGAAACCTGGTCAAGAATGGCAGCATATATTTTTAAAAACACTCAGTTACAACACATATTCATGTTAAACATAGATATACAATCAGTGCTGTAAGTGGGCTGGTATGCAGTGGTACACAGTACCACCACTTCTAAATTTTACCCCTCAGCATACTGAGACTTCTTTTGCAGCACTCGGTGCATACCGGTAGTATTTCCGGTGTTGCAACAGGTGTTATGTCAGTCTGTATTTCCTCATCAATATGTTCTCTGTAAATACAGCGCTGCATTGCACAGGCTGCAAAATAAATAAATAAATAAATAAATAAAATGATAATTGCGTACTCTACTCGCACACAGTGGGACTAAACTCAGGAACAGAAAAACAGCACACAGTATGGAGCAAAGAAAATGTGAATCAGCACATGAAAACAGAGATAATGATTGTGAACAGCAAAAAATCAAGAACTTGACTTGCTAATCAGGTGAAACAGATAAGGATGATGAGGCATTGTGGCACTAGGGATTACTGGTGAGCATGAATACAATAAAAAAAACGGGAGGCAGACTAAAAACATGAGACAAGCTAAAGAGGACATAATAAACCAAGAAAGGCTAACACTAAGCTAAGAAAACTAAAATAGAAATGTACAAAGAACAAAATGCAAGAATAAACTATGAAACTAAATACAAAGTGAAAAATTCTTATGGCAAGACTTTTTCCTTTTTTTCATAGTCCCCTGTATAATTACTACAGGGGACTATAAAGCATAAATGACTCACAAACACAAGTGGGTAGAGTACCCAGAAACTGTACTCAAGTAAGAATAGGACTATTTCAACATATTTTTACTTGAGTAAAATTAAGAAGTATCCATCCAAGACATCACTCAAGTAAGCGTAAAGAAGTATTTGGTAAAAAGCTTAGTTAACTACTGAGTAGCTGATAAGAACCTGATTTGAGAATCTGATTTAACATTTAAAAATGATGTCATCAGATAGACAAAAAGTATAAAGTTATGAGTAGGTTTATTATTTTAAAGACAAAATGAAAAATACAAAATAATTACAAAATAATTACAAGATAACAAATTAAGGCAAAAGAAACACTTTCCAATTTTTGTCTATGCCATATTCATTCTCTGTGTTCATTATTGTTAGTAAGGTATTGCCATATTCATTTGTTTGTGTTGACTTTCTTCACTTATTCATGAGTTCTGTTCTTGTGGATTAGGATTTAGTTCTAGTAGATTCTTAGTTCAGTTCCTTTGTGTTTATTATTCAGCTCCCCTCAGCCTGCCAGCTTGCTCACTTCCACAGCCGTTCCCAGTCACCAGATTTCCTTACCTCCATCTAATGTCATTCATGTCCAGTCCTGTTCTCCTTGTGCTACAGCTAAGTTCTCTTATTTCAAGATTAAAATTCCACTCCCAAGCTGCATTTTGGAACTAATTTGTGGTGGGGCTGTACTATGTTAAAAAAAAGTTTAAGCTGGTGAACTATGAACATTAATTCATTCATTATAACCTGGCTGAATTGAAATTAAGATCTAGTTTTTATTAAGGATAACTTGGAACAACACTGTGTTTGGTAAAACAGTGGTATGTAGTATATCCATCATCTAGTCAATGTTTCATGTAGCTTTTTATTTTTCGCAACGTATGCATGTTTAAGGTATTAATGGTCTATAAAAACAGATGTTAGGCAAATATGTGATCCATAAGGTTATAAACATTTGTTCATGCGTTTCTTCACTTTGAATACCACCTTAATTATGCACAAGTTTCCAGGGAAATTGTGACTCCCCTATAGGAGGTGGGGTAAGTGTATACAGGTTGCCAGTCAATCTCCGAGGAACACTGAGATACGTGAGACAGATAACCATTCATACCTTCAGGGGAGAAGTCGCCTCACCTTGATGTTCTAATGTAGCTGCTTATTGTGTAAAACTGGATCAGCAGCTTGTGGAGGATTTTTTTATATGACGTGGCTGAGTTAGTAAATCACACATTAAAGATTCTGAAAGCAACCAGTAGTCTAAAGAAGAATTTTAAAATTTAAAAAAAAAGAAACCTACCCAAACCCAAACCTACACTCGTTATAACATCTACGCTAATCTGTAATTTATGTAGAGCAAAGCCATAAACATTAAGCAACAATAGAGATGTAATGATAATTTTACAGCTGTTATGTTTTGACTCAGAAGTAAAAATGTCCAAACTCCCAGTGAGAAGAAGTTGATATTATGACTTGGAAAAGACAGAGGACCGCCTGACATGACAGAAGGAAGCGAATGATTCAGATTTATTTTCCATTATATTATTGACTTAGACAGGTTCACTTTTTATCCAAGCTTTTCTGAAAAAAGGTGCCTTGACTCATTTTTTTAGATCCTGTGAAATATAAGATGTTACTGTTTGTTTAGATTAATAAAAACTTTTTTGCAATTAAATCTGATCTGTGAAAAGCTTTTAAGCATTATTCAGCACTTTTTTTTTGTAATGCCAGGCAGATACTTTCAATTTTTTTTTAAAAAAATTTCAAGTTCTATAATAACAGCAACATACAATAGAACTAAGTTTAATGACATATAATTCCAGTCTGTCCTCCAACAGTTCGATAGATTCTGGCCCTTGCGTAACATGCCAAGCCTCTCGTTCCCTAACAGACAAAACCCTGGGGAAAAAGAAAGCTTATGAAATCAAGTCCCACACTTGCCACTGGTATAACGTGCCCTGCACTTGCATTTCTTGTCAACTGACAGAGAACTACTGAACAACTTTACTCTACCAAAATGTTCAGGTAATTATTGCTAATATATTTAATATTTGTCATTTTAATTTTCTTCATGTATTTATCAATGTATGTCTGATATATTAATAATTATTTTTACTTCATTTTTAAAAGATTAACAAGAGCTGTAGCATTTAAATTATTTACATTTATAATTATATTTTATCATCTGTTGTCATTATGATGGAAAATTAATATGAATAAAGGGTAAATCATTTAATAAGTTTTTTGAGAAATTACTTTCTATTGGGGCTTGTTGGTAATATTTAAATATTTTCTACTATGTGTTGAATCAAGTGCAAAGTTAAAAGATCTGTTTGTTAAAAACAGGAAATCTTGTCTCTTTTAGAACTTCTAGTCTTTCACTGGAGACCGATAACCTATTTTTATTTCCACCTAAAGGTTATTATTTAGATTTAATTTTCTAATGTAGTTTTTAAACATTGCATTTGCTTTTTAGACAGATGCAAATATTCCAAAAGATTGATTTTTTTGCAAACCTTCATCTACAATTTGTTTGTGTGCTGTCATGTTAAAATGCAACAGACTGGGAACAGATAAACACCTGAGTAATCAGGTTTACTTTCTTCAAGCCCATCATTCAAAGAACATTGAACTGTGGCTCTATGAGTCATGGCAGTTTATCAGATATTTGGTATAAGTTCCCATAAAACATGTTCTGTTCAGCAAATGTTGGTAAGAGGAATTTTTGACTACAATAACAAGATTGTGTTTTGTCACCAACAGTAAGGAAGTAAAAGAAACTCCTTGGCACATTTATTGTGAAATGTCTACATTGGAAACTTTTTTGGGTTGTTTCAATTTAATGATCTTAAATTTCAGATGAACTTTTATCCACAATTGAATGTAAGAATTAAAGAGTTTAGTCAGACTTTTTGTTAGTTTAAGTGATATGATGCCCAAGTTTAATTCTTGAGCAATCCCTTTTAGTCATTTTTAAACTAAAGTTAATATATGTCTTAATTAGTAGGAGGATCAAGCTTATCTACTTTAAACAGAAATAAAGTAAATATGTTGGATAACTATAAGAAACAAAATGAAAAACCAAGACAGAAAGCATTTTTCCTCCTTTGTTGTGATATGTTGTTGGAGGAAGGGTGGCAGGTGGCAGATATAACAGATAAAGAAGGTGCAATGAGCTTGCTGAAATTTTATTCACAACTGAACGTAAGAATCAAAGAGTTCAAACAGACTTTTTTTATTAAAGTGATTTCATGCCCAAGTTTTATTGTAAGTTTAATCAAGTTGTGAGAAGATTTATCATGGGTTTTTAAGTCTCTAAGACCTGGAAATTTATTGGGAGTGTGCATACTTTAGAGAGCCACTGCAAATAATACTTTAACTACAGACGGTTGACCACTATTACTAAAGAGATGTCTTCTTTTGTCACAACAGGATTTGTAAAAGACACATTCAGAGCGAAGTCTCTGCAATAACCTCTGTGATGGTGGGAATTCTTCTCTTGGTGATTCTGTTTTATCACTCTGATGATTTCTCTGACTCGGACCCAACACTTCAAGTTGATGTCAGAAACTATAAATGTCACATAAAGTCCTCAGTCAGAAGTTCCCCACAAGACGACCCCTTACCAAAATGTGAAAGAAACATATCTGTTGAACATGTCCAGAACTTCAGTCACTTCCTGCTAACATTAAAGACTTTCTCTACTACCGCCACTGTCGACATTTTCCCATGTTACTCGACATCCCCAACAAATGTGGTGGCGCTAATGGATCATCTGATGTCTTCCTTCTACTGGTCATCAAAAGTTCTGCCGTGAACTATGACCGCAGAGAAGTGCTGCGCAAGACCTGGGCCAAAGAGAGACTGTCTAACGGCGTGTGGATCCGAAGGATTTTCATCTCAGGAACGATGGGTACAGGTTATGAGAAGAAGAGACTAAACTTGCTTCTTAAGCTGGAGCAAAGCAAGTACAATGACATTCTTCAGTGGGATTTCAAGGACTCGTTTTATAACCTCACACTGAAGCAAATACTCTTTTTGGAGTGGATGGAGAGAAACTGCCCACATGCCCACTTCCTGTTTAATGGAGACGATGATGTCTTTGCCAACACAGACAACATGGTTCTGTATCTCCAAAACTTTGAACAAAAGGGTGGTAGGAAACACCTTTTTGCTGGCCATCTGATCTACAATGTGGGACCAATTCGCAATCCACAGAGTAAATACTATGTTCCAGTGCAGCTATATGAGTCCAGTTTATACCCTGCTTACTGTGGTGGTGGGGGCTTCCTTCTGTCTGGCTACACGGCTTTGGCCATATACACTAATTCACACTCTATCCCCATTCTTCCCATTGATGATGTTTACATGGGGATGTGCCTCGCTATGACAGGGCTCCGGCCAGAACATCATCTTGGGGTGAGAACAGCAGGACTACATGTTCCTGGAAAGAATGTCGATGGACTTGATCCTTGCTTCTATAAAGAAATGCTATTGGTTCACAGAATGCTGTCAGGTGACATGTACACTATGTGGCACAGAATTAAAGATCCAGATCTTAGGTGTGCCACTCTCACGCCCAGATTGTAAATTGGAAGATTTTTATTTTTTTTTTTTTTTTTTTTTTTTTTTTTTTTTTTTAGTTCCTGTTCAAGAGGCAGACATTTATTTGAACTATTCAGCCAGAGAGCCAATATTTAAATTACTGTAATTGAATTTCTCGAGAAATGAGTTTGATTTTCCACTTTCTTCAATATCTAATACTTCTCTATGTACAATATTCTTCAGTTTCTTCAGTGCATATGGGTTTTCACTGATATCTTACATAATTAAAACTGGTTAAAACATTGAGATTTTGGAGATTTAGCTATAACTTATTTAAAAAATGTTGCTAAATATTGATATAGAGAAAAAGATGTTCTATGGTAATCAGAGTTTGCTTCTTGTAAGTAGGGTTTTATTTCATGTGCGTATGTAAAGGATTTTATGTGTATTTCAAAATTCTTAATAAAACAGGAATTTGGGTCTGGTGTCTAATAATATGAGTCTAAAAACGTTGTAAAAAATGAATACATCTAAGTACCTACAATCAGACAAGTATAAAAACTTTAACAAGACTTTGAGCTGTTAAATAGGAGAGCAACACAAACTAAATCAGCTTTGAATTGAGAAAAAATATTACCTTTGATTCTCATAACATGAGAAGGCTATGGGCCAACCTGTTGCACAGTTGGTGGCACTGTTACACCACTGTTGGTGTATTTTTGGTGGCAAGACTTTGCATGTTTTCCCCATGCATTGTGTGTGTTCTCTCCAGGTTATCCAGTTTCCCTCCACATTCCAAAAACATGACTTTTAGGTTATTTGGTCTCTCTAAAATGCACTATGAGTGTATGCATGGATCGGTGTCTGTCTTGTGTGTTTCTGTCTTGCTTTGTGATTGACTGGCAACCTGGTGTGCCCTGCATCTTACCCATTGACCATTGGAGATAGGCAGCAGTTCCCCTACGACCTCACAAAGACAAGTGGGTCTTGAAAATAGATGGATGGATGGATGAACACATGCGGAGGAGTAATCACAGAGTTTCGAAGTGTTAAGGAATGAATTGAGAACCAGTGACGTGTGGTGAGTTTCTTGACTGGTGTGGCACTGACTCCCCCAGAATTGGATGTACAAATCCAAAATCCAATATAGAAGCTTATATTCAGTTTTGACCTTTGTTGATTGGTGCTTTTAATTATGCTTTAATCAATCCCACACAATTCAACAATATAGAAAGAAAAGAAAATAATATTTGTCACAAGGCCAAATTTGATTTTTTAAAAACTGAATGTTGTCATTGGCTGACCTCTCTCTTTTCTGATTAAAGTACAAAAACCATGTAAGAGCTTACCTTTATTTTTATATATACCTAATATTCTCCACAAATCTCTCTGTCACTCTGTGTAAAAACATCCTGGTCTCTCATTTCACTTTCATCTTTAAAAATCGAACAGCTTTTTTGGGGGGATGATCGCCAAGGAGAAGAGTGGCTTTGAACGATTCAATTCCGACTGAATTTTTCTATTTTTCCCGTTGTTTTCCATCTTTTCAATGCGTAGAAGAAGCACACCTGTGGCCTGTTGTGCCTATGGGGCTCAGTGCTGCCCCCTATCAGTGAGGCACAGCATGCGATGGACAAGGCCTGTTAAATTCATCATATTACGCTGCAAATCTTGAATACATTTCACAAAAATGCTTTAGTGCTATGCATCATAATCATGTTCTAAAAACAAAAGTTCTGAGAAACTAAATGAGAAAAGTACTCCTGAAAACATGAATGCCTCTAATCATATAAGTGGTCCTGGCATGTTTTCTTTTCACTGGTATCTTTCTGGTGGAAGTTATCATCTCCAACGTAAGGACTGTACGCCTGTTACCTTCAAGATGTCTCGTTATTCTCATGTCCTGCCACTCCCTTTCTGCTGCTAAAGAATCCATCCGTACATTGTACTTTGGAGAAAGTTTGCTGCTCTATGATGGTGTCCCAAGTGGAGAATGTTGTAGTGGTTATAAGGACCCTTGTGCTCCTTTCAAACATGCAGCTTATTGGTCAAACCAATAACAAAAGTGTGTGAAAAGCCAAACAAAGCCGGCATGTTAATCAGTCCTGAAAAGGCTCAGATTTACTCTGAAAACAAGCTGAATTCAAACAAACAGTTGACCATTTTAAAACCTCAAAAACTGCTATTTATGGCATGGGGTGGTTTCTTCATGACTTCAAGTAGTATATTTTGAAAAAAAAAAAAAAAAAAAAAAAAAGAGGCTCACTATTTTCAGAAATTTATGGTTTTTAATATTGTTTTTCTCCGTTTCTGCTCTGGTGACTTGTTTTTGGGCTTGTCCTTGGCATTCAGGCAAGAATGGCAGACTACAAAACAATCTAACTCCAAATCAGACACAACTTTGTGAAATCAATGTCACCAGTTTGGTAGTAACAGTTATTGTGACTCAGTTTCACCTGCTGCTGTGCAAATGGTACATACAACAGGTGCAAATGAGAGGCAATTAGCAAGACAACCCCTATAAAAGAGTGATTCTGCAGATGGTGACCACAGATCATTTCTCTGTTCTTGTTCTTTCTGGTTGAACTTTTACTCATGTTTTCATTTTGTCAGTGCTGTCATGCAAAGAGGCTCTGTCATTTAATTTTTAGACAGATGAAAATATTCCAGTAGGGTTTTTTTTGTTTGTTTTTTTTGTTTTGCAAACTTTTATCTACAGTATGTTTGTGTACAGCCATTTATTTTGCTAGAAACGTTGACTTGTGGGTCTACAGGTTATAACAGTTTGTCAGAAGTTCCTGGAAGAGATTTTCTTTCTGGAACTGTTGATGAGAGAGATTTTTCACAAAGATAACCAGATTATCGTTGTTATGTCAGTGACAGTAAGGAAGTAAAAGAAACTCTTTTTCTATGAAATGTCTGCATTAGAAACTTTTCCAGGTTGTTTTAACTTAATTTTATTCACAATTTATTTATTCACAATTGTATGTAAGAATCAGAGTTCGGTAAGACTTTTTAGTATTTAAGTGATACAATGCCCAAGTTTTATTTTTTATCAGTCCTTTTAAGTCTTTTTTTTTTTTTTTTTTTTTTTTTTTTTTTTTTTTTTTAATCCAAAGCTAATCAGTCTATTTTGTATGATTATCGACACTGACTCCTAAAAGTAGACAGACTCCCATTCAAGAATCACAGGTATATTTGATTTTAAAAAATGAGATGATTAAAAGTAAATATGTTGGATAACTATAAAAAAAAAAAAAACTAGTAAAAAAAAAAAAGAAATTTTATCACTTTTTAAATCAGATAATAGAGTTTTCCACCTTTTATTGTGGAATGTTCAGAGAAGTTTAAGTTGGGGGACGAGTGGGATGTGGCGGGGTATAACAGATAAGGAAGGAGCAGTAATCTTGCCGAAAGTTTATTCACAACTGAATGTAAGAATCAAAGAGTTCAGTCACACTTTTTAGTATATTAGTGATATGACGCCTTAGTTTCATTGTAAATGTAATAAATTTTGGAGAAGAGTTATCATGAGTTTTTAAATCTCTAAAACCTAGAAATGTATTAGGGGTGTGCATACTTTAGAGAGCCACTGCAAGAAATACTTAAATAACAGACTATTGAGCACTATATTAATAATAACCTTTATTTGATCAGGTTTGTCCCGTTGACATCAAAAGATCTCTTTTACAAGAGAAACCTGGTCAAGAATGGCAGCATATATTTTTAAAAACACTCAGTTACAACACATATTCATGTTAAACATAGATATACAATCAGTGCTGTAAGTGGGCTGGTATGCAGTGGTACACAGTACCACCACTTCTAAATTTTACCCCTCAGCATACTGAGACTTCTTTTGCAGCACTCGGTGCATACCGGTAGTATTTCCGGTGTTGCAACAGGTGTTATGTCAGTCTGTATTTCCTCATCAATATGTTCTCTGTAAATACAGCGCTGCATTGCACAGGCTGCAAAATAAATAAATAAATAAATAAATAAAATGATAATTGCGTACTCTACTCGCACACAGTGGGACTAAACTCAGGAACAGAAAAACAGCACACAGTATGGAGCAAAGAAAATGTGAATCAGCACATGAAAACAGAGATAATGATTGTGAACAGCAAAAAATCAAGAACTTGACTTGCTAATCAGGTGAAACAGATAAGGATGATGAGGCATTGTGGCACTAGGGATTACTGGTGAGCATGAATACAATAAAAAAAACGGGAGGCAGACTAAAAACATGAGACAAGCTAAAGAGGACATAATAAACCAAGAAAGGCTAACACTAAGCTAAGAAAACTAAAATAGAAATGTACAAAGAACAAAATGCAAGAATAAACTATGAAACTAAATACAAAGTGAAAAATTCTTATGGCAAGACTTTTTCCTTTTTTTCATAGTCCCCTGTATAATTACTACAGGGGACTATAAAGCATAAATGACTCACAAACACAAGTGGGTAGAGTACCCAGAAACTGTACTCAAGTAAGAATAGGACTATTTCAACATATTTTTACTTGAGTAAAATTAAGAAGTATCCATCCAAGACATCACTCAAGTAAGCGTAAAGAAGTATTGGTAAAAAGCTTAGTTAACTACTGAGTAGCTGATAAGAACCTGATTTGAGAATCTGATTTAACATTTAAAAATGATGTCATCAGATAGACAAAAAGTATAAAGTTATGAGTAGGTTTATTATTTTAAAGACAAAATGAAAAATACAAAATAATTACAAAATAATTACAAGATAACAAATTAAGGCAAAAGAAACACTTTCCAATTTTTGTCTATGCCATATTCATTCTCTGTGTTCATTATTGTTAGTAAGGTATTGCCATATTCATTTGTTTGTGTTGACTTTCTTCACTTATTCATGAGTTCTGTTCTTGTGGATTAGGATTTAGTTCTAGTAGATTCTTAGTTCAGTTCCTTTGTGTTTATTATTCAGCTCCCCTCAGCCTGCCAGCTTGCTCACTTCCACAGCCGTTCCCAGTCACCAGATTTCCTTACCTCCATCTAATGTCATTCATGTCCAGTCCTGTTCTCCTTGTGCTACAGCTAAGTTCTCTTATTTCAAGATTAAAATTCCACTCCCAAGCTGCATTTTGGAACTAATTTGTGGTGGGGCTGTACTATGTTAAAAAAAAGTTTAAGCTGGTGAACTATGAACATTAATTCATTCATTATAACCTGGCTGAATTGAAATTAAGATCTAGTTTTTATTAAGGATAACTTGGAACAACACTGTGTTTGGTAAAACAGTGGTATGTAGTATATCCATCATCTAGTCAATGTTTCATGTAGCTTTTTATTTTTCGCACGTATGCATGTTTAAGGTATTAATGGTCTATAAAAACAGATGTTAGGCAAATATGTGATCCATAAGGTTATAAACATTTGTTCATGCGTTTCTTCACTTTGAATACCACCTTAATTATGCACAAGTTTCCAGGGAAATTGTGACTCCCCTATAGGAGGTGGGGTAAAGTGTATACAGGTTGCCAGTCAATCTCCGAGGAACACTGAGATACGTGAGACAGATAACCATTCATACCTTCAGGGGAGAAGTCGCTCACCTTGATGTTCTAATGTAGCTGCTTATTGTGTAAAACTGGATCAGCAGCTTGTGGAGGATTTTTTTATATGACGTGGCTGAGTTAGTAAATCACACATTAAAGATTCTGAAAGCAACCAGTAGTCTAAAGAAGAATTTTAAAATTTAAAAAAAAAGAAACCTACCCAAACCCAAACCTACACTCGTTATAACATCTACGCTAATCTGTAATTTATGTAGAGCAAAGCCATAAACATTAAGCAACAATAGAGATGTAATGATAATTTTACAGCTGTTATGTTTTGACTCAGAAGTAAAAATGTCCAAACTCCCAGTGAGAAGAAGTTGATATTATGACTTGGAAAAGACAGAGGACCGCCTGACATGACAGAAGGAAGCGAATGATTCAGATTTATTTTCCATTATATTATTGACTTAGACAGGTTCACTTTTTATCCAAGCTTTTCTGAAAAAAGGTGCCTTGACTCATTTTTTTAGATCCTGTGAAATATAAGATGTTACTGTTTGTTTAGATTAATAAAAACTTTTTTGCAATTAAATCTGATCTGTGAAAAGCTTTTAAGCATTATTCAGCACTTTTTTTTTGTAATGCCAGGCAGATACTTTCAATTTTTTTTTAAAAAAATTTCAAGTTCTATAATAACAGCAACATACAATAGAACTAAGTTTAATGACATATAGTTCCAACAGTTCGATAGATTCTGGCCCTTGCGTAACATGCCAAGCCTCTCGTTCCCTAACAGACAAAACCCTGGGGAAAAAGAAAGCTTATGAAATCAAGTCCCACACTTGCCACTGGTATAACGTGCCCTGCACTTGCATTTCTTGTCAACTGACAGAGAACTACTGAACAACTTTACTCTACCAAAATGTTCAGGTAATTATTGCTAATATATTTAATATTTGTCATTTTAATTTTCTTCATGTATTTATCAATGTATGTCTGATATATTAATAATTATTTTTACTTCATTTTTAAAAGATTAACAAGAGCTGTAGCATTTAAATTATTTACATTTATAATTATATTTTATCATCTGTTGTCATTATGATGGAAAATTAATATGAATAAAGGGTAAATCATTTAATAAGTTTTTTGAGAAATTACTTTCTATTGGGGCTTGTTGGTAATATTTAAATATTATTTTCTACTATGTGTTGAATCAAGTGCAAAGTTAAAAGATCTGTTTGTTAAAAACAGGAAATCTTGTCTCTTTTAGAACTTCTAGTCTTTCACTGGAGACCGATAACCTATTTTTATTTCCACCTAAAGGTTATTATTTAGATTTAATTTTCTAATGTAGTTTTTAAACATTGCATTTGCTTTTTAGACAGATGAAAATATTCCAAAAGATTGATTTTTTGCAAACCTTCATCTACAATTTGTTTGTGTGCTGTCATGTTAAAATGCAACAGACTGGGAACAGATAAACACCTGAGTAATCAGGTTTACTTTCTTCAAGCCCATCATTCAAGGAACATTGAACTGTGGCTCTATGAATCATGGCAGTTTATCAGATATTTGGTATAAGTTCCCATAAAACATGTTCTGTTCAGCAAATGTTGGTAAGAGGAATTTTTGACTACAATAACAAGATTGTGTTTTGTCACCAACAGTAAGGAAGTAAAAGAAACTCCTTGGCACATTTATTGTGAAATGTCTACATTGGAAACTTTTTTGGGTTGTTTCAATTTAATGATCTTAAATTTCAGATGAACTTTTATCCACAATTGAATGTAAGAATTAAAGAGTTTAGTCAGACTTTTTGTTAGTTTAAGTGATATGATGCCCAAGTTTAATTCTTGAGCAATCCCTTTTAGTCATTTTTAAACTAAAGTTAATATATGTCTTAATTAGTAGGAGGATCAAGCTTATCTACTTTGTATGATCATCTACACTGACTCAAAAGTAGACAAACTTCTGTTCACAATCCCAGGGTTTTCTGACAAAAAAATGAGATAATAAATCATTTCCCAACTTTTGTCACATTTATCATCATTACTTTTTTGAGCAGATAAGAGATTTTTCCACCTTTGTGATATGTTTGGTGAGGTTCAACTGTTGGGGAAAGAGTGGGAGGTGGCAGGTATAACAGAAATGAAATGAAAATGAAAAATACAAACAACATAATTACAAAATAAATTAAGGCAAAAGAAACACTTTTCCAATTTTTGTCTATAAAAAACATATTAAACTAATACAGAAGGTAATGCATATGTATGTTAGAACAGGGTAAAATTTGTCCAGTGACAGAATATAGTGTTTACTGTATCTTTTGGAGCTTCAAATGTCTCAGCAAGAATTTAAAGTAGGAACAAGAATTCCCACTTTAAAAAAACTGTAGCTATGTGTCTGTATCTGGGTGTATTTTTGGTTAAAACATGTTTGTTCTTCATTTAGTGACTAACAAATATGTACAGCAGCAACTCTACAGCAGGTAGAGTATCCAGAGATTTTACTCAAGTAAGAGCAGTGATACTTAGAAGAGAAGTAATATTATTCAGGTAAAAGTAAAAAGTACAATGTAGTAAAACTACTCCTAAATGTAATTTTTTTCCAAAAAGTTACTCAGGTAGTCATAATTTAGTAAAAGTAATTATTTGCTATGCACTCAAAACACTTGAATTTGATTTAGAACTGGCTTTGTTCTTTGTCATTTTTTGTCCAATAAAACCACTGATCTATAGATTGATTGCCAGCTGTGTATAAAAATATTACGCATGTTTCCGTCCCATATTTTTATGACATTAAGGTGAGTACGGGCACTTATTTTTTTCCACTTAAAGCACTTTATACAATAAACTATGAACAAAAACACTCAAAAGAAAAACAAACAAACAAAAAAATATATGCTTGTGCGACTTGAATATGATGGGATCTATCATGGTGTTAAATACATTCAGAGAGACCAGTCTTTTAAGTTTAAGCTGTGATTGCAAACTGTTCCATGAGGTTGGGGCAGAAAAGCTAAAAGTTTCCTTCACCTTTCTGTTCTGACCAGAGGAACACTAAACAATTAAAAAGATTGTTTTTAATTAATTAAAAAGATATATATATATATATATATATATATATATATATATATATATATATATATATATATATATATATATATATGGAAGTAAATATTTTGGGCTTATGCTTCGCACTCAGACAGGGATTCTGACCATTACATTTCCAGATATGACACGTTTAAAAAAAAAAAACAGAACAAGAGAGAGAAAAACATTCCAAGCCTCTTGTTTCCTGGCACACTAAAGCTTGGGTGAAGAGTATACATGTCAAATCAAGTACGAAACCTCTCTCTGATATAATCTGTCCTAGACTTGCATTGCCTATTAACTCACAGAGAACCCCTGAACAACTTTACATATCTACCAAAAATGCTCAGGTAATTATATTTGTATTTATTTTATAAAATATTTTTATCATATATAATCTTGTTTTTCTTCCTTAGGTTTTTATGAAATGTATATTTTATTTATTAGGAATAATTGTGTTTACTTTTTTTTTTTATAAAGATCAACAATAGCTGTGTCATTTAAATTGTTTAAATTTCTAAATATAGTTTATTATACTGTTCTAATTATGGTGGAAAATTAATTTGAATAAAGGGTAAATCATTTGATAAGTTTTTTTTGTTGAATTTACTTACTATTGGGGTTTGATGATAACACTTAAATATTAATTTCTAGTATGTGTCAGATCAAGTGCAAAGTGAAATAAACAATCTGTTTGAATGCGAAAAGTGAAGAAACGTCTCTTTTAGAACTTTCACCTGAGACTCACAGCCTATTGCTATTTCCACTTAAAGGTTACTGGGGTTTTTTTAGATTTTCTAATATAGTTTTAAACATTGCATTTGCTTTTTAGACCAATGCATATTGTCCAGTAGAATGATTTTTTGCAAACCTTCTTCTAAAGTACATTTGTGTACGGTTGTAGTAAAATGCAACATATCGAAAACAGTTAAACACCTAGGTAATGAGGTTTACTTTCTTCCAGCTCATCTGACAAGAAATGTTGAATTGTGGCTCAACAGGTCATGGCAGTTTATCAGGTGTTTTGCATAAGTTACTGAAATAGTTGTTTTTTTTCTTCAGAAATTGTTGGTGAGAGAGAGTTTCGACAAAGATAACTAGATTATTGTTGTGTTATGTCACTGGCATTAAGAAAGTAAAAGAAACTTCTATGCACATTTTTATGAGACATCTACGTTGGAAACATTTTCATGTTGTTTTAACGTAATGATCTTTAGTTTCAACTGAAATTTTATTCACAGTTGAATGTAATAATCAAAGAGTTCAGTCACACTTTTTGGTATTTAAGTAATCCAAGCTGATAAGGCTGTTTTGTATGATCATCTACACTAACTCTCAAAAGTAGACAAACTCCCATTCAAAATACCAAGTATTTTTAACAAAAAAATCAGATGACAAATCATTTCCCAACTTTTGTGACATTTATCATATGCAATTAAACAGAAATAAAGTAAATATGTTGGATAACTATAAGAAACAAAATGAAAAACCAAGACAGAAAGCATTTTTCCTCCTTTGTTGTGATATGTTGTTGGAGGAAGGGTGGCAGGTGGCAGATATAACAGATAAAGAAGGTGCAATGAGCTTGCTGAAATTTTATTCACAACTGAATGTAAGAATCAAAGAGTTCAGACAGACTTTTTTTATTAAAGTGATTTCATGCCCAAGTTTTATTGTAAGTTTAATCAAGTTGTGAGAAGATTTATCATGGGTTTTTAAGTCTCTAAGACCTGGAAATTTATTGGGAGTGTGCATACTTTAGAGAGCCACTGCAAATAATACTTTAACTACAGACGGTTGACCACTATTACTAAAGAGATGTCTTCTTTTGTCACAACAGGATTTGTAAAAGACACATTCAGAGCAAAGTCTCTGCAATAACCTCTGTGATGGTGGGAATTCTTCTCTTGGTGATTCTGTTTTATCACTCTGATGATTTCTCTGACTCGGACCCAACACTTCAAGTTGATGTCAGAAACTATAAATGTTACATAAAGTCCTCAGTCAGAAGTTCCCCACAAGACGACCCCTTACCAAAATGTGAAAGAAACATATCTGTTGAACATGTCCAGAACTTCAACTCATTTCCTGTTAACATGAAAGACTTTCTCTACTACCGCCACTGTCGACATTTTCCCATGTTACTCGACATCCCCAACAAATGTGGTGGCGCTAATGGATCATCTAATGTCTTCCTTCTACTGGTCATCAAAAGTTCTGCCGTGAACTATGACCGCAGAGAAGTGCTGCGCAAGACCTGGGCCAAAGAGAGACTGTCTAACGGCGTGTGGATCCGAAGGATTTTCATCTCAGGAACGATGGGTACAGGTTATGAGAAGAAGAGACTAAACTTGCTTCTTAAGCTGGAGCAAAGCAAGTACAATGACATTCTTCAGTGGGATTTCAAGGACTCGTTTTATAACCTCACACTGAAGCAAATACTCTTTTTGGAGTGGATGGAGAGAAACTGCCCACATGCCCACTTCCTGTTTAATGGAGACGATGATGTCTTTGCCAACACAGACAACATGGTTCTGTATCTCCAAAACTTTGAACAAAAGGGTGGTAGGGAGCACCTTTTTGCTGGCTATCTGAATTACTACATGGCACCCATTCGCGATCCACAGAGTAAATACTATGTTCCAGTGCAGCTATATGAGTCCAGTTTATACCCTGCTTACTGTAGTGGTGGGGGCTTCCTTCTGTCTGGCTACACGGCTTTGGCCATATACACTAATTCACACTCTATCCCCATTCTTCCCATTGATGATGTTTACATGGGGATGTGCCTCGCTATGACAGGGCTCCGGCCAGAACATCATCTTGGGGTGAGATCAGCAGGACTGCATGTTCCTGGAAAGAATGTCGATGGACTTGATCCTTGCTTCTATAAAGAAATGCTATTGGTTCACAGAATGCTGTCAGGTGACATGTACACTATGTGGCACAGAATTAAAGATCCAGATCTTAGGTGTGCCACTCTCACGCCCAGATTGTAAATTGGAAGATTTTTTTTTTTTTTTTTTTTTTTTTTTTTTTTTTTTTTAGTTCCTGTTCAAGAGGCAGACATTTATTTGAACTATTCAGCCAGAGAGCCAATATTTAAATTACTGTAATTGAATTTCTCGAGAAATAAGTTTGATTTTCCACTTTCTTCAATATCTAATACTTCTCTATGTACAATATTCTTCAGTTTCTTCAGTGCATATGGGTTTTCACTGATATCTTACATAATTAAAACTGGTTAAAACATTGAGATTTTGGAGATTTAGCTATAACTTATTTATGAATATATATTGAGTATAAAATCAAGTTAAACCTGAAGGTAATCTTCCATTTCACACAAAGAATAAAAAACTTTGGAAAGAGTTTGAGATAGTAAATAGGAAAGCATCATTCCAAAAACAAAGATTTAGTTTGTGCCAAAGACAAACTAAATCAGATTTGAATCGAGAAAAAGATTAAATTGGATTCTCACAACATATGAACTAGCTGTTGGCTGCACAGTGGTGCAGGTGGTAGTGCAATATTAAAACATAATAAAGAAGGTGGTCCTAAACCAGATACTGTTGGCCCCAAATGAGCTGCTCATAACCTCTGGTCTCAAAACCAGATTGCTAAACCCAAATTAGCTCCCTTACAGTACTGTTTTATAAAATATCTCTGGAGAGGGAGAAATCATACATTAGAGCCCCTGCAAAGTACAACATTTCTTATTTATTAACAGGAACTACAGCATATATACTGGTACAAACATTTGTCCCTTCCTTGCTCAAATGGGGAATCGGTTTACAATCTAGTAGCAAATCACAAACAGCCGTGTCTCGGAAAATTCCACAGAACGTCATATGGGAGACTAACATTCCATTGACTTTCTAACTTCAAAGAGATGGAGCTGACCACCTGTGGAACTGAAGAAAATTGTAAGCAGGTTGTAAGCAGGATGAGCTGTGTGAATACAACAAAACATTCTCCAATACTACAACTGGCTACAACTGGCACTGTTACAAGATCCTAGGTTTGAATCTTGGCCTTGCATATTTCTGCTTTTGTGCACCTGGTGACTGTACCCCAGCTGAAAATAAGCCTTAACCTAGCTTATTTGAACTCCTGTATAAAATAACCTGACAGAATTCCCCAAAAAGAGACAGTAACTTTGGTTACGTCAGTGAATTGGTTTCCTATCCACTGCTCTGAGAGAAGAACCAAAGCTCTGCACACTTGACGTGTGCTCTGAGCAGAATGATTTTCCAGTTGTTTCAACACAGTGGTCAACACTGCTGCCATAATTTCTGTGTTCATCGGTCACACAACTCACTGGCTCATCATACATCTTCCTGTTTATAAGAACGATTCAATTCAGAGGTTGTATCTGGGCAGAGGAGAGTAATCATTTTAAATTGTTTATTTTATTGCGTGTGGTGCTAAACTGCTTGAGAGTAAACAAGCCACTGAGCCTGATTTTTTTAAAGATTGTTTTGTAAAGTTAATGACTGGTGAAGAGTCACTTTTAGTACTGCAACGAGTTCACTCTATGTTACCGGTGTATTCCTTTTCTCCCCTTATACTAAAGATCATAAAATACGTCTGCATATTACTTATAAGTGTGCTAAAATTGTGACTGCGTTATCAAGCTGCAAATGCTAAAGCTAAAATCTCTGCTATTGCTAAAAAGGTAGCCACTATTAGAGCTTCAGTCATTCATAATACAGCACCAGTGGCTATTAACACATTAATATTAATATTAATGTTATTAGTACTTAACGGCACATGTGGGACTAAAAGGGGTTGCTAAATAGCGCTGCAGCCGCTACTTTCTTTTGTTGTTTAGCTGAACTATTCTATATATGACATAATCACGCCTGCCGTTTGACAGCCAGAACATTATTTAACATTTTAGAACATTCAATAGCCTTCTAAAACTTTGTTTCATGTTCTGGAATGTTCTACTTAGTTCTAGCATTTTCCACAATGTTCTAGAATATTCTACAGGGGTCAGTAGAGGGGCACCACACATAATTTTACCTGTTGATCCCAAATGGCTAGGGCTGGCTCTGTCTGTGAATGTGTTGCTAGTGACAAAGAGAGGTGATGCAGTGCTAACTGAGGCACATAGTTTGTTTTTGAAGTTGTGAAAAAAAAGTCATGACTTATTCATTAATTAGTAAGAATGATGTGTTAGAAATTAATAGATCCTAATTTGGTGCCAAACATATGCTTTTGTTGTGCTTGGTTAAACCAAGTATATATTAAATTTCATCTAAAACATGTCAAAAACTTTCCCTTTTAGTCAAAACCTATACCAGTTTTAACCTATTGTATTGAATCAAAAAAGAAAGCAGTCCTTGAGTTGCCCTACTATGTTGGGCTGCACAGTGGAGCAGTTCGTAGCACTGTTGCCTTGAAGCAAGAAGGTTGTGGGGTTGAATCCCAGCCTGGGGAGTTGCAAGGAGTTTGCATGTTTTCCCTGTGCATGTGGTTCTCCCCATGTATTCTGGCTTCCTCCCACAGTCCTGTTAGGTTAATCAGGCTTTCTAAATTCTCATTAGGTGTGAGGGTGTGCATGTATGGTTGCCCTGTGATGGACTGGCGACCTGTCCAGGGTATCTCCCGCCTCTCGCTGGACCTCTTGTGACTATGCAAGGATACATGTGTTCAGATGATGGATATGTGTCTACATTTTTGGTTAAAAAAAGCAAAATTGTGACAAGTGGAGTTAGATCTTCTGAATCTATTCCTGTCAAAGAAACAGCTGTGTTTTTATCACCATCTGAAGTCAGTTCTTTTATTTGAGAAATAGTCACATGGAGAATGCAAACTATCTGATGACCTGGTATTCCATCCATCATCTTTAAGCAATACCCACTTATCTTGGCAAGGTTGCAGTGGGGCAGGAGCCTCTCTGCAAGATTCATTAGAAGTTGGGTACACTGTGGCCTCTGTGTTGCCCTGTGATGGACAGGCAACATGGGAAATTTAGAGACACTCCTAGGGGAGTCCCTATTAACCTAAGACACAAGTTTTTGAACTGTTGAGAGGAGGCCAGAGTATCCAAAAAAAACCCACAAATCCATGGGGAGAACATTCAAACTTCTTTCAGAAAGACCACAAGTTGGGATTTGGACTCAGAACCTTCTTGCTGATAAGCAGCAGTGCTAACAACTACACCACTTTGCAGCCCAGGCCGAGACATGAACATGAAAGTTTTGGATGAGAAGTATTTTTTGTCATTACTTTTAACAAATTACAGTTACATTTGTTGTGTAATGAAGTTTCATAACACTGTTTAATTTAACTAATTACTTCCCAACCCTGCTAAGTGCTGGCAAATATTAACGCTAATGTTAGTGTTTGCTTCAGGGCTTTAAATAGCTATTTAAAGGACCATTTGCCTGTATTTTCCAAATAAGTGTGGACTGCATTTGATCATATCTAGCTCAAACTGTGTGTTGTGATCATACCTGAACTGGTTCTCCATTATGAATAATCTTGAGGCAAGTCATAACAGTTGATGAACAGATATGTACAGAATTTTCTTTAGTCACATAACGTGCCAAAAAAAGACAGGAACAAAAAGCAGCTAGAGGACAGACAACTGACATGGAGGAAAATTGGACATGAACAACAAAAAAAGGTAAGAAGCTGATGAAACTGAAAGACTTTCAACCTACTGGAAAGGTGGATGAGTGTCATGAGAAACAGGTGTGGCTAATGAGGAGAAGTCAGTGGAGCAAGGAAACTGAGGAAGGTGACTAACAGAAAAGAACACAGAAAGAACAAAACAGGATATTAAAGGACATTAAAAAAGGATATTAAAAACCAAAAGCTAAAAACTAACAAACAAACTAGAGATATCCAAAAGAGAAAGATCCAGAGATCAAGACACTGTCTTCCATGTAGTCTTACAGGTGACTAAGCACTGGCATGAAAAAGCCAGTACTTTGCAGACTTGTTGGATGAATAAGAATCACTGGCAAATGCTTCCAATGATATCTGGTATTCAAATGAAAATTTTGAGCTATCAATATGCAATTGCCAAAGTAGATACAGCTAATTTCTCTTTAGATTTTAGTTAGCTGGACTGATGTTTGTCATTTAGCATGATTGTGCCACCTTGCTACAGTATCACCATTTGTTAGCTCTTATTCTCTGTGTTCAGAAAGAAAACTGATCATAGATATGATCATGCTCATATGGCCTGTAATTTAAATTAATTTTTTGTGATTTAAAAGACTGTAGTCTCACCATCAGCGTACCTATTTCTGTTCTAGTTCTACAATCAGCGTTAAAGCAAAATTAATGCTTCATTCTGTTAGCCTCATAATTTAAATCTGCAAATCACATTCAGTTGAGCCTACTCTTGATAGAAGCTGCAAAATCAACTGCATTTGCTAATTTTTGTGGTGCGAACTACTATTAACAATATAACCTGATGATACCATATTTCTTTCTAATGTATGGATTAGTGTTACACTTCTGAGAACAAAGCAATCACTCCAAGGGTGTTAAATATGTATTCCTACTATTTATTTTTTAGTGAGAGAGATTTTTAAGTAAGTATGACATTTTGCCCTGTGCACACAGCTATGTGCCATAGGACTAATTTGTTTACGAGAACAGAACAGAATGGATGTGGTTACGTTCTGCAGAAGGAAGAGTGCAGAGACATAGAGTATACAGAAACTATGACATACCTCCATAACTCCAATAAAACAAAAGGTTTGTGTGCTGCAGTATATGCTTCTCCTTTTATAATGGAGGGTATTCAGCTCCTGAAATAACTTGTGTTGTACCAACCTCACAGGGTTGCACCAAAAACGTTGGGAATCAGAATTTGCATCAATGTTTGTAATTATTGATAGTTATAATTAATCATTTATTTTTAATGAAATTAATAATAAAATTGAAAATTCTTTAGTTGAACTGGGGCACCAATTCCAGTATCACTGGAATCATAAGTCAAACTTGTCAGTCTCTCATGAAGGAATGAATTCAGAACCACCAGCAGAAAAATCTCTTCACACACAAGGAATGATCACTGACACACTTATTTCCAGTCAAGTCTGAGAATTTATTGACAAAATAGCGCAACTTTACAGCTGAATTATCCTGTAAATAACTTCTCTCTCTAACTACAGACATGCAATCCAACTACACATGGAGTAGACAGTATATATTTATATATATATATATATATATATATATATATATATATGTGTGTGTGTGTGTGTGTGTGTGTGTGTGTGTGTGTGTGAAATGATAAAATGGGGACTAAATCAGATTAATGAACGAACTATGACAAAATGAAATGGCTGAAAAATAACTTTAAAACTAATTAATTAATTAAAACAAGAACAAAAGAAAAGACAGATCAGCAGAACCACACTTGCAACCAAAATCACAACAACACCAATCAGCGTGGCCTCCTGTGGAGAGATGAGGAGGAGAAGAAAATGGGAAGGGGCTTAGGACACTGGTTCTATCTTTGTTCCAGATTCAGACCTGGAACAAAGAGTCATAAAACATGACCATGGGCCTAATCTTAAATTAAACCAAGGATCGTGGCTTTGCAACTCAGCACTATATGATAATGAAATGATTGTGTTCAAGGCATCGATGTCTCCAGCACAAAGAATGCAGGTACTCAAAATTTTTGAAACTTTACATCAAATCAAATAATAAACTAGATACATTATTTTCTAACATCTTTTCAAGAAATAATTATTTATTCCATAAGGAATAAATAAATGTTCTGCGAATTTTTTGTTCTGTCATGCTGGCTGTCTAATTTAATTTCATGAGGATTTTGATAATATCAGTTATTCCAGTGTTTAACATGCAGTGACTTGGGGGAAAAAGTCTTCTGTGACAATGAGCTAAAAAATCCACATGGCAAGACATGTCAGCCAACTTCTCATTATATTATAAGCATTATCCTCTCTCTGTTACAAATACCAAAAAGGCTAATCATGCGCATTTTACACAGACAGATAATGTGTGTAGAGATTTTAGATCTCCAGCTGTGCTATGCAACTCAACACTGAAAGTCTGAAAACAACATCAGCAGTTAACACCATATTATCACCATATTTGTCACAACAAATTAATGCCATGGTAATAGCTCTCTGTCGTTTTCCTCAGTTTTTTATTCCACAGCTAACTGCCACAAACATCACTGTTCAACTTGCAGTGCAGGTTACTCTCATCTGGTCATCATGTGGATTGCTTGCCAAAAGGATGCCATGCTTCAATAAAAGTAAACGAGTGGAACATTTGAAAACAGGTTTAAAGAAAAAAAAAATTTAACTTTAATAATCTTTAGAGATGTGTTTTTTTCTTTGGTTCAGACCCAAATCCTTCTAAAAGTGACTATTTATTACAAGTTATCTTGATCGAGAGAAGGTTTCTTAAATATAGAAACCTTCCATTTGATGCCATCTGTATCTTATGAAGATGGTTTTGTTTTAACACCACACTTCCTTTCAGGTTTGTCAGCATTGCACTGAGATGGAGGAAAGCGATAAGGTGTCAGGTTCATTAAGTGATAAATAGTTTTGAAGGATGCCGTCAAAAATATAATTATGTGGTGGCAACGGAGGGAGGAGTTCTTCTTGCAATTGGTGGGTTTGTCGGTTTGAGCCTCCACCCCATCCGTCTCTGTCGTTGTGTCCTTGGCCAAGACATTTCACCCACCTTGCCTGCTGGTGGTGGTCTGAAGGGCAGACGGCACGATATAGCTTTTTTTCAGACATTTTCCTGGGGATTGTGCAGAACAGAGATTGTGCCGGACTTTCTCGGTGTCCGTCATTTGCCAAAAATGTCCGTTGCCAAAAAAATTCAGTCATGATCTGTTTTTACCTGTTTATTAAACCGAATGCTTTCATTCGGTTTAATAAACATTCAACGAGCTGAACGGAAAATCCACATCGTGCCATCACATATCAAGCAAATATGCATGTAACTTTTTCTCCTCAGTAACTGAAACTACTGACTGGCCCCAGTAACTAATCAATGAGATGAAACGGTTGAACTTAAATTATAAACATGCAGGAGAGTGGGAGTGCAAATAACTCTCCAACCCGCTGTCAGATCCTGGAGAACAAGATACATTTAGTTCATCGTCCAGATCAGAGGTGATACTCTGAGGTAAATTTTTCTCTTATTGATTGGATTAGTTACCTCCACCATGTTCACTGGCTGCGCGTCTGCACCAAGTGGTCACTTGTGTGTAATCTGTCAAAATGATGGATGGCGTCAGATTATTCCGCCACTACTAAAAAAAAAAAAAAAAAAAAAAAAAAGAAAAAAAAAAATCGTCAAAGACTGATATATTATGGAATATATATATATATATATATATATATATATATATATATATATATATATATATATATATATATATATATATATATATATATTGGAGATGGGATAATTTGACGGCTATCCGTCATTTTGACAGATTACAGATTTAGAGCATCAGATCTGATCTGGACGCTCTCTGAGAGCTGATGGGGGCGAATTTACGTGGTTGAAGCTCCTTCCTCTGCTCTTTGGGCTCCGAACCAATCAGATTCGAACACCTACGATTTGATTTACAACAGCAAATTCTGATAGCGCTCTATCAGCCACAATTGTATCCACTTTTATAAAGCACAAAAAAAAAAAAAAAAAAAAAAAAAAAAAAAAAAAAAAAAAAAGTACTCTGCTACGTTAGTAAAGCTGTTACAAATAGTGGCGGGAGTTTACACAGGGAAGAGCAGGAAAACTCCAAACAGAAGGCTGAGCCCAGCCAGGGTTTGAAACCAGGACCTTCTATCAGTAAAGTAACAGCACCCACCAGGATTGCCCGGTATGCAGCTCAAACCATCTTCCCATCTACTTTTAGTAACTTCTCTGTCCCTGCTAAGGAAAGGCCTCTCAAGAACATAATGCTATCACCACCATGTTTTATGATAAGAATGTTTTCATGAGGAGGTGCAGTGTGTACACACAAAACGCCACAAGTAGCATTTTGTGTGTACACCATGAAGTCATAATTTTGGTCTCAGTTGATCAGACTGCATGTGGCTTGTAGCAAACTGTAAACAACACTTCTTACATCTTTCTTTCAACAATGCTTTTCTTCTTGCCACTACTCCATAAAAGTCAGATTTGTGGAGTCCATGTCTAAACTGTGGTGAAGATCCTTTCCTATCTATTTTGCTATGTTCACTAATATTCTCTATCAATCCACTGAGGCCTCACAAAACAGCTGTATTTAGACATAAATAAAATTACACCTTTTGTAGTGTGGAAACTTCTGAAAGCATTTGGTTGGAACTGATTTTATTAAGTTGTATCGGAGTAAAAGGGCTGAAAGCTGAAATATTTGGGAAGCACTGCCAACTTCAGGGTACTATGTATTTAAAAGAACTTCAGTTATGTATCACATTTAGTTACCTCCTCTCAAAGTGTGGAGACTAATCACCTCCTACTGGCCTTTTAAAAGCAAAGTACTGCAAAAATTCACAAAAACTGCAGAGTTTTTGCCTTAAGAAAAACACAAGGGATACCCATTGTGTAACAGTACACCTGTTGCCTCTGTTGTCAGATTTGCAGCATGGGAGTTTGAGATTGCTAAACTGGAAGCATGCTTATATTATCGTATGTACCACCTTTTATAGACTCAGGGTTATACAGATTGCTTTAAATCTATAAGTAATGTCTGCTGAGCCAGTCAAGTCATAATGTAATAGCCTTTGGATGAAGGCCTTGGAGACTAGACAAAACCTGGTCACAGTGTGCAGTACAATGTGACATTTAGAGAACATTTAAAAAAGCTCATAAAATAAATCAGAAAAGCTGTTTTCAACTCAGTTTTTTTTGTATGTAAAATCAAACAGTTATTTGGTATGACATCAGCAGGAAAAATATAAATAAACATAAATGTAGAGCAGTGAATCTCTCCTATCAAGTTACAGTGCAAGAAATGGAATCCAGCGCTAAACTGCTGTGAAGTGCATATGGGTTTTATTAATGTAGCTACATTGTGCTACATATGACTTTATATGCATACAGATGCCAATGTGGTAACACAAGCAGTTGGTTCCTGATGATATGATGCAATTTGGGCACTTCCCAAAACCTAAATTACAATACACCTTCTCTTGGTGCAATAATGGGTTTGCTGAAACAAAGTTCAGATTCCATAACAAGATGGGTGAAATTACTGCAGCTGCATTTCTAACGTCAAATAGTTCGTTCAAGAAATACAAGACAGTCCAATAAGTGTTATCTGTAAAAAGTCATAAGCCAGTTGAAAGAAAGGCTGGAGTTTGCGGAAATTGTATGATTTTGCTGATTATTCACTTTTATGACAGGAATTTTGATGCATCTTGATTTTTTATATGTGCACGTAGAAATGAAGAAGCTCAGCAAAATACAATATGGCTAAGGGAGGCACTGGGTGGTTCTCTTCTCCCCATACGTTGCTTGAACTGCAGGCACATATGCACCCATGGAGCAGAAGACAACTCTGACACCATGCTTTTGCAAAAGTACCAAAAACAGAACAAAGAGGGTGGAAAAGAATAAATATATCAACATTCTGCAAAAGCATTCTTTAAATAGCATTACTCTCTATAGCATTTGCTGTTACAGAGACAGACTGTCAAGTGGCAGTAATTTACAGTGAATTTTCCTTTTGGGGTCTTTTGTAGCTCTTTTAACATAAAAAAACAGGTTGCTGTTCTGGAAGTTTAAAAATGGGAACATTTTACAAAACAAATGCATGTAAAATGTTGCAGGCAAAATGTTGCATGCTTGTTAAAGGAACTTGCAAACACTTGCAAAAATTAAAGTTTTTACTTCTAGGTTGAAAGTAGTAACAGTATATTTTGTCTTTCTCATCAGCGTCATCAAACAATTCATCAGGTTAGCAATTCTTCAAAGGTTTTTCATGCCGTGTTGGACCGCTCTGTCTGTGCAGTGACCTCTGTCTGTTGAGAAGTGACACCTCACTTGGGGTATTTGACAAACTGACACTCACTGATACAGAGTGTCCAACTCAGCTTGTCAAATACACTAAGTGGGGGGCCTGATCGCTGTAGAGACCAAGGACGGCTCTGAGGAATAAATGAACAAATTAATTTGATCAGCACACATAAGATACCCAGTCAAACACCGAGGTCAAATGCATACCTTGTATTTCTTTCTCCATCCCTGGGCAGATAATTCACAGAAGACCTTAGATGTTGACCTGTCACCTGTCTGTGCTGGATTTGACGAGTCGCAGAGCAGCAGCAGTCGTCTTGCCTCTGAAAAGCGCTTGCAGTGATGACACTGAGCACAAGATAGTTCGTTTGACCACTGAGCTTCAGCGCAGCAAAGAGGAAGTCAAAACAAGGAAGATAACTGCGAAGCTAGCTCTCAGGAAATATGTGGAAATAAAGTGTCAACATGTCACAGTTGTGAAATGCTGCTGAAGGCTTTAATGGCTCACAGTTTTTTGAGACAATGGTTTGCTGAGACATTCGCAGTAGGTTTGCTCACATTTTGGCGCCTTTTTTTGTATTATTTGTTATACTAGTGTGCAGAAAGTGCCATTATAATGACTACTAGTGGAAGGTTTAAAAAAGAAAAACAGAAAAAGTAGAGAACTCATGTGAGGCTTAGCTGCTCTTTTATTTTAACTTTAAGTTTAAATATTGTTTAATTGCTGCAGAGTTGGTACTGTCACTTTCTGCTGTTTGGTGTTTTATTCTGCTATGCTAAGTTGAGAAAACATAGCTTACACTGGGATACTCTTTCACACCACAATTTTTTTCAACAACCAAAACACACTAAGCACAGTACTGTGAAACTTCCTCATATCACTCTGGGCCAGCGCACAGTGACTCACTTATAAGACTTCCCTTTGCAGCTACAATTGCACTGTAACATGCATACACAGCAAGTGAAGTGCTACTGGATATGCTGTAAAACGAAGGGCTGGAGTCACCAAGGTAACAGGACAGATTATTCCTGATTGGGATGTTCCCACACAGGCTGAATTGGAAAGACCCCCAAAGAGAAGTTGAGGTTTAAATACTACCTTCCATTGGGAACCATGTCGCTGCATTCTCAACCCCTACAAGTTATTGAATGCATCTTGAACAATCCGTTGAGTCATCTTTCAGCTAAGCTAAACTAAGTTTTCAGGGTCCTTCTTTGGTTGCTTTGACCCTCACCAGTCTTCAGCTCATTCTGAGGGATCCCAAGGGGTTCCCAGATCTGGAGAGAAATATAGTCCCTCCAGAGAAGCAGTACCTCTAATTTAAGATTACCCTAGATGGTGAAGCTAAAGCTGAGATGGTCATCCCATGAAGAACCTCATTTCAGCTGCTTGCATCTAAGGTCTTGGGCTTTTGGTTATGAGCTATATTTTATGATCATAGGAGAGGGTCTGAACATAGATGGACCAGTAAATGTTTGGTCAGTCATGGCTCAGTGGAAAGGTAGTAGTTTTCCAGAAAGTTATGGGGTTGATCAAAGCATCTTGGCTTGCCACACGTTGTTGTTCCCTAGAGCAAAGCATTTAACCCCATGGTGTGTACCGATAGGCCTATGGTCATGTGTTCATGGGTTCAGATGGATGAACTTTGCTCTATCAGTGAAAGCACTTTGAGTGGTCAGTATGGCATGGCATGGAAAGCTTTTTAAGGTTCTGTCCATTTACATCAAGAGCTTTACTTTTTGACTTTTTTCTGTCTTCACCACTACAGACTGGAGCAGCAACTGTATTTCTGCAGAAAAAGCCATAAACTGGCTATCCATCTCCCACTCCATCCTGCCTTTAGTCATGAAAAAGATACTTAGATACTTCAGTTCTGCTTGAGACAAAGACTGACCACCCAGCTGAAGGAAGCAAACCAAATTTTTCTGGCTGAGGACCATGGCCTCAGTCTGAACTGACTCTGATTCTGGCCACTCAACTGAGAAATGCCCCAGTGCATGCTGAAGAAAATGGCTTGAAGAGGTCAACAGGACCACACTGTCTGTAAAAACCAAGAATGACACCATAAAGTTCTCCAATAAAACACCTTCATCTCCACAACTACACCTTGAGGTATAAGTGGGAACCCTGGTGAAAATAAGCTTTACCTTGTACTATGGATATAAAAACACCTAATCCTATGAATCTCTCAATGAATCATTTACCCATTAACACTCAAGGGATGGCACATTGTTGTTTACAGAGCAAGAATTCCATTTTAAATCATCTCTTTAGGCAATTTGTTCCCATCCGCATGGCACAAAAATACAATCTGTTCCAATTTCTTTAGCTAAATCTATTAAAAAATGCAACAGATGATACTCAAAGCAGTATTTGGTAAGGTGATTGCCCAAGATGTGTTAGCTAAAGAGTTGGCATCCAGAAGATGGTCAACTGAAGGATGAAACATATGCAGTACTTCACATTAAACCATCCTGGTCAGGTACAGAACTGGAGTGAAAAAGCAGCCAAAGTCCAAGGTAAACAGACCTTCCAAAAGCCTGTAGAGAATTGTGAAGTTTAAAAAAAAAAAAAAAAAAAGATACAGTTTTAACATTTTTTAAAAATCTAAAAAGTATGTCTTATGTTTATGTACTCTAATACTGCTAGATAAAATCTTGTCCAAACAATAACCCTCACAAATCATCTAATTAGTAAATTGTACTAATTGTTTCAGTGCTAGGTATTTCTACAAAGTAATAACTCAGGGGTGACAAGGACTCTGAAAACCTTGAGTAATGTCTGTCCATTAAATCCCAATAATGTAGACTGAAGTTTTTGGTTTTCTGATGAAAGGTTAACAAAGTTTAAGGGTTCTGAATACTTTTGGTTTCACCATCAGACATAATTAGGAATGCTGGTTTTGACCTGAACTGAGCAGAACATTTAAAAGAATGTTATGCATCAACATTTACTATCCAAAGTGGTTGAACCGAAAGAAGCATGGACTTTTCCAGCAGGATAAAGAACAAAAGATGTGTAGATCCTAATATGTTGTGAGCTGGTATAACTAACAAAGGGGCTTGAACAGAAATGGAGGTAAAAGTATTAAAAGTCATGCCATTTTTTTCCTTTTGTTAGCTTTACTTCCACCAGCTGTTATTACCTTGTCATTGTGGGTAAGTGCAACATGTAGATTACTGATAAAGCAAAGACTTAGTCTTAGCTTATGTCTAAACACAAGAAAGGGTCTTAACAGTATCTGGAAACTAAGTATGTTGTTGTTTCTAAATGATAATGAATGGCAAAATTTTTTAAACCCATTTTAAATTAGCAGTCAAATTAACATTTGACTGCTAATTTAAGCAGTCAAATGTATTGAGACTTAAACTATTTTAAAGCAGCTTTTCATCTACTGTCAGATTTAGCATGTCAAAGAATTCTTGTCTCTTGTCTCTTCCTTTTTGGGGGAATTATTTGACAAAAAATATGTTTGGTTAGCTTTAGAATGAAATATTGCAGACATGTTTTATAGTTAATAGCTTTTATTCTGGCAGTATAAAAAGTGAAGCAATCGTAAAGTAAGTCTGAGTCATTCTACTTAAAACACTTCCCACTCTGTTGACTTGGTTCATACAATGCGTCTTATCTTAAAGTGGCAGTTTAGAGTGTTAACCATTTCAACACTTCTTTTGAGCCACTTCTACCACAGATATAGGGGAAGTTCAAGAGAAAAAACAACAGCTCTTTACTATTCAATTGTACAATTTCCTATTATGAAAAAAAAAAAAAAAAATGTATTTTACCTAAGAAAATTGTTAGG